>CM051502.1:9653419-9712882 GCA_028031935.1 Paedocypris micromegethes
GGGGGGGGGTCTTGAAGTTGTACCCTTCATTTGTATACACGCTAATAATAAGAAGATTCACAACATTTCCAAAAGTAACATTTATTGAATAATAAAAAAGACAAAAAAAAAGTCTACATACACACATATTAATAGTATTACTCTTACTCTAAAGTCTTATTAGTAGCTTTATATTATATAAATAATTAAAGAAATCTGAAGAGTCAGGTTGTCTTGCAGGAAACAACGCTGTTCTGCATGTTCTCGTGTCCTGCTCCTCGTGTTGTAAATGTTTCCCATTTTGCTGAACACCCTCTCGCTGGGAACAGAGGAATTTCGTTGCCATTGGTGCAAGAAGGTGTAGACGTATTTTGTTTCCACTATTCCAGTGGCTGACCAGTCTGTCAGATTACAAACATTAAAGATTAAAATTAGAATATCATTAGATTCTGATTGAAATAATGGTATTAAATCACACGTACATATTTCCCTCACATAACATACAGACTTTTTTCATTTATTATTTAATACAAGCATACAATGATCATATTGTTTTTATATTAATATAATAATATTTTTTTTATATAATTTTAACAGACTAACCAGAAATAGGTTACAGTAGGTACATGAATTGAAGTAGTTTGTACAGTAGTTAGGGTCTCTTTCTCACACACACACACACACACACACACACTCTCTCTCTCTCTTTCCTTTTGCTCCGTTTATTTAGGCACTTTCAGGGTCACTGCACTGTGCTTCTCTCCCTCTCTCTTTACACACACACACACACACACACACACACACACACACACACACACACACACACTCTCTCACACACACACTCTCTCTCCTGCACTTTTTTGCTCCTTTTTCGTCATCTCTCCCTCTCTCTTTTACACACACGCACACATACTCTGTCTCCTGCGCTGTGCTTGCTCCTTTCTACTACTTTAACGTGGCAAAAGATTAAAATATTAGAACGTTTTTTCTGAATTGAGATGAGTCGTTTAATGCAGTATTTAATATATTAGTACATCTCCGCCTGGGACACACAACTACGCGTCTTGCCTTTATAACAGCGGGAAACTTTATGCTACACTGGCTTTCATGCGATGCACTAAAAAATGACAAAAATCGACTTGATATATCGAACGGTCGATATATCGGTCAACCCCTAATGAACAATTATTTCATTTATATTTTTTCCTCATAGTTCACTGACATATTTTGTACAATAAGTATGCTTTTTTTTTTTTAAAATAAAGTGTGCATCACTTGATTTAAAAATAATTGAAGGAAACACAGGTCTTCGATATGATTATTTATTGAACATCCACAGCTTAAATTAAATTTAAATTTAAGAAATTAAAGCACACAGTGCCTAAGTCATACATTCACTTTGTTCTTGTCCAATTAAAAGTAAAAATTAATAAGCACATAGTAATAGCAGATTTGGTACCAGAATAAGTAGTTTTTTATGCTTTCTTATTTACGTGGTAGTAGAGCAGTTCTCTTTAAAATAAAATAACTCTTATTTTTTATAATAAGTATAAGCTTCTGAAAACAAATATTTTAAATGTAAATAACAGATTGTTGTAATGAAAGTTGAACTCTGTTAAACACCGTTGCAGGAGGTGAATATGGAGATCTTGTCAAGTCACTTTATGAACATCAATTTACTCTTCAGTTTTTACTAAGAAACGCGAGTGTGTTTTACTCTTTCAGGTTTGATGTTTAACTGGAACTAAAAAGCCGCGCTGCTCTGACGAGGAGCTACACATTTGTTGCGTTATCTTTTGCGCTTTGCAACTGTTTTTCTGCAGCGTGACTTCATTTATTTTTCTGTCATCACTAAAGCCAAAATGTGTCCAAACGACGTAGACCGCGTTTTTTGTGTCAAGCTGCTCACGTCAGGAAAACTCACTCCACGAAGGGAACAGAAGTCACGTGACCACATCGAAAGTTTTCCTAAAGGGAAAATAATCGAAATAATTGACTTGGTAAAATTGGAACGATTATACATTCTGAATTTCGATTTGATTATTGTGAACTTTCGATTACCGTATTTTTCGCCGTATAAGACGCACTTTTTCTTCCCCAAAACTGAGGGTGAAAAGTTGGTACGTCTTATACGGCGAAAGCAGAGAAGCACGGTCACCGCCATCTTAGTATGCAATACCGCGGTATTACATGCGTTGTCTCGCATTCTTTCTTGCGCAGAATCTTGTGAAACAATTAAACCATGATTTCCAAAAGAAAACAGACTTTGATCAAAATAAAACAAGCAGATTTTCTCGCGCGCGTCTTTAACACTAAAAGAGCCGCTCTTCTCTTAAAGGGACAGCGCACTAGAAAACGGAGCGGCAGGCGTATGCGCGCCGCATGTGTGTTCTATTAATTTAGTCTGTTACACTGCTTTCTGTGTTAGTTTAGCAATGTCCGTGCCGTCATTGGTAGTTGTAAGTTACAACTTGTAACGAAACTAATGTGTAATACTGTATTAAGGTGTTTATATACGTATATAAAAAATCTAATTCATGAATTATCACGGTATCCACGATATTGATAAAATCCATATCGTGGCACATCTCAATACTGGCATTCACGTTAATACCCCCCTACTTTCACTGTTTACTGACTTTATTGACTGTTCATGTTACATGTTTGGCATACAATTGTTCTTAAACTGCTGTTAACTTTTATACAGTTGATATAAACTATTTTACTACAGTATTTGGTTCAGAATCTTTTTTTTCTAGATTTCCCTCCTTTAAAATTGGGTGCGTCTTATATGGCTAAAAATACGGTATTTTTTGATGAATCGCCCAGCCCTAGGTAGGAGTGTGACGTGTGTGTGTGTGTGTGCGGCAGGAACCTGGCCCTGGGCGGGGGTCTGCTGCTGCTGCTGGCTGAGTCTCGCTCGGAGGGCCGCAGCATGTTCGCCGGGGTCCCGACAGTGAGAGAGAGCTCGCCCAAACAGTACATGCAGCTGGGCGGCCGAGTGCTGCTGGTGCTCATGTTCATGACGCTGCTTCACTTCGACACCAGCTTCCTGTCGGTGAGCAATCACACAAACACAGCATAGAACAAAATATGCAGTGAAATGCTTTTAACATGCACGCAGCTTTTAGGGGGGGTGGGCATGTTTTAAACCATACATAAAATATGATTTGATACAATGATGTAAAATGAAAATAAAATGCAATAATTTATCATGCATCTGTATTGTATTCTTAAGTTAAGAGGATGAATAGGTACAGATTGGAATATTGACTGGTAAATGAATAATTGTATTTATTTATTTTAATTTTCATTTTTTTTTGTGTGTCTTGTTTGTTATGGAAAATGTATCACACTCAATTTCAAATCAAATTCTATAACTGCTCAATACGATATATAGCAAGCATACATTAAAACTTTATTAAATAATTTTTAATATATCTGATTAGAAAGGGTAAAAAAGGCAACTATACAGACTAAAGTGTGTTCACTGCGGCTTTGGTTTTCTGCTTAATTCTATATCATTTTTCTGAATTCGGTGTTGATTAACCAAAAACCAACTCTACACAGGCTGGACGCTGGTCGTGGATCAGAGAGTTTGGCAGAATCGTATAAATGCTGGATTTAGATTGTGGAGGGGGGGGTAGAATTGAGATCGTAATCTTTTAACGATTAATTGTGCAGCTCTAATATATACTTCATCAATCCCTGAGGGAAATTCTTGAAGCGTGAAAGATGTCCTGAGCATTCTACCACTAGGTGTCAGCGTTGCACCATACACGTCCTGATCGCCGTTTGCTCTGCCCTGCGTCTAGATCCTTCAGAACCTGGTGGGAACGGCTCTGATCGTCCTGGTGGCCGTGGGCTTCAAGACCAAGCTGGCTGCCCTCACCCTGGTCATCTGGCTGCTGGTCATTAACGTGTACTTCAACGCCTTCTGGACCATCCCCGCCTACAAGCCCATGCATGACTTCCTCAAGTACGACTTCTTCCAGACCACGTCGGTGATCGGGGGTCTGCTGCTGGTGGTGGCGCTGGGTCCCGGCGGCGTCTCGATGGACGAGAAGAAGAAGGAGTGGTGAGGTCGGAGCGTCTGTGCAGTTCTCTTACCCAGAAGGTACATCACCTCTACTACTACGTTCAGTGGAAACGAGCAGCATCAGAAAGACTCACTCTCCGTCTCCCACAATCCACCTCTCCACCAGCACTTTTGGCCGTTCCCTGATCCTGTTTTTTGTGACGATCTTTATTTCATGTTTAGAGCCAAATTTCACCCTTGCTTGTGTTAAGAAAATTATGTTTTTGAACTGATAACGGATGTCGTTGTTTTTTTAGATCGTTCTTTTTGCCTTTTTGGTTTTTTTTTTTTGTTTGCTTGTTCATTTTTTGCCAATTTAAAGTCAGGCTACCAAAGAGTGTCTGTGTGATCTACATCATGTTCTCACTCGTCTCGGGGAGAGTCAGACGAGCCCGTCACCTTCCGCTGATGCTGTTTGTCCGAATCCCTCCATCCCTTTCCTCCAAATCCGTAAACGCAAAAAGATTTCATCGGCAAGATTCATTCCGTAAAGATCTCGTCCGTGTAAGAAACTGTTGATGATGGTTTACGGAAGATGAGTTCTAGTGTTCCTCCAAACAAGCAGTGTGTGTGTGTGTGTGTGTGTGTGTGTGTGTGTCCGGCTCAGTGTTTATCATCTTTGTACACAAACAACATAAACATATTGCTTTTCTAAGTGTTTTAAATATGTTTTGACATAAAGGGAAAACGAAAAAGTAGACGTCTGTTTGTTTTCTTGTGAACTTGATGGGATGGATCATTGTTTTTGGATGAATTTAAAGCAGTTTTTTTTCCACATGTCCGGATGAAATTGGCACAACAAATAAATGTAGTTTATTTACAATGTTTATTTATAGTCAATATAAAGTGTGTTTTTCAACCATTTGTTCTCGTACTGTTTGAATTATGTAGTGCAGTGTGGAGGTGGAGCAGCAGAGGGCGCTAGAGTCTCGTCTTTGTTTTCCTCCATCACACCTCATCATTAAACCACTTTGCCTCCGTTAAATGGCATCTCACCATGATTCAAGATTGATTTTCTTTTGTGTGCGAATATTGGCTTTCTGTGCAAAACTATTTTCCTTTATGAGAAGCAAAAACGGTCCTTTAAAAGTTCTTTAGTTTGCACGAATGAATTTAGTGGTCCGGGGTGAGATTTATCACGTACAACATAAGAAGCGGTTATTAGAGTTTGTCTTGGAATGTTTTGATGCACTGTGGAAATTGGTGTTGTTTTTAGAAGTGTTTGCAAATCCGTAAACATGCCCTTATTTTTTTAACTGCACTTATTGTACGTGTTAAACGCTGATCGCAAACTGCTCATTTAATCCATCAGATTTATTATATTCAATATGCCTCGATCATTCCCAATAGGAATTATGGTCTATCCTAGAAACCATGTCTACAACCCATGAAGGAAATCCGCTTGCGAGTCCAAACCTTGTGACCATCTTGCTTTTTCCTTCCATTGACTTGGAAGCTTTAATCCAAATGAGCAGATGGAATCAGTGTCTGGATTCTAACCTGGCATTTTCTGGTAAAAAGTCTGACTCTGTCCCACTAGGCCATATTCAGATAAATCAGGCTGGATTTTGAGTCGAGAACCTGTGGCATCTTCACGGATCCGTGTGATCTTTCTTCCGAGTTCAAAATCCAAACAAGCAGATGGAAAAAGTGGCTTGAGCAAGGACCAGTGTGGGATTCAAACCAGACACTTTCTGGTCACAAAACCGACTCTGTCCAACTAGGCCTCATTTGCATAAATCAGGCAGGAGAATTGTGGTCCAGTGGTGGTGGGACATGGACTCTTCAGGTTGCAGGTTCAAATCCCCCTATTGTTTTGCAACTAAGTGTCCACTGAACCCCAAATGCCCTGCCACAGTGTAGGCTGCCCACTGCTCCGGGTTAGTTTGTGTTCACTTTATTGTGTGTATGTGCACTTCACTTAAAAGGGTTAAAAGCAGAGCACAAGTTCCATATGGTCCCTAGGGGCATATTGACAATCTCACTCACTTTCCTTTACTTTATGTATCGCCTAAATCAGGCTGGATTTTGAGTCGAGAACCTGTGGCATCTTCACAGATCGGTGTGATCTTTCTTCCGAGGTCCAAACCTTCTGATCAAGTCTTCCTTTGGACTTTCTTTGGCTTGGATGCTTTTATCCAAGTGAGCAGAATGGATGGATCGGTGTCTTGAGTCTTGACCAGTGTGGGATTCGGACCTGACACTTTCCGTTCACTAGTCGGAGTCACTTCCACGGCCTTCAACCGTGGAAGCGGCCATCAAGGAACGTTATTTAGCAAACAGAGCCTGGAGTTCCTGTCGCTGGGCCATACAGTAGAGTTCAGCTTCAGGTCAGTGGAGAGACACGGAGCAAATGTGGGAACGCTCGCAGATCAATGTGGAACTTCAGGCGAGTCAACCTCAGGCCACATTCGGCCGGGTCAGCGTGTTGAAGCAAAGGTCGGCCTTCAAGTCTCATCAAACGGACCTTTCTTCCCAAGCCGGCTTGCAAGTGGCAAGAACACACAGACAACGATTTGTCACCAGAAATGGCCCTTATAATTCCCAATTTCATGGGAGCCAGAGAAGAGGCCATGATGGTCAGCCACAGCTGGAAGTGTGTGTGTTTGTGAGAGGAGCCCAGCCGCAGACCACCGTGTGTGGGGGACACTTTCACTTTGACAGTCAAATGTCACCATTAAGAAAATCGCCGGCATTCATGGGCGACGCTCCCCATGAGCCGTAGAAGGGGTCGTCGGTGAGGGGGACTCTCGCTCAGCCAGTCGACTCACACGGACTCAATGGAGTCGCACTTGTCCGGCTCTTTAATGCGAAGTGTGCGGAGAATTACGACGGCTTTCTCAAACGCGCTAGCACTGTCCGTTACCCAGTGGCTTCGTTGGTTAAACAGTTGTCCAGTTGGGGTTCCAAATAGATTATTTTGACTGATTAGATTCGCCAAGAATTGTTTGTGATCTGTGTCTGTCGGGTTCAAACGTCTGGATTGCTTAATTCACTTGGTCGGCACCGATTGGGAAGTCTCGAGGAAATCAAAACCTCTTGTGTGTCATAGAGATGACATGATAATTTAATTAAAAACTGATTTTTCTACGACTTAATCGTTATAGTCCAGATACCAATATACGTACGTATTTGTGTTTCAGTCTACACTTATAGTGTATAGTCAGGCATTTGTAATTTAAATTCGTTTGAAACTGGTTTGATTTTGATAAGACTAAAATCCACAGACAATTTTGCATTTGGGTCAAGCGTGTTCTAGGCGCAAGTTAAATGACAGAGATATGCAATTTACTCATCTCTAGACTCGGAACAACAAGACGTTGTAGAAAACAGTTTTAAGGGATACGAATGTGAAACTATTTTCAAGCCTCTCTGTCCCCTCAGAATTCTTTTTTTTTTTTTTACTGGAATTATCTAATTATTGTGACTTACTAATTATTTTATTTAATGCACTACTGTGAATAAAATATTTTGTACCGTTACATTTGTAGCCATTGTTTTAGTCACATTTAAAATGTCTGAATTGCTTGCCACATTTGGGTCACGGGGAGCTGGAGCCAATCACAACTAGACCTGAGGATGGGACACACTGGAGGGGTTGCCAACCAATCACAGAGCGGGACACACACATTCACTCACACATGACAATTTTCTAGCAAGATTCTAGACTATGAGAAGACAACCGGAGACCTGGAGGAACCCAAGCAAGCACGAGGTGAAGACCGTTTCTAGCGATTAGCCCTGTACTACTCCTGCTATTGGGTTTGTCGTCTTTTTCCTTTCCAATGTTATTTATTGTACTTATAATTATAATGTAATTATAGCTTGTTTTTTTTTGTAACACTTTTTTTTTTTGCCTCTGTCAAGTGAAACATTAGCGTATCTTATGTTTTTTCATTTTTGTTATTCAGCTAAAAGCTTATTTTCATGTCTGCCTCCGGAACCATTATTTAAAGAAGAAAACGGACACAACGCAGAAGCGCACTGATGCATGAAGACGACGTATTTTCATTAAGTTGTGATTGGCGCTTTTGTGTACATGCATATTTGAGTAATGCGCATATAAGCACACACACGCTTTTATTCTAAATCTAAAATTGGGGAAAAAAAGATGCTTATATTCGCGTAAATACGTAATGTAGAAGTGTCATTTAAAATCTAAAATGAAAATTGTGTTTCTGGCTTCAAACATTGGAAACATTTCATTCCATTCGGTCTGTATCAGGGGCGGGCAAACTAATGCCCCGGGGCCACATGTTAAACTTTCCGCTGATCATGTAAAAATGAAAGGAGTCAGATATTTTGTTGTAACTATTTTTCATTTTTATTTGGTATTAAAGCAAATATTTCCTTCATATCCCAACTTGTGTACTATTCCTCAAGTGAGATGAGTTTGCCTAAGCAGTCTGCTCCCTCTCCGGACCCTTTGTCAAATGTTAGAACCCACTCAAAAAGTTTGACGTCAAGTCTTCTGATAACTAGACAGTTGTACCTGTTGCTTGACTCCTTGTGCACGTGGTGGTCTCGTCCTCGGGGTACGACAGCATTAGACCATCCTGGCTCTCGTTACACTTCCTCGAGTCTGACAAGTAAAGCAGCTCGGACCCTTATTGTGGCTGTTGGATAAACACTAGTACATCTTTGATGATGGCAAGAGTGACCTGTGGATGTTCTGAGTGAGGAGAAAGAGGAAGACGCTGCAGGAAGTGTAGCCGATCGGGTGGTTTCCATTGTCTTCCGCGCTTTGATTGACACAAGTCTCTTGCCTGGGGACGAGCGTTTACTTGGGCTTCGGGTTTCTCGGCAGGTCATGGGTAGAATCAAGATGGGCTAGGGTTAGGGTTTTACTTTTTTACTTTACAGTCATTTGGCAGACGCTTTTATCCAAAGCGACTTACAAAAAGAGGAGCAAGTGAAGCAATTTGTCTACAATAGGCTACAGTAGATGTCTACACAGGCTATATAAGGAAACTTACTAGACAGAATAGCATGACAGTCAACAAAAACAGTGAACACAAGACAAAGATTTTTTTTTAATCTGTGTTAAGGTGCTGATGAAAGAGCTCAGTTTTTAGTGCTTTTTTAAATGTTGAGAAGGTTGCAGACTTTCTAAGAGGAGTAGGTAAATTGTTCCACCAGACAGCCGCCGAACGAGAGAAGGTTTTTGCGAGAGATTTCAAGCCACATTGCAGAGGGACGACTAGCCGACGTTCGTTCTCAGATCGTAGACTATGTGAGGGAGAGTATTCGTGAATCAGGGAGTTGAGATAGCATGGTGTCACACCAGTGATAAAGGTCTTGAAGGTCAGTGATAAAGCTTTTAATTTGATCCTGGCAGCAATTGGCAGCCAGTGCAGAGAGACGAGCAGTGGAGTGACATGAGTCCTTTTCGGTTGTTTGAAGACCAGTCGTGCTGCAGCATTCTGGTAGGGTTAGGGTTAGACGGCTCAATCTGGCTAAGATCTTGGATTCAAGTCGTCGTCAAAAATTGCCAATGTGTCGGGTCTTGGGTCCAAGGCTTTCCCAGCACAGGCTGAGTTTTCTCTCCGTTCTCTCGCTCTTTCCTCTGCCGCCAGGTCCTTTTTTGTTGGCTCTCAGGAACTCGATTGAAGAGCAATGAGGCAGCTAATGCGCAGAAAGATAGAAATTTACTTGCTTTAAGTTCATGCTGCAGACCTCTCTGAAAGAGAGCATTCAACTGCCCGCCGCCTCACAATGAGCAGCGATTGAATAAAGCCTGCGAGAAGGTTCTTAGTGGCGACATGACGGTTCAGTTCACGGCCCATTTGCCTCCAATGCTTCTCTCTTCTCTCTCTGTCCTCCGCATATTTCTATCTTTTCCCCTCTCGCCGAATGACATCTTTGGTCCTGACCCCCCTGCTGGGGAGGCTTAAATGAAATGCATTGATACGGCCTGAGAAGCAATTTGTCTTTTGAACTGTTTGGAAGACTTAAAAAGAATTGGAGATGGAGAAAGTGAGTTCTGGGTTGTGCCAGTCTGAGGGAAAACCTCCAGATGTTTGCAGAGTCGGGTTAGATAGAGCCATAACTTTTCAGATCTCATTGAGTAGTTACACGTGACACTTCCTGTGGTGAAAAGTACTTGAGTATTCTGACTTTGCTACTTAAGTATTTTTTTGACTGTGTGGTATTTGTCCACTTTAACACTCTAGTTGACTAGATTAGTGATTGAGTATCTGTACTCGTCACTCTACTACTATTGAACGACTTGCAGTTACTTGTTACATTGCAATTGTGCACGACAAGTCTGCATCTTTTTCTACTGCGGTTAATTTCTTAGGGGGAAGAGATGATGGCACAATCTGCAGGCTGCTAAAGGTAGTGGATGATCAGTTAAATCACAATTCGTGGTTGCACTTTTTTGTACATTTGAGTTTGACGGAGACTTTTTGTTTTTGTCATTTTGAAACTTCTAAATTAGGAAATAAAACCTTGTAAATAAAGAGACTTCTTTTTCACATTCTTGGTGTTTTTGAGCCTAAATTTAGTAGGATATTTAATTATATTTTATAAGGAAATGTAATACTTGAATTCTTTTAAAATTGGATAATTTTAGTCAAGTCTTTTTGGAATTGGTGACTTTACGGTAAGGTAGCCTTTCCATTAGTAATTTTTACGGTAAAATTCCTGTAAATGCACACAGAACATTTTACGGCTAAGTACAATTTTATCGTATAAGCGACAAGGTGCAGTTAGGCACCATGGGAAGATTTGTTTATATAATTTTACAGTGTGTTGTTTGAAGCCGCTGCTGGCCGGTTACCGCTTTTTACCTGGATTTTTTAATTCTTCATTTGTAATCCACCATTCTCCACTGTAATCCGACATCTTTAAATAAAGGAGGGAATGGTTTCTGGCTCATCAGGTCAGGCATTAGTGACCTCACAAACTGGTGTTTAACCTCCATCGACCCATTCCTTCTTCATGTAACCACTCCATTGCCTTCATTCACCCCTTCTCCTTCCGATTTGCTTTCCATTTCTCTCGCCCGTCTCCAGCTGTGAAGACTTGTTCAGGTGAGGAGGATCCATCACCTCAAACTCTCTGCTCATGGCATCATCATCCCCGGGCCCATCTCACAATCGTTCCCTCCGATTTGCTTTTTCATTTGAACCGCTTTTCGTTTTTTCGTTTTTTTTTCCGAATCTCATGTCATGTTCATAACTGTAGATTCATCATGTAATTACACTTTAAAATCAGGTTCCAGTCGAGCAGCCAAGACCTGCAGGTTAGTGCACTGGTTTTTATTTAGTTTGTTTTTATAATTTTATAGTTTGTGAATTAACACAATGATTAAATAAAGTTGTGAAATTATTATTTGCTCCGTATGGAACAGTAAACTTTACATTTAGAAATTGGCATTATTTGAAAAATGTGTATATGTGCTCTTTCACCAGCACCTTAACACTGATTAAAAAAAAATGTCTTTGTCTTGTGTTGACTGACTGTACTTACTCCTCTTTTTGGTAAGTCGCTTTGGATAAAAACGTGTGCCAAATGACTGTAAAGTAAATGTGTTTTCATTTGTGTATATAGTATTATTGTTTTTTTTAGATAGCATTGCTTAAAATATGTAATATATAAATTATACTCCACTAAACAAAGTGTATAATTTGCTTGGCAAAACAATAAACTGCACTGTAAAGTTTTCCCAGTAAAGAACAATAATCTACCTGCAACAATGCTTTTCATACATGAAATAGATTTTTGTATTTACAGTATATAACTGTTTTGTTGTTTAAACTATTCTTCCCATGACTCATACAAGAAACCGTTCATACATTCAAGCTACCTGTGCGGTACAATATAGTTTTAAGTCTGATTGAACACGTTTACGTGAAATTCGGCTATAAACACAAAATATAATTAATGAGTTGTTTATTTTATTGTCTTGTGAAGCACAAAGTCACAATTCTGACATTCACCTCAAGCTCTGACATGCAAAGCGCTTTAATCAACAGCGAGAATTTTTTTATCGTATGGAAAATCAATTCTTTCTTTAAAGCCAATTTCCAGCAAGCATACGCATTCCTATGAGAAAAGCGGCAAGAAATTATAAATGCATTACATTCCGTGTCAACAAAGCTGTACATGTGAATTAAAGGCATTCAAGGTTTTACATGCAGCATTATCTCTCTCTCTGTCTCTCTCTCTCTCTCTCTCTCAATTTCTCTTGGTTGCTCTCCCTCTCTGGGCTCTATCTCTCTTGCTTTATCTTGGTTTATCTCTGTCTCTCTCACTTAGTCTCTACTTATTTGTTGGTTTTTCTCTCTTTCTGTCTCCTTTTCTCTCACCCCCCTCTCTTTCTGTCTCCCTTGGCTGCTGTCTCTTTCTCACTCACTCACTTACCGTGCCTCTACATTTTTGTTGGTCTCTCTCTCTCTCCCTCTCTCTCTCAGTTTCTGTCCTTTTATCTCACCCCCCCCCTCCCTTCTGTCTTTTTCTCTCGTCCCATTTCTGTCTTTTTTCTCTGTGTGTGTGTGTGTGTTCTTCTGTCTCTATCTACTTTTATCACACCTCGCACTCTTCTTTTCTCTCACTCTTCCCTCTCACCCACCCCTTGTTTTGGTCTCCCTTGTCTGTCTCTCTTTCAGTTACTCTCTTTCTTTCTAACTTACTGTGTTTTTACATTTTTGTTGCTTTCTCGCTCTCTCTCTCTGTCTTTTTTTCTGTCTCATTTTCTCTCTCTCCCCCTGTCTCTCTCTCTCTGTCCTTTTTCTGTCTAATTTTCTCTCTCTCTCCCTCTCTCTCTCTGTCTGTCTTTCTGTCTCCTTTTCTCTCTCTCTCTGTCCTTTTTCTGTCTCATTTTCTTTCTCTCTCCCTCTTTCTCTCTGTCTGTCTTTCTGTCTCCTTTTTTCTCTCTCTGTCCTTTTTCTGTCTCATTTTCACTCTCCCTCTCTCTCTTTCTGTCTCCTTTTCTCTCTGTTTATCTACAGCGCAGAAAGCAGCGAGAGGAGCAGCGAGGGTCTGAGCCCGCCTCATCCACCGTGCCACTTCATTTATTTGAAGTTTTAATCTAATTATTAACTATTTTGGGGATAATGCGCTTTGCGTCTGTAAAGAGCTGTTAGCGGGGTCGGCGCTGGCCCAGCAGGGGCTTCGCTGACAAAAGCGCTTGTCCAACAATATTTTGTCAAGTCTTTTGCTGGCCATTCTAACGGGGCTTACGCCAGGCGGCCGAACAAGGAACAGAAAGGCTTGATTGGCAACTGCAAACACACTAAATGCTAATGAAGCCCAGATGGATTGAAGATTAGCTCTTTCTCTCTTTCTCCCTCGCCACAAAAGTTTTGGGCAAATCTGGCCCGACGTGCCCCTCCTGCCCGCCTCACCTCCGCAGTCTGCCGCCGCTAAGCTCTTTTATTGCTCATTTTATACTATTAATACGCCGGCCCCTTCAGGCAGAGAGGCGGACAGTAATTAATTCATGGGCTCCGGCCCCTTGATCTGGCCTGAGGAGGGGTCTTTGTGGAGGGTCTGGGACGGGGGCCGACGTGTGTGCAGGTGGGGGACCGCTCCCAGGCCCTAGTGTATGTCTCTCTGTGTCTGTGTGTCTCTATCTCTCTGTCTGTCTATCTCTCTCACTCTCTCTATCTATCTGTGTCTCTCTGTCTCTCTCTCGCTCACTCTCTGTCTTTCTGTGTGTCTCCCCCCCACTTTTTTCTCCCTTTCTCTCAGTTTGTCTCTCTCTCTCTCTCTCTCTCTCTCTCTCTCCTCTCCCTGTGTGTGTGTGTGTGTGTGTGTGTGTCTCCCTGTCTCTCTCACACATTCTCTCTTTCTCTCTATCTCTCTCTCTCTCTCTCTCTCTCTCTCTCTATGTCAGTGTGTCTCTCTGTCTCTCACTCTGTCTCTTTCTTTCTGTCTCCCTCTCTCTCTGTCTGTCTTTCTCTCTGTATGTCTATCTCTCTCACTCTCTCCCTCCCTTTCTTTGTCTGTCTGTCTCTATCTTTCTCCCTCTCTATGTCTTTCTCTCTGTCTGTCTTTCTTTCGATCTCCCTGTCTGTCTGCCTCTCTCTCTCTCTCTCTCTCTCTCTCTCTCTCTCTCTCTCTTTCTCTCTCTCTCTGTATGTCTATCTCTCTCACTCTCTCCCTCCCACTCTTTGCCTGTCTGACTGTCTCTCTCTCACTGTCTCTGTCTGTCTCCCAGGCCCTAGTGTCTTCACAATCTCTACCGTATGAAGCCTCCACCCGGATGTTGGGTGTCTCGGGCCGGTCCGGAACCTTAGGGACCTGCTGGACAGAGCTGGTGGGACAGAAGCCGCAGTGGAGCAGGACAAAAGCGAGGCGTGAAATTCAATTAGGAAAGGTCTGTTCCGGATTTCACAGCCTTCACGGCTGAGAATAGCACTTGATGTATTGGTTCTCGCATTCGCGCCCGTCCCGGCATTGCGCTCATTAGTACGCAGCCCTGCCTCCCGCCCTCCCCGCCTCTTTCTCTCCACGTCTGTCTCTTCCTGCTCTCGGAGATGGACTCTGGCTTGCTCCTGAAAGTTCCAGAAAATGTGCGTCTGCTCAAAACCTACTGTTAAAATAATAGAATTGGTAGGGTGGTCATTTTCAACTGTAACGTTTAAATACATGTACAGTATGTCAAACACAAGACTGTGTGTGTATTAATATACATTTATATTTACGTTTTTCTAAATTTTTTTACATTTATAGTGTGATTTTGATCGGCATGTGACAAGTTGGGAATTTGTAACTTAATTATGAATAATAATTGTATGATTTATTATAGTAATATATATATATATTAGGGCTGTCACAGTTAACGCGTAACTCGTGTGATTAATTAAATTTGTTTAATCGCGTCAAATTTTATTAATCGCACTCGTCTTTTTCCAGCACTTCCGGTTTTCCGGTATTTCCGGTTTTGTCCGGTTTTTGAGATTGTCTTTAGAACTATTCAGTATTATCTGTACAGTTTTGTGCAAAGCTGAAATCACAGCGCACTTATAGAAAGAATAGAGTGCAATTCAATTATTTGCAGTCTCTCAGACGACTGCGTGCACATGCGCACTGCGCACAGACCATATGTTGGACTTCTGTTTCTTTAGATAAAAATGTGTGATCAGTTTTTTCAGCTAGACTAATTATCAGTGCTATACTTTTGCCACACAAATATACAAATAGATATCTGTTGTCTCTTTTCCTCTAAATAAATTACTTATTTCTTTTTTGAATTATTATGACCGGCTTACCCATAGTTTTTTTAGTCAAAACGGTATATTACAGTATTTAAACATATGTTTATTTTGTGTTGAGATTACATTAATTTATATTTTACACTTAAATATTCAATATTACAAGATTCTATACTTGTTCATGTTATTAATAATTGTTAATACTAATTAATTATTAATAATAAATTATTATTATTACTATTTGTAATTTAATTGCAATTAATCACAATTAATTTGGTTGAGGAACTGCGATTAACTAGTTTAAAAAATGTAATCGTTTGACAGCCCTAGTATATATATATATACACCATAAAACCTATAATAGAACACCGGTCTCTTCCGTCAGGGGGCACTCTGTTAAATGGGGTGTTTTACTAGGTGTGGCGTTCTATTATAGGTTTTACGGTATGTTTTTAAATGTAATTTATATGTAATTGTTTAATTTAAAAATGTATAATTTATTGATATTGGTACAAACTTTGACCCATATTCCACAAACTGTCAAAACGTACAAAAAAAATCCTTCTTCCAATAAGTCGAGAATAATTTTACCTTGAATTAACTTTTTTAGAAGATTTTGAACTACAACACAACCTAAATGAACGATGACCTAGTTCTGCTCTTAGTTTGCTTCTCCTGTACTAGGACGTACGAAACTAAACTAAACGAAACTGGAAGTAATTAGTCCAGGCCTGAAGGTTGGCAGGTACAGGCAGCTGCCCATTGTGTGGATGTCAGGGTGTGTGTGTGTGTGTGTGTGTGTGTGTGTGTGTGTGCGCGCACCCATCTGTTTGACCTGACCAGCTCCAGTGACCAGAAGACTTCCAGCATCTCATGGCCACTAAACTACTAGAAAGTTCTTGCATGTTAAAACGCTGTATTTATGGTAGAGTCGTCCTCAGATTTATGCAAATAAATATAGTAAATAGTTTATAGTTTACAATATTCATTAGGTTTTATATAGAGTGATATGTACCTTTTTTAAAGTTTTTCTTTTCTAATGTGGTCACAATAATGATTTGTTGATAACATGTGTTTTTTTTTCTCGTGAGGGCATTTATTGTCTAAACTGGTGACAAGGTGCTGTATATCAAATATACAAAAAAAAAAAACAAATTCTCTCAGTCTGTCTCTCTCTTTCTCTCTCTGTCTCTTTCTGGCTTTATTGCTCTCTCACTCTGTCTCTCTCTCTAACACAAACATACATGCACACTCTCTCACTCTCTCTCTGTCTCTATCTACCTCTATCCCTCCCTTTGTCTCTCTCTCTCTCTCTTTCTCTCCTTTCTCTCTCTCTCTCTCTCTCTCATATATTCAGAGCTAAATGTTGGCTTGGCTGAATGTAGTTCTTCCCACAGAAGGAAACACTCTCTGGTTAACACAGTAAAGAAACGAAGCATTTGTCCTCATCCAGAAGAGGTGAATCCTAATTAGTGGTTAAGGTTCCTGGAGCTTCTTCACTCTCGCACTCCTGACAAGATCTTTCTGTCAGATCAGCATCTCAGATGAATGAGCAGGAGACGGACCAGGTGCTATTAGAGGAGATGCTACCTGCAGATCTCACACACACACACACCGTAACACACTCTGTAAATAGCTCCACTTTCTTCCACCGTCTTAATTGGTTAGAGTTAAATACATTAATTATGTTAATAATAACTACTCAAACGATATACAGTATAAAAGTAAACTTGTTATTAAAGTTAAACTTAATAAAGTTATGACTCTTTGACCGGGACCTTGACAAACATACTCTCTCTCTGTCTGTCTTTCCCTTCTCTCTCTCTCTCTCTCTCTCTCTCTCTCTCTCTCTCTCTCTCTCTCTATCTATCTTCTACAGCTCTTACTTCCTATTTTTTTATTTCTCTCTCTCTCGCCTTCTTTTTTCCATTCCATCTCTCTCTCTTCCCACCCTCTCTATCTCTCTCTCTTTCAGGCAGATGGAAGTGAAGTGGTCCAGATGCCAGAACTAATATAATGGTGGTGATGTCTTCCTCTCGAGACCGCCACCAAGCCCCTGTGTGTCCCGCTGTTTTCTTCTTTCCTAATATAGACTGGTCTCGGGTCGAGGTCAAAGGTGACCTTGAAAGGCCCCGAGGTTTGGATGTGCAGACCTGTCCTGAAGCCGTAGCTTTATTGCCCTGATGTTATTAAGGTTGTTGTAAAGGGGCAGAAGGAGAGGACACGTGTAATGAAGTGGATAATGGACCTGGAGTAGGCCGGACAATGGCGAGCGTTACAACAATGCCATCTGATCCTTGACTCTGTGCCACATGAATGGAGAGCCAACAAGTGCACTTAGCTCAGTAAGTGCAGGTAAAACATTCGGCGCTTCGAGAAACGCACTCGCCGCTGAAAGGAAAACGATTTATCTGCCGGTCTTAAAATCTAATTGAGCATTTTCTCTTTAATATTATTTTAAACCCATTGCCAGGGATGGGAATAGATCATGTCAAGAATACTTTCATTTCAGTTAGAGTGGAAAAGCGTCTGCGCGCATTTTAAAACGTTTTAAAGCTTAATGTGAAAATATTTCGAATGAGCGTCTGTACGTCGGCTCATTAGCATAAACGTCTCTCGTTGTGATTAACGTGACGATAGACGTTAAGTTGAGACTAATGGCACCTTCCACTTTCGGTTATTTGTCTTTGCACTATAGTTATATTTTATTTATTTATAAAATTGCATATTCTATTTTTTATTTTATCCATATATTCTGGTGTTATATTTACACCGTTTCTTTTGCCTTCCATATTTTGTACTAATTTGCCATTCATTTTTGTTCAGTCTATATATTTTCATCTTTCTTCTGCACCAAACTTAGTAGCAATACTAATTTCTTTGCAACCCTGGGATACAGTAACAATAAAGGCATTCTATTCTATTCTAAGTTGAAATAAAACCACACACAGACACAGTAGTATAAATCCGTAGTATAATTAATTAATTAAAGCCAGTGGTGTCAAAAGTCATCACATTTGTTGCTCCAGTAGTAGTATAGATACTAGGTAAAAGTAAAAGTAAAAGTATCATCTCAATCTTTACACTCAAGTAAAAGTGCTGGTTTGATAACTACTTGGAGGGTAAAAGTAAAAGTAATGCATGGAAATAATTACATTTTTATCGGATATATTGGTATTGGCCTGTGTTGTTATATTAAAATGTTGTCGTATATTGACAATGAAAATGAATGCATTGTATTACAGTACAAACACTTTAAAGTGAAAATCTGATGCCTAGCATTGTGGTGAAAAACGTCAATCAATGATCTATATTGGAGTGACGTCACAAAATAACATAATTTAAGCAAAAAAGGTGCGTCAAATTCACCAATATCCATTTTCAGTTGCAAAAGCAGCTGCTTCTCAACATTCTTCGATCCGTTTATCTGGATGTTTTTTTAGATTGATGATAACGATGACACAGAACTAAAACTAACTAAAATGAAATAGTAGTTTTTAGTAACCATTAGTAGCCATTTTTTAAATTTTACTACCATTTGCATAAGAATTTAGGGAGTAGAAGTTAAAAGTAGGCGGAAAAAATATTACTCAAGTAAAGTTTGAATAAGCCGACTGTTATGATATGCTACTATTTTTACTTTGTTACTTGAAACTGTACAGTGAACACTTTCTGCATCACTGAGTCACTTTCTTTACTCGTTTTACGTGTTTTTTTTTTACATCATTTATTTAGACTTTATTTTTTTTTACATCTTAAAATAATAGTTTTTTTGCATTTTATTCATATTTTTTTGTATTTTTATCTTTTATCTACATCTATATTTTATTTCTTGCCCGTTCATTTATCCTTCTTTCTTGAATGCATCCCCCATGTTGCCATGCTGGACGATCGGAAAATACATTTCACTACGTGTCGTACTATATATAATGTGTATGTGACAAATTAAATTTGAATTTGATTTGAATTTGACTTGACTGGTTACGAGGTCGTAACTGTCAAATACTCCCCAAGGCTCAGTGCTCGGTCCAAACCTGTTCTTACTCTATTTTCTTCCTCTGAGCGACATAATCAGAAAGGATGGACATGGCTTTCACTGCACACACATTTATATTTCGACAAGACCTAATAAAATCCATTTTCATTTCAATTTTCAAGTACGTATATCAGATTGCTTTTGTGATATTAGTATATGGATTGTAAAAATGTCTCATCAGCAGACAAAAATTAAGCATTGCTTGTTGATTCTGACTCAAAGCATAAAGCGCCAGAATATAGTCACACTAAACTACCGTAAAACCTCAAATAGAACTCCACGGCGGCCTAATTTTCAACTCTTCCGTCATGGTGGCGCTCTATTAGAGGCTTTACAGTAATATAAACTCTCATCTTCACTAACAGTTACAAATGTTGACAAACTCTCTTTTGACTCATTCATGCTTTGATGAGCTCAAGGTTAGAACACTGTAATGGTCTACTGGAAGCTTCTCCTGCTTGACAAGGTATAGATAGACTTCAGATTACTAATATTATGTATATCAAGATATACTTCAGCGTTGATTACTTACAAGAGCAAAAAAGTGTGAGCAAATTAGTCCGGTGTTAACGGTGCTACACTGATTACCGGTAAAATACCGTATACATTTGAAAATTCTCCTGATTATAATGTCCTAAATATGGCACAGCCACCTTAGAATAATTTTCAGAACTACATTTATCATGAACTTCCTATATCTTTTTCTATTTTCACACACCTCTCTTACTTTCTACACTTCTTTATCTTTATTTATTGTTTACTATTGTGTATTCTTTTCCTGATATTTGCAGTGGCTGCAGCAAAACGTACATTTCTCATTGATGGGACAATTAAGTTCTCTTCTTCCTCTTCTTTTTCTTCTTCTTCTTCTTCTTCTTCTTCTAATAATAATAATTGTGTTTTGTTTTTGGAATTAAATGTGAAACTTAATTTCCTTTGGGATCTACTTGGAATATTTGTCACTTGTAAAAACACACTCACTTGTAAAAACTCTTTAATATTTATCTTACTGTTACTTCTTGCATTTTGGTTTTACTGTTTATGACCTTCTGTGACTCAGTTTGTCCTATCAAGTAAAGTGTCCGTCAAGCGAGAAGTCACAACCGGCCCTAATCTACCATAGCATCTTGTTTTAGTTACATTTCCGATGTGTTTCAAATCTTCGAAAGAAACAAAAAATATCGAAGTAAAAGTGAGTCATGCAGATGTATGTGAAGCAGCTTTTACATTCTTCTTGGATTGAGAGACGCATTGCAGTGGCTTTAATGAGAGCGTAGGCCGTCGCATTAACACGTTTATTTGTAATCAGCCTTTCGACAGATGCATATTGTTTTGTCAGATCTGCATTTAATATCCGTCTCTATTTAGTGTCAAACAATCAGTGTGTGTTTTAGAAAGCCGAGCAACATTGTCCTCATTTTGCATGTCCGCGTTACAATAAAACGACCAAAGCAGCAGTAGCAGCACAATGTGGCATCGGTAAAACCGAATTTTGATAAGCACAGAGACATTAACGCATCAAGGTAACGGAAAGCGGTGAATTGTTTGCTGCTCAAACAAAAACCCTAATTACTGTTTTTCCCAGCTCTTCCGAGCGCCGCCTGCTCAATGAATCGGCCTTAGAAACATCTCGTCTTTCACGTCCATTTGTGAGCCGAACAAACGAAGCGACAGCAATTTGAAAGAATTGTCATTTTAATGAGAGCGTTTAATTATGGCGGCCAATGGGGAAACATGGTGGAAAGGGTGAGTAGGCCTGTGCTTGTGAGACTCCATACAATATTAAATATATTCATATTCTTTATTCACAGGCACAATGCGGGCCAACGCCACACCACGTCTGCTGGAGTGTTCTGAAGACCTTGGATAGACTGATAGAAAAAGCTCTTTGAAATACTTCATGTATGGCTCATTCATCGGGCCTACCGCGTATTCACCTTGTGGCGAGAACCACATTGTGCGCTGATGAATAAACATGATTTTCTCTGAAATCACAACACGGCAAAAAGCAAAGACGACGAGTCAAAAGGCAGCAAAACAAACTGCTGATGTGTCGACGCAACCAACTTTAGAAAACCTGGATGTCTCAAAAAAAAAAAACCAACGTTAATTAATGGAAGTGAAAAAGTGAGGGACGTGGCGGTGAATGGTTTATTTTAGATCTGCAGAGGAAGAACGATGGACTAGTGTGTAACGCCATCGCCATACATCGAGAAACAACCTCTCTAGATTCAAGTTCAAGGTTGGTCTTGTCTCTCTGTGTGGAGTTGGTTTCTGGCCAAAAATAAAAATCATTTTTTTTAATACATTTACTAAATTACATACATTTTCTCTTCAATTTTTTATTTTCAACCAATTCTAGTCATAAAAACTTCACCTCCCATAATCCTTAGCGTCTCACTCCAGCAAGGTTCCCATGAGACTTTTTTAGAGGTAAATATTAGAACAGTATTATTTTGCTCTGTGCAGCAGACAGAGCGATTTGATTGTGTTTAACTCAATAATTGTGATTGATTGATTGATTGATTGTATTTGACTCCGGTGTTCATAATTTTGAATGTTTCTTTCTTCTCCAAAGCTTTTGCGTGCTAGATTTGCTTTGAGGCGCTAGCTGTTAGCTGTTAGCTGTTAGCTGTTAGCCGTTAGCGCGGATCAACGAGATGCATAATGGTCTGTCTATTCAAATATTAATGACTGTATTAAGTTTATTCTTACTTCTTAAGTGTCGCCGCGTGTCAAATATTTTGTTTTTCTGTTATTGAGCCAATAAAAGCTTATATGCACGTCTGCGTTCGGAACAATTATTTGAAGAAATGAGCGCGTATATACATTCAATAAAGAAAAAAACAGCGTATACGTACAACGTATTTCCGTTTATTTGTGATTGTTCTTGACTTTAAATATGAAAAAATGTGTATGCTTATATTTACATGCATATTTGAAATTGGTGATTATGAGCACCCTGCAAAATGTGTTAAAACACATTTGGCGGATGCTCATATTCGCATAAATAGTTTCTTCCTAAGAAAACTCTGAATGTGTGTGTGTGTGTGTGTGTGCACGTGAGTCAAAGAAGCATGACAGACTCCTCCTGCGCAACACAACACACTGATTGGCAAATTGCCAAAGGAATCCGCTGTGGCAGGTAGAAATTGAAAAATTTGAAGTGCACTTTTCCGCCGATTTTGCTCAAGATTAGCGTCTCTGTCTTTCTCCCGCGTCTACTTTTGGTTGTTTTCAGCTTCGTCCTTTTAAATCGGGCAAACGCATAACAAGCAGTAATGACCGGGCACGATGACAAGTAGTCTCTTGACTGAGGGTGGTGGAAGAGTGTGTGTTCCGTACCTTCCGTCACCTTGTTTACACGGGTGTTATTGTTGGTGGGAAGAGCAATGGCAGCTGTTGTTGTGTGTTGTGTCGAGCTGATTGACAGACAATCCATCCTTCCATTGATCTTGTCACTCCGAGGTAGGATTATTTGAACTGCTCTTCCGCTTAAGCACCTTTCAAATTGGAAATCCTTAGCTTTTCATAGACTCTGCCGTATTTGTCTGCACGACTGTCAGCCGCTAAGTCTTTGGCGGACATTGGCAGCCCCTAATTTTCCAAGATAGGCCAGTGTGAGTGAAGGCTTTCTCCCCAGCAGGTCTACCGTTCCCCAGTCTATTAAAATTCGCCTTCTAATAAAAGCAAATTTGATAAACGCCTTTCTACCTGTTCCATTACCGAGCCCCTGCTGTGCCGTCACACAAGGGACTGAAAAGAGCTTCCCAGCGAGTCCCCACCAAGAGAGCAATTAATTGAGGTACACTTACCTTACTCGCTCTACTCTCTTTAGAACTGCTTTTAAACGTTCGCTTGCGAGCGCACGCTGCTCTTTCTGAGGGAGAGAAAATGCCTGACTGTGTGCGTAACTTTACACTAGCGATCTGTTTTCAACGCGCTCTAGGCCAAACAATGCGCTCAATTTACGTCTAAAAGACTGCATGTTCTCGTCAAGCAGACATGAGGCGAATCGCAAAAGCATAACAATTGGAAGGAAAGGCATATTTTTCAGTTGGGTGTTTGTGTTGGCAAATTGCTAAGCTAAGTAGTTATTGATTGAACGTCGATTAATAGACAAGCGTGGGGGCGTTGTGACCTAGTGGTAGAGCGTTGAACTTGTGGCCAAAAGGTTGCTGGTTTGAAAGTTGGACTGGTGGGCACTACAACTGAAGTGTCCTGCATTTAACCATCCAGTGAAGTGACACACCCAAGCCCGGAGCAGTGGGCAGCTTGAGTCATGGTGTCGGGGGACATGTGGGGGTTCGTGTCTGGGTCAAGAACACTCAGGTGTAGAACCCACCAGACCAGAATTCAAACCTGCTGGATGGCAGATCCAACTCCTGACCGCTGGACCACAACTGCCAACCGTTGTCAGGTTCTTGGTAAAGTCAATACAGACAAATAGTCTGTCACTTTCTATTTCAAACCAACAGCGTTTAGTAAGTGCTAAACCGCTTTCTGCATTGGACGAAGACTGGAGACAAGGTTATTAAACTTACAGCATTCTTAAAAGTATCACATTATCAACGGTCAGAAAGATTGATGTGATCATTGATTTGGCCATCAAGCTTTGGCAAACAAATTGTCTCATTGGTCAACCATTCAATTAGTCGGGCCTTGACGTATTGGTTTGAGTCTAGTTTGTCTCTGGTCTTGAAGCTTCAGTGGACGCCTTGAGCCCCCAGGCAAGGTTTTTATGATCTTTATCTTGTCTCTCGTTGATCAAAGAAGGTCTTTCTTCTTGATCACAAGTCAGGGAGTTTTGATGGCAACAATCTGTGCGGAACTTGTATGTGTATGTATGTGTTGGCTTGGTTTCAGGAGAATCGATTGCCGAAATGCCCCTATAGACTACATGATTTTGGGATGTTGTTTAAGCCGTGAATTGCCTCCCGCTCCACTAACACCTCTTACACAGTCACAATTCTGGTGGGGCAAACACAGCACTTACGGCAAGACCCCGCATTCCAACTCAACACGGCACTTAGCCGCATTTTAGCCTGGAACAAACGGCTCACTCTCTGACCCTGTCTGGTGCGCCAACTATCGGCTTCGAGTCTATCCCAAACAGCTCCTGGTAAAAAAAAAAAGCCCAGACTATGGCTGTTTAAAAGAAAGGTATCTCTGTGGCCATTCTGGACTCTTCAGACTTCATTTTCACACTTAAATGACCAACCAAATGACTTTCTCTTTGTATGGTCCCCCTCTTTTAACATTACCCCCTCCCTTTCCCGCAGGAGTGGTTTAATTGCAGGGTTACCAGAGCTCGGTGCCCCTGGATGGCACTCGGCCTAACTGGGCTCTACCCTGTCATTTACTCACGTCGTGCCTGGTTCAGCCACAGGGAAGCTGTAGATTTTCCCGGCAGGTCCCGAGAGTAGAGTGGACTTGTCTGCCCCTCAGCGGGGCCGTAATGACAGATGCCTTTTAGTAGCGACATGGGCAGAAGAGGAGGAGACAAGCTGCGGGGGCGCCTGTCAGTGTGAAGGGAGTTCATTCTTGTCACCGAGACGTGACTTCTTAATCGTCATTCTTCTTAGTTTCCCATCCTTGTATGACGCTGCGTTCTTTTTGCGGCAGTATTTACTCCTTTCGACTCATTTGGACACACTCGACTTCCATATTGGTGGGAAATATATATTTATTTAACCCGTTTTTAATAGATTTACATATAAAGTGTATTCTATTTCGGTTGAATATATTTAGGTACATGGAAATATAGTTATTGCTCATATTTTCATTCATATATGCAGGTATATTTAAAAAAGATTAAAAAATGTCCCATATTTTGGATATATGTATTTTGAAAATATATATTTAAATAAGTTAAAACAATGTTTCACGGATGCATTTCTTCTCCGTATATGGAGCCCTTAATTTATAGTCCTTTATTGATGACATGGACACAGAGAATGCTGTTGCATACTGTATTTTTATATTGTGCTAGTTTTCCCTATTTTCTCTTTTTTCCAAGTTGTGCAGCCAGTAAGTCTACAGATTAAAATCAACAAAGAGCTTTTCGAGCAACAATTTTTTGAGAAATTTCCTTGTGTGCCACTTCTCCGCCTCTGCTTTCCACTTCTCCCACATTTTTTGTGCATGACTCCTTCAGTAAACAGGGGCACCACGAATGTATGATACGGTAATAACCATTATTAGTTTGTATAAATGTACCCAACCCGAGACATGACTTTTTAATCATCATTCTTCCTAGTTTCCCATCCTTGTATGACTGTGCGTTCTTATGTAGCAAGGTGTGCCAATGTTAGAATGGTAGTTTGTTAGCACCGTGTAGTGAAACAAAAGACACCGTCAATACGTTGTGCATAGACTTTATACCCATATTTACTATTGATCTACTTGTAATAACCACAGTGTAGATAAGGTTTCAGATCTTCCAGAAGGTGAAGATTTGCACTCTGCTGTCCTCGGGCTGTGCACTTGAGAGGTGGAGAACAGAAGGGGACAGATGGGCCCAGTGAAAGTCTCTATTGAGGGAGATTGTCCTCGGGCTCCGGCCCAGCTGTCCCAGAGCACGGAGAGGGAGGGAAAGGTGAGGTTTACCTATTGGAAAAGCCGAGAAGCAACATATGTGTCAGAATTACTAATCTCACACAGAGCTGACTCAGTGTTTGCAGAGCCTTTGTAAATGATAGCGGTTTAAAGGACTTAATGGCTTTTTAAGGAGACAGGATTATCTGTTGACGATCTCCTGATTGGCCTCCATCCCGGCTATAGGTGTTTTAACACGGGGAATTTGTTTTTTATTATTGGTATTGTACTGTAATCGATTATATTTTTCCTCACGCTTGGAATGAAACATTTACCCATGTAGCCTAAAACATTGTAACAGTAGTATACTTGAGTTGTCTGGCACTCAAGCCAACTCACGTTAAAACTTTCTTTGACACTTAACTTTACAGTCATTTGGCACACGCTTTTATTCAAAGCGACTTACCAAAAAAGGAGCAAGTGACGCACTTTGTCTAAAAAGGATACAGTAAGTGTTCGTACAAGGCTATATAAAGTAATTAAATAGACAGAACAGCATGACAAGACAAAACACAAGACAATTTATTTTTTCTTTCATTTTTCCTTATTTTTTTTTCAATCAGTGACACTTTGAAGAATCTGTTAATATTTCAAGCTTCGGATGAGTAAAATAAACGCGTGGCTTGTTGGTACGGTTTGAAAACACAGCGCGAGAGGATAAAAAAAACTCAAGACAAACGTTGCGAGTTAAAACAAATTACAGCTTAAACCGAGCTTCTCGTTTCCGTTGTCATTCGACATCTCGTCTTTCCTCTCAAACCTTTACGTGATGGCGGAAAATAACAGGTTGGAGGAGAGTCGCGCGGATGACTTTTCTTCGTTTCATGTTGTAAAATCACTCTCGAACAAACAGAGAGATGCAAACGCTCCCCACGTCCTCCAAAGGAACAGGGTCCGGGTTCAGAGAGCAGAAGACCCTCGTCAAGTTCTCCCTGCGTTTATCCCGCCGACTGTCTTTGTTCACTCGCACGTCCCCGTCTTTTGATTTCTGCTCGGTTGCTTTCCAAAGGCTTTGACTGACGGTGTCACATTAGGCATGGGGAGACGCGGCCGCTCGGGGAGGGGATGAAGAGGGCCGGCCGCTCTTTGGCGCAGTAGGTAGAAACGACCGTAATTATAGAGCACAGACACACCGAGGAGCGGGAGAAGAGGCCGACCATGCAGCTCACATTAAAACAAGAAAAGCTGGAAAATAAAAGCAAGTGTGTTTTCATGCCGAAAGAAAGGAGAAATAAGTGGAGAGAGAAGAAAGTATCGGGTTTGTAATGGGAGGAAGAAGCTTAAACCAGATGTGAATTGCCTGTTTTCTGGAGGATGTGCGGAACTCTTTGTGGTGCCAGTGTTTACAACAGAGCATTTTGCATGTGTGTGTGTGTGTGCGTGTCTTAAAAAAAAAGAGTTTTTGCTGAAACTTTCTACCTTTTCTGTTCAGCCCTGTTGTTTCACCTGTTCCTTTTCTGTTTCGAACCAGGTTGGTGTGGTGGCATAGTGAGAGTCAAAGTTTGGTTGAGGCCCGGTCCGAGTCTTTCTGTGTGAAGTTTGAATGTTCTCCTCATGATTGTGTGGCTTCTCTGGTGTCCACACACAGTACATGTGTTTAGAAAAATTGGAATCTGAAAATTGTCCTGTGAATGTGTGTGTGTCGTGCTCTGTGATTCGTCAGCCACTAATCCACTATCTGTGATTGGCTCTATAGCTCTCCATGACCTAGAATGGAAAAGTGGTTTAGAAATGGATTGAGGGGCAAACTTATTTGCAAAGAAAGCAAGTCATGATATGTAAATATGAATCAAGACAAATCAATAATGACAAGACCATTAAGCTAGCATGTTTGAGAGAAAGTAACACTATACTGATACAACAGCAATTAAGAGTAAACGAGTAACAGATGTAACTATGTAACCAGCAGAGGAGTCAAGTAACAAAGTAATACTTCTATGTTACCTTAATAAAGTAGAAATTTGGCTTACTTTTACTTTTCTAGAGTATTTATTTTTTTAAGCAAATATCGGTACTTTCTATTCGTTACTTCTTGAAAACAAGCCGCGTTACTGCGATTTCATTTCGGGTAGTTTTATTTTCGTGTTGAATCAATATAAAAAAAAACATCCGGACAAATCACGATGGTAAATGATTGTGGTTGGATGAGACGTATAAACACGTACCATTCCGACATCCTATTGGTTTGTGCGCAGTCCGACACACCTACGCATTGCGCTTTGTCGGCGAAAGAATGATGGAGAGGAGAGGCGGCTTTATGGATTCGATTAGTGTCAATACAGTTAGATCACAAACTGCGTCGTGGCCGCGCACACACACCAACACAGTTAGAACGCTCGACAGATCATTAGCGCAGTAGTAACGCACCGAAATGCGGTTAAAACGGCAAACGAATGTTCAACATATCGTCCCAGTCGGGACAAGTGTGAGGCGCAGTGACCGTGTGTAAAGCTCAAGTTCTGAGCATTTGTAAGGCGCTTTTCACAGTTCTCACAGTCTAATTTCATTTAGTATCTTTGTGAGACTTTGAGAGATATGACTTATCTTATACTAGAGATAAAGGAGGTAATGTAATGTTGAAGCTAGATTTTCGAACATAAGAGTTAATATTTAGCTCATTATTTCATAAAATGTATTTGAAAAGAATCTATTTTGTTACAAGTATTTACAGATTTATCAACCTCCGAGAAGCCTGTTTGATAGTGTCTTGATGATGACAAATGCAGTCTTCACGTCCTGTTTAAATCGAAAAAGCGCTAAAGAAGAAGTTTTGGCAGGAATTTTCTTGGCTTAGACTCGAGGCAAATGAGCATGAGAAGCCGGTAGATGCGAAAAGCTCAAGATCCAAGCGTTGCTAAAGAAACGCACTAACACCTCATGTTCCGAGAAGCAGACTTGTTAAAAGAATTACGAGAAGTTAGTAAATGTTTTCATTACTAACACGAGTGTTTTGAAGTTACTGTTTTGCACAATTAACGCAGTGAAATATAATCCACCCCAGAGTGCGAAACGTCAGACCAACCCATCCGACAAGAGATGATGATAATAGTAATAATATTAATAATAATAATAATAGAAATGTATGTAAGGATTAATCCTAGTAATCTAGTGATTGTGTGAAGCACGTTTGAACTTGTATTTACAGTAGATGTCTATGAGCTGATCACTGATGATGTTTAATTAAATCCCAAATATAAACACTGCTGTTCAACTCTGGTTCATTGAATAATTTAAGCAGATCCCGACCTCAATGTTAACGGGCGATTATTACATGTTTGATAAGTAAGTTTATTAATTTCAAAGACTTGATCTAACAATAAAAACAAATACATGTACAAAAAATATTTCTAAATGTGTAATATTTTAAGTACCAGAAGGAATCTGAGGACCAACAATCTGCAGTGAAAACTCACATTCAGTCACACTACCAGCTTTTTTGAAAAACAAAGAAAATATTGTTCTCTTTTGCACGTTTACATACATTTTTGAGTAGGAATAGAGCTCCCACCAAACTAATTTAGTTTTAATTTAATCTTTTCAAAAAAGCTGTGTATTTTTTTTCCTTCAGGATAATATAATGCAGTATTTATTGTTGCTCTTTATTTGACTATCACTGTTTTTCTTGAGATTCCTCATTCAGACTCATTTTCATGTTCCAGTCTTATCTGTTTTTCTCTTACTTTTCTCAGTATAGAATCGAAGTTGCTATTGACATGATTAAAGTTCTTCACATGGATAGGTGGACTGATATGATGACAGCACAGTTAGAGGAGAAGCTCACTTACACTCGCCCCCCAAATATTCTACATGCTCCCCTACTGGGGCTGGCTAAACCCGGCCCTGACTTTCACTAACACGTACAAGACTCGAATTTCTAAATTTCAGAGTAAATTTGTAAGAAAAATCAAAACATCGGGAAAAAAACGTAACAATGTATCTAGTGTGGAGAGCAATATTCTAGCAACATTTAAAATGTGATTTTTTTTATTTATTTTTGAGCTAATATTACAATTAATTTTTGCGTTGACTTAAACGCATTTGTGAATATGCAAACAACAACAACCCAGACTGTTTTATAAAGTGCGTTTACAGTTCTGCGACTTGACTTGAAATCAATTTTAGTTGCAGATAACCGACCGTGTAGCTGCAGCTTCATTAAATCATCAACAGGAGTAACTAGGTCTTGGTGAAGCGGGAGTCAGTAACACTTCTCACCTCGGCCTTGTGTTTTTACTTTCACAGACCTGCTGGTGTTCAAATACAAGCGAAATCGATGGCGGATTTACTCGCAGGCCTTTGTTAGACATCATTCTTCCGGTGTTTAAAAGCATCTCCATCCTTAAGGCCTGGTTAAAGTTAATAAAAGACTGGATCGCAGAAGCGGTAAAGCAACCTTTTCCACCTCCAGAAATCCTTTTAAACGTAAGAACATTTGAAAGTTTCATTTTACATCATTGCGCCATAGTCAAATGCGGCAGGAGTCCGGCGGGTCAGCGCGATGGAATTACATTCTATTGATGCCGTTCTTTTGTCGTGGCATTCTTTGGACGGAATTTCATCTTTTCATTTGCTGCAGGTCCGGGTCATGTTTAAAATATCATCAATTACCACTTCAGTCGTGACTCGGGTCCTCCACTCGTAAAAATTAAGTGCTTCGAAAACTCACTACTCTACCGCACAATTACTGAAATCTGCCTTTCAGCCGTAAATAATAACCGTCTCACTTTAGTAATTCACAGCCAGCGCAGGGAGCGGGCAGGTGCAGCGCCAGGCCGGAAGAAAAGAAAAGAACAAAAAAAAAAACAGAATTGTGTTGCATATATCTTCATGTATAAAGATTTGGGGTCAAGTCTGGTCGATAGGCAATCTCTCAGCTCTAGCGGAAGTGATGGGACTATTTGAGGCTGGAATGGCTCTGTTGTAGTGGAAGGAAAGGCTAATCTGTTGCTGATGAATCTGGACCCAGCAGGTGTGCTGGTCAGCTGGTGTGAGACCTGTATGGACGCCAACGGAGGGCGGGGGGCAAGCCGGGGTCTCGTGCCGCTCGCTCTGTTGTTCTCACCCTTTCTCAGATACGGTTGAACTTGCAGGGGAATCGCACGACAACTTTTGGCTTCCTACTCAGATGGTGGTGTTTTACTTGATGATTAATGTGGGTGTGGGTGTGTGTGTGTGTTAGGTTGTGTGGTGAAAGGTCATAATAATAATAATAATTATTATTATTATATTACAGACAATGAAGCCAATTAATAATGACAATATGTCACCAAAGAAACAAAGAAAGTCAGATGGTGGTGTTTTACTTGAATATTTGTGTGTGTGTGTGTGTGTGTGTGTGTGTGTGTGTGTGTGTGTGTGTGTGTGTGTATATATATATATTAGGGCTGTCAAACAATTAATTTTTTTAACTAGTTAATCGCACTTTCCTAATCAAATTAAACGCGATTAAGCAAACAAAAAAAAAAATTTGAACCGAACATAATAGGAGGGTTAATACCGTAGTTAGGATCAACTTTGTTTAAAACAAACAGATAAACTTTATTTATTTCAAGTTATTTTAATCCACAAGCATTTGTTTAAATATATCAATTGTGTTGCATTCACTCATGCAATACATCAGCAAAGCGAACGAATCTAAGCTTTTATTTTATCTAGAACTGTTTGCTTACTCAAAGGTTGAATTGTGAGGACCCCCTCGTCCCCTGAGGACCCCCATCTGGCTAATTAAGCTGTAATTAGCTTCTTCTCCAGCTTTTTGAAGCCTATCCCTCCATTTAACCAGGCAGCATTAGTGCCATTTAGTCATGAAAATCAGTTAACCTGCAGCCCTCTCAATTACTCGCCCGCGATTACTAATTAAAGAAACCGATCTGATGACCAAATCAATTCATTACTCGGCGCAATGGCCAAGCCCGAGTGAAAAATGGCCTGACTGGTGTTTTGGCATTTACTTTTTGTAATAGCGCTCAAATGATGACCTCTGGCGCAGAGGTTGTGCCCTGGAGGTTGGGTTAAAGAGCCCGGGTTCACTTCCACTGGTGGGTTTCGTGTTCCTGAAGTGCCCGGGGGCTGCGAGCGGAACCTGTCAGTGGTGGGAGGTCAGATTAATGATGCTTGACTAGTGTCCATTATACCCCGTTAGACCTCCGCCTCCGTGTGCTCACAAACTTCAGCTATTCTTACTTCCGATTAGGGCTGGGCAATCGATCGATAAATAATCGAATTAAAATGTATCGTTCACATGTCGATTATTTTGATTACTGTCCCTTTAAGAAAACTTCCTGTGGAGTCACGTGAACCACGCTCCGCTAATTAAGTGATTTCCACAACATGAGCATCTTTGACTTTTACATAAAAAAAATGCAGTCTTTGGGCGTCCGGAAGAATGAAACAGAGAGTAAAATAAAGTCACGTGTAACACTGCAGAGCCTAGGTGTAAAGTACTTTTGTAAATTATGTAAATACACAATATGTAAACATATGTGTAATACAATTGATTGTTAAAAAAAAAAAAAAGAAAAAGTACGACGAATGCGTGAAGAAACGAGAAAAATTCTTTAAACATTGAATTATAGTATTAAACATTATAAACATTGAGTATAGTATTTGTACTTGTATTAGTACTTGTACTTTATTGATTGTGTTAATTTATTGGGGCTGCATGAATTTAAAAGCTTTGGATAAAAGCGTCTGCCAAATGACTGTAAAGTAAAAAGTAAAAAGTTACTTATATTTTTGATACTCGGTACAAGTACAAAGTAGCCAAATATACTTGTTTACAAAATTACAAAGATGCCTAAAGAAACAAAGTCTTTTTACTGAAGTACTTTACACCTGTGCTGCATATCTATCTATCTATCTATCTATCTATCTATCTATCTATCTATCTATCTATCTATCTATCTTAGTTATAAAAAAAAAAGTGAATCTGTTCACAAATGTGCAAATCATGTATTTTTCTTGACAAGAATGAAGTGATTGTTTGATTAACTGGCTGTTCACTAAATAATCCTATAGACCATCTATTTGTGTGTGTTTCTTGTAATTATTTCATGAATCGAGTAACGCACACTTTATTAAAAAATCTCTCACTTTCTGTGTGAGCGTATCTATTGTACAAAACTTGTCACTGAACAATGCGTCGAAAGAAAACTAATAAGTAAAACAATCATTCATTAATCGTTATCGTGTTAAAATGTTCAATTAATCAAGATTTGGATGTTTGGCATAATCGCCCAATTTAGACCTGTCGACCCATATCGCCCAAGTCTTGGAGTAAAAAACACGCGATTGGAAGGAGAAAGCGTGAAAGACTTTCCTCTTCTCGTGGCTGATGGTCATCGGACACTCCTGGAATGATGACCTGCCACCGAAGACTCGATCCCAAACCTGCCGAACAATACACGCCAGCGCTCCATTAGTAAATGAGGGCAGTGGAGTGCTCGGCGTAACCCAAGACCCCCGTCCCGCCGCCGACAGTCCCACTCCAGGAACATTCCTCAGTAGCTCTGGATGTGTCTCTGTTACAAAGTGAAGCTTGTTTTAACATTGTAGTCGAGAAACATCAGTACATTGTCACTGATTTGCTATTTGTTGCATTGTGTTATTGCTGAGTCTTCCTGGCTTGTTGTATATTGTGTCTTTGATGTATTGAACAATATTTGATACAATGTACCATGATTGTGATCTATCTATCTATCTATCTATCTATCTATCTATCTATCTATCTATCTATCTATCTATCTATCCAGCTGTCTGTTCATCCAACCATCATCATATATCTATCTATCTATCTATCTGTCTGTCTGTCGATCGATCCATCCATCATATATCTATCTATCTCTCTCTCTATCTGTCTGTCTATCTATCTATCCATGCATCCATCCATCCATCTATCTATCTAGCTCTCTATTTATTTATATACCTATCTATCCAGCTGTCTGTCCATCATCTATCTATCTATCTATCTATCTATCTATCTATCTATCTATCTATCTATCTATCTATCTATCTATCTATCTATCTATCTATCTATCTATCTATCTATCTATCTGAATGTCTATCTGTTTGTCTGTCACTCTATCTATCTATCTATCTATCTATCTATCTATCTATCTATCTATCTATCTATCTATCTATCTATCTATCTATCTATCTATCTATCTATCTATCTATCTATCTATCCAGCTGTCTGTCCATCCATCGTTTATCTATTTATATATCCATCCATCCATCCATCTATCTATCTATCCGGCTTTCTAAAAATCCCGGATTTCTAAAAATCCTGATTGGGTGGGTTTCTTCAAGGACGACACCCCTGGGTGGTACAGTGTCCTATCAACATTTTTCATATCAACCTGCATTTTCAGTGGGTCGATCATTATTGCTCCATACAATTTGGTCATTCATTCTAGTTAAATTTACGCGTGTTTACCTCTGTCAGTCCTAAACCATGTTTGACCCCCAAATTGATCTAGACCCAGTTTTTGTTCTCTTCAAAAAAATAAATACAATAAAAACAGGTTCTGTTTGAACTATATATTCTTGTTATTGATATTGCATAGAATCATTAAAAATGCAGATTTATGTGCCAATAACTGACCTGTTACCAGATTGTCATCGATGATTTTCGATCAACAGACTAAAACTTGTAACTCCTAAACCATGAAATGATGCAAATCACAAATGGCCAAATTGTGTTTTTTTTTCATCAGCCAATCAGATCGTTTTAAGGCGGGTCTCATGATGTCATAAGCAAGAGGTTAAAGAAAGGTTTTGTCTAGTGTGTTTACTGATGGTCATGCTGTTCTGTCTAGTAAGTTTCTTTATATGGTCTGTGAACATATGAACTATTGTATTCTTGTTTAGACAAACTGCTTCACTTGCTTTTTTTGTATGTCGCTTTGGATGAAAGTGTATGCTAAATGACTGTAAAGTAAAGTAAAGTAAAGTGTAAAGTAAAGAGGTTAGAGTGTGATCAGATGTGCGAATAGATGTAAAATCGTGCTCATTATAACCGGAAGTGTTCCCAGTAGAACGCTATCTATCTATTACTCCAGTAAATGAAAGCATCTACTAAATGAAAAGTAAAGTAACGTAAAGCAAAAGTAAAAGCAGAGGTGTGAAGTACTTTGTACTGAAGGTGTGAAGCATTTTTGTAAATATTTTTTTACTTTAAGTATTTTCAATATTAGTACTTGTACTGAGTATCAAAAATATAAGCAACTTTTAAATTCTCGCAGTCCCAATAAATTCACACAATCAATAAAGTACAAGTACAAATACAAGTGCAAATTCTATACTCAGTGTTTCAATGTCTAAACCATTTTCCCAGTTTTTTTTTTCTTTTTCTTTTTTTTTTATAATCAATTGTATTGTAAATATGTATACATTTTTAAACAAAATGTACAAAAAACCTAAAGTAGCAAAGTCTATTGACTCAAGTACTTTACACCTCTGAGTAAAAGTAAAGTAAAGTTTTATTTGATAGCGTCACGATTGGTCATACACGTGATTCTGATCAATCAAGTCGAAGTTTGCGTTTCGTTCCTCACTTTCCCTCCTGCTGGGACTTAATCTGGAGCGAGACAGTCGGGCGAGTCTGGGGTCGGGTGTGAATGGAGGGTTTCTAACCTCTCACCAGCTGCTCGGCTGCTCAATCGGTCAGGTTTCTGTGACGCAGCGGGGCAGCAATAATGAAACAGCAGCTTATCCCAATCAATACCTTCATCTCACTTTTGGGGGCTTTGCTGCAAAGTCCCCCGAGTGCCGTCGTCTGTTTGCAAGCACCATTATTAGGATGTTTGATCTGTTTTTGTTGCTTGGGCTTCTCTAAACGTGCCAACTAACCTTGTGCTTGCACAACCAATCAAAGCCGAGCAGATCTGTAATTACCGGTGTAGAATCGTAAAATATACCAAATATCTTGTATCGCTTTGTGTGTGTATTTCTACATTATGTATAAGTGTGTCACATGTAGTTATTTTATCATTTTAAGATATAATTTATAAATGTTTGTATTTTAACATTATTTCAAATTGTGCTTTGCATAGTCTTTTATATGCATAAATTACAAAATATAATTTATATCAATCCACTGTACACACACGCGCACACACACACACACATATATATGCAGTATATTAAATGTTTTCTCCAGTCTGCTTAACCAGGCCTTTTTTGACACTATTTCACAAGTTTCAGATCAACAATATGTTCGATATTATTTCATTCGAATTCTTTATCTTCATTTATTGTTTACCGTTGCATTTGCTTTACTTGATACTCGTTTACTTAAGAAAAAGTAAATTTCTCTGATGTTAATTTAAAAAAATTATCAAAATGTAGATTTCTTTGATGGGACAAATTATGATTTTCTTCTTCTTCTATTTCTTCTTTTCTTGTCTACATTACTACATTAATTTATGTAATTTAATCTATCCATCTCTCTCTTTGACTCTCTCTCTCTCTCTCTGACTCGCTCTCTATCTATCTGTCTGTCTGTCTGTCTGTCTGTCTGTCTGTCTGTCTGTCTATTTATCTATCTATCTATCTATCAATCTATCTATCAGTCTATCTATCTATCTATCTATCTATCTATCTATCTATCTATCTATCAATCAATCATTGGGGCGAGCGTGTGACACATGTTCACGCGGTATGTGACGTTGACTCAATCCAAACAGCTTTGCTTCACTCACAATTGTGCCGGTGTGTTTAAAGAGACGTCGCCAAGTGGAAAATCATGGCGGCTGAAGAGCTCTCGTCACAAAAGCAGACCAAACACAGGCGTAAGAGTGTCTGCCACTGCGGATGGAAACAATCAGAACCAATCAGAGCGCGGGTGTGTCCGTAATGGCCCGGGCCCTCCAGTGTTCGCTCTCCTCCAGATGGGACTCGGGCTCCGCCGGGTTTGTTGACGCCAGGTTGTGAGACGTGAAACGCTTCGCCCGGTGTTGTGTAACTTTCACCTTTTGTTGGAATCACTTGTTTAAATAAATAATATGTAAATAAATAAAAAAGAAATGAATGAAAAAATTTGTCTTTCTTGTCCGACTTATATATATTTAGCTTTCTATTCTTTTTATAACCTCTTTATAAGCTTTAATTTGGGTTTTTTTTGTTGCTTTTTTTGTTGTATCATCTTTCTGTCTATCTATCATCTGTCCGTCTGTCTGTCTTTCTGTCTATCTATCATCTGTCTGTCTGTCAGTTTAACTATCATATGTCTGTCCGTCTATCATCTGTCTGTCTGTCTGTCTGTCTGTCTATAGGTCTACAAATCATCTGTTTTTTTGTCTTTTAATCTTCTGTCTTCAGTTGAACAGCTTGTACTTCACTGCACTGCCACTTTTTTTTACTTGCACTGTTACAATTTGCTGCACAGTTCATGGCACGTTTTTGGATATATTTGGTTAGCCATTTTTGCACACTCTGCTTCCTATTCATTTGTATATAACCCAACCTTTATATTCCCATGCACCTGTATATTTCTCGTTACTTTACTGTCTACTTCCTTGACCCTGTATATTTCTAAATCCTATATTTATTTATATTGTATTTGTAAATATACCTTATATGCACTTCTGGTTAGATACTAACTGCATTTTATTGTCTCTGTACATGTACTTTGCACAATGACAATAAAGTTGAATCTAATCTAATCGAATCTTTCTATCTATCAGTCTATCATCTGTCTCTCTGTCTGTCTGTCTGCTATCATCTGTCTGTCAGCCTATCTATCATTTGTCGGTCCATCTGTCTGTTTGTCTATCGTCTGTTTATCATTTGTCAATCTGTCTATAGGTTCTACATGTTATCAGTCTGTCTGTCTTTTTATACTCTGTCTGTCTGTGCATCATCGGTCTGTCTGTCTGTCCATCTTTCTATCAATCATCTGTCTGTCTGTCTGTCTGTCTGTCTATCAGTCAATCTATCATATGTCTGTCTGTCTGTACGTCTATCATCTTACAATCTGTCCATCTGCCTGCCTACCTACCTACCTATCTATCTACAGTATATACATATCTATCTATATATCTAACTATCTGTCTATCTGTCCCACCATCCTCCTATCTCTTTATCCATCCATCCATCCTTCTATCTCTCTATCCATCCATCTTCCAGTAATGAATAATACATTCAACAAAAAGCTATTTCTACAGAAAAAAATTAGTTTACTGTGCTAGTGTATTCAGCTCCAGGTTAAAAAAATTCAAACTAAGATGTTACGGAAACAAAGATGTTACTAATCTGAAAATGAGTCGCTGCATGTTTTTTCAGACGACTAAATCCAGACGACTGTCATTCTGAGGGAAGACGAGAGAGTTTTTGCGGAGAATCGGACGAGTAATCTCACGGGGAGCAGATTATCTTCCCCACCGCTCATTAATGCTCTCAGAGATTCTTTTCTCAGCGGTCGTCTCAGAGAAATTTGTGCATTTTGCAACAGATGGAGGAAAAGAATGGAGTGATGAAGAAAAGGGGATTCAGAGAAAGTGGGAGGGGGGGCAGTAGGAGCCCACCGAGGTCTCCTGTGCCCCGCCCCAAAAAAAGGAAACACAGGGGAAACATATATAATTTTCACCACAGGGTTCTGGGTAATTGAGTCATTTAAAATACAGATACATAGATGAATAAAAGCTAAGGGGGAAGGTAATAAGACAGAAGAGAACCCTCCAGAGATCCAATTGAGGATTTCTTACAAGAATGGAAACTGTTTTCTTTCTTTTCTTCCGCGGAGCTTTTATGTGTTATCATTTTAGCCGGATACCTACTTCAAGTAATTTTGTTTTCATTTGGCGCCTTTTGTAATCCCTTCCTCGGCTAAGAATGAAGGCAATTTGTCTCCAATGGCCTCTTGCCTTTTACAGACACATTTCACTTAGTGAATGCTAGTGAGATGTCTTTTTTTCCTTCTGAAAGGAAATATCGCTTTTGGAGACACTGGAAGATTTGATAATTTACCAAATGAGTCTTGCGTCAAGACTCATTGTTGTGTCTAAAGATCTTCCTGATTCTTTTATACCACATCCGGTTGTTCTGTGTTTGGATTGCTTGATGTTACATATATGTGTTTATAAATAAACATACCGTTGTATGTATGTATGTATGTAGGTTGGTAGGTAGGCAGGTAGGTAGACAAACAGACAGACAGAAAGATAGATAGATGGATGGATGGAGGGATAGATAGATAGAGAGAGTCAGAGAGTAAGAGATAGAGAGAGATGGAGAGAAAGCGAGTCAGAGAAAGAGAGAGAGAAAAGATAGATAGATAGATAAATAGACAGACAGACAGACAGACAGATAGATGGAGAGAGTGAATCAGAGAGATGGAGAGAAAGCGAGTCAGAGAGAGAGAGAGAGAAGAGATAGATAGATAGATAGATAGATAGATAGATAGATAGATAGATAGATAGATAGATAGATAGATAGATAGATAGATAGATAGATAGTTAGATAGATAGATAGATAGATAGTAGATAGATAGATAGATAGATAGATAGATAGATAGATAGATAGATAGATAGATAGATAGATAGATCAAAGAGATAGAGCGAGTCAGAGAGAGAGAGAGACAGACAGACAGAGAGAGCGAGTCAGAAAGATAAGAGTGAGTGATAAGAGAAAGGGATAGAGAGATGATAGATAGATAGATAGATAGATAGATAGATAGATAGATAGATAGATAGATAGATAGATAGATAGATAGATAGATAGATGATAGATAGAGAGTCAAAGAGAGAGAGCGAGTCAGAGAGAGAGAGAGAAAGACAGACAGACAGAGAGAGCAAGTCAGAAAGATAAGAGTGAGTGATAAGAGAGAAAGGGATAGAGAGAGATGGATAGATAGATAGATAGATAGATAGATAGATAGATAGATAGATAGATAGATAGATAGATGGATAGCACTAGTGTTGCTCACTCTCACTGCGTAGATCATTCCGTCATCAGAGTGTGTGAGGGTAACGGGATACACACACACACACACGCCTGCATGCCGCTACAGTAAGAATGCATCTCTTATCAGTCTTATCGCTGCCATCAGTGCCATCTGGACCTACAGGCCAGGTGTGTGACCGGACAGGTCTGGGGTCAGCGCCGAGGGGTCAGCGGAGTAGAGGCCTTCAGCTCATTCACGTGGCTGCTGGAGTTGGATTTCGGAGCGTCGGACTGCGACTCTGACTTCCTCCCCGAGGATCAGCTAACAGACCTCACAAGGGCTTTGTGTGCGGGGAACTCACTTCAGTTTGGAAATACAGCTGCAAGCAGCAACGATGGAAAAGCCAAAAACGTGTGTTATGTACAGTGTTGTGAGTAACGCACTACAAAAATAACATACTTCAATAATATACAGTAATCCCTCGTTTATCGGGGTAGATACGTTCCAAGCCCGACCGCGATAGGTGAATTTCCGCCAAGTGGAGAAACAACATTTACATATTTATTTAACACTTATATAGACTTTTATAGACTTATATAGACTCCGCGTCGTCCCTGCGGAGATATTCATTTTCAAAGGGTGTAAACGGGATGATCAGGCGGGAGCGCGCGCAGACACGGGCGTGTTTTTCACAGGTGGCGGCCCGGTAGTGGTCGCGGGGAGACGTCCGACATAGCGATTCGCTTCTCCGCGGTGAGACGCTTCTGGCGGCGGTCCGTCTGGTACAGTTGGGAAAAAAATGAATCTGCGAATATATGTAGTAAAGAAAAAAAATCCGCGATACAGTGAATCCGCGATAGTCGAACCGCGAAGTAGCGAGGGATTACTGTATTTGTTTTTGCTGTAACAAAGTAGTGTAACATACAGTAAACCCTTGTTTATCGCGGTAAAAAGGTTGAGATAGATGAGGAACATCCTGTAGGGCAGGGGTGGCCAACCGGTGGCTCTTGAGCCTCATGCGGTTTCATGCGGCTCTTCAGGAGCTTTCACATGACATGAGTCAAATATGCACACAATGGTAACTGATGAAAAATAACTAATATTATCATGTTGGTGTGGTTATTTTTATTAAATCTGGCTGAGCAGTGGTCTGTGTGTGTGTGCGTGCATACCTGATTCAGGAATGGGATGATGTTTATGTGTGCCCGTGTGTATGATGTGGCTCTTTGCAGCTCTTTATGGCTCTAACACAGAACAAAGTGGCTCTTAGTTTCTGACTGGTTGGCCACCTCTGCTGTGGGAGTCACATTTTCATCGATGTTGCTGAATTGGAGTGAAGGTACCATATCCTCGTCCCACTCTTGGTACAATTCTTTCAACTCCTTGGCTAAGTTCTAATGTTAAGCCCATTTTTCGGACAATTTCTTGGACAATGTCTTCCTCACTAGCCGATTTCTGTCAGATCTTCGAGGTCTGCGTCATTGAGAAATATCTGGGGTCTTCATATATCGCGGCTATTTTGAAAATTACCGGAACATCCGCAATATATTGATTTTAGTAGTAATGAAAAAAATCAGCCATGTAGAAGTAGTAAATCCGCGATGGTCGAACCGCGATATAGCGATGGTTCACTGTATTACTAATTCAATTTCAGGAATGCATTACTCGCTACATGTTAAGTAACGCTTGAATCACATCAAATTTTCACCCTCAAGCCAATAAATCAAAAATGTATTACAGTATTTCCTGTTCGTGAATAGACTTGTGTCATTGGTCTTTTGGTGGAGGAGTGTTGTATTTTGTAACGCTGCTATCTGCAGCTTTTGGCTCCGCCTGCTTCGCCGTAACTGGGGACTGCACTGGCCAGCAAATTTGAAAAACCATTGTGCCATTGTGTTACCATTTAAATCATGTGCAACAAAACCTGTGTGAACGTGCAACATTTGTGCAATCTTTTTCCATTTATTTATGCTTCCTAACAAACCACTGTTTTTTTTATTTGTAAATATTTACGAAAAATATGTATGCATTTCTTTTTATTCCATTTTAATTTTTTCTTGTATTATTATTTTTATTGATTTATTTTTATGTATTTTTTTTTCTTTAACAAGAGGGAAGAAATGATGGAGCCAGACTACATCTAATTTCTTATGGAATCCAAACAGAGACAAGCAAATGTCTGTCCTTAAACACTTTGCCCTAAATAGCAGCAGGTGAAAACAATCACTTTAAGCTGCTGGTCGTAATTAGCCGCACCTGTTGACACTGCTCTCTGGAGTCTATTCATTGCACATCCCCAAACCAAAAGTAAAAACAACTGCAACTGTGATTAATGGCGTTAAAAAAAATTCTAGTGGTAAGTCATTCAAAATGAATAAAACGGCATTGATGTACATAGTCCTGTTGTGTCTAATATGAATATACCCAAGTTAATTGCAGAATTTGCCAGTAAGTTGCTTTATGTCAACCATACTTTTAACAGCCAATTATAAACTATATAGTTACTTCTGTAGTTTTTTTTAGGTGAAAGTAACTTAAAAATAATACAGAAGTAATGTAACATCACAATTCTGAGACAGTAATATTGTAATGTAACTTACAGTAATGAGTAATGTATTACAGTTTCGAAGTCACTCGCACAACACTGATTAAGTACTTAAAAGTATTTTGTTAACATTTTGCGCTCTTCTGTTTCTTGAGTGTGTGAGTATTTTATTGAGTAATGATTGTAATTTTTAATTGCCTTTTGTCAATGATCTTTTGCTGAAAATTACTCACCGAGCTGAGATACAGAAAGGCATGTGCTCGTTTGGGGAACGTGAGCCTGAAAGATTTCACAAAATAATTGTGTTACATTGAACAATTGATTGGCTGATGTCTTGGGAACCTTTTGGACCGGTTCTTATGGTCCAATCACAGTTGAGACCAGACCACTGAGATGTGACAGGTGTATTAAAAGTAAATGTTTAAATACTAAGATGTTACATAGTTTCACATCTCACAAATACCCAATACAACTGTTGGTCAAACATCATGAATAACAAATATAACTTCATTATTGGTCAATTATTATAATTCCGTCTTAGAACAGAAAATTGATAACAAGACTCTAACTTAATCTGAATCAGGTTTCGTATTGAAAAGACCAGGTTCCGTTTTTCAGGAAGTTAGCTCCATGATTATCGGAGAATAACTTTAAAACTCTAAAAAAGACACACACAAACAGTGACACACACAAACCTGGAGCAGTGGGCAGCCCGTTTCACATCGGCATTTGCCTTTTAGTTGTATAAGCTCAAAAATTTGGAAATACTGTACGTATTTTACTGTAAGACTAATGTATATTCAGTCTCTATTTAGGAATTGCATCCAGGCCTCTACTGACTCTTTCTTCCTTGACATTTTTGCTGGAAGTACATTAGTGTTTAGCATCCTTAGCATCGCTTTACTTGATGGCCAATACCTTTGGAAAATTCCCATAATCTGTTTTGACAGGATGTTGTAACTCAACACGTACACGTCAAAAGTTTTTCTCGATCACTCGTTGCACATAAAAATTCACATAAAAAAAATCAATCAGAGAAGCAAATCACTTCTGTACTGCAAGGTTTGTAAAAAAAAAAAAAAAGCCGAATGTCGTACTGTATTTAGTTTTTTTACACACACTCACACACACACACACACACACACACACACACACACACACACACACACACACACAAACCTCCTGATCATTAATGCAACTCTGTTAAATTCCCACGCCACCCCCGCCCCCGCTCCCCATGTTTGACTCAAGTTTTAAATATATTTAAATCCTCGCACAGATCCATTTTACACAGTGTGTGGTAGGCGGTCAAAAACAAACTGTTATGAATGTAAAAGTGACAGTTGGTATTCAGCCACGTTTTTTCCTGTGTTGCTCCGTCCGTTAAGTCGTGGCCATGCTGGAGTCCTTTTAGCCGAAATGCAGAAAAGAACCTTGAAATGTCAAACAGTTGGAGAAGCGAGGGCCTGGCCGCTCCGAGTTTGCCTGCTCTCCATCTTTCTCTCGACAGCGGTCCAGACGAGAGAGAAAAGCATCTCCGGGAGACTGAAAGAGGCTTTGAGTTAACAGTGAGCGACCATTGTGTGACGACTGATCTTCTTCATCTCATCCCCAGGCCGCGGCTATGTCCTGTTGTAGATGAATAGACACGCAAGAAACGAGAGGAAAATGCAACATTGTCTTTCTGCAGGAGAGTAGAAAAGAGGAATTAACGTTTGAATTCATGTACGTCCCTTTATGGCTGATTAAAGCTGGTGCACTGGATCTTTAAGAGCCCTTCTGATTTTGTCAAGATGTAGTAGTTATGGGGAAACGCAACACTCTTTGCAACTGGTTTATTAGTTGTGCAAGGCGACTTCGTTAATTTCCATCGTAATGAGATTAAGTTCACTTGAAAAGAATATTTCTATGCACCGCCAGCTTTTAAAACACAGAATGACTGATAAGTACTGTAAAAAAAGTCCCCAAAAATGGGATTTTTAACTAGACGTAAAAATATTTCCCATCATTTAACTATTTTTCACACTGTGATAATGGTGTAATACTGTAGTTAAAAATCATTTAATGGCCAAACATAAAAAAGCACTCAAGCAAACTTAAACAAAACACCATTTTGCTGTAATTGGAAAGAAAAAACAGTGGGGAATTGAATTTTTCATTCAGTGTCAAATCTGGGGGGGGGGGGGGGGNNNNGTAAAGCGACTAATAAATTAATATTCACACAAACTTTGAAAATATACATGGATATTTTATCTCAAAATACAGCTCTATTGCATTCATATTGATAGATCAGCATTGTGAATAGAATAGAATAGAAAAGACTAGAATAGAATATAACTATAGACTTTTGCTATGAATAGAAAGAAAACGGCAGAAAATCGTCAATTTACCGTATGATGTTTTGAAATTGCCTCTTTTTCTTGGAAATGTTTTACGATAACTCAAGACATTTCAGTATTAAGCTGTTGGCTCAGCTGCTTTTAACCCTACTCAACGTAGCAAATGTATTTTGCAGTAAATTGAAGGGGGGGGGGCAGTAGGAAAGCATTTTTTGTTATGTTTGGCTTTGATTTTCAGCTATATGTAAAAAGTTTTTCAACCATTTCCAACACTGTGATAACGGTGAAATACTGTAGGTCAAAATCATTTTATGGCCAAACATAAAAAACACACACAAACAAACCTAATCAAAACACCATTTTGCTGCATATTGAAAGAAAAAAGAACTAACAAATGAACATTTACATAAACTTTAAATATTTTCATGGATGTTTTATGTCATTCATATTGATAGATCAGCACTGTGAATAGAATTGAACTATAGACTAGAAAACGGCAGGAAGCCATCAATTTACTGTATGATTTGAAGAAATTGCCGCTTTTTCTTGGAAACGTTTTACGGTAACTCAAGACATTCAAGGATTAAGATGTTGGCTCAGCTACTTTTAAACCTACTCAACGTATAAAAAAAGAATCGATCCGTGTGTTTGTTTTGAATTCACTGCTGCGATGAAATTCCAACCGAGAGTCTGTTATTGGAAATATCGACACGGCCATTTCACTCCATCTCCATCAAATCTCTCCTGCATCATTACACTTTCTATCTCGGCACAGCAGAGCGCTTCGTTTGGAATTTTATTAAACTTTCAAAGCGAGATGAAAAGTAAGATTGGCGTCTTACTTGACCTGATGGTACGTGACTTTATCAGCTCTGGATAAAGATCTTGATCACTTCAGCTTGAGCCGAAAAGACTCTAAACACACGTTTTATTTTAATGCTTAATACTTTTTAAAATAATTTTGTCCTCAACTGTACATGTTTGCCGTTATGTGGTTTGCTGAGTGAACCTTCTGGTTTGAAACCTATGTAAACACACACACTTCGGAATAAAATCCTTTTTCAGGTAGTAAAATGTCGAAGTTGATAGCAGACTTACTCCACCGTTGTGTTTTCTAACTTCCGCACACATGTTCATTTTCTGTTTTATTAAACTCGACTAGCGCCCGACTCACATCCATTGTTCTAGTGGAGGTACACACACACACACACACACACACACACACACAAGCTGACACAGAGACTGCTCCTCGGAAATCAGACAGTTTGGCAGATTCATGTAAATGCTGGATTAAGATGGGGGTAGAATTGCTTTTTACTTTAGCTTTTCCACTCATTTTTATCCCCTTTCTTACTTAAAAGCTTGCTAGAGTTTTTAAACTTTTTTTTTTCGCCAATTTTTTTTTTTTATGTCATACGATATACCCACAATGCCTTTGCGATTGGCGTAATAGGCACCCCTGCTTTACCATTTTTACGTGAATCTAAGCACCCTTTTTCAAATTTTCACGCTCAAAAACTTGGAGAGTTAGTATAATTGCCGATTTCAAATATGCGGGTAAATAAAAGCGCCCATTTTTCGTATTTCAAGTCAGGAGCAATCACAAATAAACGGAAACACGTCGTCTTTATGCAGTGCCCCGTCTGTGTGTCTACAGTATATAATGTTAAACAATGATCTGTAGGCAAACGTGCGTACAGTATAAGCTTTATTGGCTCAATAACAGAAATAAAGAAACATTAGACACGCCGCGACACTTAACAGAGACAAAATAACACTGGAAGAAGTAAAATTAAACTAAATATAGTCATTATAATATTACAAACAGAAACTACAAACCACGACCAGTTAAAAAAATCCAAGGAACAGAGACAATCAAAACATTCGGTCTGCTAAACAGGGGATAATAATCCTTCGCTTCGATTCTCGATGAGCCTCATGCAGTTGCTTTGCGCATGCTCAGACAGATGCAAAGACTCTTGGGAAATTAAGTTTTGACCACTAGAATCAATTTTTTGTTATCTGTCATTTAAGTAAAACAATATCAAAATGATACGAGTCACAAGTTAGGTTGGTTAAATAAAGAAAAAATAGTAAGCTATATTAACGTAATTGAACGTAAGAGAATATTAACGTAATTGAACCAGAAATGTTCAATGTCCTATTTGTATGTCCTTTGTTTTTATTTTGTGCCTGAAAAATCAGAAGGGGTGCTTATATTCGCGTAAATACAGCATTTTCAAGAATTTCTCAAACGTCAAGCGTTTATTTCGAGCGTCAATGTGTTTTCCAGCTCGAGCTCCGGGAGCCACGTGAAGTTCGATAATGGCGATTATTCACCTGGGTGGTCATTGTGGGAGTTTGCGTCTTTCTCTCTCACTCGCCATTCTCTTTCTCTTCACCAGTGTGTTTTAAAAGTACCATTTGCTCTCGGCGCAAAGTGCTTAATGAAGGGGATAACGCGTGCAAAGTGATGTGACATTAATTGTTAGAGGTGGATAATAACAGCCCTCAATCATCTGGAAGATTGCCTCGGGCTTTAAACGAAAGCCGTCTTCAAGGCGATGGACTCGAATGAGCGAATGACAGAGTCAAATGAGCTGATTTGCCATTCATGTACACTCTATTGCCTGTTATTTAAAAGTCGTTGACCATTTAGGGACGGGCCGTTGGTCGCAGTGAGTGCGGCCGGCCGTGTTTGTGTCGCGGGGAGGACGGATGAGCAGCCGCTTCTACTGTGGTAGTTAAGAAAAGGAGTCCGGCAATAGAAACGTCAAGTGCCTTCTGTGTGGACGTGAATGGGACAAATGGACCTGGCTTCAGAGGGCCCCATCCCGCCATTAACATAAGAAACGGACCAATATGGCTGGAAGTCAGTTGGTCTGGGTGCTGTCAGCGGATCTTTTGGCCGTGGTGATTAATGTCTTTATGGTACCAGCACCCGGGCAGCGCCGCCATATCACACCAGCGACACCACCGCAGCCTTCTCGTTGCTGACCGACAGCGACAGGTTTTTGGTCAGTTCTGCCAGTCTGTGGAGAAGCTGCCATCACTGCGCCAAACTGTCAGTGGTGTGAAGTACTTGAGTAAATTGACTTTGTTACTTTACTTGAGTGTTTATTGGCTACTTTGTACTTGTGGTGAGAATCAGAAATATAAGCAACGTTTAGTCTCTACTTGACTACATTACTGATTAAGTATCTGTCTATTTACCGTTACATTGTGATTGTGCCCGACAAGTCGCCATCTTTTTCTACCGCGGTTAATTTCTCGGGTGTACGAGGTGATATCGCCATCTGTAGGATGCTGAAGGTTCTGGATGCTGTTTATCAGCTCAATCACATCAACCTAAATTAGCGGTTTCCCTTTTTGTATATTTGACTTTTTGTTCTTTGATGATCGATTTTGTTGCCATTTTGAAACAACAAATCGAGGTGTTAAATTTCATTACTATATTAGGAAATAAAAACTCATGAATAAAGAGCTTCTTTTTTTTCACGTATTTGAGCCTAAATTCAGTGTGATTCAGTGTTAAAATTGAATCCAATACAACTTTTATTCAAGTCTTCCTAGACTTGTAACTTGTATTGGGTTTCCGTACTCGTTTAGCCGTTTAGACGTGTCGTTTAGCCACAAGTAATTAGCGGAAAAGTAGATATAAAACATGAAATTATACGTTTTTAATCCAATTTGATCTTTGATTTGAAATCTGTGATTTTAAGCACTCCGCAAGTTTTGTAGCTGGGGTCGGCAATATAAATGGCTCGATAGCCCGGACCTACTTTCAAAACCAACCGGGCCACCAGATCGGTCCAAGTGCTGGCTAGGTGGGCCAGTAAAAACGACTCAATAAAAAAAATCCAATTTGCCATTATTTACCCACATTTATGTTAAATCGTTTTGCTCGCTGACTAGCGCTAACGCGTTATGTGATCCCGATGGTCTTACTATGCAACGAGTTTGGTGCTCCGCCGACCGAGTCCCGGGTTGTGCGTACGCCGCCGCGTCACATAAAAGTAGCAACTTCCTCGCGAATGATCTCGTTAAATCTGGGCATCTAAAACGAAAAGCGAGATTAAATAAAGCAGCGCGGGTGAAAAAAGACGGCAACTGCTTAGCGATAATTTGTTAAAAAAAATGTTTGGTAAATCACGAAACGCTAACCCGGCTATATTTACGCTTTTCACGATTGTACAATAACGACACACTTTACTATTAAACCATAATACAATAGCCAAACTACTATCAAGACAAACATACTATCACTACCCGAAGAACAGAGTATCTGACGCGTGATGTCCGTCACATTCAGACGCAGCCTCATTACAGGAAGTGATCCTTTTGTCCAAGAATTCAAACGTCTAAACACACATTTGAAATAACTCATTTGATGGTCTTTAATAAAACTTTTCAGGCATTCGGGGATTAGATTCGGTTAGATTAAATTGAAATATTAATTAAAATATATTTTTGTATTTCCAGTTATTTAGTGTTGTTGTCTTCTTCGCAAAATGTTTTTTGCTTTTTTTTTGTAAGGTCAAAACTTTTTGCAGTTTAAATCACTCTTTTACTTTTACTCTTGCACTTGGACGATAAACGTTCTTTTATTATTGATGTTTTTCAACTGATACAGATTCATTCTGAACAGAGCAAACCAGACACTGCAGGGAAACTATATGGTTGGAGCTGAGGTTAGAAACACCAGATCATGGGTTAGATTCCCAGGAAAAACTGTACAATTTTTACCATTCTTAACACATTTTTAATTAAATGAAAGTTGCTTTGAAAATGTTATGCTTGTTCTGTGTTTGCTCCGTTTTGCTGCACTTTGCACTAAACCTACATTAAACAAATTAAATGATTTTCATGTTGTTCAAGCAAGAATTTATTTTTTTTTTGCAATTATTGGGATAAATACACAACGCGTCGACCTGGGCCAGTGTTTTTGATATTCGGGCCAGTGAACTTCAAAAGTTACTATTACTATTTTCCACAAAGGTGATTATTTCCTTCCACGAACCCAAACGTCTTCGGTTTGGTGGCATTCCTGCACACAGCTGCACACCCAGCCACCCGTCAACTCTGGCAGCCCAACCTGCTTCTTTGAGAGACTCTTATTATGTCCTCCGCCAAGGGCCACTCTATGAATTGAATAGTCGGTGTCTTTTATTTCTCTCATTCTCCGACTGTAGACCTCATAATAGCTTCATTAATGCAAAAGTTGCATTTGGTTGACAATGGGTTAATGGCCTATGGGTAGTCTATTGGCACTGGGAGAAGGCCAACAGGAGGAGGGGGCTTTTTTTACAGCCCTTTCAGTGTAAGTTCAGTCCGGGTCAACCAAGTGTCACCCCAGAGTGAACAAACATGTAATTGATGTTCGTACATCGCCGGCCGACTCTTTCGGAGGCACCGGCCGATGAAGAGGCTGCTGTCTCCGTTGGTTTTGTATGGCGGTTTGTGCGATTTATAAATGGGCACAATCTGCCACTCTGGGCAGAAAAGGGTGTGTGGGTGGGGGATACGGCCGGATCTGGTTCTTTTATAGCCGCTGCTGAATCAGTTCTGTTGGGTTTTTGTTGTTTTTTCCTCCGCACATAGGTCGTGTTGGGGGTGTGCGCTCTGCTGGTGTTCCTCAAACGGTCTTTCTGGTCCAGACTGGAACCACTGTCGCTTTTTGTCTCTGATTTTCATGGGTGTTAGAGAGGAGTCGCAGATCTTTCACTCGCTCGTGTTGAACAGAAACGTCCTGAACGCCTTTCACATTCGCCTTTGCATAACAACCGCAAGCAATTTGTCGAGAACGGAGACTTCTCTGAGGCTGATGCAAATGTTCATTGGATTTGAAGGTCTTTTCCAACGAGCCTGAAGAAGATCAAATGTGACAAACGTTACTTTTGAGTCGCATTTTATCATCAGTCGGTCAGAACAAGCAGTTACAAAGTTCTGTGATGGCATTATTATATTGTGTACTTTCCCACTAAGAAGCAACTAAATGAACAAATGTGAACTACCGTATTTTGGCTAATTTAAGCACCCCCCTGATTTATTTATCCCTGCCAAAAAAATAAATAGAAAAAATAGTTTTTGACTCAAAACTTACTTTAACAAACCCAAAGTGTGCCTCAAATTTTACTTTAAAGTGCTATAAAACAATACTTGACAGTTTTGTTGAGCAATTTGTTTTATTTTCGGATTGATTCATATTCGATTGATTTTTTAATAGAACCACAGTACTTTGTACAATACAAAAAATCAAGCTGTTAGGCCAAGTCAATTTTTTCAGTTAGAACAATAATTCACAAAGTATTCACAAGATTTCTGGGATTTTTATTTTAAACCGCATGGAAAACTTTTTACATTCTCCTGGAGATCACGTACACACACACACACACACACACACACACACACACACACACACACACAATTGGGCATAAAACCCCATTTATCTTCACCTTTTCATAACAAAGGCAAGTAATTCCAACTTATTTACGGCATTTATTAGGAAGATTTATATACAGTACTGTATATCTATTTTTTTTAAATACTGCAGCACGCAGCAATTGCAGGACTCAATACCTAAATGTAAAGTCCTGCAAGGCCTTCAAACTGAATCTTGATACCAGGCCGTATTTTCAGATTGATTGAATTGTTTTAATACTTTGATTTGTCTTATTTTTCTGTTCAGAGTGCTGTACTGTGTTCGTTAAGTTACTTTTAAAAAGTAACTAATTACTAATAGGACTTTACTATTTGTAATTAAATTACTTGTCCAATTACTGCGTAGGAAAAGTAACTTAATTACTGAGCACGTTACTTAACTTATTACTTCTTAAAATTCCCATAAACCTTCAAAGTAAAAATAATTCAAAGATATACCAGTAAAACATTAAATAGTTTAGCAGAATTTAGCTTTCTGAATCATCTTTAATTACATTCTATAAAACATTCTATAATAAACAAAGTTATGCGTTGGAAATGTAATCTTCTTTTGTATCAAAATATATTCTGCAACAATAAATGCATCTCCACTTTAAATACAATTTTAACTATCGCGAATCACGTGCACCAGCACTACAACGACTTTGAAGCAGAACACTAAACTTTTACTATACGAACTAATTAAATAATAATATTCAGCAAGTTTTATTATTTTACAACGCAACGCAAGTACATTGTACGCAACTGTAATTAAATTACCTAAAAATGAACAGTAATCTATTACATTACTTTTTTTAGTGAAACAGTATTTTAATTACAGTTATGCGTTACTTTGTACCTCGTTACACACGACACATCTCAGTTACACACTTCCCATCTCACACTCGTCCGCTTGCGGTTAGTTGGGGATGATGTCAGCCATCCAGTCTATACCAGTAATTACATATCATACCACAGAAGCCTAAAACGAAGGCCTTGTCCGAGCGAGCGCTAAGTGGTGATTCAGGAGTTGGAGACAGGAAGCCGAGAGAGCTGGGAATAGTCCAGCATCTGTACTACACACACTCCGCAGTAATTGACACACGGGCCATTGCCAAAAGCACATTTGGCATGGAAAACGAGTAATTACCGGGTAATGACCCAGAAGGTGTCCCTTAATTGAATAGTGAAGGTGGAGAAAGTGGTGCTGCGCTGTAATAAACGCAGATAGATTATTTCAGGAAATTTCTCCTTAAGTGGAAGGGTAAATACTGATGAGCCTGCAGCGTTCCTCTGACCTTAAGACAGATAACCGCTGATTAAAAATTTAGACTCTAGTGGGAGAAGAGGCTTTCGCTTTTTGCTTTTTTTTATAGAGTTGAGCATAATAGAGCCGTATCCACAACGTCCTGGCTTAATTTTAAAATGCATTAGTCACAAATTTGCCTCACGCTGAGACGGATGGAGGGGAAAAAGAACTTTGGGAGAATCGTAAGTGGACTATTGTGCGAACTAAGAGCTCTTTTGTTTTTGAGATCGTTTGATGCGGTGACATTTTCCTTCGAAATGTCAAGATCACTCTAATGATTACAATGTCCAGGAGGTGTGGGCCTTTTTTTCCCTTCTTTTTGGCAAAATGATAGGCGGATTATGTAAATGGAGGCATCAGTTAAAGACACGGTTAATTTTTCATAAGCATTTACCTTTTCTTTTAATGCACTTATCTCTGAAAGGAAGCGACCCGCTGCTGTCATCGCCGCCGTAATGCAGGTCATGTTTTATTGCCGTAGACGTGTTCGCTCTTATCCTTGTACTCTCACCTCCGGTCGTGTAACTGTAACAGCTTACTGTACAAATATCTTTGTCTGTGTCCTTGCACATCACTCTCTGAATGGCAGATCTGTACGGGAGTCCAGTTTACCTTTCATTTCAATATAGACGTAGACAGACAGACTGATATAGATATGCAGGCAAAGAGACTGGTAGATAAACAAACAGGCGGACCGACAGAGAACATAGATGGATGGATGGATGGATGGATGGATGAATGGATGGATGGATAGATAGATGGATAGATGGATAGATGGATAGATGGATAGATGGATAGATAGATAGATAGATAGATAGATAGATAGATAGATAGATAGATAGATAGATAGATAGATAGATAGATAGATAGATAGATAGTCAGACAGGCAATCAGAGAGACAGGCAGATGGATGGATGTATTTATGGATGGATATATTTATGTATGGATGGTAGAGGGTGGATAGACGAGATATATCCAAATGCATGGCAAGGATGAGATGGAACTCACAAGGTTAAAGTATCCAGAGGGGTTTATTCCATAGCATAGTCATAGGCAGGCAAGAGATTCATTAACCAGTAGATCCATCCGAGACATACAAACACGACAGGAACAAGACGAGACTTGATGACGCAGAAACGGGAATTCACATCCGTGACTACGTTCAAAATGGCGAGAACTCAGGCAACATAACGAACGGAAACAAGAAACAATGGTGCAGCAGTACAAACTTTCTGGTTAGATATATACAAATGGCTAAAAAATAAATTCCCATCCATTAAGTCTTTCTTTTCTAAGGACAACATATTGTTTGGTCTAGCAAAATGGATAATTTATGCATTAATACTGTGTTGTGTTTGGCTAAGTTCATTATACAACAGATTACAGAAATGTCCCCCCAACTTTATCTTCTTTAAAAACGAGTTCTATTTATACCTAAAATCCCTTTATTTGGTTAATTCACCCAAAGCCAAACAAATTTTTGATATCATGTGCGATCTTCCCCATGTATCAGATAGTTAGATTGGTCTGTGGTTTATTCCCCGGCATTGTGTGCCTTTTTTGTTTCTCTTTTTCTCTGTTCACTCTGGTATGTTAGTTATGATGTTAATGTTATTAGTATTGCTATGTTCATATGCTCCTTTTCGAAAAAAAAAAAAAAAAAGAAAGGCTGTATACATGCAAATTGAATCTGCCATATTTTGTATAAGTTTGTTTGTATGTAGCTGAATAAAGTGAGAGAGAAAAAAAAACAATGGTGCTTAAATACTAGACATGATTACCAGTATGATTACACAATGAGCACCTGAAACGCACGCGCGCATATACAAGATGTAAACAAACCCACGTGATGCAGACTCGTGACGAGAAACAGGAAGTGAACCAAAATACACGGACACACTCGCGGCACGACAACTGGAAGTGACGGAGATAAGGCTGATAAATGTCCCGGGAACCTAGGTGCGTAAGTCCGACAAAAAGTGCGTGAGTCCGTGACAAGATAGATAGATAGATAGACAGACAGACAGACAGACAGACAGAAAGAGAGCGAGTCAAAGAGAAAGAGAGATGGATGGATGGATGGATGGATGGATGGATGGATGGATGGATGGATGGATGGATGGATGGATGGATGGATAGATAGATAGATAGATAGATAGATAGATAGATAGATAGATAGATAGATAGATAGATAGATAGATAGATCGCAACCTGAGTAGAACAGGTCTGAGTCTGGTCTGGCTGAAGGACTGAGACTGGTTCTGATCTGGTGAGGAGTCCACCCACCGCCCAGCTGTCTCCATCTCCCACTGGCTCTGTCAGCAGCTGTTTTCAAATTTTGCTTTTCATATTATTCACCTCTTTATTCTTAAGCAAATGGTTACAATTTGTATATTGATAATAAAATTATCATTAATTGTTTTCGTTGTAAAACTTTTTTTTAGAAATCCAGTTGTAACTGCCAAAACCAAGACTACAAGAATTCACTTCAGGGAGGCTTTAATAAACGGAAAAAGAACAGAAAAATAAAAAAGGCATGTGCACGAGGAAAACGCTTTTTCATTTGCTCACTGCAAGTAAATGACAAAAAACAAAAAGAATAAAATATACTAAATAATAATAATAAATTAACATCAATTGAATTATAATATAGTTTTTGTAATAGTTGTTCTTCTTATCATTATCTTTCTTATTATTCTAATTATTATTATTATTATTATTATTATTATTATTAATAATATTATTATTTTTTAGTTTTATTTATTTTATTTGTTTTGACAATATGAACAGAGTTGTGGCAACAAGTACAAATGTCCAAAGCAGATTTTTATTTATACAATTTATCATTTTGAATGTATTATAATAATTCAATTATAGAATGTTTTTGTTGTTTGTTTGATCCTTTGAGCTTTAGCGGAATGATAATGAACTGAAAGTTTTGTGTTTTTTTTTTTTTTCATATAAAGAGTAAAGTGAAAAATACCGTTGAAACGATGCAAGAATAAAAACAACAATAATCGTACGATCTGTATTACATCAGATGATTTTATAGAGTGATTTCATGAGATGATAATATATTAGCTGTTGTGATTTCAACAACTTGCAAGAGCAAAACTATTCTCGAGGGGCTGGGACTGCGTCTGGGACGAATAATGAGAAAGCGCTTTACTTTTCTCTCATCTGTCACTTCACATTAGCGGCAGCGCGCGCCAGACGCTTTGGTCCTTTAAGTCTCTCCACGGAAATTACGCACGTGCTCCTGCAAATACCCATCGCTTTGATTCGCACTGTACGAGCACGGAGAGCGTCACAATACTCGCGTGATACTTCTGTCCGCACTTCACTGCGGGTCTTTCGCGCCATTTGGGCAAATTCCCATATGTGACTCGGCTTTTGCGCTTTCGGTTGGATTTACGCCGCCCTGAGTTTTCTCCCATCTATTCTCTCGGTTGGTCTATCTGTTCTAAACCTTTATTTCGTTTTGTTCGTCTTCCGCGTCCAAATAATCAGCCGTGTGCCAAAGTGTCCTTCTTGTTTTTACGCGTGCCAGTCACCTGCCGTCTGCCGCGCTCCCTTCCTTTCTGAAAGCTGCTTTTCTCTCCCCGATTCTTTTGACTTTCCGCAATCTGGATCCCCAATGAGATTCAGATTGGGTTCATATTGAGTCCCCTATTATACTTCAAGAGCTGCACTACGCTAATTAAATTTGATCCAGCCTTATGAAACGCTCCGTTGCGCGCTCCTTACGCGGCTCTCCGACTCGACTCCTCTTTTTTCCCGTGTCCTAAAAATGCAGCGTTCATTGAGTCAAGTCAATAGAAACAGAAACATTTGCAAATCTCCCATTATTCCGGGATTTTTCCCCTTCTTTTTGTGTGATATATAAAGGCGCCGCGGAACAGCTTGCAGCAGCTTTGTGCGACTTTGACACAGGAGACAGACGAAGGCCATGAATGCTAAAAGCTCGAAAGCGCACGGCGTAAAGTTCCTTAATCGTTCGGTTATTGAAATCGCAATTATTTCCACGCTGTCGTATGCATAAAATTGTTTTGTCGATGATGAATTTATCGTTCGCCCGTTATCATCGTTTGCTGTCTTTAAAGGCAGCCACCTGAATTCTTTGAATGGATGAGTTGGTTTTTTTTTTTCATATCTAACTGAATTAGAATTAAATTCTCCTAATTTTATTCGCATTAAAGAATTTCACAATCGATCGAATATCAATATTAATCAACTTTCACGCGTTGCTGAAATAGCAATCAATTAATATTCGGGTCGTGTTGAAAATTGTCACGTTGTAATTTCGATTTTAAAACAAGTAATTATTTACAAACAACATTTGCCATCTGTTATTTTAAGAAACGCCAGCTGGAATTTAAGGATAAATTCGAATTCAATTGAAACAACGGTTTATAATTCGTTCTATGCATTCGTTCAAATAATTTTATTGCACTCTCGAAACCGCGGACCGAACTGCCTTTATTTATGTTTACACTATTTAACCAATATTGTCGCAATGAACACAAATCAATCTGTTTTTGTGCAAATACAATTCAACAGAGAGGGCAAAACCCTTGAGAATGAAAAACGCAGAGAGGGAGGGGGGTAAAACCCACCAAAGCAGCTGTTGAGAATCTTTTTTCTTGCCCTATCACTCACCTACATTCTCCTCCGCGCTCTCATCGCATCTCTCTTTGGAAGCTCCACACTCGCCAGACCCCATCCTTGTCCAGATTTTTTTCGGGCCATCCCCTTGTACTTATCTCAAAGAAAAGAAGAGTGCATGGATGTCAAATTGCCCTCAAAAACACCATGAAAGATTGATTTGCAGCACTTTTCATTCAGCCTGCATTATTTTCAAGAGAGCTGAATAGGAAACCCGCAAGCCGGGGGAAGGAATAAAGATGTCCTCCCTGTTGGAAAGGGGGGAAACTGCCCATTTTGTATCAGTCCATCAACCCTGGAGAAAGAGGGGGAAAGGCAAGGGGCTATTCAGAAAAGAAGACTATATACACCTCACACAATACTAAAAGACTTTAAATTAACATCCATGAATATTAAATTACTTCGGCCTGAAAAAGATTGAATAAAAGATATACTTGACCCAGACGGCTTTGCATATTTTCCTACTCCAAAGGACATCATTAAAACCTATTCAGTTTATTTATGTGAATTTAATTTCGAGATAATTATTATAAAGCTTCAAATCACATAACGAACAAACGTCGCGCCGATTGTAACCAATAGCATTTGCTAATTTGTTAGTGTAAACCGGCGAATGCCGCATTTTACAAGCGCTTCATAAATAACGGTCAGTCGCCATAAAAGTTAAAATTCATGACTTCTCTTATTTGACAACGGCCGTTGCTTTTTAGCTTTTTTTTCGAAATGCTGCGGCGATACAATTTTATAATTTTTAAATAAAGGAAATCGAATACTAAACTATTCATATAACATCATTTATAACATCAAAATAACATCATGTATTTCTATAACAATTAGTATTAATATTATTTATTATTATTACAACACAATTAGTGATTTTGTTATTCATGTTGTTGGCAATATAACATTTATTTTTTGTGCTATACGAGTTGTGTTTTTTTTTTAAATATAGATACAAAGTGGTGGTAATGCTGGTTTTATAATGCTGCACCCCCCCCCCCCAGTCAGCAGTAGCCACTCAATAAAGAGTGTGGCGTTTTTCACTGGTTGAACAAGCCTAAAGAACACAAGGGGAGGGTCATTAATAGCTAATTACCGTGGGTCAGACCCGACGCCTATAAAGCCCAACGGGCCGGTGGCAGAGCGGAGCATTCCCTCAACACTTCGCCAGAAGAGAGCAGAAGAGCGTCCTGGTGCCTCAACGATTTATCGATTTAGATTCAAAAGTTGTAGTGTTCTCAATTGCACAGCTAGAAAACATTTTTGGTCGTGTAAGACATTCGGCTCATCATGGGTTCGGTGCTGCCTACAGATGCGCTGGTTCTGAAAGCTGGATTTAAGCAGCAGTCTCTGGCCCTGTCCGACATCATCACCTCGGACATCCTGCACAGTTTCCTCTACGGCCGCTGGAGGAACGTGCTTGGGGAACACCTGTTCGAGGAGAAGACTACCACTGTCAGCCCCAAAACGGCGTTCACCGCGGAAGTTCTGGCTCAGTCTTTCTCTGGAGGTTTGTCTAAAAATTATATAAAAGCGTAAATCGTTTAATCAGTCAGTCAATGGGTCGTCTAGAAAGTGTTTATAAAAAACTGCATCGAATACTAACGAGTGACTTTAGAATTGACGTGTAAAAAGTGTTTTTCGCTTTGTATTGTTTTCTGATAAATTGTATGAATAACGTGCTCACGATTTTAAATAAAACGCGCTTTAAATCGTTTTACACAAAAAATGGACAGAATACATCAAAGAATTAAACTCAGGCGTCTTTCGTGAGAGAATTGACAATTCGAGATGCTTTTTTTTTTTTTTCATTTAAATGTGTTTTTAAAAATGCAACTCAAATGAAAGTTGGGTGATGTTGATGATGATAATAACGCGTGACATGATGAAGGACACGCATCTCAGTCACCTGAAGGCGCCGTTAATAGCGGTGTTTTTCCGAACCTGAGAAAGTTGCTAGCCCGTCACTCACCCGTCTCACACTCCCCCGCTTTCACACATTCTCAGGCGCATTTAAACTTTTCCGACCCGCTGTTAATGCGCCGTGAAAGCCGATTCCCGCGCCATTCACGCCATGTCAAGCAGCTAATCTCCTTTTCTGCGTTTTGTCATAAAATCCCGGGCCGTTTAAAGAGGTTCCTCGGCTCTTTCAGCGCACATTTAGTGCTACAAAGTTTCTGTATAGATAATGAATACAGAATAAGCTGTGAATACGCGTATGAATATATAGCCTCTTCACGTTTGAAGCGAGGAAAATTGTTCAATTCGACGACATAAAGACGCGTTTGACATTTAATTGAACCTCGTCTGAGAGTGGAATCTCGGCAGATTCCTTCACAAACCCAGAATAGAGCATCGTGCGTTTATTCAGACTGTTCAAATGCGTATTTTAAACGAGCACAATGCCCGCCGATGCTGCACTTTACACTCAAAAGAACTAAAAAAAAA
>CM051502.1:9712896-9724178 GCA_028031935.1 Paedocypris micromegethes
AAAAAAAAAAAAAAAAAAAAAAAAAAACAGTAACGCTGTTTTATAAAAAAAATGATTTTTTCATTATATTGTATTGTATTTTATTTTAGTGAAACTAAATAAGTGAAACAGTTTGGATAATTTTATTTGTCTATTGTATGTTTCGCTTAAAAACGTTTTTTTTGTGATAGGGATAATAATAATAATTTAAATCCACGTTTTTTCTCCAGAGGTCCAGAAACTCTCCAGCTTGGTTCTTCCGAGTGAAGTGATCATCGCGCAGAGCTCGATTCCCGGTGAAGGATTAGGCATCTTTTCCAAGACCTGGATAAAGGCTGGCACAGAGATGGGCCCTTTCACTGGCAGGGTCATTTCGCCCGAGCACGTGGACCTGTTCAAAAACAACAACCTAATGTGGGAGGTGCGTGCAACAGGTGTCGGCCGTGTGTGTGTGTGTGTGTGTGTGTGTGTGTGTGTGCGTGTGTGTGTGTGTGTGTGTGTGTGTGTGTGTGTGTGTGTGTGTGTGTGTTGTGTGTGTGTGTGTGTGCGTGACGGGTTTTCATGCCAAGCGTTTCCTTGCTCCCAGGTTTTTAACGACGATGGCACAGTGCGCTACTTCATTGATGCCAGCCAAGAAGATCATCGCAGCTGGATGACGTACATCAAATGTGCGCGCAACGAACAAGAGCAGAATCTGGAAGTTGTGCAGATCGGGAGTAGCATATTTTACAAAGCAGTCGAGGTATGGAGTTTAATTGGATAACTCCAAGTTTAATTTGATTAATCCTCCTATTGTGTTCGGTCAAATTGATCCGTTTTAAAATGTTTAATAGTACTTAATAGTATTTTTTTCACTTTGGAATTTCTCCTGCTTGGCTTATTTGGTGTACTCATCATATTAAAATATGACAATTCAGATCACATATTTGTAACACCATCCATGTTTATGTTACAAAGATGCTTTTCGGGTCAAAATGACCTACGTTAAAAGTAAGAAAAAATAGATAAAAGTACTGTTTCACTTTGAAACTTCACTTGCTATACTGTAATCTACATATACTCAAGTGGACATTATGTTCCTCTGAAACGAACATAATAGTAGGGTTAATCACTTGACATGTACTTAATATAATAAACTTTAAAAACGTTTATTTTTCTTAAACGTGTAGTGTTAAATGTAAAGTTTTGTAATGTATTGATTTAATGATTCCTGTTGTAGCATTTTGAGATTATTCTACAGATTTAGAAAACGATTTATTGATTACATTTTGCCCTTCTGAAACGACAGACAATACCCCCAGATCAAGAGTTACTCGTGTGGTACGGGAATTCTCACAACACTTTCCTGGGAATCCCTGGAGTCCCTGGCACGGAGGATGAGCAACAGAAGAAAAGTAAAACCGGTGCGTCATTCTTTGATTTTCTGTGTACAAATTGTGTATTTATGCGATAAATTACCATGGTTTATTAATTTATAATCAATCATTACGTCGATCGCGATCGACTGGTCGAGTAAAAGTTGTTTGTATTTTTGATACTGAGTACAAGTACAATAGTAGCCAAAACATACTTAAGTAAAGTAACGAAGTCCATGTACTCAAGTACTTTACACCTCTGTAATCAATAGCATGTTTTACTTATGGTGCACAGAAGTCCTTCGTCTGTATGCGAGCTTCTGCTATAACCGAATTCCCTCTTTCTATCCCAGATGACTTCCACATTTGTGACGCGTCCTCCGCCGCCGCCGCCGCCTCCATGTCCGCCGCCAGCCGCATGCGCTGCGTCATCTGCCACCGCGGCTTCAACTCCCGGAGCAACCTGCGCTCGCACATGCGCATACACACCCTGGACAAGCCCTTCGTCTGCCGCTTCTGCAACCGCCGCTTCAGCCAGTCCTCCACCCTGCGCAACCACGTGCGCCTGCACACGGGCGAGCGGCCGTACAAGTGTCACGTGTGCCAGAGCGCCTACTCCCAGCTGGCAGGACTGCGCGCGCACCAGAAGAGCGCGAGACATCGCCCGGCCAGCACAGGGTCTGTGGTGGGACTCCAAGCCCACTCGCCTCCCCCGCCCCCGCAGCTGGCACAGGTTCCTCACCCGGTCTCGCTGGTGCACCATATACCCACCATGGTGCTTTGAGAGGGCACGATGCTCTCAGCATCAGCATCATCGTCAGCGGTCTCACTGGGGGAGGTTCTTCAGCAGCGCAGAAGTGTGATGCTGGTCCTCAATGGTGAAGATGAGACGAGTCCTTCAGAACTCATTAAGTGGGAGAACTGCAATGGAAAGGCTGTTGTGTGTTGATTTTGGACACTCGGCGTCTTCGGAAGTGTATTATGCCCGTCCTTTTCGATTCAAGACGATCAAGACTTTCGTTTATATTCGCATGCACTGAAATTAATTCGCAACTTTGTCAAGGATGAAGCCAATTGATAGCGTCTGAACGTAACTCGAGCAACGATTCTTTGGGATCAAGCGCCACATAGTGGCTGTTTTGAGTCACTGCAGCCCGACAGAACGTGTAATGGAAGAGCATCGTGATAGGGAATGTAAATAAGATGACAAAAAATACTTCCAAAAAGTACATTACAGTCACTTTATGTGTGTATGTAATTTTAAAGTATTATTAAGAAAACCTGCTTCTATTATATTACATATTTTATGTTTTCCTATAGAAAAAATATTTGGGAATTTACTTGTATGCTATATAAAGAATTAACACATGAGATGTTGCCTTTGTCATTTGTTTTAATTCAGTAGTAACGAACATATTCACAGTACGGCCTGTACAGTCCTACAGTACAAAACATTGTGTTCGTGAGAAGTAGTGTCTGGAAAATTTTCCTTAGGTGCGAGAGAAGAGAGAGACATAGAGAGAGAGAGCGACATGTAGAAAGAGGGAGGTAGAGAAAGAGATAGGGAGAGGCAGAGAGAGAGTTAGCGAGGGAGAAGGTGAGAGACAGAGTGAGTGAGAGAGACAGAGAGTGAGAGACATGCAGGAAGAGGTAGATAAAGAAAGAACTAGACAGAGAGAGACAGCGAGAGCTAGTGAGGGAGAAAGTGAGACACACAGAGAGAGAGTGAGAGCGAAAGAGAGAGTGAAAGAGAAAGAGGGGGAGAGAGAGATAGAGAAAGTGAGAGAGATGTAGAAAGAGGGAGATAAAGAAAGAAATATATAGAGACAGAGAGAGTGAGTGAGGGAGAAAATGAGACAGAGAGAGAGAGTGAGAGAGCGAAAGAGAGAGAGAAAGAGGGGGAGAGAGAGACAGAGAAAGTGAGTGAGATGTAGAAAGAGAGAGATAAGAAAGAAATATAGAGAGAGACAGAGAGAGAGAGTGAGAGAAAGAGAGAGAGCACTATCAAACACAATCAGTTGCTGGCAAATCAGTGCCAACATTCAGCTTCTGGCAATAGGTCAAAGATCAATGTAAGTCAATGAATCAGGGCAACTAGTTGATCGTTTATTCTGATTGTTTATACTGGTTTTGATCTATACCTGAGTAGGTATTTAGTTCTTTACTGTCTTGTTAACTTGTTTCTTTTTAAGTCTAAAGTCCACATTGTGTAAAGAGATTTTGCGCAATAACAAAAAATCCACCGTAGAGCAAATATTTACAAATTCTGTCAGCAAAGCAAGAAAGTCTTGTGTGACAACGTTGATGTTAGACTCATAAGATATTTTAAATTTCACATTACGTTTTGGTTAATATGCATGGACATCCTTAAACTAATCTACCAACCAATCAAAAAAACAACAAAAAAAACCCCAAATATTCAGGGGCTGATTTCAAAACGTTTGGCTAATAATTAACCGTAAAACAAGCAAATCAGACACTGATGTGGATGCCACAAACTGCTCTGGCCAGATGTTCTGTGAGGAAACGCTCAGGAATGGCGCGGCTTCTTCCGTTGTGTTTGTTTTCTCTCTTCGTTCGCTTTAGCACTCAGGAAAAAACGTAAGTTCTTGTAATATTTCGATTTTAACCTGAAAAAGTTACCTTTAACCTTTAATCGATTTTAACCTGGAGAGTGAGAAAGAGAGGGAGGGGAGGGCAGAGAGAGAGAGAGAGAAAGATAGTGAGAAAGAGAGGAGGGGGGGTGAGTGAAATTGAGAGAGAGAGACAGACAGAAAGAGTAAAAGAGAAAGAGAGAGGGTGAGACAGAGAGCGAGAGAAAGACAGACAGAGGGAGGGAGAAATAGAGAGAGACAGAGAAGAAGATATGGTGAGAGAGTGAGAAAGAGAGGGAGTGAGAGAGAGACTGACAGAGAGAGACAGAGAAAGAGTGAAAAAGAGAGAGAAAGAGTGAGAAAGAGAGAGAGAGAAAGAGAGGGAGAGGAGGGCAGAGAGAGATAAAGACCAAGTGAGAGAGAGAGAGAGAGATACAGACAGAAAGAGTGAGAGAAAGAGGGTGAGACAGAAAGAGAGAATGAGAGACAGAGAGAGTGAGAAATAGAGAGAGATAGAGAAGGAGATAGTGAGAGAGAGACAGAGAAAGAGTGAAAAAGAGAGAGAGTGAGAAAGAGCGGGAGAGAGAGAAAGTGAGAGAGAGTCAGACAAAGAGAGTGAGAAAGAGAGAGAGGGAGAGAGAGACAAAAAGACAGAAAGTGAGAAAGAGAAGGAGAGTGAGAACGAGAGAGAAAGTGAGAGAGAGAGACAGAGAAAGTGAGAAAGAGAAACAGAGACATAGAGAGTGAGAATGAGAGAGACAAAGAGAGTAAGAAATAGAGAGACAGAGAGAGAGTGAGAAGGAGAGAGTGAGGAGAGAGGGAGAGAGACAGAGAGAGATAACATTTCAAAAATTTCAAAAATTTGAACCTGAATTTGATACGGATTGTCACCGTGACGTCACCCTGAATGAAACTGTACGATTAAAACATTAATGTAATTGTAACAGTTTTTGCTATTTTACCTCAGATACTTGATAACTGCCCCCAAACTCCTGCGACTGGACGCCTCGGAACACGTTGTGGTGCAGCTCTTTGGCTATGAGGAGGAAACTTTAGTCGATCTTTACCTTAAAAGTACCTTGGCGAAAGGATATAAGGAGTTTGCTGTTCAGACGTTAAGGCTCAATGCACAGAACAAGTATCAAGCCAAAGCCACTTTACGAGTGAGTGACACTACAGACGAGTGTGTGACCGATTTAAATCATTTTTATTGCATTTTATTACATTAGCTTTTTTTTTCTGGGCTGGCTGGTTTTCTTTGTCCTGTTTTGTTTTCCCTTTATCCCTAACAGTAATTGATGTGTAGTAATGGAAGAGTACATTTAAAAAAGGAAAAAAAAAATCACAGAAAGTGTCATAGTTATGAGTTGTGACATATTTAGAATTACAATTTACAATCTCATAATTATGACTTACAATCTCTTAATTAAAATTTCATATTTATGACTTACTAACTTTTCAAGATGGCGATCTCATAATTAGTAACTAATTTTTATTATTTAGACTTTCATTATTATATTTTAGTATCTCAAAATGATGACTTAGTATCTCATAATTAGTATCTCATAATTACAACCTACTAACTTAATATTTTGAGCTGTCTCAGTTATATTTTAATATCTCACAATTATGACATAGTATTTCATAATTAGGATCTCATACTGTAATTACAACCTACTAACTTATTATTTTGAGATAGCTGTCTCGGTTATATTTTAACAACTCATAATTAGGATCTGAAAATTTCAACTTACTATCATATTTTTTTAGATAGCTGTCTCAGTTATATTTTAATATTACATAATTAGAATATTATAATTACACCTTACTAACTTATCATTTTAAGACAGATATCTCAGTTATGTTTTAATATCTTATAACTACAACTTACTAACTTATTATTTTAAGATAACTGTCTCAGTTATATTTTAATATTTAATTATTAGGATCTCATAATTACAAATTACTAACATATTACTTTGAGACAGCAGTCTTAGTTATATTTTAATATCTCATTATTAGGATCTCATAATTACAACTTACTAACTTATTATTAGGTCTTAGTATCTCATTATTAGGACTATTTTGCAAGAAATAATAATAAGTACTAGCAAGAAATAATTATGAGATCATGATAAGTCCCACGCTTTCATATTATGACAAAAACTACTTTGCTTTTTAAGATTATACCAAAGGATTTTCCAGCGGAGGACACGCATGTCTACCTGGAGGCAATTTCGCCTGGCTTCATTGCACACAAAAAAATACCCGTCAGCAGGGTCAATGGCTTCCTCTTCCTGCAGACGGACAAGCCTCTGTACACCCCTGATCAGAAGGGTCAGTCACAATCACGGACAGTCTGGACAAGAGAGACTTTATCAAACTCATGCTCCGAGTCTTTTACAGTGAAGGTGCGTGTCTACTCGTTAAATGAGGAGCTGAGGAAATCCAGGAGATCGGTGACTCTCACGTTCATGGTGAGAGTCTCCCTTCTAACCTCAATTGTGAGATCCTCACGCCAAGAAGAAACCTGATTTGAATCCCTTTCAGGACCCTAATGGCGTGAAGTTGGAAATGATTGATATAGGAGACATTAATGGAGTGAAACCACTACTGCCACCTTTCAAACTGCCTTTAAAACCCACGTAAGAGTCTTTACTATACCGTGCTTCACTCAGGACACAGGTCCGATGTTCACTATACAGTCGACTCCCGTTAATTGGGACCTTTTGCGGCACAAAAAAATAATAAAGCGGCACAAATTTGCGTTATGAGATGTGATTTGGACTTTTTGATTTCCTCCCAGTAACTGGCGGCCCAATTCAACTGTACTATAGTGGGATTTTCGTATGTGTTTCTCTGTCTTCAGTTTTGGCATCTGGAAAATCAAGGCCACCTACTCCGACACCTTCGAAACCACAGCGACTGCTGAGTTTGAAGTCAAGGAATACGGTGACGTGTCAAAAGCAAGATTCAAGACCATTACGATCTTCAAGTTTGTGACGAGTCTTTCCGTTTCCCAGTCCTTCCCAGCATTTCAGTCCACATCCAACCTGAGGCTAACTACATCCACGCTGAGAACTTTGAGACCTTCAAACTGAAGATTTCCGCCAAGTGGGGTCTTACCACATTGAAGACGTCCTGGTATCAGGTTCTTACTTGACGTGGTGTGATCTCCTCACAGGTATGTCTATGGAACGCCAGTGAGTTCCGCAGATGTGTACTTGCAGTTTGGATACAGTCCACCAGAGAAGCCTTTGGGTGTAATAATACCTTCAACGTTCAAAAAATATAAGGTGGAGCTAGGTTTCCCTGGCAAAGTTCAAGGGCACGTAACCAAATTATGGTTTGTTCGCTTTAGATGAAAGATGGACAGCTGGAAGTGATTTTAGACATCCAGTCTGCTCTGTCATCGATGCCTGAAGGTCCCCAACATCTCAACGAGATGAGCGAGGAGACTTTTCTTCGTGTAACGGTTTTGGTGCAGGAGTCGACCGGTAGGGGATTCGCGTAGGTAGGTCTTCTGGGTGAGAAACATGCTTTTTTTCTCAGGTGGGATCTCTCAGGAGGCCGTGCTGTCAAGTGTGAAGTTCATAGAATCTCCCTTTACACTGAGTCTGATTGCAACCCCTCTGTTCATCAAACCGGGTTTGCCGTACGCTATCCGGGTATGAGACTTTACTCATCTGATACTGGCTAATGTTGCCTGACAGTTTCATGGACCTTGCAGGTTTTAGTGAGGGATCCTTTGGGGGAACCAGTGCAAGGTGTGACCGTCCAGGCACAAGGAAAATGGACAAACACTGCCAATGAAGAGAACGACATTAAGTTTTTAGGTCATCAGGATAGTGTGAGTGAGACCAGTCAAAGAGATGGAATCGCTTACTTCATCTACAACGTCCCTAATGACGCGAAAGTGGCAAAGATCATTGTAAGTTTCAGTTTGATCCCTGATGGAATGATCAGATACAATGCCAGTACTCATCATTTTTTTTTAAGTGCGTAGACTATATAACGCACTTAAAATACATTACGTTTTTCTTAAAAAATCTGTAAAATATTTCCGTACGACTTTGGTAGAAGATGAAGCTGAAGAAGCGTTAGGCGAAAAACAGAACATAAGGCAGCCAATGGCAAACCAAATAAACATTTACACCTGAACTGAACTTGAGGTTTGGCAGTGGTGTAAAGAACTTTTGTATTTTGGGCTAATTTGTACTTGTGCTGAGTTTCAAAAAAATAAGTAACTTACTCTCTTCTTGACTACATTTTTGATTGAGTGTCTGTATCTTCACTGCACTACATTTGAATGGACACTTACGGTGACGGTCGGAAAACATCAGCTCAATCATATCAACGTGAATTAGCGGTTACACTTTTTGGCACATACGTTTATTGATGGTCTGGCTTATAATGTACTGTATTGCGCCGTATTGTCTGAAAAATATGGCAGTCACACTTGTGTTTAGGACATAACACGCGTGTTCTTTTTCCAGTTTGAGACAGTGTCGGATTCCTGGAAACAAGCTGAGCTTGAGCTGAACGCCGAGTCGTACGTGTCTGTAAACCATCGCTACCTTTACATCAATTTACCCCACGGAACCGGGGCATATACCGTTGGAGAGTATATTAACGTCAACGTGATCTTTCAGTACCGTGATTATCTTTCCCTGAAGACGTTCAGCTATCAGGTATGCCAGAGAACTCCTGGTGTTAATGAAATGTAAGCAGCAGAGAATTGTGAAGAATGAACCAATCGATTTTAAACAAATTACATCGCTAATGGACACATTTTTCCCCACGCAGATTATTTCTAGAGGCAAAGTTGTCATATTTGATACGGTTAAGCGAATCAGTGAAACCACTCAAAGCCTCAACATTCAGATAACCCATGAGATGGTGCCGTCGGCTCGGTTACTGGTGTATTACGTCTTGGACGACGGGAGCAAGGCTGAGCTGGTGGCAGACTCTGTGTGGATTGACGTCAAAGCTAAATGTCTACAAAATCTGAAGGCATGGCTGCTTTTTCTGTCTTGACTTTAATACAATGGAGGCCACACCCACTCATTTTGGCTACTTGAAGATGGATTTACTCAACTCTTCGAAAAACACATTTCAGGTGGATATTTCAACGCTTGACAAACTTGAACGTTACAAACCCAAAGATGAGCTCAACTTAAAAATTGAAGCGACAAACCAGGAGGAATCGTTGGTGACGCTGTCTGCCATCGATAAAGCCATTTACGTCCTTCGTTCCAACGAGAAAGACCCGTTAAAGAAGGTAAGAGTTTATACTGCCGTATCCTCTGAGGAACACGGCTGTCACCCTTTGTCCAGGTTGTCCATCATGTGGAGAAGAACGATCTGGGCTGTGGTGGTGGAGGAGGCAAAGACAACACTGATGTGTTTGACCGCGCTGGCCTTATGTTCCTCACCAATGCAAACGCCCGGAGCTCGACAGGTACAGTGTGCACGACTCTGTTAGCATACTGCTAGCTGTTAGCAAACTGATTCTGTTAGCAAACTGCTTCTCTTAGCGTACTGATCGCATTAGCAAACTGATTCTGTTAGCTTACTGTTTCTGTCAGCATACTGCTTCTCTTATCGTACTGATTTTTTTTAGCAAACCGATTCTGTTAGCATACTGATTCTCTTAGCATACTGATTGCGTTAGCAAACTGATTCTGTAAGCATACTGCTTCTCTTAGCATACTGATTGCGTTAGCAAACTGATTTTGTTAGCATACTGCTTCTCTTAGCATACTGATTGTGTTAGCAAACTAATTCTGTTAGCATACTGCTTCTCCTAGCAAACTGATTGCATTAGCAAACTGAATCTGTTAGCTTACTGCTTCTGTTAGCATACTGCTTCATTTAGCATACTGATTATGTACGTAAAAATATTCTGTTAGCATACTGCTTCACTTCGCGTACTTATTGTGTTAGCAAACCGATTCTATTACTGATTGTGTTATAATACGACTTCTCTTGGTTTACCGTTTGTGTTAGCATACTGCTTCTCTATCGTCTTTACTATACTGCTTCTATTGTCGCAATGACAATAAAGGCATTCTACTCTATTCTATTATGTTCTATTCTAATCTATTCCCTTCTTAGCCTACTGATTGTATATGTGTGATTGTGTGATGCAATAATCACTACATGTATGTCGTGTTTATGATTATTTAAGGCAAGCTGATTTTGTTAGCATACTGACTCTGTTAACATGCTAATTCTTTTAGCAAACTGAATCTTGAGTTCTGTTATCCGAGTTCTGTTATCAGACTGATCATGTTAGCACGTATATTGTAAACGAAACACTGTGGTATATTTTGTTTGTATATTCTGTCAGCAAAGTGAGTCAGTTAGGATGCTAATTCGGCTAGCAGACTGATCCTGACCAGCACTGATTCTTTGTGGCTTTGTCATTTTGTTTTTCAGGAGGCGCTTGCTCAGCCCAGGTTAGGCCAAAGCGTTCAGGAGAACTAAAAGACAAGTTTGCGGACATCGGTTTGTTTGGAAGGCTGTACAAACAGAAAACGTTCATGTGGTGCTAAAGTGTTTGTGACGTATGATCCTCATGTTTATTCCACAGCTAAAAGGTATGGATCCTACAAGAAATGCTGCGACCTTGGACTCAATAGCCTCCCGACCCTGGAAACGTGCGACGATCGGAAACATCGCTTAAAGGCCGATGATAAGTGCAAGCGCGCCTTCCTCGAGTGCTGTTGGATGGCTGTGCGAGAGCGACAAAAACAAAACCAGGACAGAATCATTCTCAGTCGGGCAGGTGCTGTTGATTTGATTCGGTCGAGCGATCTTCAGGTCAGTCACTTGAAGTCCGAGTGTTGTCTGTCTGCAGCCATCCACTTCCTGATGGACACCACGCAGTCTCAGATCAGAAGCTATTTCCCTGAGAGCTGGCTGTGGGAGGAGCATGCTAGCAGGTAGTGTTAGCTAATGTTTGCACACCATATTACCAGCTAAGTGTGGATTATGTCTAAGGTCGGGATCGGTGACTGTTAGCCGGAAGCTTCCAGATTCACTAACTACGTGGGAGCTGAAGGCAGTGGGTGTGTTCAGTAATGGTGAGGATCTATCATTGTGTGTGTGTGTGTGTGTGTGTGTGTGTGTGTGTCTGTGTGTGTGTGTGTTTGTGTTTGTGTGTCATTTCTCTCATTCACTCTCTGTCTCTCTCTCTCTCTCTCTCTCACTCTCTTTCTCAGTGTCTTATTTCTCTTTCTCTCTCTCTTACTCATTCCCTCCCTCTCTCTCTCTTCATTTATTTCTCTTTCTTTTGATTCTCCCGCTCTCTCTCTCTCTCTCTCTCTCTCTCTCTCTCTCTCTCTCTCTC
>CM051502.1:9724192-9764192 GCA_028031935.1 Paedocypris micromegethes
TTCATTATCCCCCATCTCTCTCTCATTCCTTCTCTTTCTCTCTACCTTCTTCCCTCTCTCTCTCTCTCTCTCTTCTCTCTTTCTCTGTCTGTTTCTCTCTCTCATTCCCTCACTGTCCTCATCTCTCTCAAGCCTTCTCCCTCTTTCTCTCATTCTCCATCTGTCTCTCTCTCTCTCTCTCTCTCTCTCTCTCTCTCTCTCTCTCTCTCTCTATCAATCTCCCTGTCTCTCTCTCACATTATCTCTTACTCTCTCTCATTCTCTCTCAGTATCTTTATCTTGCTCTATCTCTTCTCAAACCATGTTTAGGTCGGTCATTTTAGATTTAGCCAGACATTCCTTTTATGTGCAGGAATTTGTGCGACGGAAGCAGAGATCCAGGTGTCCCAGGACATCAGCATCGATGTTCCGCTGCCGTACTCCATGGTGCGCGGGGAGCAGATTGAGCTCCGCGGTTCCGTTTACAACCAGCGCTCCTCAAACACTTGGGTAAAAGTCTGAGTCGTTATTCCTGACGTCCTTGTAGTGACATACTCCATAATCGCATTTCTGTTCCGTGAAGTTCGATGTGACCTTGATAGCGACACCCGGAATCTGTGTGTTTCGTGGAGCTCAGCAGCAGAAAGACGGTAAAGCTCGTGGAATCCAGGGTGAAGTAGACGGTCAGTCGGTGGCTCTGGTCAAGTTTTACATAATGGCCTTGGAAGCAGGCGTCCACAACCTAACGTTCACCTTAACGACAAAATGGAATGGGGAGAGTGTGGTCAAGAAATTAAAAGTGGTGGTAAGAGTCTATCAGTTTTGGTTTAAATTGATTGATTGATTGATTGATTGATTGATTGATTGATTGATCCGTTGCAGCAGTTAATGTATGGAATTAGATTAATGCCAAAACTATCTAACTACAATTACATTTATGTTGGGTTTTGTATTTTTCGCTTGCAATCTTCACGTTTGAAACTTTATTTTTTGCTTCCGATTTTCTTTAACAACAACAACAACAATAATAATAAAAATAATAACAATAATAATTAGTGCTGTCAAACGATTACATTTTTAGTTAATTGCACTTCCCCAACCAAATCAATCTTGATTAATCGCGAATAGTCACAAATAATAATAATAATTTATTATTAATAATAATTCTTTAGTATTAACAATTATTAATAACATGAACAAGTATAGCATCTTGTAATGTTGAATATTGAAGTGTAAAATGTAAATTAATGTAAACTCAACACAAAATAAACACATTTAAATACTGTAATATACCGTTTTGACTAAAGAAAACAATGGGTAAGCCGGTCATAATAATTAACAATAAAATAAGTACTTTTTTTTTTAGGAAAAGAGACAACAGATATGTATTTTATATATTCATGTGGCAAAAGTATAGCACTGATAACTAGTCTATCTGAAAAGGCTGATCACACATTTTTAACTAAAGGAACAAAAGTCAGACATCTGTGCGCAGACACGCAGTGCGCACGATGTTGTCTGAGAGACTGCGAATAATTGAATTGCACTCTATTCTTTCTATAAGTGCGTTGTGATTTCAGCTTTGCAAAAAACTGTACACGTAATACTGAATGGTTTTGAGGTGAAACTTAAAAGCCAGAAAAAACGGCAAAACCGGAAATACCAGAAGTGCGGTTAATGGCGTTAATAAAATTTGACGCCATTAAACTAATTTAATAAATCACACGAGTTAACGCGTTAACTTTGACAACCCTATAATATTTTATTTGTAAGACGCCTTTCAGGACCTTCTCTGCACAACACCGTTTCACAATACTGTACAATATTTCAATGTTGTTATTATTTGTCATGTGCATGTTTGAATAAATAAAATAAATAAATGTGTAGAAACAATAGTACCACCACAGTAATTTAGCAAAATTGTGCAAAAATAACATTTTAAAATCAAGGTTCATTGTAAACTAATTTTAAAACATTAGTTTTTTTTTTATTTTTTGCTTGAAATCTTCACGTTTTTGTTTGAAACTTTTTCGCCTCATATTTTTTCGTTCATTTCTTTTTTTTTGTTTGGACTTCTGGCACTAGCTTCCCGTGCGGACATGCCTTACTCTGATTGGCTAGTGAGAATGTGATTGGCAGCTGCTTGGCCAGAAAGTCGGTGTCATGGATCGAGGGGGGTGTCGGACCCACATGCAACAGTTAGGAGATGAAACAGCAGATGAATATTCCAATAAGATTTAAGTCGGGGAGTTTCAAACGAAAATGTGACGATTGCAAGCGAAAAATTAAAAATGAAACGTAAATGTGAAGCATTTTTCATTCGTTTCTTAGAAATTTACGTTTGATATTTTCGCCACTAATCTAATTCCATATTAATGCTGATTAATCCAAGTCCAAGTCTAGTTATTCAGTCTCACTCATTAACATTTGCTTCTTTATAGCCAGAGGGAGTAAGAAAAGAACTGATAAGTGGTGTGAAGATCGATCCCAACGGAGTCTACGGTGAGGATGCGCCATAAACGTTCCGTGATCATGTGATGCGTGTCGATCTTCTTTTTCAGGCGACTCCATTCGAAAAATCGAGTTAAAAAATGTAATGCCTCCAAACACGGTTCCCAAGTCGACGATGGATCGTTCTCTGACGGTCACAGGTGGGAAGCATGACCACACCTGCCCGGAGTTTCATCTTCAGGCTTGTGATCCACATACCTGTGTGTTCAGGTGAAGTTCTGGGAAAAGTTCTGTCAATACTCAACAGTCCAGACGGAATAAAGCAGCTGACTAATCTGCCCCGAGGATCCGCTGAGATGGAAGTCATGAGCCTGTTGCCCGTCTACTACGTCTACCATTATCTGGAGAGCACCAAAAGCTGGAATATTCTAGGGAAGGAGGCATCAGCAGATGAACAAAGTTTGAGGCGGAAAATGCAAGCTGGTGAGACGCTTGTTCAGTGTGTCCGTCCTTCTCCACCTGTCAGTCTCTCTCTCTCATTTGCTATCCGTCTCTCTATCTTCATCTCTCTCTTTCTCTGTCTTTCTCTGTCTATCTTTATCTCTCTCTCTCTCTCTCTATCCTTCTCTCTCTATTGTCATCTCTCTCGCTCTCTCACTATCTCATCTCTCTGTCTCTCTCTTTGTCTTCATTGCTCCACCTCTCTCATTCTCTATCTTCATCTCTCTCTCTCTCTCATGCTCTCTCTGTCTCTCTCTCTCACTGTCTGTCTCTCTCTCAGTCGCTCGCTCTCTCTCTCTCAGTCGCTCTCTCTCTCTCTCTCTCTCAGTCGCTCTCTCTCTCTCTCTCTCTCTCTCTCATTCCCTGTACTCAGAGCATGTCGAATTATCTAATTTCTATCAAACTTTAATTTTGTCTTCCAGGTCTCCTTAGCATCATGTCCTTTAAATTGAAGCTGGAACACGGGTTTAGCATGTGGTCAAATGACGAGAAGACAGGCAGCACATGGTAATCACGCCAACGCGTGTAATTATTCAATATAATAAAACAGTTATTATTGTTGACCTAGAGCAGGTCCAAACATCATATTATGGGTTTTTGAACCTGGAGACAAGAATCTCTCGTGAATTCAAACTTATCATGCAGAAATCAACCGGAAGTGGGAGACGTCGTGTTTTCCGGGTGTTTAACTTTGTAAAACAATTTGTTGTATGGTAAAATATCAGTGAACTCACAGCTCACGATTAACTAAACCAGTAATTATAATTTATAGTAGTTATAGTAAATAGTCATTATAACAATATACAGTATAATATAATTTAATATGATAAATATATTTGGAGAATTTTCCAAAAGAGAGAAATATTGAATTCCTGATAGTAAAAGAGTAATTATAATACAAATATAGACATTATAATTATAGCAAGTATAACAAAGTTCACTCGTACACACATATGATGTCATTAAAGCTATATGTGTCACACTAATGTTCATGAACAGCGTTTTTTTTTTATTTTTTAATTGATAGCTATCATTTGAGAAATCGATATCTCGTTGATTCTCTGATACTTGATTCTCTGAAATAGTTTGACACTCAAAATGAAGCGCATTCTCGTGATCTTCAATCTGGAAAAAGTTATCTGTTAACTTCTTACAATTATAGATTTGTTACATTTGTACTACAGTTTATGTTTTTATATGATTTCTATGATTTTAAAATAGACGAATCACAACCAGTTCCATATCAATCCACTGATGGCGCTTTAGCGGAAGTCATAAATAAAATAAAAACTAGCTATATTAACTATAATAAAATACGTAATCAATACTTATCCAGTAAGCAAAAAGGCTCAAACCCTGCAAGCTTTATTTTAATAATTTAAAATAAAATACATTTTATTTTAACCGTATTTACGAAAATATAACCACCCTTTTTAAAATTTTCGACGCTCAAATACTTGTGGCGTGTGTCATAAATGACTGTTACTCGGAACAAGGCAGGGTGGATTCACGCGCACAGCCTGGACGACATTGAGGAGCACAAGGGGTTAAATGTTCTTCAAGGGTAATCCAAAATCGTAGTGAGAAGCAGGCAATTGGTCGGTACACAGGGACATCCAAAACATGAACTCAAACAAGGCAAGATTAAAGCAAGACAAGAGGCGAGAGTGACAGGAAAAAATCAGCTGACAAACTGGCAATGATACAAAGACTGGGATGAACTTAAATACACAGACTTAGAGTGACGCACAACACCTGGGACACGGGACACGAAACTAGGTCAAAGACAGGGACACAAAAACTTCAAAATAAAAGTCTGGGTAACGTCAAAATAAAATTCAACACGGCTTTAAGAGGGGATCTGTGACAGGGTGCTTATAATCGCGATTTCAAATATGCGCGTAACACTGGAAGAAGTAAGATTAAACTAAATACAATAATTAATATTCCAACAAACTGAAACTACAAACCATGACCCGAGTTTCAGCTTAGCTTAGCGCTAGCATACAGGTCCAGTGTGTAATCGCAAAAAGAGTCACAAAAGTTGAAAATGAAGAACACAGACGAAGAAGTAAAAAATACAAGGAACAGACACAATCAAAACGCTTGGTCTGCTAAACGAGATAATAATCCTTCTCTTCGTTTCTCTTCACACAGCGTCAGATAAACAGAGAGCTCGAGTCTCACGCTGTTGCTTTACTTTGCACGAACTGGTGCAAAGGCTCTTGGGAAATGAAGTTCTGACCACTAGAATCGACTTTTTGTTATTTATTATTCAAATAAAACAATATCAAAATGATACAAGTCGCAAGATAGGTTTGTTAAACAAAGAAAATAGTATTTTGAGGAGAATATTAATGTAGTTGAACCAGAAATGTAAAAAACAAAAACATATTTTTTTTTTTTAATTTTTATTTTGTGCCTGGTGCTTATATTCGCCGGGGGCTTATATTTGTGTAAATACGGTATCTTAATTCAATTATAAATGGTGTGTGTCTTTTAGCAGCAACGCACAGATCTGTGTAATACTTTCTCAGGGTGACGGCGCTGATAATCAAGACATTAGCTGAATCGCATCGATATCTTTCCTTGGAACCGACTTTGCTTGTCAACACGGTCCACTGGCTAATCAAAAACTGCCAAGAAACGGACGGTTCTTTCACCGAAAAGTCACCAATCAAACCACACAAACTCATGGTACGTTATCTCTGGATCTGTGTGAAATTACCGTACGTGACGGCGTTTTGATCCAAAGGGCGCCGGCGCCGACGTAACAGAACACACCATTTACCTCACGTCCTTCATCGTTATTGGCATAGAATCGGCTCTCAAAGTCCCGGGTGCCAACTTAAAGGTAAAACCAGAGATTAGAACTTACTAGCATTTTCTGACATTGTGATTTGTCTTTGTGGGTATTTTGCTGGCATTTTGATTTGTCTTCGTAGGTATCTTACTGGCTTTTGATTTGTTTTAGTAGGAATTTTCCTGCCATTTTGATTTGTCTTTTCATTTCATTTTTATTTGTTCTTTTTTTTCGTTTTTTTTTTGTGGTAATGTTGAACATATTCCACCTTAAGAACAGGAGTAAGAAGAAGACCACATCTTTTTTGCTCCTACCCCATTCTTATCACAACTAACATAAATAATAACCACCGATGGCAATTTTTATACTTACAAAAACAAAACACAATTTTAAATCATTTCCCATACAGTTGCATCATTTTCCTCTTACAACGACACTTCGTAGGTATCTTACTGGCTTTTGATTTGTCTTTGTAGGTATTTTTCTGTCATTTTGATTTGTCTTTGAAGGTTTTTTACTGGCATTTTGATTTGCCTTTGTAGGTATTTTACTGGCTTTTTGATTTGTCTTTGTTGGTATTTTACTGGCATTTTGATTCGTCTCCGTAGGTATCTTACTGGCATTTTGAATTGGCTTTGTAGGTCTTTAAAGAAGCAATGGATCGTGCATTAAAGTACCTGTTCTCGAACACAGAGAAGATGCAGAGTTTATATACGAAAGCGATCGCTTCATACGCCATGACACTCGTGGATATTCACAGTATGCCCGGTGTCAGGCTCTACGAGGCTGTTAAGCGCCAAGCTCAAATCAAAGGTAAAGTCTGATCTCAAACACGTGTACATTTTGACAAATTAATTTAGTTTTAGTTAGTCTTGAGTAGTCCCAAATGTCATCTTAATGTTTTTTTGTTTTATTCTAATTTTGGTCGACTAAACACCACAACGTTTTAGTCTACTAAATTACAGTATAGATTTAGTCAACAAAAATATAGGTGCTACATTTTCTAAATGTTTACTAAAGTTGCTATGTCTAAGAAATCTAAATGCGTAGTTAACTATGAACATATAAAATATATACAAAGATCTTACTTACTTGGAAAAGCATTTCTTTTTCTTGAACTTGATTTTATGACCTTTTGTTTCAGTTCAAATAAATGTATTCATTCATGTATCCTCAACAAAGAGGAAATTACATAAATAATTAAAATAGAATTAAAATAAAATATAATTGCATCACGTTTATAAGTAACAAATGGTTGCACGGTGAAAGAAAAAAAGAAGTTTGATCAGCAGATGGCGCTTCAGGTGTGTGGTATTTCTGCTCGTGATTGTTGCTCCACATGTATTGATTTACTGGTTTTTAAAGTTGCATTGAATGTAAAATGAATCCATATATCTGAGCTTTTTTTCCTCCCGCTAGTAGACGTTTTTGAACTATCCTCGCCAACTCACTGTGCTTTTCCTGCCCCGCTGAAAGACTCGGTATCCTGATTGGTTCTCTCTGCGTTTGCACCCGCCTTTCTCCACAAGCTCGGATTATGATTGACGAATCTATGATGAATGATATGACGAAAGTGTCAATAAATATAGGTTTCGTCATATCGTATACCGTTATTTCGTAGTTTTTTTTTATAGTTCTCGTTTCGTTTTCATCAGAGAATGGTTGACAAAGATGACGACGAAAATATTTCATCAACAAAATGAACACTGTCCCAAACACGTGTGATGGACTGGAACTTCATAAGCTTTGCTTTCTCAGGAAGCCCTGCAAGCGTTCGTTTCTGGGGAGAGGACAGATCCGTCCAGGATCCGTTAAAACCCAGCGGCGCAACAGCGAAAAGCGTGGAGACCACGGCGTACGTCCTGCTCAACACTTTACACAGAGGCGACTTGGAATACGCACGACCCATCCTGAACTGGCTTACCCAAGACCAGCGCTACGGAGGAGGCCTGCATTCCACACAGGTATTTTTACTTTCTTGCTGTTATTTTTCAAGCAATATATATTGTAAAAAAGTTGACTAAAATACTAGATACACTGCAAGGCTTAAAACACTGGTTTAGACAGTGTCCATTTTGCCGCCATATTTCCCGCCATGTTGTTTGGGCAAAACTCACAAGCAGACATTACATCCCGCGAACGATTTGACGTAAAATTAACCAAAGAACAGGAATAGGCTGAAGCATTGCTTAATTTAATCCATTTTAAACTTTTAAACTTTTTAAACTTTTTGCTGCTGCACCTTACCTATTGTATATATTCATTGGTTTTCATACTTTTCTCATATGCACCTAAATTGCACTTTTTGTACAACTGTTTTGCACACAACATTTTTTGCACACAAAGTCGTTTTTTGCACTGCTACTTATTGTTACTTATTGTTACTGTCTGTAATTAGTTTTGTACTGTACACTATTGGAGTTTGCACCTAAGTTTTTCACTCACCACAGCTCACACGCTGGGGTGATGTGACAATAAAAGTGATTTTATTTGATTTGATTTGATTTACATTTTACTGAATCAGCTTCACAACCCTCTAAAATCCAGCCAAAAACTTGATTGTTTCGTTTATTGCCATTGATTGGCGTTTATTGGCGCAGTGGGTAGTGCTGCCGCCTCACAGCAAAATGGTTCCATTTGACACTCGAGGTGTGAGTTCGAGGCCGGCCGGGGCCGTTCTGTGTGGAGTTTGCGTGTGTTTCCTCCAGGTTCTCCGATGTTCTCCAATAAAACATGCGTTTCAGGCTAATAGGAAAATTGACCACATAGGTATGAATGAATATGTGTGAATGTGTTTGTCTGTGTGTCCCGCTCTGCGAATAGTTGGCCACCAATCCAGAGTGTGTATCCTGCCTCCCGCCCTAAGACGCTGAGATAGGCGCCAGCTTCCCACGACTCTGTAAAGGATGATGCGGTAGAAGATGAATGCCGTATTTACGCGAATATAAGCACTCGTTTTCACCTGATTTTAGCGGCTCAAAAACTTGCGAGGTGCTTATAATCGCATATGCACGTCAATGTAAGCGCTCATTATTCCACATTTAGATCACAAATAAATGGAAATATGTCGTCTTTTTGCAGCGGATAAGTAAATAACAAATTACACAATAATATTAGTGCATATTAGTTAAAAAAGAGTTGTCTCGTGTTTTTAAAAACAGGGCATTCTAACAACCTGTTTAACGTTTAAAACCTCTTTACAATTCCGGTATTTTGGGCACTTTCTTTTCTCAGCTGAAAAAAAACAAGTCTTTTTTTTCTCAACTGCAGTTTGTATGCCAAATATTGTATTTTCAACGCTCAAAAACGTGGGGGTGCTTATAATTGCGATATAAAATATGCGCGAATATACGATCATTTATATTACAACATCCGGGTAGCTTAGCGGTAACGGCTACAAACGGGTCCAAATCGCAGAAAGAGAACAGTCGAAAATGAAGGACACGGGCAAGGAGTGGAAAAATCCAAGTAACAGACACAATCAAAACGCTTGGTATGCTACACAGGGGTTAATAATCCTTCACGACATACCTCTTTCACATGGCGTCGGATAAACAAACTCAATGGTCTCACAAAGTTGGTCTGTGCCTGCGCGGACTGGTGCAAAGGCTCTTGGGATTGGTCGAGAATTCTGGGAAATGAAGATCTGATCATTAGAATCGACTTTTTGTTTCATCTGTCATTCAGGTAAAACAATATAGTCACAAGTTAGGTTTGTTAAATAAAGAAAAAATTGTATTTTTAAGAGAAAATTTATGTAAATGACCCAGAAATGTAAAAAACAAATAAACAATTTAGAATTTTAGAATTTTTATTTTGTGCCTAAAAAGTCAGGATGGTGCTTATATTCAAACAAATACCGTAGTTTGTTAATGTGTACATTTTGATTGTGATTGGTTTCATGTCTGATGGTGAGATTTGGCACTTTGATATGTTTTTGTAGAGTTTTGCAGCTCCGTCTTCCTTTTCATTTCCATGTTATCCAAAATGATCTTTCCAGGACAGCATTCTCACACTCGAGGCTCTGATGAAATACAGCGTCCTTGCCAGCGGAGCGACTCTAGACATGACGGTCAACGTTCAGTACAAGACCGCCGGCGACATCGGTCAAATCAGACTGACTCAGCACAAGCCGGTGGCCAGACCATTAGATGTAAGCCATTACGGCCGTCGCACTTCTAACGTCAAAGCAGAAAACCTGTTTGATGCTTTTTCTGCTTAGGTGACCCGAGATGAGCATATAGTCCTCAAAACAGCCATGTCGTCTGGAGTTGCGTTTGCAAAAGTAAGCCAGCTTTGATTAGACCATCATTCTGATTTTTTACATGATTTATTATTATTATTATTAATCGAATTAAACAGAGTGGGGAGTAGGTTTACTTTTGCAACTCTTAAATAATTTGTTGTACAGTCACATTCTTTTGTGCGTTTTGTTGACGTTTTGCACTAAATTGTTAACCTTCAGGGAAAGAAAAATGTCAGTTCTGTGACTTTGGGCCGCGAGGGCCGCAGAACCACAAAGCACCACTAGGTAATACTGAGGGTAAACACGCTCTAATAAGCAGCAGCAGAGTAAGTCAGTAGCTGCAGACGTTTGACTGAAGATGGAAACGTTCTTAAAACGACCAAATGAAGATGAAAGTTACGATTCCTACACATTTATATCAATGGCAAAAATATCAAACGTAAATTTCTATGAACAGCTTCACATTTTTGTTTCAGATTTTTTTTTGTCTTTACATTTTTGCTGCAAAAATGCAGGAAAAAATTCTAAACGACACAAAAAAGAAAAAAGTTTTCAACGAAAATGTGAAGATTACAAGCGATAAAATAAAAATCGAAATAAAAATGTGAAGCATTTCTTAAAAATTTACTTTTAGAAAAAAATGCCTGTCACTGTGGACGAATTTCAATTATGTAACTTGATATTTCATCTAAATATATTTAATTTATTACTGCAGAATTGTATTTATATAAATTTCTGGTGTTTGTAAAGGTGATTTAGGGGGGTTTCGACCCAGGACGTTTGGCCCCCGGGGCTTTGGACCCGGACGATTGATCCTTAGGACTATTGAACACTAGGATGGTTAGACCCGTGACAATTAGACCCGAGTTTCAAAATTTGACAAGCTCATGAGTAAATTTGAAACAGAAAAAATGTGTTAATATATCTCTTGTTGTTTGGACTGTTCTTTAGCATGCTTTGTGTATTTCACCACACGCTTATGGGATAAACAAGTATCGGCAATTTGGAAAGCTGTTTAAGCAAAGCGGCTGCGCGCCCTGCATGAATTGAAGCCGCGGGCCGATCAGGACCGATTCCGTGCGATCCCGTGGATGAAAATCGTCGCGAAAACGAACTTCGATCCGAATGGGTTTTTACTCACGCCTGTCAAATTTCTAGCTCGCACGGGCATGAAGATATGAATTTTAATAAGCCGCGGCGCCGGTCAATCCACCGTTATAAGTGCTTCTTTGCGGGACAAAGGCGCTCGAATCAAAGTTATGCTTCTTTGCTGGAGTAAATGCAAAGGAGCCGCCTCCCAAATGTCTAGCTCACACGGCCGAAGATATGATTCTTAATAAGCCGCGTGACGAAACTCGGGTCTAACCATCCGAGTGTCCAATCGTCCTAAGGATCAATCGTCCGGGTCCAAAGCCCCGGGGGCCAAACGTCCTGGGTCGAAAAGTCTGGTCACCGTAAAGGTATATATTTTTAGAATATAAAAGCAACTACCTTATTCAGTCTTACAGTATGGAGTACTTAATTATCTGATATAAATGTGTTTGCTTTAATGGGCCGCGGGCCACTTTGATCTGGAATGGATGGTGGATGGTGGCGGCGCGTACGCATCTGTGTCTCCAGATTTGCCATATTTATGGTTATTTACGCACAAATCTTTTGCAAACTCACGCGATTCTATCATGCGAGCATAACAGACAGTCACTTTTGGAAATTGGAAACACTTTTACAAACTTTGTTACGAACTTCAGCTTCGATCAGATCCCGCCAGAGCTCGTAAGAGAACTCTTCATCCCGACCTCAGCTGTTCGCCGCAGACGCCGGAGGAGAGATCGGAAACAAAGACGAGGAAAACGCGGAGGAATTCGAGTTAAGTTAAAGCTTAACCCACATCGATCAGCAAATCCCAGTATTCTTCTCTACCGAACAAACTGGACGAGCTCAAAATATGGACACCCACTCAAAGACTCATTACGGACTGCAATTTAATGGTTTTCTCTGAAACCTGGCTCAACAGCCATCCCAAGCAGCGCACTGGATCTCGAGGAGCGCACGATGTTTAGAGCGGACAGAGAAGCAGCGAGCACTGGTAAGAGCAGAGTTGGGAGCTTGTGCATTTATGTAAACAAAGCATGGTGCAACGCTTCTGCCACACTTTCGTCCTTTTGCTCTGCTGATCTTGAGCATCTAACTGTAAAGTGCAGACCACTCTATCTACCACGCAAGTTCACATGCGTTGTGGTGGTAGCAGTGTATGTCCCTCCTGATGCCCAGGCAAACTCAGCTATGCACGAACTGAGCTCTGCTATTAACACACAGCAGACGAAGCATCCCGATGCAGCGTTTGTTATTGCTGGGGATTTTAATCACTGCAATTTAAGATCAGTTCTGCCAAAATTTCAGCAGAACATTTCCTGCTTCACCAGAGAACAAGGAACTTTGGATCATGTTTACACCAGTGTTGCAGATGATTACAAAGTCACACCCCTGCCCCATCTCGGACAATCAGACCATCTTTCATTGTTACAAGTACTCTCCAGTCATCAACCCACAATCAAGACTGTTAGGGCTTACTCACACTAGGTACTCGGATCCGCGCCCGGGTACCAAAGCACGGTTCGCTTGTAGTGGGAGTGCGAAGCGCACCCGGGCGCGGATCAGGGGGCATGACGCCTCCTCAAACGAGCAGCACATTTTTGTGCAACAAAAGCGATCAATCTTTTAACCAAGTGATTTTGCGAGGCTGTGGAACTCAGCAGACCTAACGATTGAAAAATGATAAACCACCCTTGACCTAAATGACAAAGTCCGTGGCTCATTATCCTATCACAAGTAAACCAATTTAATGCAAATTTATAGTCTTTTTAGAACCAGAACCAGAATCAGAATCAGAAAACTTTATTGGCCAAGTTGCGATGACAACAGGGAATTGGGTTTGGACTGACTCCGTCTTTTCCCCTCTTTTGGAAATATAAACATAAATATACAAATAAAATAAAAGAAACAAGAAAAAGGAAAAAAAAAACAATGTCATGAAATAAAGGAAACAAATAACGTTATTGCACATTTCTTGCAGCAGTTATTGCACATGGTTCAGACTGTGTGTCCTGTAGAGTTCAGCTCAAACACGGCCTGAGGGAAGAAGCTGACTCTGTGTCTGGTGGTTCTGGTGTTTATGGCTCTGTGACGCCTGCCAGAGGGGAGGAGTTTGAACAGTCTGTGGGTGGGGTGTGTGGGGTCAGCGGTGATGCTGACGGCTCTTTTCCTGAGTCTGGTCCGGTACAGATGCTCGATCGATGGAAGTTCAGTCCCAATGATCCTCTCAGCAGACCGGACCACCCGCTGCAGTCCGTGTCTGTCCTGTTTGGTGGATGAGCCAAATCACACTGTGATGGAGGTGCAGAGGACAGACCTGGTGATGGCCGTGTAAAAGATGATCAGCAGCTCTTGGGGCAGGTTGAACTTCCTGAGCTGTCTGAGGAGGTAAAGCCTCTGGTGAGCCTTCTTCTGGACAATGTGGGCAGACCACTTCAGGTCCCGTGATATTGTGGACCCCAGGAACCTGAATGTGTCCACGGTAGACACTGCGTTGTTGTTGATGGTGAGGAAGTGTGGGGGCGGGTTCTTCCGAAAGTCCACTGTCATCTCCACAGTCTTGAGCGTGTTGAGCTCCAGCTGGTTCTGACTGCACCAGTGGACCAGCTGCTCCACTTCCTGCATGCATGCGGCCTCATCACCGTCCTGGATCAGTCCAATGACAGTCATGTCGTCCGCATATTTCAGTAGCTTCACAGACGGGTTCCCTGAGATGCAGTTGTTGGTGTAGAGGGAGAAGAGCAGTGGGGAGAGAACACACCCCTGTGGTGCGCCGGTGCTGATGGAGCGGGTGCCAGATGTGATGCTGCCCGGTCGCACCTGCTGCTTCCTGTCGGTCAGGAAGCTCATGATCCAATGGCACGTGGCATCAGGAACGGTGAGCTGGATGAGTTTATGGTGGAGTATTTCAGGGGTGATGGTGTGGAAGGCCGAGCTGAAGTCCACAAACCGGATCCTGGCATAAGTGACCGGGGAGATCCAGGTGCTGCAGGATGTGATGCAGTCCCAGGTTTACTGCATCATCAGCTCACCTGTTTTTCCTGTATGTGAACTGCAGAGAGTCCCGAAGGGGGTCTGTGATGTCCTTCAGATGCCTCATCACCAGCCTCTCGAATGTCTTCATGACCACAGACGTCAAGGCGACAGGTCTGTAGTGGTTCAGGCTGGTGACGGTAGACTTCTTGGGGAGGGGCACGATGGTGGACTGTCTGAAGCAGCTGGGCACTGTAGACAGCTGCAGAGAGTGGTTGAAGATCTTTGTGAAGATCGGTGCCAGCTGGTCAGCACAGACTCTGAGGCAGGTTGGGGACACACGGTCAGGTCCTGGAGCCTTTTTAACAACATTTATTCCAAAAACATAGACTGAACTTGGTAGACTGAACTTTTAAGTTGTAGGTTAAACAGTAAAGTTTAAAACTTCTAAATCAGACCCATTTATTCCACGCAGTTCTTGGGTGTTTACTAACTTTTGGTGTCGGCGTCTGGGTTGTTTTTGCGTCCATAACATAATTTCATCATGTGAGTCAACTTTATACTGAATATTATAATTAACTTTATACTGAAACGAATAATCAATAATTATTCAAAAGTGAAATGGCTCGAACGCCACAGTTACTGTGTATATATTATGCATATATATTTTAATTATTTATAGAGTAATGATTTTCAGGGAATTAATAGTTTGCTGACTGTACGTTTGATTCACACGGACAGCTGAGAACGGTGTACTATGGGATGTCAGAGAGCAACGCACTTTGCCATTTTGACGTCTCGGTGGATATTCACGACAGCGACCCAGAATCCACTGGTAGGTTGTTCACTTTCGAAACTCTGGGATGAAACAGGTCTAACAGCTGTTGATCTTTGTGAATAGATCCAATGCTTCTTTCGCAGCGGATTGTGGCGTGCGCAAAGTAGGTGTGAACGTAAATCAAGTGTTACAATGCCAAGACGTTTGTGTGTAAAAAGCCGATGGGTTTGTTCTGTTTAAAGGTACAAGCCACATGAAAATGCAATAGAGAGAGAATCAGGACTCACTGTGATGGAGATCAACATGCCAACCGGAGTGAGTCCAGTCCAGGAAGATCTCGAGATGGTGAGCCATCTTTTAAAACTTTTTCAGTCCCAATATATTCACACATTCAATAAAGTACAAGTACTAATACAAGTACAAATACTATTCTCAGTGTTTGAATGTCTAAAGAATTTTTTTCAGTTACTTTACGCATTCGTCATACTTTTTCTTTTTAGAATCAATTGTATTGTACATATGTATACCTATTGTATATTCACAAAATGTACAAAAATTCCTAAAGTGTACTAAAGAACTTTACATATCTTTTGGAAATGTTGACGTTGCGTTTCATGTGTTTTACAGTATCTGAACGGACTGGAGTCTCGAATCTCCAACTATGAAGTTGATGGTGACAAAATCATCCTTCAGATTGACTCGGTGAGCACTACACAACGCTTGCACACACTTACAAAGTGACGCTGACTGTCACTTTGATTCAGAGGTGTAGAGTACTTGAGTAAATTGTTACTTTACTCAAGCACGTATTTTTGCTACTTTGAACTTGTACTGAGTATCAAAACAACTTTTACTCTCAACTCCACTACATTTGTGAATGAGTATCTGTATCTTTACTCCACTACATTTGAATGGACACTTACAGTAGTTTCAGAAGAACATAAAAAAATGGTCGTGCGTCAATTTGACCCAGGAAATTTTATTACGCATACAGTATAAGTGTCAGGAACCAAAAAGTTTCCCAAAACAGTGTGTGTGTGTGTGTTTAAGAGCGAGAGAGAGTGTGTGTTCAAGTTCAAGTTCAGTGCATTTGTAGGGCGCTTTTCACAGTTACAACTGCTCAAAATGTGTGTCTGTGAGACAGTAGTGTATTATGTTTCAATGTTGCAAAGAAACACATAGTATTTGATCTTTCTGACTCTTTTTAGCCTCCATTTAGTCTGAAGGGTCAACTTGACCAGAACATTATCTTTGTAACACAAACATGTAGCAGGCATTACAAATATGCCTACTGAACCATTTTTTGTTTATATGTAGGGTACACTAACTAATATGTAGATTAGTACTCTTTCCACCTCTGCTTTGATTCCACACAGATACCCTCAGACGAGATGTACTGCGTGGGCTTCCGCATTCAAGAAGAGTTTGTCACCGGCATGAACAGCGCTTCCGTCTTCAAAGTTTATGGGGTTTACACTCCAGGTGTTAAATTTACTCAATATACACGTTGATGGATTTATTTTGAATGGCCGCTGAATACAGTGAACCCTGGCTTTATCGCAATTCAACCATCGCGGATTCACTACTTTGCAGATTTTTTTCATTACAACTTAAAACAATATATTGCAGATTTTCTGGACATTTCGAAAATAGATACATGAAGACCCCAAATATTTTGTTAATTCCATTAATAATTAGTAACATCTGCTCCTACTGATGGTTCTCCGATCTGCAGCAGCTTGGTTTGTCTACATTAAAAAGGACGAGGAAAGGAAAGGGAGCAAAGGGAGATGGCTGCCATCACCTTTAACAAGTCAACAATTTTTGTTACCAGTAATATTTACATTTTTAATAAATACGTTCGTAAATATATATACCCTACTTTGCGGATTTTCAGCTATAGCGGTTGGACTCTGAAGCTTTTTACCGCGATAAACGAGGGTTCACTGTACTTTATTTTGTTTTATAGAAAATGCGTGTACAAAGTACTACTACAAAGAGAGCCGCAGACTGCTGAAACTGTGCGATGGAGACCAGTGTCAGTGCATGGCAGGTAAACTAGTTTCTTAGTGGTTTTCACTATGCGTTCATAAAGCTGAATCATCCACCGTTGTGGCGTAGTGGTTGGAGAGAAACGTTTAAATCCGCAACCAGTAATAAGAATAATGGCGTAATTAATAAACAGCGTTACTTTTTTCAGTAACGAGCAGAGGTGTAAAGTAGTTGAGTAAACTTTTTATTAAATACTGTTTTTTTAAATACAGTATTGTAAATATTTTTTACTTCAAGTATTTTTGGCTACTTTGTACTTGTACTGAGTATCTAAAATATAAGCAACTTTTGAATTCATGCAGTCCCAATAAATTCACATATTCATCAAAGTACTACTACAAGTACAAATACTATACTCAGTGTTTCACTGTCCAAAGTATTTTTATAGTTTCTTAACACGTTTGTCGTACTTTTTTTAGAATCTATTTTATTATGCATATGTATGCATGTTGTATATTTACAAAATTTGCTGTATATTTCCTTAAGTACTTTACACCTACCGAGTAATCTAACAATTACTTTTTTTAAAAATGCTGTTACTATAATTGTGTCATTAAAGCGCTTTTCGATACGATAATTCGATACGATAATTTTAAATTACGATAATTTGCACTAGAATGAGTGTACATTTTTGTTTTTATTGTTTCATTTTGGTACATTGTTAAGTATTATGTTGAGAGTAGAATACTTCTTGGTAAACTGTTTACTTAAGAAGAAAATACTGAAAATACTGTAGGCTACAGTGTGTTTACCGGTACATTCCTTAAGTAGCTTAAGTTATCCTAATAATTTACATTTACCATCCTTTGTGTTTTATTACTCACTATACTAGTGATGATATTTACAATAATGTATTGAATTTGAAAGGTGTCTCTCTCATTGTCCCACAGAATCATTTAAATAATTAACAATAATAATGTATTATATTTAGTGTCCATTTCATTCATTTAACATATATAAAACTAAGAACAGCCAAGTTCTTTGACAAATAAAAAAAAAACTCCATTACTCTATTACTATTTGTGAGAAGTAACTAGTAACTGTAACTAATTACTTTATTAAGGGAACATTCAGAACACTTAGGTTGAGCTTAAGGCTACCCACTGCTCCGGATGTGTGTGTGTTCTCTGGTTGGATAAGTTACAAATAAGCTAATTTCACGATCACATGCGCTGATTACCTGCACTAGAACAGGTTGTGAGTCGGGCGCCAGTCAAGTTTAAAAAAAAACATAAAATAGGAGAGAATGAAATAAGAGGGAACACAACGGTAAAGTAAGTCAACTCTGACATTTTACTACCTAAAAAAGGATTTTATCTTAAAATCAAATCTTTAACTCGTGAAACCCGAATCATTTCCAGTCATTTGTGCATTTCGTTCATTTACATTTTGTTTCGTATCTGTTGGCACAAAAACTAATATTGACAGTCGACTATTACAAAGCAAATTATCTCTTGAAATGTGATTAAAATGACACGGGAATCGGGAAACGTAACAATCCGCCGGTCAAAATGTCGCGGGTTGAGAAGTCTGGATACCAATTAAACTAGTGTTTTCTTTCTGAACTAGCTGAATGCTGCATCTTCACCTCCACCATTGACCCAACAGTCACAGTCCAGCAGCGGATAAAAGAGGCTTGCAAAGAACAGACGCGTCATGGTAAAGTTGGATAACCAAACTGTTGACTGTCAAACGAAACAAGTTAACACTCGTTTCCTTTTGGTTTCAGTGTTTAAAGTGTTGATCCAATCTTCCGAAGCTGAGGGCGATTTTGTGACTTACAAAGCAAGAGTCGAAGCCGTGCTTAAAAAAGGTGACCGGCGAATACGGTGATACGGATGCAGAAATAGACGCTGTTTTCTGGAGTCACGTGTTGTCTTTGAAATGTGCTCTTCAGAACAAACAGACGACGTTAAAACACACTCTGAGATCTATTTAGTGAAGAAAGCCACCTGCGACTCAGCCACCTTCCTAGTGGACAGACAGTACCTGGTCATGACGGCCCAGCGCATGCAGGTACAGGTGGATGTGGGCTACAGGTGAGATGCTGCTACTTCCTCCTCTTCTTCTTCTTCTTCCTCCTTCTCCTCGTCTTCTTCTTCTTTTTCCTCTTCATCTTCTTTTTCTTCCTCCTCCTTGCCTTCTTTTTCTTCTTCTTCCTTTTCCTCGTCTTCTTTTTCCTCTTCTTCTTCTTTTTCCTCCTCTTCTTCTTCTTCTTCCTCTTCTTCCCCCATCTGCTCCTCCTCTTCTTCCTATTCTTCTTTTTTCTCTTCTTCTCCTTCTTCCTATTCCTCTTCATCTTCCTTCCCCTTCTCCTCGTCCTCTTCATCCTATTCTTCTTCTTCTGCTTCTTCTTCTTCCCCCTTCTCCTCCTCCTCTTTTTCTTCCTCTTCGTCTTCCTATTCTTATTCTTATTCTTCTTCGTCCTCCTCTTTGTCTTCTTCTTCTTCTTCTTCCTCCTCCTCCTCCTCCTCTTTTTCTTCTTCCTCTTCTTCTTATTCTTCTTCGTCCTCCTCTTTATCTTCTTCTTCTTCCTCCTTCTCCTCTTCTTCTTTTTCTTCTTCCTCTTCTTCTTCTTCTTCTTCTGAGGGGTTGAATGTCTTGCTTTTCATTCAGGTACAGGTTTCTGTTGGACTCGCAGGCCCGGACAGAGTGGTGGCCACTGGACTCCGACTGCAGGGATTCCAACTGCAATCAATTTGTCTCGGTTCTAAAAGATTTTGAAGACGAGTACTTATTTAACGGCTGTGGAGAATGACCAAAACAATTAGTCAACTGATGGCTTACAGTAGTGAATGATTGTACTATTTTTGTGTTAAGCTACCAAAGTAAAATACAGTGGAATTAAAAAGCGATGTGCTAATGAATTAGTATTATAAACAATATATATATACTTTGTACACACACACACACACATGCACACGCACACGCACACGCACACACACACACACACACACACACACACACACACACACACACACACACACTTTATAGACAAAACCAAATGTATCACAGCCGAAAATAAAAATTAAAAAACACTTATTTTGTGTTTTTCAGGTATAAATGGTTATAAAGTTAAAAGCTAAAATCAATTTAACAGTGCTTTTGTGTTTTAAGTTCATGAGTTTTACAATCCAAGTGTAAAATGTACACAAAGACTCTATATTTAATAGAAATTTTTTGAATTCTTTGTTTCGAAATGATTTAGAAATATATAATGAAAATATATAGGAAATATAGAAGATATTTAATTATTACATTAAATTATTGTGACTGGACATGAAAACTGTATTTATTAAGCATTAAACTCAATTTTTTTAAAGTTTATAAATAAAAATGACTCAAGGCAATGTACCTTAAGTCTATATAAATTAACTCATATTAAAATATAATAGTTTTATTTTCAAATTTGGACAGAATTTATCTATGGTTCTTGTTGTGGTTCTAAACTTGACGTGATGCCACATGAAACAAAATCCATATGTAAATATAAACTGAAGTTAATCTTGTTTTATTGGCTTTAGATGTATATTTTTATTTGGTTTGAAATGTTCAATGAATGTGTATTTTTCGAGGATTTGTCGTGTGGCTGCAGAGGACTCTTATTTTAAAGGAGATTTACAGTCACGTGACTTTGACGCCACCGCGTTTGTTCATGCTAGTGATTTGAACGATAAACGGCTTTTTTCTCAGATTTATTAACTAGTAAACGATAAAATGAAACAAACGATTTAGACAATTGATTAATATGTCAAGCTCTATCCGTGTGCAGACTTCTAATCACTATATTATACTGATTTGGATTGCCTGCGGCCTCCGTGTGTCTGTCGCTATGGAAACGTGTAACAGAAGTTGAGCAGATCCAACGATGTTGTCACCATAAGGTAAATGAGGTGGATTCACTCAGCAAATACACTTTCTAAGAATTGTGTGTATTTGCAAACAGGAAATTTGTCGATCATTTTCTTGCGTATATACTCGTGTAAATATTTACGATAAAACACATCCCTTGTGTTGATTGAAGGGATTCTTTTGGAGCGATTATTCTGTTTTAACTCGTCCTTAGAATATAATGAGAAATGACTCAGAAATGAAAAGAGGAGGAAGAGGGATGCGAAAACACTCACCACCAGGTGGCGCCAACGGTCCAAAAAGAGACGCGGCCTCTAGCGCTACTCCGCGTCCGGATGCCGACGAAGCGCTGCTCCATCCCGGTGAAGATGATGATGAAGATGGTAACACACTTGCTGTTGCCTAAGACTATTGTGTGTGTTAGAATGTGTTAGTGTTATTTTCCAAAATTAAAAATATATTAACTTACAACAAGTGAGTGCGATGAAGTTAAAATTCGGCTAAACCCTATCCTTGTGAACGGTTTGTACCGTATATAATACATACATTATTTGTTTCAAATATTATATATCAATCTCATAGTGAAGATTATAAAATGAAAGCGGGTTAACTAATTCAAAGACTGTTTTGTTTTTATCTAAGTAAAGCAATTAGAAAATGGCAATTAGCTGCAATTTTCATACGTGTATATGCTATACAGTATTGTATATACAGCAGGGGTGTAAGAAGTACCCGGCAGCCATACTTGAGTAAAAGTATCGATACTCACTGTAAAAACTACTCCATTACAAGTAACAAGTCACCAGCTTAAAAAGGACTTGAGTCAAAGTAGCAAAGTATCCAATTATAAAAGAACTATAAAAGAACAAAAATATGAAGAACAAACTATTTATGAGTTTCTTCAGTACAGGAACAAAATTTTACACCACAATGTTCCAAAAGTGGTGCAACAAAATAAATAAAAATAACAAAAGGTCAGTCTCAAATCAAACTCAAACCGGCAAAATATAAAACAAATACCGTTCTTAGCTAAATCTGTGATTTTCAGTTACCTCGGTATTAAAAAGGGCCTATATTTTTTTTCAACTTCAGCAAAAGCTGGTTTTCTCTAATCACGTTCACTTGGTTTCTCAAATAGCTTCCAGTATCGTCAGCAGCCTATAGATGGCGCTACCCCCTCGTTCGCCCAAGAAATTAACTGATGACTGTATGAATCACAATGTAACGAGTAACGGCAAGTGTCAATTCAAATGTAGTGGAGTGAAAAGTACTGCTACTCAATCATTAATGCAGTGGAGTACAGAGTAAAAGTTGCTTATATTTTTTATACTCAGTGCAAGTACGAAGTAGTCAAAAACATACTTAAGTAAAGTAACAAAGTACATTTACTCAAGTACCTTACACCTCTGATATACAGTACACACACACACACTTTATCAACAAAAACAAATATATCACAGCCAAAAATAATAGTTAAAAAAGTTTTTTTTAGGTATAATTGGTTATAAAGTTAAAAGCTATACACATTTTTTGCAGTGCATTTGAGTTTAAAGTACCTGAGGTTTATGATTCAAGTGTGTAATTTACATAGATTAATAGTATTACATCAATAATAGAAATGTTTTAAGGGGGAGTATTTGCACATTAATATTTGCACACTAATATTTACAGTCAATCTTACTGAATTCATATTTCACTGATTTTGTTAATAACATATAAGGCCTTCTAATTTATTTTGTGTAATTTTTATGTCATTAATTTGGTCTAATTAGTTTTTTGTAAGTGATATTGAAACGTGCCATTTATGTACAAGATAAGCTTTGGTTTTTAAGTCACTTTGTTGTTGGCTGAATTTAAATGCACTTCACAGGGGGCGTGGCTATCTTTAATCAGTTTGGGTTTGTGTGTTTGTGCCCCTATGTTTCATATTGCTTTTGTGTTTAAAATAAAAGACACTGTTAATTAAACATCAGTTTTTATCATTTTTATGAACAAATAATAATAAAAATATAAAAAAAATAATCGTTAGTATAATTGAATAACTAGATTGATAGATTAATCGATAAGAAAATAATCGTTAGCTGCAACCCTACTATATGTGTACTGTATATGCAATATAATGTATGTACACACATTGTATATACATAGATACTTATAAGCCGTATATTTAATAAAAGAAAAAAAACAATGTTAAAAAAAAAGTTCTAATACAATTCAATAAATTCAACAAATAAAAAGAGATCTCTACTCGCAGGCAAAGCACAAAACAAAGGAACAAGATACATCACAGTAGATTTGCTGAAGAAGTTGTCCAGATGTGATGATATAGCCCTGGTGAAGACTCTGGATCTTTCTTCCGCCGCTGGAAGTGAGCAAATAATCCGGGTGAGATTGAGCGGCATTCCGTGAGACTCGTGTGGTGGTGTTTGATGGTTCTTTATTTAGTACATGGAGAACCTGGACCTGTGTGAAAACCTCGGGATGCTCGACCTCAGGAACAACGGGATTCAACGAATTCAAAACCTCGAGAAGCTGCAGCATTTACGGGAACTTCACCTTTCTAACAACAAGATAGAGTACGTGATTATTAAATTACGTGTTTATTAGCAAGTAGGGCTGGGCGATTAATCGAAAAATAATCGAAATTCAGTACTTATACCGGTAATTGTTCAAATTTTTGCAGGTCGATTATTTATTATTATTTATTTGCAAGTCGACCTTTATTACTGTCCCTTTCAGAAAATGTAGCTACTCATCAGATCGAGTTTCAGTTTGGGTTGAAATACTGTTACATGCGGCAGAAACCTGAAAGGGTTAAACAAGCTCGTGTTTATTAGTAAGAAATGAATTTTTTTTTTAAGTAGAACAAAGTGATTGTTTGATTTAGACACTATAATTTCAGTTGTTGATGTTCAAGAAACAATCATATAGTCTATATGCATATTATAGACAATTGTGTGGTTGTGTTTCCTTCAATTATTTTAAAATCATGTAACGCACATTTTATTCAAAAATCTCTCACTTTTATTGTGAGCATATTTACAAATTTACATATTGCACAAAACTTGTCAGTGAACTACAAGGGCAAAAAAAGAAGATGAACAAGGAAATCAAATTATCGTTCATTAATCGTAATCGTGTTAAAATGTTCAATTAATTGAGATTTCGTTTTTTGGGCGTAATTTGGTCCAGCCCTATTAGCAGATCATTCGAAAAAGGGATTTGACATTTGCGACTAGAACTATACTTTTTTTTTTTTACACTTTCTGCTAAAATTCTGCTACATTGTCGTTGAACAGTTTACAATGTAACTGTTTACAATTAACACGTACAAATACAATTCATTTAATATGATTTGGTTTTATGAATTGAAATGTCTGTTTCCCACAGGAAGATTGAAGGTATCGGGCATTTGTCAAGCCTTCAGGTTCTGAATTTGGCCTTCAACCATATTAAACATCTACCGTTATGGATGTCGAAGAAACTCCAGTCTCTTCAGACTCTTCATCTCCAGAGCAACAAGTTATCCTCTGTGTGTTTACAAGACATGTTTTTTTTGGCTAACCATATTATGGAATCAGATTAGTGCCAAAAATATCCAACGAGAAATTTCCAAAAAGTGGTGAATGACACTCGCTAAACTCCTCCCACACTTCCTGTTTAAGCAGCTGCCAATCACATTCTCACCAGCCAATCAGAGTAAGACCCGCCCCCACGTGAAGCTAGTGCCAGAAGTCCAGACGAAAAAAAAATGAAACGAACGGAAAAATCTGAAGAGAAAAAAAATTATTTTATAATTATTTATCATAATCTCAAAAGATTATGAGCGAAAAATACAAAAAACCAAACGTAAATCTGAAGCAATTTCCTTCGCTTCGTGGAAATTTACTTTTACTTTACATTGATATTTTTGACACCGATCTGATTCCGTACGACATGACCTTCAAATGTATAACATCTGTTTGCGTTTCTGCTCCAGCTACATGAAATAGCCAAACTGAAGGCGTTGGTAAACCTGACCAGCCTGACTTTAGCAGGGAACCCAGTCTCCAGCCTGGCCCATCACCAGCCCTTCATCATCTTCCATCTCAGGTCACTGGATATGCTGAATGGACGGATGATAAGCTCAGAAGAGAGAGAGCGGGCTTATCAACGCTTCCACACAGGTATTTTGTAGGGGTGGGCGATATGAGTGAACATTAATATCACTACATTTTCTAGTGTCCAGACGATTTATTTAAAGAAATTAGATGCAGAGGGAAACCTGGATAAGCATCTGCCATTTTTAATACAGTATGCCTTTTAAAAGTAGTAGCCCTGGCGTTTATTAGAAACATGAAAGAGAGAGAGAGAAAGCGAGAGACAGAGATAAAGACAGAGGGAGAGAGAGAGAGAGAGAAACAGACAGACAGACAGGCAGAGAGAGCGAGAGAGAGACAGAGAGATAGAGCGAGAAACAGACAGAGAGAGAGATAGACAGAGAGAGAGACACACACACACACACACAGAGACAGAGAGGTTTTACATGTCACGCTGTCTTTCTGTCTTGCTCTACCTCTTGTGACGTCAGGTGTGTCTAAATCAGAACGTCGCGTGAAACAAACGTTTACAAACAACTTTGATTAAAAAAAAAAAAAAAAAACACGGCGTCTTTACGGTTCTCTCTCTCAGTGTCGCCACTCTTAAAGACACAGCACACAGACATCAGAACTGCCGTGGTTCTGATCTATTAATTGGTCGTGGGTGTGATCTATTAATTCAGCCTGTTACAACGCTTTCTGTGTTCCATTAGTAATGTCTCAGTGTTGTCCTTAAAAGTTGTAACGAAACAAACGTGTTATACTGTATTAAAGTGTTTATCTACATGTACAAATATTAAATTCATGAATGTGTGACGGTATTGCAAAATTCGTATTGTCGTATTGCAAAAACCACAACTCTATACTGGTTTTCACGTTAATACCTGTTTACCGCCCACCACATCCTTGTCTTTTAAATGTGTGTCTTGGGAGCTGAAGGCTTCTGGAATGTTCTCGCAGAGGAGGTGGAGCGTCTGGAGCGCGAGCTTGACTTGAAAGCTGGAGAGATTGCGGCGCTGAAGCTGGAGCAGACGGGAGCGCTGGGAGACCTGGAGCGACAGGAAGCGCTCAACCGAAGCCTGAAGATGGAGAGCGAGCGGCAGAAGACGAGGCACGAGCATCTCACGAGACAACTACACCAAAAGTCTGAGCTGGTGCGTCACACACTCCAGTCTCACCTCCACCATTAACATTTAACTATTATTACAGTGTTATTATTTTAGTATCTCTTGTCACTCTGAGCTTCTGATCATAATGAGCCACATCTGGGTGACACTAGCGTGGCTTTCTGCGTCTATTCTTGTCACTCTGAGCTTCTGATCATAATGAGCCACACCTGGTGACACTAGCGCTCTTTGGGCCTATTCATTGCATTTTCACCAAACCGAAAAAAAAAACTGCAACTGTGATTAATGGCGTTAAAAAAATTGACGCGATTAAGCACTGTTAGAATATTTTTAATATTTAATAACTTTAATCTTATTTCCAATATTAATATTAAGAGCTTATTATATTTTAGCCTGCGTCAACGCAGTATAGCCAGGCCAAGGCTGAAAGCCGTTGATATTGTTTCATATTTGTGTCTCCATAAGAGATACAGATTCGTAACTATCTAAAAGTTGTTTTGACTTACTCTTCTTTGGATACGTACGCTTAAGATTTGTAATCAAGATTTCTAATCCTAATTCCGGTAAACTGCCATACTCCCAGCCTCTCAAGGACAGGCCGAGCTTGAAGCTAAAATCTGTGTCAAAGATTAAGAAACTTTTTAACTAAGAAATTTTTTTGACTATTTGTAATATTTATATTATTACTTTCTTGTACTTATCATAGTCATTTAATTAACACCAATAACCAGACAATCAAATGAATAAAAAGTGATAATTATTTTAAAGATTTACATCAGATTTACAGTGTGCTTTGAGACAGTTTAAACTGTGAAAAGCTTCTTAAAATAACTCAGAACTCAAACTCAGAACTTATATTAATTTATGATTGAACATGGATAATATTTTATTATATATTTGAAGATAATACTTAGGCCAGGGGTCCTCAATTATAAACTTGAAGGGTCCACTTACAAAATTTCCATTCAGTCTGAGGTCCGGAAAAATATCGGTCAAGTTGCAAATATGAATCGGTATGTGAATGGCACGTCAATCGTATAGAAACAACATGCTTCAGGTAAATCTCTCGATCTCTAAGAATCTGTATCACTACTTCATAAATGTAATCTCTCCTTGTGTGAGGTTTGTAAGACCCAAAACATCTTCATAAATTTGACACAATATTGTTCACCTCCCTTTTCTTCATCAAACAATCTGAGAAAGATCATAAATTGTGAATTATCCTTTTGAGTCCCTTCAAACAGAGCAGTCAACACTTCACTCACACACTCATTGACTATTTCAGCATTAGAGAAAGGTGTCTTGTGTTGTCCCAGGACACATGTGAGACGTTCGTTGCCCGTGTGTGTGTGTGTGTGTGTGTGTGTGCGTGCGTGTTGAGGGTAATTTGTTCAAATTGTGCGTGCTTGGATTAATAAATGGCATTTCACGATCACTTTTGATGATCGCGACTGACATGTTGCAGATTAAACACATTGGTTTTCTGCTTCGCGCGGATGCATATTATTCTGTCCACTCACTCATAAACTCGCAGTTTTCAAAGTCAACTTTTCTTTTCTAATCGACGGCCAGCTTTGAGCTCGCCATATTCTTTAAGGTTAAAAAAATCTCTCGATTTACGCAAACGACAGAGCGCCCGTTCGCCTGGCTACCCTGATGACCTGAGCGACTACGCGCCGCGGCCGTGTTCTAAAGTAACCGAATGCCGCCAGAGCGCAAACAGTTGACGTAGTTGTCACGTTGCTCTTACAGCGGCTGTGATTGGACAAATCCCGCAGCTAAAACGAGCACAAAGATAAATTATATACATTTATAAATATATTCGTTTGCGTTAGTGCGTGTGTGTGAATGAATAATGCAGAATAAAAATTGCATGACCACTGAAAACGCCTTTCGATTTTGATCACAAGAGTAGCATGTTGGTTTTGCCGTTGGTCCAAAAGTAATCGCGTCTGGGTTCGGATGCGGACCGGAGTCCGCCTATTGAGTACCCCTGACTTAGGCTATAAAACTTAAAATTAGTGTTTAAGACGTGATTACGTATCACCATAGCAAACGTCTCTCTTTTTGTTATTGAATAGAGACCAGTGTGTAAGTCAGCCCTCTGACAAATCTCGCTTCCTGTTGATATCACGAGATATCTGACGTCATTTAGGGTATAAAGGATCCGCATTTCCTGACTGTTATTGAGTAATGCATTGAACGGCAAAATAAACACGTGTTAAACCTTAACGCGGTGTCGGCTCAAGCAGTATTCCTGGATCCAGCATCTGGACAACTCCCTTCGACAGAGACCTGCAAATCTCGGCCATGATGGAACACCTGACTGATTTATAATTATTATGAAGCCTCCAAGAAAGATTAATATATATATATATATATAATATATATATATATATATATATATATATATATATATATATATATATATATATATATACTGTAAATGTATATTTGTATCAGATGTAGTATTACTTGTTAAATTTATTTACTGAGATTTTTATGTACTGTTCTTCAAATATCTCCATTGCGCTTTTTCTTAGTTCATTTCTATTTCTGTCTTTTGCTTGTGGCAGAATTTTCTGTATTGCGTTTTGCATTTAAATTTGAAACGAACAAATTAAAATTAAATTTAATATTTATATTGTATTTTTTCATTATCTCTAGTACATTCCGTTCACGAACTCTTCCCGGCTGATTCGCAAGATGCTTTCTTTGCGTTGCTCAAAGTTCAAAAGCTTTCATTGTCATTTGTATACAGGTTACCCTGTGCAATGAAATTATTATATTGCTTCTCTGCAACGATTGCCATAAGGGATAAAAGCACAGAATATACAAAAATACACACAAACTTTTTTTTATAAAAATACTAGGGCTGTTAAACAATACTTTTTTCAGAATCATTAATCACACTTCCCTAACCAAATTTCTTAAATAAAGAAAACATTTTATTTTTAAGAGAATATTAACGTTATTGAACCAAACGTTAATTAAGAAATGAGGAAAAAATGTTTTTTTTTTATTTTTTTTTATTTTGTGCCTGAAAAACCAAGGGGGGGGGGCTTACATTCGTGTAATTATGGTAATACAAAATTAATTTTCTGTGTGATTTCTCTTTTCACTCTTGCCGCTTCAGTCTTCTCACCTTTACTCTTCTCTGCTGGAGTCTTTCTGTCAGGTATTGGCTTCCTGTGCCAAGTGACATGATGTTTTCCTGTGATTTCAGGTTGTGGCTTAGAAAGCTGTGTGAATGGTAGGCAAGTCTCCTGCATGATGTGTGCAGACGCAGTCTACTATTTCTAAGTAACTACTATTACTAAGTCCCTGTAAACTGACCATGAACTTACCGTATCACAAAATTAATGAATATGAGTATACACTTGTAATACATAATTGGATCACCAGGTGGCAGCAATACATTATGCCTGTAATTCGCTGTGTATCATAGGTGATACGCTAAATTCATCATCAGTTTACAGGGATTTAAGATTAAATTTAATATGCATGACTGGATCACCAGGTGGCAGCAATTAGTCGCCACGTGGTGTTTCCAGTGCACTGACCACTAGGGGAGCTGCTGCAAATAAAAAAAAAACCTTTTTTTTTTGCTTTTTTTCCCCTCATATTTTCATAAAAAACTAGTTCTGGAAGTCCAGGGGGGAGAACCGTAATATTTCTACTCAAATTTCTATGAGAAGAGTTGTGTGGTTGGTTGCTTGGTTGTTGTGTGTCATGTTTTTGTGGTTGAAATTTTAACCCTTACCTCTGATGCTCTCTGTAGCACTAGTGCTACGTTTAAAATTATATTTAAAAATGTTTTTATTTTTTTTTTTCTTAATTTTTTTAACAGAACTATCATGTAGAATTCAAAAAACAAAACGTTTTAAGCTTTCCTTTGGGGTTCTAGCATTGACGCGATGTCTGGCTTGTTTAGTAGTGGTTTGCATGGCTGTGGACCGTTTCTCACGTGAGATGATTTGTAAAGTGCAGTCTGTTGTTCCTCAGCTGAAGCAGAAGACGATGCTGTTGACACGGTCCTGTCAGAAGCACTACGAGCTGGAGCAAGAACTGGCCTTTTACAAAATCGATGCCAAGCTTCAACCTCTGCCGTTCGTTCCCGACCCGGTACGTTCATGGTCTGTTTCTGAAGCTCTATGTAACTATGTAATATTTATTGTGCACTTTTTAGCAATATCCTCTGGTTTTCAAACCATTCAGTCTCATTCTATGGAGTCAGATTAGCGGCAAAAATATCAGACGTAAATTTCTAAAGTTTATTTTTCGCTTGCAAACGTCACGTTTTTTGTTTAAAAAAAATTGCTTCAGATTTATTTCGTTCATTTAATTTTTTTTTCATTTGGAGTTCTGGCACTAGAAAGTGAAAAAGAAATGGTCGCCTTTGATAGAAGGCCACCATGACAGAAGAGTTGAAAAATAGAATGTCACCTCTAATAGAAGGCCACCATGACAGAAGAGCTGCAAAATAGAAGCGTCACCTCTAAATGAAGGCCATTTTGACGGAAGAGTTGAAAATGAGATGGTCACCTTTGATAGAAGGCCACTATGAGGGAAGAGTTGAAAAATAGAAGGTCGCCTCTAATAGAAGGCCACCACAGCGGAGTTGAAAAATAGAAGATTGCCTCTAATAGAAGGCCACCATGACAGAAGAGTTGTAGGCCCTTGCCTTCTAAAAGGGGTTTTTGTCTGTCGACAGGAGGTGGATGTAGAGGAGCTTTCTGCTGAGAGTCCTTACATCGGAAAAGCTTGTCACCAAAGGAACGTTCCACCACCATCTGAGAAGCTGAAGGCACAGAATCAGCATCCGGAGGATCTGACAGAACCGGACCACATGTCCCACCGCTGTAGACCAGCCCCGCAAAGAGCTACAGGGGGTGAAGGAGCATATTCCACTCTGACACAGCTTTACAATTATACATACACTATACAGTATTTATGCAAATATAAGCACTCAATTTTTTTCGATTTTAGCGGTTCAAACACCCTGGGGGGTGCTTGTAATTTTCAAATTGTGCAGATTGCAAATGTGCACATTAATATAAGCGCTCAATAAAACTTAAAAAAAAAAAATTACCCTCACTCCGCCAGAGAGGTTTTGTTTTCCTAGCCACTGTCACAATTGTGAAATGTGACAAGTTGTGAAAAATAAAGTGATGATATTTTAAGGGTTACTTCTCGTCTTATTTCGGAAGGGGGTGCGTGCCGCTTTAGTATCCCGATGGGCCCCAAATAACCGGAATTGACTTTATATGAAACACTAAATTGGATTTCTACTTTTTTCTTTTCTACTCATTTCTTAATTTTGATTAATGGCGATTAAATGACTACAGCTTGGTATAATGGATAATGAGGTGTAATATGTAAATTAATGTAAACTCAACACTAAATAAACACTAGTTTAAAAACTGCAATATAATTTAGTATAATTTTTGTTCAATTTGCAATATATTTAAAGTTTTTTAACCCTCCCAGGTTGTCACTCTTTATTCAAGATAAAACACACAAAAAAGTCAATTTTGAACTTACATATAAGTGTATTGAAAGTTTGATGTACCCATCTTTTAGGTTACACTCTTAATAAAAACAGTTTTTTTTTTTTTTTTTTTCAAAAAATGTATTTTAAATTTTTTGTACAAATAAATAAATAATAATAAAACTAAAACTTGCAGCACGATATGCCTTCTTTTTGTCAGCTGAAAACAAACTAACTTAATAAATACTTATCACTCTAACATGAAACATATGTCTTAGAATGTACATAAATAAATTACATAAAGCTTAGAATTTTAAATGTAAGTGTAAGTAAATACAGTATTGTCTTTATCTAATCCCAATAATCTAAAGTGGCGGCTTGTTGAACAGAGATTTGAATCTGACGAACAAGTTACGTATTTGCAGTTGAAACGTCTAAATAAGGTCGAGTCTCAGTTTCATGTCCATTCAAGAACATTCAAAACCGCGGACTGAGACGAGATCAATGAGACAAGCAAGAGTCTGTCATTAAACACTATGCGGCACTCTCAGCAGCAATCACTCTGAGCTTCTGATCATAATGAGCCACACCTGGGTGACGCTAGCACAGCTCCCAGGGTCTATTCTTGTCACGCTGAGCTTCTGATCATAATGAGCCACACCTGGGTGACACTAGCACAGCTATCAGGGTCTATTCACTGCATTTTCACCAAACCAAAAGTGAAAAAAGCTGCAACTGTGATTAACGGCGTTAAAAAAATGGACGCGATTAAGCGCTTAAAATTAATCACGTGCATTAACTTGTTAACTTTGACAGTCCTATTATTTATATGAATTTTTAAGTATTTATTATTATTTTTTTTTTTTGCATTTTGGTGTTCACGAGATTGTTTAATATATATTTTGCCATCCTATAATATTGCCTCAAGTTAATTAGATGCCTTAAGTTAAGTAGATACATTGTTTGCATTGCAGGTTAAGAATAGTAACTTGAGACTTCAAAAAAAAAAGAAAAAGATAATTAAAAAAAAGGTTGTTAAAAAAGCAGTTTGGATGTTCAACGACAGGTTTTCTCCCACGGTTCAAACGCAGCAGAATGAAAAGACTGCATTGCCATCGGTGTGATTGAGTTTGGCTGAATGAATGGAGAGAAGGTCTAGGAACTCTCTGTAATTACTCATATCTCGCCTTTTCAGAGGAGGAACGTTTAAAGCAGCTACGTGAAGAAATCTGTGAGAAAGAGCAGCAGCTCCACCGAGCGAGTGAAGAGCTTCGGCAGTTAGAGGAGAAGATCTCACAGAAACGGGTGAAGATCCAACATGATCAAGCGTGTTATACAGGAAATTTAAAAAACGTTTTGCGATTAACATTTCTGTACGCAAATCATAGATCTGCGAGGAGGAGAAGGAGCGTCTCCGACAGGAAATGCAGAAGAGGATTGAGAAGGTGGGAGAGCTGAAGAAGAGGATGGAGGAGACACAGAGGCAGATCGACCGAAACCGTTCTGATTCCGATCAGTGCCAGGAAAATCTGAACCAGCTGCAGAATCTGCTTCAGGGACAAGATCTCGGCAACCCCAGACACGTCAGTAGAACCTCAGTGATCTATTGTGGGCTCCGATTCTAGCTGATTACACTTGTACTTGGTGCATTTCAGTTTGACGTCTGGTTTCTGATGAATTTATTAAACTTAGCTAAATTAACCCTTCCGCTATGTTCGGGTCGCAACACGCGCACACACACACACACACACGCTGTTTTGGGGAACGTTTTGGTTTCTGACACTTATATGCATATTAAAAGATCAAATGGAACATTATTGATGTTCTTCTGAAACGAACACAACAGGAGGGTTAAGCAAAAATTGAACATATAGTAATTAGTGCTGTCAAAGTTAACGCGTTAACGCTTGAAACTAGTTTGAAATGTTTATCCTTTTCAACTGCAAATAACTTGCTCATCATTATTCTCGGTTGGATCAAATCTCTGTTCAAAAAGCTTTAAGAGTGTAACCTAAACAAACATGTATTTCAAACTTTCAATTGATGTATAACACTTATATGTAAGACCAAAATTTGCGGAATATATTTTTTTTTGTGCGTTTTTTCTTGAAAAAAGTGCATCTCGACCCCGGAGGGTTAATATATAGGAAATATATTGCAAATTAAACAAAAAGTCTACTAAATTGTATTTCAGTATTTAAACGAGCTTATTTTGTGTTGACATTCATTGACATATTACACCTCAATATAGAATAATACAAGCTTCAGTCATTTAATTAAGATTAATCACCATTAATTTGTTTCGAAAAGTGCGATTAATTAGTTCCAAAAACAGTTATCGTATGACAGCCCTCAAAGTAATCTATAGTATTATTTATTTAAAACAGCAGTAATAAATCGTCGGTGGCACAGTGTAGTTAAAAACACAAGTATTTAATATCAATATTTAATGTGTTATTACAATGTAATGATAACTAGTAGCATTAAACTAGTAGTGATAATAAGTAGTATGGTAATGGTATTGTTGTATGGTAAAGTCATTGTTGATTCTTTTAAAAATATATCAGTTGTAGGGCATGACACAGAGCGTGATTTAAACTATTGGTGTTTGATCATTTGTTGTTTACGTGCTCCCTGACAACAAAGCCAAGACTAAAATTCCCTGCGGATCTAATCATCTCAATCAGTTCAGGAGCCAAGGGCAACCGTTATACGGACACTGTCTCTTTAAGAGAGAAAGCAGCACTTGGAACTCTGTAGAGGCTGTGGGGGGAGCTAAATGGTTCATGTTTCTGATTGGCTGACCCTGAAGTTTCCTGTGTTGATTCAAAGAGAAGAGCCCAGAGGAGTGAAAGGCGAGGACAGAAGAGGAGGGGGACGTGGAGCACAATAGAGGGGCTTCTAGTAGGAGTAGTAGTAGTAGTAGGTAAACTCTGTGAGCAAAAGCTGTGAACTTTATTGTAGTGAAGATATATCTCCATGAGAAAGGAAAGTTCCTCTTTCTGCACCAGACATAAACTGAAAGTGGACTTACAAGAACACAGGGAGATGGCAACCACACGGCTGTAGTAAGTAGCCCACTTTACTCAAGCAGGGGCTCATGGGAGAACGCTGGACTACCGCTGTTTGTCGCTTTGTCATAGCAATAGCAACAAATAACAAGAAACCTTCAGATTTTTTCACATTTGTCAACGTGCAGTGTTTTCAGCAGGAAGTTGCAGGAAGCGTAATGTTCTTCACGAAGGACAACTTCCCAAAGCTGTGATTTGGGCTGTTTTGGATGGATGCGGCATATCACAACAGTTTGTAATATTTACAACTGGAGAAATACTCTTTGGGAATCATTGGGAAATGAATTTTGAGTAGTTACAATTTTTATTGAGAAGGATTACACAGAGGTGTGAAGAGTAGCTAAAATCCATACTTGAGTAGAAGTACAGATGCCTTATTGTAATGACTGCAAGTTGCACCAATTCCAAGAAGTCTTGAGTATTTTCCTCGTACTGAATTTAGGCTCAAAAAACACCAAGAAATTGATTATCTTTGAGGTTTTATTTCCTGAAATTGAAATACAATGGCCAAACAAAAGAGATCAACAAAAAAACAAAAGAACAAAAAGTCAGTCTCATTCCAACTCGAATGTGCAAAAAAGTTCAACCGCAAATTGACGTTGACGTGATTGAGCTGATAAACAGCATCCAGTACCTTCAGCATCCTGCAGATGGCGATATCACCGCACAATTAAAGCGATATCACCGCACAACTCAAATACTAAGTAAATGGACTTTGTTAATTTACTTAAGTACTTTACACCTCTAGGATTACTCAACAACCATGTAATAGTTGTTCCGGTGAGTGATGGTTGAACACCCACGTTTGATTAGGTCGCTTAATAAAAATAGATGAAATAGATAAATATTCTCGAACTGAAAACCTGTGTCCTTGAGCAAGACACTAAGCTTGACCTGCACATTCTGAAAGTTACTTTAGATACAAACCTCCAATACACGTAAAGCAAACTCCAAAAATCCTTGTCTAATGGTGCGATTAGGATTCTGGTTTTCAGTGCTCATGGTCAGTGTTAATTTTGACAAAGATGTTTAATTTAGTTTTTCTCATAGTCTTTTGACTAAAACTCAGTTTTATTTTAGTCCCAAGTTACTTATCTTAATTTTATTAGTTTTAGTCTTATTTTAGTTGATTAAATAACACAATATTTTAGTCGACTAAATTACAATATAGATTTAGTCAACGAAAATATAAGTGCTATATATTCTAAATGTTTACTATAGTCGTTATGTTTAAGAAATCTGAATACGTAGTTAACCATGAACATATAAAATACTGTATATACAAAGATAAAAATAAAATGTATTTTTCATGAACAATTTTTTTTACTTTTCTTTCAATCCAAATAAATGTATTCTCATAAATGAAACCTCAACAAAGAGGAAATTCAATGCAGTAAAATAAAATAAATTACTATTGCATCATGTTTATAAGTAACAAATGGTTGCACAGTGAACGAAAAAGAAGTTGAAGATGGCGCTTCAGGTGTGTTGTATTTCTGCTCGTGATTATTGCTCCACACGAACAGATAGTTTTATCAAGATTGCGTTGAATATAAAATGAATCCATATATCTGAGAGCTTTCCTGCTGCTGGTAGACGTTACTGAAGACGCTCGTCTCTATGATTGGTCAAAAGGCATTTTCGTTTAGTTTTGTTTAGACGAAAGTGTCAAAAAATGTAGTTAAAGTGTTCGTCCCTGAGCGGGAGTTTTTAAACATTTCTCGTTTCGTTTTAGTCAGGGAAAACGTTGACAAAGACAATGACAAATATTTCGTCAACGAAATTAAAACTCATGGTAATGTTCCGCAGGCTCAGCTGAAAGCCCAACAGTCCAAGAAAGTGCGACTGCTGGCCATCATGAGCAGAAAGCAGCAGGAGCTGGAGAGCAGGCTGGACCAGATGATCTCACGCGTACACAAAGAGACGCAGGACATTCAAGACCTGGAGCAGCAACTTACCAACGGTGGGACGTCAGGGTTCCTACAGCTGCTTGAAATCCTTGAAAGTGCTAGAATTTCAACAATGTGTTGTCAAGGCCTCAAAATGCTTGAACTTTAAACAAAATGCATGAATTATTAAAAAGCCTTTAATTTTCCCACAGCGGGGAAATTATACTTATCGTATATACATGAATATAAGCACCCCGTTTATTTTGAATTTTTGACGCTCAAAAACTAGCGGGGTGCTTGTAATTAAATTATTGGGGTGCCTATTTCAAATATGTGCGTAAATATTATATTAATTTCAAGCCAGGAACATTTGCAAATTAACAGAAACAAGATGTCTTTATGCAGTGACGCACGTGTGTGTCTTTAACTAATGCATAGGCCGACGTGCATATAAGCTTTTATTGGCTCAATAACAGAAATAAAGAAACATTAGACACGCCATCACACTTAACAGAGACAAAATAACACTGGAAGAAGTAAGATTTAACTAAATACTGTCATTTATTTGGATGGACAGACAAAATTCGATCCCGTTGATCCGCGCTAACGGCTAACTGCTAACTGCTAGCGCCTGAAAACGAGCCCAGCACACGAAAACTTTGGAGAAAAAGAAAACGGTTGAAAACGAAGAACACTGGAGTCAAACACAATTAAATCGCTTTGTCTGCTAAACAGCAAAACTATGCTGATTTGATTTTTACATCTAACAAAAATCGAGCTCGGGTTTAGTCTGGCAAGCAAAGGCTCATGGGAGCCCATGGCCTCAATGGAGGATTATGGGAGTTGGAGTTTTAAAGACTAGAATAGATTTTTTTTTTAACTGTTATTCAAGTAAAACCACATTGAAGTTATACGAGTCATTTTTGTGCCATTTCTAATTTTGTGCCTGAAAAAAAGGGGGTTGCTTATATTCGCGAGGTGCTTATATTCACGTAAATACGGTATTTCACAACAAAAAAATACAGTGGCACCCCGATGTATGAAATTACTCAGTGGGACAGCAGTTTTGTAAGGCAACAATTTCATAACTCATATAATACTAATATATGTATATAATAATTTCATAAAGTATCATAATAACTGTAATAACAAAACATGTTACATAACAGTTAAAACATTACTGAGTAGTGTGGTACTAAAGTAAAAGAATAAAAACCAGTTTATTATCCATCTTTGTTCCCTCTTTTTACACTAAAAGCACAACATTTTGACTTTGATTCTTAACGCTTGAACAATAAAGTAAACGTATCATTTGGTGTCATTCATGCATTTTGTTCATTTACATTTTGTTCATTTTTTTATATTTACTATATGTACATAAACTAATATTGACGGTCAACTAGACAGACAGTGACACTTATTCAGGTGCTATTACAAAGCACAACTTGGTTTCAGTTTGTCTTCTCATAGTATCTCTTTAAATGTCATTGAAAATGGCAAAGTTTCATTTTGGTTGTATGTAGTCAGACCTTTAAATATATATTTTACCACAACTGTCTGGTGCTGGAAAAGCTTGAACGTGAACCTTGACAGTGCTTGAATTTGACTTTTCAGAAACTGTAGGAACCCTGATAACGAGTGTGTGTGAAAAACTGAAGATGGGTTTATCGTCCTACACATGTGCTTTGATTGTAGGCCAGATAGCGGCTAATGAAGCTCTGAAGCGAGATCTGGAGAGCATCATCTCAGGCCTTCAGGACTATCTGGAGGGAGTGAAGGAGCAAGCGCGGAGAGCTCTGACCGACTGCACACGTCTCCAGGAAGACAAAGACGCTTTACAACATCTGCTCAAGGAAAAGGAGGCTCAGTGTCAGGAGCTGGTGGAAGTTGCCGAAAGCTCACGGCAGGTTAGTCCTTTACAATAGTCCAGTACAAAAAAAAAATTTGGAAGAAGAATATCTGCTGTACCTGAAAACTATACTTGAGTCTTGAATCTATCTATCTATCTGTCTGTCTGTCTGTCTGTCTGTCTGTCTGTCTGTCTATCTATCTATCAGGCCTGTCAAACAATTAAATTTTTTAACTAGTTAATCGCACTTCCCCAATCACATGAATCGCGATTAAGCACAAAACAATTACAATGTATTATTATACAGTTATTATTAATAATTAATATTAATAATAATAAGTATAGACATTTGTAATATTGAAGTGTAAATTATAAATGAATGTAAGCTCAACACAAAATAAACACCTGTTTAAATACTGTAATATACTGTTTACGACTAAAGAAAACAATGTGTAAACCCGTCATAATTTAAAAAAAAAAAGATTTTATTGAGGAAAAGAGAACACAGATATTTGTATATTTGTATGGCAACTGATAATTAGTCTAGCTGAAAACGCTGATCACACATTTTTAACTAAAGATGATCACATATTCACATCAAAAAGACAGAACGCTGATCACACATTCAAAGGAGAAAACAAAGCTGAAAGTCGACGGACATCGCTGTCCTCGTCATTAGTCCGTTACAGTATTCTTCATCATCATCATCATCATCATCATCATCATCATCATTGTGCTGCTGTGCACAAGGAGTTTTTTTACTGCAAGTGAAGTTCAGCGCATCACAGCCTTTTCCATAGTATGTATTCAGCGTTCGCGACCACTTTCAGCTTAAACTGCAGCTCTTTAAAAGCAATCACATTATCAGTAATTTGGCCACAACAACTTTGACTTTTTGTGAAGCATATACAGGTTACGCATAAAGTATCTGGTGTTAAAAAAAACTAGAGTATTTTACTCATTCTGAAAAAAAACTTGTACTGAAAAAAACAAGAAATGTGGAAATCAAGAAGCCCCTTATTTATGCTTGTTTCTGTATTTATATATACGTATATCTTTTTGAAGGTAGAACTTTATATTTTATTTCCTAAAATAAATGAAAGTAACAGCTCAATGTTTCAATATGGCAGAACGAAATAGATTTAAAAAAAAATAAAAAGTTCCAGTCAAATCAAATGTGCAAAAGAGTGCACATCCATTCAAATGTAGTGGAGTAAACATACAAATACTCAATCACTAATGTAGTCAAGTAAAGAGTAAAAGTTACTTTAGTTACATTAAAAGTTACATTTTTGATACTCAGCACAAGTACAAATTAGCCAAACATACTCAAGTAAAGTAAAGGAATGAAGTCCATTGACTTGAGAACTTTACCCCTCTGACTGTATCAAATCTTTTGCTGTGTTACAGAGGGAACAGCTTCAGTCGCAGGAGTTGGAGGATCTTGGCAGAGAGAACGATGAGCTGAAGCAAGTCCACAGAAAGTTCCGCGATCATGAGACAGAGCTGGAGAGGAAGATGCAGGAGAAGGATTCTGAGGCCAGACGGATGCAAGAGGAGCTGGACCGACTCCATCACCTCAGCCAGGTGACACTTCATCTATCACAAATCATCACCCTGGACTTATAAATCAAAGCAAATCAAGTTTTATTTGACACGTACATATACATATATGGTATGAAATGCAGTGAAATGCTTTTACATTCTTTTAAAATGCTTTTTACAGTGGGTAGTGAAACATTCAACAAGTAAAAAAAATGTAAGAAA
>CM051502.1:9769192-9847963 GCA_028031935.1 Paedocypris micromegethes
TGACACAGCTGAACTTAGACGATTGGCAAACATTACTCTGCCTGGAAACACAGAGCAAAACCTCTGCACTAGTGTCTCTTACAACGCAACATTAGACTAAAAAGCTGTGCAGCGAAAATGCGCAAACAGAGGAAACTGTATTTATTATCAATTAAACACATTATTTAATATCTATTATTCAAGTAAAACGGCATCAAAGTGAAATATACGGATGAGGAGCACCGCACATGTAAGAGGAGAGTGTGTTTTTGAGAGCAGGGATGAAACTGAACTAGTGGAATTCATTCCGTTTTTCCATAAGACGCTTCGACATTTTTAATTGCTTGCAAATTGTCAAATCCTTGACCGGAGATCCCTTGCGTGTTAGATTTAAGTTTTCAGCTTGTTGGTACCATCATCACTACTGTGTTAATAGATTCTCAGATATCCAGAGACGGTGAGAGTGCGACAGAAGAGGCGTCTGGGTCTCGCTTCACTACTCCCACAGACTCTTATTCTCCTCCGGATGGTTCTCCGCATCCACAAGCCGATGTTCTCGGCCGACCTGTTGGTCCACATCATAAGGGAGTGTTCAGCCATCTTGTGATTCCTCTGGTCCCAATTGCCACTCTACAGTGCAACGTGCCCGGGCATCAAGACTTGGTAAGATGTATGATTTCACCCACTTATAATGCTGAACGTACATATTGACCCGGAACTGCGGACCAAACCAGTGTTCATTTTAATGACAAATATTTTCTGTCATCGTCTTCGCCAACGACACTTTTCCCCTGACGAACACTAAAACGAGACCTATATAAAAACTTCCGCTCAGGTACCAAAACTTGAACTACATTCATTGACACTTTCGTCAACGAATAAAAACAAAATGAAAGAGCCTCAAAATGAAAAAGCCATCATCTTGACGACGTCCAATCATAATCAGAGCTTGTGGAGAAAGGCGGGTGCAAACGCAAAGAGAACCAATCAGGACAGAGTCTTTCAGCTGCAGGAAAAGCACAGTGAGCTGGCGAGGATAGAGACGAGCGTCTTCAATAACGTCTACTAGCAGCAGGAAAGCACTCAGATATATGGATTCATTTTACCTTCAGCGCGAAATTTAAAACACTGAACAACAATCACGAGCAGAAATACAATTTTTGGGAGAACAACTTTATGGAGAAGCATATTTCATTTTCCAACAGGACTTGGCACCTGCACACAGTGCCAAAGCTACCAGTACCTGTAAGGACCATGGTATCTCTGTTCTTGATTGGCCAGAAAATCCACCTGACCATAACCCCATAGAAAATGTATGGGGCATTGTAAAGAGGAAGATGCAACATGCCAGACCCAACAATGCAGAAGAGCTGAAGGCCACTATCACAGTAACCTGGGCTCTCATAACACCTGAGCAGTGCCACAGACTGATCGACCACATGCCACGCCGCAATGCTGCAGTTATTCAGGCAAAAGAAGCCCTGACTAAGTATTGAGTGCTGTAAATGCTCATACTTTTCATGCTGATACTTTTCAGTCGGCCAACATTTCTAAAAACCCTTTCTTTGTAATGGTAATCAATAAATTTGGGGTTTTCGTTGGTGTCAGTTATAATCATCACTATTAAAAGAAATAAATATTTGGAATATATCAGTCTGTGTTTCACTTTTTGAATGGAATTAGTGAAATAAATCAACTTTTTGATGATATTCTAGTTTTATGACCAGCACCTGCATTTATACTTCTGGACCTTTGTTTTCAAAATAATTGTGGACCTTAAATGTTAATTGAATACCCCTGATCTACATCTTTTCTCAACTGTAAAGTCTGATTTTGACATGTTTGTACTGTCAAAACGTACAGTTTCAGGAAAACGTATTGATTTCAAAGTAAGGCCCCATCATTCTGTGTTTGACAGGAGCGAGATCTGGAGAAAGCTGAGCGACGGCTGAGAGAGAACCGCGCGGGCAAACACCGTCGTCAGAGAGATCAGATGGCGCTGCGCGAAACGACGGCGGGTCTGCAGCAGGAAATCAGACGCTTGCACCGAAGCGTCCGCGACTTGCAGCATCACACGTTAGCATCAGCTAGCACTTCGTACCGGATCTCGCATGACGCGATGTAGATGATGATGTGTTTGTTTGCTTCATCAGGAAGGGACTGGAATGCTCCGTATCTCAGGTGGAGGAGGAGCAGTGCATGCTGGGAGAGCTGAAGAGTGTGGAGATGACGCTGCTGAAGCACCGAGCCGAGCTACGACACGCCGAAGACAAGCTGAACGAAACCCAGGCAAAGGTCATCAGTATTTAAAATGTTAACAAAGATTTATACCGTATTTACGCAAATATAAGCAACATTTGTTTCCAATTTTAGACACTGAAAAACTTGGTGGGTGCTTATATATTTGCAAATTAACGGCCGCTATATGTTTGTGTTACAAAGATAATGTTCGGGTAAATTTGATAACTAAATGGAAGCTAAAAAGAGTCAGAAAGATCAAATACTATTTGTTTCTTTGCAACAATGAGACGTAATGCACCCCTGTCACACACACACACACGCTGTTTGGGGAACGTTTTGGTTTTTGACACTTAGGGGCATTATAATTTGGGTCAAATTGACCCCCTTAACATTATCGATGTTGCTTTAAATTTAGGGTTCAATTTAAAGCAAAGAGTAGTACGTGTTGTTCTATCGCTGTTTGACAACCTGATGTTCAGGGTTAAATCGTAAAAATTTAAATTAAATCTATAAAATAAAAACAATCCAGAATCTTGAAATAATTTTGATCTTTATTCTGAGAAAAAAAGTGGCGATTCTCATTTTATCCAGAAGTGTGTAGCTCTAATTTGTATATATCTGATTAATTTGATTATAAGGTGCACAGTCAACTTCGAGAAACAAGAGAATTGGTAATAGAAATGCCTTTGTTAGTGGGGAAATTGCATTTTACAACAGCAGGAAAAAAAAGAAGAAAACAAGTAAAACACAGAAAAGTAACACACATACTGTGAAACCTCTAATAGAACGGAACCTCAAGAAGAACGCCCCCTCTAATAGAGCGCCCCCCGGACGGAAGAGTTGAAAGTTAGACCGGCATGGCGTTCTATTAGAGGTTTTACGGTAATTAACGAAATAAAGAAGGGAATAAAGGTTTTGAAAGACAAAAGAAAGTATTAAAACGAAAACAGGAGCTGTTGTAGGGGCTGAATTCCTACATCCACTAAATACAGGCTGAGGCTTAATTTGTTCTTTATAAAAAAAAAAGTCATGGCACCAATTAGATGAATTACATGTAAAATGCCGCTCAGCTAACGAAATTCCTGCCTAACTAAATGGCCGTCGTCACGGATTAATTTCGTAAGACATTTCGACATTAATTTCGACATTTTGTAAGACGTAAGTATAAAAAACAGTTGTTTAATCCTCACGCACATCAAATAAACAAAAAACGACAACAAAACCACTGGTTAGTTTCAAATGTATTGCTTACAAAATATAAAATGAGCTGGTATTCTCCTAGATTGGCTTCTGCATGTCTGCCGTTGCTATAAATAGACCCGCGGCTCTGTGAGGAGTGGACACAATCACACACTCACTTGCTCAGCGGGAGTTTGAAGCAGTTTCAAACTGACTAACACAACACATTTTCCCCATAAAAAACATGCAAATAAACTGATAGAAATTCGACCCGGCGCTAATCTCGCTGGGTGTTACACTCTATATGGTCCGGGCGGAACATTCTGATGACGTTAGTTCTGTGTCTGTGTGACGTCCTTTCAAGATGGCGGTCACCGTTCAAGTGAGATTGTCCGCTGTGTTATTATATTCTGTACCTTTATAAACGATTGCCAATGGGCAATTTAAACAACCACTTTGTAACATGTTTTTATTACATTTATTAACAATAGTTTATTACAGTATTTGTAAAAAAATTGAATTCACGAACTCATGGCACGGATTAGACGAATTGCATTTAAAATGTGGCTCAGCTAAAGAAATTCCCGCCTAACGAAACGGCCGTCGGCACGGATTAATTACGTAAGTCGGGGTACCACTGTACTTGTCTTAGATTTTGTATTTTAACTCATAGTACCACCTCTCCAACAATTTCACTACAATTTCGTCGTACTGTGTGTAGTGACAATAAAGTGAACTTGTAACTACCTGCCAGATGAAGTGTGAAGGTAATACTGGTGTTCACGTGCAGACTAGAGCAGATGTGCAACGCTGCGCCGATGCTCAGAAACATCTGGAGGAGATAGAGGAGACGACTCGCCTGAAGGCCACTCAGCTCGGGCGCGTCCAACGCCAGCTCAGGTACACATCACGCCTGCAAACACACATTCCCCAATGCGCTTTGATTCCATTCTTCTTGATTTCGGCCATGACTGTCTTGTCCATCTGACCTGGGTAAACGTGTCTTCTCAGAAGCCTTCAGGAAGACGTCTTGGAGATGCAGGAAAGGAGGATGGAGAAGGAACACACGCTGCAGGAAGTGGAGACGGCGCTGGCACGTCGCCACACACAGTTTCAGGAAGTGGGCTCCAAGCTGGAGAGCGCAAGCGCTAGGTGTTCTAGCCGTCGTTGTGTTCTAGCGCAAACAAGTGTCATGGAGGCTGAGTTGATTCGGTGGATCTGTCTTTGTACTCAGGCTTGAAGCCGTTGAAGAAGATCTCAGACGTAGTCGAGACCTCCAAGCAAAGCTTCTGGACAGCTGCAGAGAGACTGAGAACAGCTTGACCGAACGTCTGTCAGAACTCAACCAACTCTGCTCTCAGGTTCCAGCAGCACCTTACCGTATTTACCTGAATATAAACACCACTCTGGTTTTTTTAGGCATAAAATTAAAATTCTACGAATATGCGTTAATCTGGTTAATACTTAATTTTAGGGTGACCATATTTTGATTTCCAAAAATGAGGACAAGGCGCGGCCTTGAGACAAAGACAGGCATCTCTCAGGTTGATGAACATGCTTTAAGGTGCATCAATGGTGCAAAACTAACTTCTGTAATAAAGTAAATAAAAATCTGTAAAAACTTGTAACAAAATAATAGTCTGACTTAAAAAAAAAAAACAATAATGATAGAATATCTAGTATATGTGTTTTACAGGTTTTATATCAAATTAAATCTTTGTTATCATTTTAATATTAGTCAAAGATAACACAAGTAAACACAAAATGCAGTTTTTAAATGAATGGTTGTATTATTTAGTGAGAAAAAAACCCACATAGCCCTGTGTGAAAAAGTGATTGCCCCCCTGGTTAAAAAATAACTTAACTGTGGTTTATCACACCCGAGTTCAATTTCTGTAGCCACCCCCATGCCTGATTACTGCCACACCTGTTTCAATCAAGAAATCACTTAAACAGAAGCTACCTGACACAGAGAAGTAGACCAAAAGCTAGACATCATGCCAAGATCCAAAGAAATTCAGGAAGAAATGAGAACAAAAGTAATTGAGATCCATCAGTCTTGTAAAGGTTATAAAGCCATTTCTAAAGCTTTGGGACTCCAGAGAATCACAGTGAGATGCATTGTCCACAAATGGCAAAAACATGGAACCGTGGTGAACCTTCCCAGGAGTGGCCAGCCGCCCAAAATTACCCCAAGAGCACAGAGACAACTCACCCGAGAGGTCACAAAAGATCCCAGGGCAACATCCAAAGAACATCCATTGTTGTTTATCGTTATTCATGTTAGACCAGGTCTTTAAAATGTGCTAAATTACTTCACACTCATTCATTAAGCTGTTGGTACAGAGATCTGCTCATTTCATGAACCAGAGTTGAACAGCAGTATTTGTATAAACTGATTTCGATTTGGAATTCGATTAAACTTCATCATTGATCAGCGCATAGAGATCCACTGTAAATACAAGTGCATACATACATCACACCATTACTGAGTTATGGGGTTAATTGTTACATATAATTGTAGTTTTACTGTTTGCTGTCAGATGGGTTGGTCTGACGTTTTTCACTTTGAGACAGATTGTGTTACAACGACAAAACGGGACTTCAAAACACTTAATAATGTGAATAATGGAAACGGTTACTAACATCTCAAAAACGTTTCAGACAAAACAAGATTTTTCGACTAAAACCCCTCGCAAAGACTTGGCACTCGGCATCTGACAATATTTATCATGTGAGAGACGCTATTCGACCCGGAAGCGCGGCTAGTATTGATACTTTTGAGCCCGAGCAGTGTATCATTTCAGATTTTTCAGTATCAAACCTTGTGACAAAACTAGTCCATATATGTGTATTTCGGTTTTCACAGAGAGAGAAAACAGAGTGTTTCAGCCACTGCTAAGTGTCACTGCGTAGGCAAGCTTTCGTTATTTCTGTTATTTGGCCAATAAAAGCCATGAAAAGAAAATAAAGAGGACGTGTGCTGCATAAAGACAACGTGTCTCTATTTATTTGTGATTGCTCCTGACTTGAAAAGTGGGCGCTTATTGTTACCTGTATATTTGAAATATACGCATATAAGCACCAAGTGAGCCTCTAAGATTGGAAAATAGGGTTCTTATATTTAGTATGTAGGTAGTCTAGGTAGGGTGAAATATTAAATTGGTGTTTTAATATTGAGGATCTCTCTGACTACAGGTGGTCTTGAAGCAGGAAGCACTGTCTCACCTGGAGAAAAAGCTAGAGCTGTGTCATATGGAAGAGGCGGAGCTAAAAGGAAGCGTGGAGCAGCAGAGGAGGAAGCTGATGGAGGCAACCAAACAACAAGACCACAGCGTCCGGCGAGTTCAGGTCTACACGCAGCTTCTCACACTCACCACATTTACCGTGTTTTTTTGGACTTTTAAGGCGCCAGATTATAATGCGCAACTCCAATAAATGTTTACTTCCTAATCTTTTCTCACACAGCTCCGGGTTTGTGTGTGTGTGTGTGTGTATGCGTGAAACTTCACTGGATGGTGACAATTTTGATACGACCCCTAGTGACCATATTGATAAATTCCCTCGCTTTACTTTAGATAGACAGACAGACAGATAGACGGACGGACGGATGGATGGATGGATAGATACAAAGAGAGATAGATACACAGATAGCTAGATAGTTAGATGGATGAATGGATAGACAGATAGATAGATAAGAGACCGATAAGAGATTCTACGTGAGCCTTGTGGTCTGTAAAGGACCGTATGTCATTTTCCCCTGCTTGTGCAGGATCTGGGTGTGGCTGTGCGCTCTCTGGCCTTGCAGGAGAGACAGCTCAACTCCTGTCTGTCTGAGAAGAAGAGGCGACTGGAGCAGCTGAAGCAGGAGCAGCAGCGCCAGGAAGAGCGTATGGAGAACGTCTGCACAGACATCACCAAATACACAGCCGGTGCGTGTCCAAAAATACAGTGTTTTCGCAAATACAAGTACGCATTTTGAAATTTTAGAAGCTCAAAAACTTGTGGTGGTGTTTATATGCACACATTTCAAGTATGCACATGAATACGTATATGTATTCACTAGAGAGAGGGGGGGGGGGGGAGTAGAGGGGAGAGAGAGAGAGAGAGAGAGGAGAGAGAAGAGAGAGGAGAGAGACAAGGGGGGGGGGGGGGCTGACGAACGGACAGACGGACGGAGAGAGATGGAGGGGGTGAGAGAGAGTGGTCCAAGACAGACAGAACGACAGAGAGAGAGAGAACGAGGAAGGGAGAGAGAGAGTGAGAGAAACGGGGAGAGAAAGAGCGGGAGGAAGGGGGAGAGAGACAGAGAGAGAGAGACAGACAGACAGACAGAAGTAGATAGATAAAGTGATAGAGTGACACAGAGAGAGAGAGAGAGATTTGTGACTTGTCACCATGGAAGTTTAAAGGGTAAAAGGGTATTGGTGCGTGGCACAAATTAGGCCTTTTACATATACAGTGCGGCTCAGCTAACGGAATTCCCGCCGAACAAAACTGATTGTTTCCGTATATATCGTTTTTTTTCTTTTTGTGAAATGTTTTGTTTGGTTTCTTTTTGCTAGAACTAAGTGACGTGAGAGAATCGACGAAAAGTGGACGAGTGGAGCTGAGTGCCCTCCAGCAGCAAACGGACACTGCGGTGAGAGAGCGGGGCGGCCTGCAGGAGCAGTGCAGGAACCTGGAGGCCAGACGGACACACGCTCAGAGGTGACGCACCTCGCCCAGGTCACGCCCGTGTTCACGTTCAGACCATATGTAAAGCACTTTTCACAGTTTGTGTGTAAATGTAAGAGTAGAATATTGTTGTGTTTATTCCATTGTTCGTGGGTGTTTAAGATAATGACTATGAACAGTGAGCAAGCACATATGCCAAGTTCATTTATTTAGCTCTTTTCTTAGTACCAAACCAACGCAAGGTCGCTATGCGGAATTAAAGGGGGGAAAAAGTGTTCTTAAAGGGGGGAAAAATGTCCAATGCTCTTCAATGCTCAAGAGTTGTCGGTTAAAAAGACAAATGTCCAGTGTTTATTGTTGTTCAGAGTATGGGCTGTGACTAGATTGCGACTGGCTAGGAAAACAAAACCTTTCTGGCAGGGTGAGAGGAAAAAACTTATTGAGAACTCGACTCTCCGTGGTACGACATTCCTCAAGCGACGTTGTCTCCATCTCACGGGTATCGACACTCCTCCGGCAGGCATGCAGCGTCGTCTTCTCCGGCTGAGATGTGGATCACTCAGGACTTCGGCAGGGGAGTGAAACAAGCAAGAACAAAAGCAGTTGGCACTTTGAAGGGATCTAAGACAATAATAATAGTGGTGATTCTTTGGTGCAGGTTCAGTTCGGTTCCGGGCTCCTAACTTATGCAGCCTTTCTGTTTGTTAATATTTGTCACTGAACATGTTGTTATTATTACAGTTATATAATATAAGACTGTGGCCAGGTAAAAAAAACCTCACTGGCCGGATGCGACTGGCATGGTGGTGCTAGTCTCTTCTGGCATTCCAACATTACAAAATCATTGTGATGGTTGTTCCGAGCCATTGTGATGATGATTCAGAAAGATGTCTCGCTTCTGAGGGCGAATGAGGCTGTTCCATCCCTCCACATAGACACAGCGGCACCAGGTCGTCAGAAAGCCCAGAGGAGCGACATAAAAAATGAACCCGAAGCTCCTAGGTGGTGCCAACTTGCCAAGCGATCTGATCAACGTCAACATCTTGGTGACACCGACACTCCTCCGGGCGAAAAGTACAGCACTGAGCGCTCAGGAGAGGAGTGAAACACAGAATAAAAACCCAAAGCATTACAAGATAAACAGTATAGTGCAGGGGTGGCCAACCCGTGCGGCTCTTCAGAAGCTTTCACATAACATGAGTCAAATATGCACACAAGGTTAACTGTTGAAAAATAACTAATATTGTCATGTTGGTGTGGTTATTTTCATTCAATCTGGCTGAGCAGAGGTCTGTGTGTGTGCATGCATTCAAGATTAAGAAGTTGGATGATGTTTATGTGTGCATGTGTGTATGATGTGGCTCTTTGCAGCTCTAACATCGAAAAAAAGTGGCTCTTAGTTTCCGACCCCTGGTATAGTGCTATAATTTAAAATGGTGCAGGTGTTTCGGTTCTGGGCACTAGACTATGCAGCCTTTTCACCCGGAGCCTCACACTGGGGAACCTTGAATTCAGGTGTCTGGAGGTCACGGAGACAAAGGTGAGCGAAGCTGAAGCGCAGCTCCACACGCTGCATTCAGAGCTGGAGAAGCTGAAGGAGGCGCAGGAACGCGGCAGAGACACGGCCGTCGCTCATCACCTACTAGAAGGTTGGTTTCGAGCTGATGCCAGATGGTCGTTTACCTCCGTGTCTGAAGGGTTGTGCGCATCGCAGAGGAGCTGAGACGACTGAAGACGCAAGTGACTGAAGCGCTGACTGTGCTGGACCGGACCAATCAGGTGAGCTCACGTCACAGCGTCCTGGTAAACAGAGTGTGAGTGTATAAGTCCACTGGTTCAGGAGGTGGAAGCCGCCACATCCCAGCGTGATGAGCTCGTGGATCAGCTGAGACGACTACAAGCGGACCTCCGCAAGAAAGAGGAGAAGAATGCGTGCAGACGACAGAAGCTGGACAGGCTGAGACGGCAGCACACGGAGCTGCAGGCGCATGTGAAGCGTAAAGCGCTCCAGCTGGAGGAACACGAGGAGGTGAAGTTCAAGCATCCTCCATGTCCAGTGTTGGGAACGTTCCTGTAAAAAAGTAATTAGTTACTAGTTACTTCTCACAAAAACTGAGTTAGTAATTGAGGTACATCGTTATAAAAGGAACTATTGCGTTAATTTTTGCGACAATTTATTTTTTACATTTGTCAAAAAACTTGGCTGCTGTCAAGATGAAATATGAATGAAATGGACACAAGTATAAAAAATTATCAATAAAATTATTATTATTACAGTTTGTTTATTATTATGAAGCATTGTACATTAATGTACACAATTTAAATATTGTTGTGGGACAATGTGAGAGATGCCTATCAAATTCAAAATATTATTGTAAGAATTGTCATTAGTATAGTGAATAATAAAACACAATTTTTATTGCTCGTTGCTGACTCCTGGAGAAAAGAGTAATTGCTTTAGATTACTCGTTACGCTGTTACTCCCATCACTGTCCATGTCAGCATCACTGTTCACCTTGTATTAGTTGTCATCAAATTGTAAGGTAAAGAAATACATCCATCTTGTTTAAAGCATTTTATGAAAACTATAGAAACCCAGCATACACAGCACTTCCTTTAGTTTGTTAACAAAGAAGGCGACGCCCTTAAAACATCCATTTAAATGTCTGGGCTGGTTCCAAATTGGCTAGAGGGTGATGGTGATTTTATTTTTGTGTTTATCATGAGCTAAATGCATGTATTGTACTGTATATTTATTTTGAATACTACTTCAAAATGATCCCTGATTTGTTTAGATTCATGTTTATGTGGCCTTTTGGTTATGTAATGAAAATTATTTAAGGTTTATTTTTATTTTTGTGTTCCCCCTCCAGATCGAACAATGTGGTTTAGCCCGATTTGTTTAGGCGGGACACTGGACTTTAAAAGCCAATTAATTTAGATTTTAGGTTAGGGAGATTGGGTTAGGGAAAGTTTTCTCTCAAGTTTTCAAACGTATAAAGTCATTTATTACACTATGATTTCATTTTTCTTGTTATCCTTAAATTGTCTTTACCTCCAATAATTTCTGAATAGTTTTATCAGTTTTATGCAATTAAGGAGCGTCGAAACAGGCATTCTATCGTTTTTTCCTATCCGTTAGAGTGAAAATATTACTTTACCATCCTGCGCACTGACGCATGCGCACAGCAATGCTGAATAAATTTATCATTTTTTCCTACCCATCATTTTTCCTACTTTGCTATATGCGTTATCTAGTGGCCACATTGACAATCTACCTCACTTTACACTTTACACTATCTGACTGTTGTTAATATAATGCAACAATTCCTAACTCCGGTAGGACAGATTTTTGGGCGGTACCGCTAAAAAGGCAGAAACTGACGTAATTGTTTAAAAACGATAGAACAGAGAAATTTGTTTGCTAAATGAGTCTCTCGCTATGAGTCTAGTCTCTTCTCGGACGTGATTGGACAAATCATGCGCCCATAAAAATAAGAAAAAAGTCCCGCTCTTCTGTGCACGGTAACAGTCTGGTTAACCAGGCTAGGACTTGTTTTTCTAAAAGTTTCTTTGTCATCTGACATTGTTTGATGTGGAGAGACTTGTGTTGTGTCCAGAAGTTACAGGTCGTGGAGCGAGCTCTCCTCACCAGGCTGGAGACGATGGAGAAGGAGGCGGTTGGATCTCAGCAGCACGAGTGGGACGACAAACCAGGTGAGCAACTTCTGGAAACTTACACAATGCGACAACAATTCCAACTACAGTCCGGCCTGAATTTAATATTTGATCAAAATCGAAAGTTTTGGCGAAATGGGCGACACGTGTTCTGCAATACACTTCTTTTGTTGTACTATGTATGATGACGATAATGGCTTCTGATTCTGAATGTGTTGTCTGATCACAATTGCAAATGCGTTGCGTTTGCCGTTGACTTGAAGAAACGGGCAAAATTCAAACGTGAATTCAATTGGACAGCTTGATTCGAGCAGTGACAGAATTGGCCAATAAGAGTCAGTGTCTCTGTGAGTGGATGTGCAGATGAATGTGGATTTAAAATTTCGTAGCTGAGGACAAAATTATTAGCCCCCCACAAAGTCATTGTTTTAAAAGTAAAAAAAAATGCTAAAAAAATTATTTGGCTTTTTTAGGCAGCCTAGTTCTCTAAGAAAACGTGTAAATAATTTTTTTTGCTCCCTTTAAAATAATTTTAAAATAATGACTATTTTGTTGGGTGGCTAATAAGTTTGTCCTCAACTGTATATACCATTATAATCAATCTTCTAAACAAAAAATATTAATTTGTCACAATTTAATATGAACACAATAAATCATCAATTGCATATACACTTTACACGTTATTATAATATAAACCTGCTTATTGAAATACAACATTTGTTGTATACAACTCTACAACACTATAACTATAAATACAACACTAACATGTGTTGTAAAGAGGATAAAGAGGCTTCCTGGTCTAGCAGCTGTCAATCACATTCTCATCAGCCAATCAGAGTAAGGGCCGCCCCCAAGTGAAGCTGGTGCCTGAAGTCCAAGTGAAAGAAAAATTAAACGGACGAAAAAATCTTGTGCGAAAAAAACATTTCAAACCAAAATGTGAATATTTTAGGTTGTTTCTTAGAAATTTACGTTTGAATGTTTTGCCATCTGATTCCATAGACAGACAAAGAAGAAATACATGTAAAAAATATACTAGTACAATTCTTTTACGTACATTTTGTGTTTATGGTTCTGCTTTTTAAAATGTGTTACATAAAATGAATCTTCATTACAGATTAAACCAGGTTTACCTTAAAAAATATCTGACTTTCATTAACTTTTTACAAGTTCGGCGGGCCAGATTAAAACATGTTGTGGCCCCTGGGCCGTAGTTTTCCCACCCCCGAGCGTAGAGTGACGCTCATCCGCATCCGAAGCCCTTTAGGTGAGACCGGACACTGAAACCCAAGCTGAAGTGCGGTCGCTCGTGTGTGTGTGTGTGTGTGTGTGTGTGTGTGTTCAGAGCAGGGCGTGGCACAGGACGGCCCACGGTTCCCAGCAGTGGGTGAAGATGCTCTGCTGCTACACAGAAGACACAAGGTGCTGGTTATCTTCACTTCACATCACTCCATTTAATCCGAAGTTTATCATATATGTAAATCATATAAGTGTATATGACTAAAAGTAATGACCTTTTGTGCTTTCACATCTCTCTCACTTTCTCTCACTCACTCTCTCATTCTCTCTCTCACTCTCTCACTCACTTTCTCTCTCTGTCTCTCTCTTACTCTCTCTCTCTCACTCACTCTCTCTCTCTCACTCACTTTCTCTCTCTGTCTCTCTCTTACTCTCTCTCACTCACACTCTCTCTCACTCACTTTCTCTCTCTGTCTCTCTCTTACTCTCTCTCACTCACACTCTCTCTCTCTCTCTCTCACACTCTCTCTCACTCACTTTCTCTCTCTCTCTCTTACTCTCTCTCACTCACTCTCTCTCTCTCTCACTCACTTTCTCTCTCTGTCTCTCTCTTACTCTCTCTCATTCACGTGTTATTAGTGGTATTTTCATTGGTGTAGATCAGCGGTCGCCAACACAGTTGCCTGCAAGGTCTATGAGAGTCGCCAGTACGCCTGTTATGCTATTCTCCTTTAAAACACACTTACACGAGAACTGGAAATGATAATGTATTTGTTATGGAGAGGATCGATCGCACAGACTCGGAATTCCCATTTTCCTCTAATCCTTTGGGCTAGTATTTGTGGATATGATTTTCATTCTAATATTAGTAATTTTGTCATTAAAGAAGTTGATAAAGTTGATACTCATGAGCTGTGGGGGGATTGCGGAGTCTACCGTGCCCTTTTTTCTTTGAAAATCAAAATAATCCTTGTTATCTGTTTAAAACTGTAGCTCAGTTAACAGAGATAAATGTACTAAAATATGTAGATCTTGTGGATTTTAGGGTCTGTTTATATGAGATTATACTGTCATTCCAGGCACTGCAAAAGTTAAACTCCATTTCCTTTCTAATTCAAATTCAAATTCAAATTTTTATTTGTCACAAACATATGCATACATGGTATGACATGATGTGAAATGTTTTTTACAATCACTCCAAAGAACAAAATAAGAATACAATAAGCAAAAAAAGATCAGAGAAATAGTAATAAAAATAGTAATAAAATAGAAAAAAGAACAAGCAGTAAGAATATAAAACGAATGTAATGCAAAAACAGATTCCAGGTTCAGTGCAGATTTTTAAGTGGTATAAAGTGGTCCATGTGCAGAATAAGGATTAAAAAGAAGAATAAAGTGACTCATGTGCAGATTAGGATGAAGGCTCATGAAGTGGTCAGTTCTGAGCGTGGCAGTGGGACAGTTCCGGTGGATGGTGCTGGAGCACCCTGGTTCAGACTCCGTACGGCCTGCGGGAAAAAGCTCCTCCTCATCCTCTCTGTGTTTGCTCTCAGGGAACGGAAGCGTTTTCCTGAGCGCAGCAGAGAGAAGAGTCCATTGTTGGGATGGCTGAGGTCTGCTACGATCTTCCTGGCCCTGGACCAGCACCGCTTGTTGTAAATGTCCTGCAGAACAGGGAGCCTGATGCGTATGGTGCGTTCAGCTGACCGTACCACCTTCTGGAGGACTCGCCTGTCCTGCTCGGTGCTGTTCCCGAACCAGGAGGTGATGTTTCCCGTCAGGACGCTCTCTATGGTGCAGGTGTAAAAGTTCCTGAGCACCTGAGAGGGGAGTCTGAAGTCCCTTAAGCGTCTCAGGTGATATAGACGCTGCCGGGCTTTCTTCACCAGGGTGTAGATGTGGCAGGACCACGAGAGATCCTGCGCGATGTGAACACCCAGGTACCGGAAACTGTCCACTCTCTCCACCCGGGCTCCGTCGATGGTGACTGGATGGTACGAGCGTTCTTGCTTTCTGCTAAAGTCCACTACCAACTCCTTGGTCTTGCTGACGTTCAGGAGCAGGTTGTTCTCCTGGCACCATCTCTCCAGGACTCGGATCTCCTGTAGGTAGGCCCTCTCGTCGTTGTTGGAGATCAGGCCCACCACGACGGTGTCGTCAGCAAACTTGATGATGGTGGTGGAGTCAGTAGTGGCCACGCAGTCGTACGTGTACAGTGAGTACAGCAGGGGGCTCAGTACACATCCCTGAGGAGCTCCAGTGCTGAGGGTGAGGGAGGATGAGGTGTGTTTACCCATCCTTACGGCTTGTGGTCTGTCAGTCAGGAAGTCTGTGATCCACAGGCGCAGTGGTGGGCTGAGGCCCAGGACTTCCAGTTTTGAGGAGAGTGTGGAGGGAACTATGGTGTTAAATGCTGAACTGTAGTCCACAAACAGCATTTTCACATAGTTCCCTCTCCTGCAGTCCAGGTGGCTTGTGGTTGTATGGAGGAGATGTGAGATGGCGTCCTCCGTTGACCGGTTCTCACGGTATGCAAACTGTAGTGGATCTAGTGTGACCGGTAATGATGCAGTGATGAAGTCTCTGACCAGCCTCTCAAAGCACTTCATCACAATGGAGGTGAGGGCTACAGGGCGGTAGTCGTTCAGGCAGGCGGGTTGAGGTTTCTTGGGAACAGGAACGATGACGGACTGCTTGAAGCACGACGGAACTGTGGACTGCTCCAGGGAGTAGAACTGTGGACTGCTCCATTTCCTTTCTAATTTCCTACTGGAGGATTTTAGGGCTTTTATTTCATTAGTGTACCATAGAACTTTGTTTTTTGTGTTTATTCTTTTTTCCCTATCTATTTGTGTTAAATCTATTTCCCTAAGAGGGGCAACAAAGTACTTGACAGAGTAAGATTTAAGGCTGAAGTCAAATCCTCAAGCTCTTCTGTTATTTCCGGGGTATGAATGCTGAGATCAGGAAGACGTTTAATAAAGTTATCTTTAGTGCTGAAATTAATGAGTCTACAAGAGCGATATTGCGGTGGGATCACAGCTGAGATGTCGATATTTATTAAACAGGAAACTAGAGAGTGATCAGAAATACACTCCCACACCGAAACTATATCTACATCATGAACGGCAACACCGTATGAAAGAGTCAAATCTAATGTGTGGTTAAACTTTTGAGTGGAGCCAATAACGTTTTGTAAAGCCGATGGAATTTAGAATATCATTAAAAGAGCGAGTTAGAGAGTCACTAACATCATCTAGGTGAATGTTAAAGTCGCCGAGTATAATCACTTTCTCTGCTCTAATAATGAGTTCTGCTAGTAGTTGCCCAAATTCATTTATAAAGTCAATATTGTTCTTTGGCGGTCTGTAAACTGTAAATCAGTTTGATAGCACAACAGTTAAGTGCATTTTGTTCTCGAGCTTGTGCGAGGTGTTTGTTAAAAGTGTTTTAAGATTCATACCTATCTTTTTACATGGTTGATATTTTTCTGAGAAACCGTTAACACGATCAGTGTCTCCACATATAGCTAAAATACCATTGATTATTAATAATAACATATAATTTAAGCTAAATTGAGCAAATGTACTATTGTAGCCCTTTGCCTTTAATTTAAAAGGCCTTTCAAAAAGTCTCCCTGCTGTAGAATTTACCCCCCGCCCTGCTGTAGAAAAAAAAATAATGTTCTGACTTTCCAAAAGTCAGACGAAGGACTTAACAATCCGCAAGTGAACAAGTCCACGTCAAAATTGCCAAAGCATTTTATGAAAAAGCTGAATGACGACCCGCCAGCAGGAGGCGCTACTTCCAAAAACCCACTCTTCTGTTACAGGCCCATACATGTTTTTCATCTCAATGTCGTTTTTCTAGAATAATAGATGATAAATAATGTGTATACTAAGTAATAAATACTTGTGTTTCGTGTGTTTATGCAATCACGTCAACGGTTGCGTTTCGTTTTGTGGCTTTTCGGTGTTTTAAAAGACGCTGTTCTTTCAGTTATTCGGGTAAATCTTTCATTTTTGTAATACTTTTTTTTTCAAGTTTGTATTCAGTTGTTTTTCATGTTGCCTTTGCTATTTTGTGCACATTCAGAGCGAGGTGTCGGAGGTGCGTGGCGAGGGGTCGTCCTCAGAACCCGAGGTCTGGCCCAGCACCCGGCGGCCCCCGAGGAGCCCAGCCTACAACACCCAGGTCATACTTTACACCTCAATCTCTCTTTCTTTCTCTCTGTCTCTTTTTCGCTCTTTTTTCTTTCTCTGTCTTACTTTCCTTTTCTTTCTTTCTGTCTCTTTTTTCTTTCTCCCTCTTTGTTTATTTCTGTCACTTTCTCTGTTTTTTTCTTTCTTTTTCTTTCTCTGTCTCTTACTTTCCTTTTCCTTTCTTCTTTCTCTTTGTCATTTTTATTCTTTCTGTCTCTATTTTCTTTCTGTCTGTCTTTTTTCCCCTTCCTTTCTGTCTTTTTTCCTTTTTTTTCCATTCTCTTTCTTTCTTTGTTTCATTCTTTCTTTCTCTGTCATTTTTTTTCTATCCTTTTTATTTATGTCTGTCATAAATCTCCCTCTCTCCATATCTCTCTCAATTTCCCTCTCCTTCTACATCCTCCTCCTACATCTCTATCAATCTAACTTTATCTATCTATCCATCCATCCATCTTATATATATGTGCTTTATATATATATATATATATATATATGCAGGATGCTCAGTGGCGCGGTGAAGCTCTCCGGGAGAGACTCCGGCAGCAGGAGGATTACCTGAAGGTGTGTGTGTGTGTGTGTGTGTGAGCCGGGAGTGTGACTGTCAAAGCGTTTGTGCAGGTGCAGCTGCGCATACGCATGTCTTGTCAGGAGGAGGCGCTGTGTGTGCGCAGGCTGCAGACAGAGGGCAGTGTAGAAGGTCTGCGCAGGCGGGTGGACCAGCTGGACCAGTTACTCAACGGCTCCGCCCACTCCTCACCTGTGAGTGACCCACCCCGAACCATCCCGTCCAATCAGATATGTTTCGGAAAATATTTATAATAATAGTAATCCATTCCATTTTTTTATTTATTGGCGCCTTTCTAGACACTCAAGGTCGCCTTACAGAAACACAACAACATTCACACACACACACACCAATTGCCCGGTGAAATAGCAGCAGCCAATCTGCGGTGTCCACTTCAACCGGGCATACACACCACACACACTTGCACGGCCAGATTAACCTGAAATGCATGTTTTTTGGATATTTGCATATTAATATGGATTATTCTGTTTTATTAGAAAAGCAAGAATACAAGTGCAGATTACATCAACCTATCGGACTAAACCAGCCGCAGACCAGCTTCCGGACCGATCCGAGCCGAGCCGGCTTTTAAGGAATCTTCTATTTTTATATCGACATTTTACCGTCAGATGGTTGAGGACTTTTTAGACACGCCACAGTCATTTGAATATTCATATACGTGTGGATACGCGTGAAAAAAACGTGCAGTCAAGATATACAGAGTTTTTATTACAGCACTTTTTACACAGGAAAATAAAATACAGTTTAAACCCAATGTGCAATACCAACGAGCCTGTTCTCCCACAGTCACTAACTCAAAGTCGCGTCTCGTTATTGCCAATTTACAGCGGGAGTCTGTGGTCCAATCACGCGTGCCGGAGCGCTTATTAACATAATTACAGACGCCACTCACGGGAACGGGAAGAGACGATTCGCCGCCAGTGACGTCAAGATGGGACGAAATCAGAACGTGTGAAAGTCTGTTGTGTCTTTGACCCCGCCCCTGAGCCCCACCCACCTCCTGTTAGTGGTCCTGATTCATGGATTAGCGTGATTGGCAAACGTATCTGGAGCGCTCATGCACGACGCGTCAGACGAAATTGCGTTTTCTCAGTTTAGGACACGGTTAAAAACATAAAAACACCCAAAAGATGGCGAAAAGACGACGAAAGTCCCGAGCGCGGCAGAACTGGTTGGTAGATTAATTTAATGGAATGCGTTTCACGTGTCCGAAAGGCAACGTCAAGTTTTCCTGGGACTCTTCCGATAAAAAGCTACACCAGTGTTACGATCTACACCGCGAGCCAATCAAGTAAGGCAAACAAAATCAACAACGCGGAAAGGTCTCGATATGCCGACGGAGTGAATGCGCCCGACGCGAGTGCGCGGAATGTCCGAGGCCTTCAGCTAAAAGCGACGTGAGGATAAAACACCGCAGGAACGTTCTCGCGCCGCTCAATATATTACTATAACGCCTGGCGTCCACTCCAGATTTTGCCGCTTTTTTCGTAGTTTGTTTCTCGCTTCTCTCTCTGCAGGATTAATGCTCGTGAGGATCAGGCCGCGCTGGAACGCTTGCTGAAGTGTGTGTGTGTGTGTGTGTGTGTGTGCGCGCAGAGAAAGAAAAGAGTGAGCGACAGGAGAGACAACGGTCAGGACGTAATGAGTTCTGTTAGAGAGAGAGAGAGAGAGAGAGAGAGAGAGAGAGAAAGGGGGAGGAGTCTCCTGCTCATTAACAGCTGCACCCCTCCTTCTGGGGCTGGGCGTCGCTGCTGAGTCGGCCGCCCTGAGGGGCCGTGGGCTTGTGCTGGACCCCCGACTCGGCGGCGTTCAGGTCCAGGCTGCCGTCCTGAATGTTCTGGTAGATCTTCTTGGCCGCTTCCAGGAAGGCGTCCTCCACGTTCTCACCTCTGTGAAAAGACCAGGCGGTGAAGCCGGAGCCGGGCGGAGGAAGTGCGTTGTGGGTGATGGCTTACGTTTTTGCGCTGGCCTCCAGGAAAAGCAGACCTGTTGAAGACAAGAACGCATCAAACGTAGGTTTCTCAAGACAATTTTTTGAAGGGAAATGCTTTACATTTTTGTTGTTTTTCTCTTGCAATTGTCACATTTTTGTTGGCACTTGTTTCACTGGTTGGGGGCGGGACTTACTCTGATTGGCTGCTGAGAATGTGATTGACAACGGTTCACTATGAAGTGAGAGAGGTTTAGCAAAAAAACAAAAACACGTGAAAAAAAATGTGTGCAAGCAAAAGAAAAAAAAAAACATTATCTCTTATCTGATAACAGCTTTAGGCAAATCTGCAACGCTGAATTCCAAGTAAATGCTGCATCGTTTTACAAATTTACTAAATTAACATATAAACCGTAGAAATTGATTTATGAAGTAATGGGTAGTAAACTAAGCAAAAAAACAGTTAGATGTCTAAAAAAAAAGATGTTCTTGTATTTGTATTCAATTTAAAAGAACTTTTGAAATGCGTTTAAAACAATGACTTTTCTGGAGGGGGAGGGGCTAATAATTTTGTCCTCAACCGAGCATTTAAAACAGTGAAAGGACGACATTAGTAGTATTACAGCAACACCATTCTGCAGCTTAGTTTATGACTCTTCATTTTATGATCTTAATCATTATTATTATTTATACTTATTACCAGCAGGAATTGTGTTGCTGTGGGGCAAACCAGTTACTTTTTTTTGCATTATAATTTTTTTCATAAAAAGTTTTGAAATCTAAAAATAAGATGCAAAATAAAAAAAAAGAAATTAAAATTATTTATTATTAAAATTATGAAATAATCTAATGAATTATTGCTATTAAAATAAAATTACAATATTGATAAATATTATTGATATTAAAATCGTTTTGATATTAAAAGTTATTAAAACAAGATTGTTTCGATACGCTGGTACAGGTTATATCAAACATATTTAGAAAAATACCGTTATAAATATAATAAAATAAAATAAAAGTACCGTTCTCTTCAGCAAACTGCTTGGCTTCTTCATACGTGACGTCGCGCTGGGCTTCCAGGTCCGCTTTGTTGCCGATGAGAATGATCACCTGAGAGGAGGCGGGCGGAGCAGTCAGCTAATTGACACGCGGACGGATCCGCCATACAGTACGTACAGTATTGGGGTTGGTGAGATTGCGGGCGTCCGTTAGCCAGCTGCTCAGGTGGTTGTACGTGCTTCGCCTGCGGGACAAAAGCCAACACTGACACTCTGCTTCCGGAACAGGAAGTGACCTCGGGCGCACCTGGTGATGTCGTACACCATGAGGGCGCCGGCGGCTCCGCGGTAGTAGCTGCGCGTGACGGCGCGGAATCGCTCCTGTCCCGCCGTGTCCCAAATCTGAAGCTTCACCTTCTGGCCGCTCACCTCGATTATCCTCGTGCCGAACTCCACGCCGATCGTGTGAGGACAGTCCGCCATAACTAGTGCAATCACATTAAAGAGCACGTTTAGTACCGCCCACAATCATCCATTCAATCAGGATTTCCATTTCGGGGTCACGGGTGCCAATGTGACACACACACGCTCGCAGTAGGAACTCAAACCACAGATTTAGATATCATTTCGAAAAATGTGTTTACATTTCATGAGATTAAATAAAGCAATAAACTCAATATAACATTTAAATGTTACGAGTTATGAATATGAACACACTTGCCATAACCTCTTCATGATATAATTAAAAAAAAAAAGAGGTTAGCAGAGCCGCATTTTAACTGTAATATATCTAATTCGTGCAATGACATCATAAATTCAGACCATGTTTTTATAAAGGTACAGTATATAATGACATGGCGGACAAATTCACATGAATGATTATCGCCATCTTCAAATGGCATCGTGCAAAGCCCTGAGATTTCCGTTCTATCAGAGAATGGAGACCAAGTGACGTACAAGAACACGGAAATCTCAGAGATTTGTACGGCGTCATTTCAAGATGCCAGCTCCCCGGGAGCCATTCTGGTAAAAGACAAGCTTATTTTATATTTTGGAAGCCTGATCTCTGAAACCAACTAGTGTTTTTTGTTGATTTGTGTTTATTTGACGTGCAAAGAACACGTTTGGACTCTCATGTCCCTCGTGACACGCTCCTTTCGTATAGCGAAAATATTTCAGGACTCGGCACGACATTTCGTTATTTGGGATTTTCGTTATCTAGGACATTCGTTTATCGGGGTATTTCAATCTTAATAGTTTCCAATAAATTCAGACAGACACTTGTTTCGATCCAAAACGGTGCATTTCTAAACCGAAACACAAGTTCTGGTGTAAATCGATGGTTTGTCACACTGCTGAATACCTTGAGATGGCCGAGAGCGACGTCTGAGTCACCGTTAAACTGGACTAAGTGCTCTGCTGTGAAAAAAACGCTTATTAAGGAGTAAATTGAAAAGTTGTGTTCTACTTTGTCTACCATTTCCTGTTTGTCATAGAATCGTCCTTTAAGGGGCAAAACGCTTTGAGAGACTTCCTCATCTCCATCGCCTCTACCTTTCTATCTCTCTCTGGACACATGATCAATGCAAAACACCCGTTACCATAGAAACAAAAACAATGGCTCCGTTCAGCAGTGAGCCAATAAACTGGTAGATTTACAGCTAAAGTTTTGAAGGCAGCGGGACGGTACCGCAGCTTTACTGCTCATCGTCTACGCCAAAAACAACGATTTACGGCAATAGAAACTCGCTTTGTTCATCATCGGTCGAAACTTTATTGAGGTGTGACTTGATTTTTAAGATTTCAAGGACCACCGAGTAGATCTTTGCTGCGTCCCCTAAAATAAGCCCCAGTGCATCTTCTAGTGTATAATTGAGACGTTTTCCCACAATGAAATGAGAGAAACATGTGCTGGGCTTTAAACGTGTCGTGTGACACACACACACACAGCGTCTGAATGAATCCCTTGTCTCCCCTCGTATGTGGCACTTACATTTCTTTTCTGTGAACTGATGGAGTAAACACGACTTCCCAACACCCATGTCACCTAGAAAAACGACAAAACAAGCTAATCAAACACGAAACGAAACCGTCCGTTTATCACACGGAGCCGACCGATCACTCACCAATGATGATGTATTTGAAAATGTAGGAGTAGTTGTACGGTGCAGTCGTCATGTTTGCTGTGGTAGGCAGAAAGAAAGACGTTAAATCGACACTGTGCGTCGAAAACAAAGCGAGTGTTCGCGCTGACAGCGGCCGACGCGCTATGTCTGGACGCGGCTTCCATTCCGCATCGAGTCGGGATGCGGTCCACCGCCGGAGCTGATAACAACCAAGAAACGACACGATCGCGGTGTGATTTAAGACGAATCGGTGACGTGACTCTGAGCTGAAGCGGAGAAAGTCCGCACCGACCGCCGCACAACAATCGCCCCGCGCGCCATGACGGACGAGCGAATTAGCTCCTCACACGCTCCAGCAGCCCCGAGACTGACGGATCCACGGCTAGACACACACTGGTAGCATCATGCGGGGCACCGGCTCCACTCCCAGTGCTGTCCCGCCTGTGAAACCACTGAGTCTTTCCGTTGAGTATCGTTAAACGCTTGGCGTAGCGCGGCTAGTTAGCATTAGCCTGGCAGAGCCGAACCCAGAAATGCTACGGCTAACAGCTACTCTCGAACCACCCCGAGAAAGTCGATTAAAAACAATGTCAGTCGCGGATGTCATGTCCGTTGCGAGCCGTGTCCTGTCGTGTGAAGGAAATGTACCTACAAATATAAAGTCAAGTATTTTCGGAGGTTTGTGTTGGTTGTCGGCGCGCGTGCGTGCGTAAGGCGTCCGGCCGCTTTCTTCCTCTGAAAGAACTGAGATGAAAAACGTGGGAGGCGCGACCTCTAGCGGAGCAACACTGTAACAGCACGCGCGCGCTACATCTTAAAGAACACAAAAATACGTTTCATTTCGTTATGGTATACTTTTCTCGTTATTAAAGAGACTATACATCAACAACATTGTCGTTCAATAGTCCCAAGCGCGCAGGACTGGTAATCCGATTAAAACAAGAGTCTTCTTAGTTTTTGATATACCGTATGTTTTTGCACCCATCTTGCTCTTTTATTTGTCAGTTCGTGTGTTTAATTGTCAGCTTGTGTTGTTCATAATTTTCCCACTATAAGTCGAGTTTCCTTAAGTCTTCGGTTCCTCCAGCTTTTCGGCGTGTTTTAACGCTTGTGGTGGCGTTACGTTTCATTTCAGTGGCGTTCTTCAGTTTAATTTTCAGGGTTAATAAAGTGCTGATTCAGAAAGGTTCTGTGTGGCATTTTTGTTTGGCTTTTTGTTTAGTTGTTAACGTTTTACCGCTATTGACAAGATGAACTTTTCTCTTTAACAACACATAAGTACAGATAAGTTAATGAAGGAACGTTGCTGCGACTTCATTATTTGACTCACATCCAATAGGAATCGACGTGGGCGGGGTGAAACGTTAACGCTCCGCCCTACATCACGATTTGGCTTACAACCAAAAGGGATCGACACGGGCGGGGCGTAACGTTACGCTCCGCCCTACAGATAAGTTGATGGAGGAACGTTGGCGGGACGTCATTATTTGACTCATCCAATAGGAATTGACATGGGCGGGGCCCCAAATTTCACCCAAAAATGACACCCAAATTTCAAACATTGACAAATCAGCTTAGTTTGTATTAGGTTTCTGATCACAATGATCATGATCACTGGCCATCACATGATCACTGATTGCCACTCGGTGATCTTGCACTGGACTTCTTGCTCTTTGCACACTACGGTTACATTTCTCTGCACTACTGTACTTTGTTTTGATCTTTCATGCTCATTTGCACCGTATTTCTGTTTCTGTATTATATATTTATTCTGCCACCACCCTTCTGTATATTACCCTGTAGTATGTAATAGCCTCCCATATCTATATTCATGTTTATACCTTACATTCCTCACCATTATGCACTTTATAATACATTATCACTACTTTTGCACTTCTGGTTGGACCTAACTGAATTTCGTTGTCTTGTACTTGTACTTGCCAATGACAATAAAGTTGAATCAATCAAACAACATACATAGTTCATATGTCAGTTCTTCCTTGGTGATTTTGCACTTTTTTATTTTATTCAAATTAAGTAACATGTAATAATGTTTATTTATTAATTTACTTTTAGTGTTAAGTTCTTGTGTTTTTGTTGTTGTTGTTAATTTGGTCTTTTTCAGGATGTCTGTCACGGAACTTGAAATAAAAAAGAAAATATATTTTTGCTTAAAGTGTGTCTTGTTGCTTATATATACACAGTATATTGATATAATAAATATTTTGAAGTTTAATGAACTTGGACACTAGTGTACTGGACTTAACATTTTTAGTAGAGTAAACTGGTAAATGAATGTAACTTGTAATGATGTGAATTATTAATAGAATTTTAATAAAGCAAATCTAAAACACAACTGTTGTCATCTGGGTGCTAAATAATGTTTTAGTCTTAAATATTTACTCAATTTTAGACAATTTGTTGAATTTGAATTACATTTAAAATTTTAAATACATGTTTTTTTCACATTTGTATTTAATTTATTTATTGATCTTTATTGTCATTACTGGCCATAAAGCATGTATTTCTGTTTGTGGACATTAAATATGTTGTAGTTCTTATAGATAGATATTAATAAACAGTGCGTGAAATTTGTGGTTTCACCCATCACTCATTCCCATGGACCAATTGGTCTTTTTTAAGAAGAAAAACAATTTGATCACACGCTAATGTCACATCAATGTATAATAGCCAAATAATAATATTATAATAGCCAGTATTTAGTGTAAGATTGATGATGATGATGATGATGGCACGGATGCCCACTGCTCCGGGTTTGTGCCTGTCACTGCGTGTATCCTAGACATTTAAACGCGGAGCACAATTGCAATACTGCCCCTAGTGGCCATCACTTTACTTGAGACTTTTCATTTCACTTTAGAAAAACTCCAACAGAATTGCAATGAATGAATGTACAGAACTTTTCATAGTATAACGTGTGAATACACGAAGCACCGTGCACACACACATTATATGGCATACAGGCTTTAATATATGTTAACATAAGATCCTTCCACAGGAATAATTAGAAGATCTTAACCCATACAGGCACTTATGCAGGAGAAAACACAGGTAGGACTTCTATCCTACGGAACATTGATTGAAGGCAGCGCTTCTCAAATAGTGGGGTGCACAGGCACAGCAGGGGAACGCAGAACATTAGAGAAGAAGAAGAAGAAATAAACCAGTAAACAGCCCCACAGATTAGAGATGGAAATTTCGATTCTTTTAACCGACTCTGACGATTCTTTTCGAGTCATTCCATCATTTATTACTGAATGCGGCGCTGTCCGTTTGAACAGGTGGTGAATGATTCTTCTGGCTTGAATCTGTGCGGCTCGGCTCGTGATGAAGAACAACTGTTCACTATGAGGAGACTCGTTCATCCCGAGTCATATAGAAAATTAGTTCATTTCCCTAGAATAATTCACGAAAGACACATCACTGTTATGGATCCGTTTGTAAAAGGGAAGAGAAAAAGCAGTAAAGTCAGACAGACTCGGGCCGGACATTCAGAAGTTAAAGCATCTTGCTCTCAGCTTCACTGTTAATGTGGTTGGTGAGGAGGAAAGACAGGGTTCCCGTGGCTTAAAACGCTGGCGGCGGACGGCATGAAGACCACTAAATTCACAAGACACGTTGACACGTTTCAATTCAATTCAAATCAATTTTATTGTTTGGTCCAAAATCCACAAATATCAATTTCACACAAAATTGACCAAACAAAAGGACTAGGCTGAAGCATCACTATAGTTGCCTATCCACTTACATCGTTTTAAATTGAACTGAATCAGCTTTACAACCAACTAAAGAAACAACAAGAAATAACAGAGACAACAACAAAATACAGATCAAGAATATCAAGAATACAATTTTATTTTTCCCTTGGTTTTCTCATTTTTTTTATGTTTTTTTTTTTAATTTATAATGATCAATGCATTTTTCAGACTTTTTCAGACATTTTTTAAATTCATCACACATTTCATTCCACAACTTTACACCAACAACTGAGACACACTGCATTTTTACATTTGTTCTCACTTTAACATGTTCAATAAAGTACAACCCTTTTAGAGTATATCTACCAACCCTATACTTAAAAAAAACTCTGTATACTTTTTGGAAATAAATTGTTTTTTACTTTGTATATAATATTTTAATATTTACAATGTATTTTAGTTTTAAACAGTTGTTCTTAATAAACAATTGGTTTGTTGATTCATAATTTCCGGTTCACAATTCTTATAGCTTTTATTTTTGCAATTTGATTAAAGAGTCTACACACGTCTTTCCTGCATTCCCCCAAATCTCAGCACAGTAAGAAAATATGGCAGAACCAAAGAACAGTAAATCAAATATAACCCTTTTGTGTTCCATACCTCTCGTGTTTTACACAGTATGCCAATAGATTTAAAGACCTTTTGATTTGTCAAAATCACAAATCTTAAAATTGCTCCCATTCGCGATCAAAGTCTCTTGATGAGATGTAGGCCCCGGCATGCAAAATCCCAAAGTGAAGGACATTTTCGCATCGCACCTATAGCGCCACCTGTATAACGATTAGAAATGTTGAATGGGAGGAGCCAAAATTAGTTTGTCGCAGGCATACCAAATTTGCTGGAAAATTAGTGAAGGCCATCCTGAGCAGAAAAGCCAATCATAATAGGGTTGTAACTTTAACCGTGTGGGCGTGGCAACCGCCAAAAACCACCATTCATTCTTAATGGCAGAAACACACCATTCTTAATGGCAGCAATTGCTCTGAAAGACGGTGTGACGGAGCGGGCGGCGAGTGCCGGGCATTGCAGCTTGCGGCTATATTTATTATTAGTATTGTACTGCTGCTGTAGCAAGTAAATTTCCCCATTGTGGAACAAATAAAAGACTTTCTTCTTCTTCTTCTACCGATACAGAGTAATTGCTAGGATAAAAACAAGATTAAAAATCACAGGTAACAGTTTGTCATATAAGTAGAAAAATAAAACAACAACAACAAGGGGCTGGTTTAAAATCAAGAACATATATAAAATTAAAAGCATGTTATGTGCAAACTATATACAGAATAAGACAATAAAGGGGTTTGATTTGATTTGAATTATAAAATAGTATACATATTATTTCTAAAACAAATTGAAACAGTGACCGAGCAAACAGGGACAGCACAAAGGCCATTCATAATAAATATTTGCTATTTAGTGCACAATATTTGAATAAACGAACAACGTTTTTCTCATTATCAGTTAAATTCTTCAATTAAACTGAGATTTACCCCTTACACGCCGCACAAACATAGCTATTTCTCAGACCATGGCACAGTATCGCTCCCCAGAATCCAGTACGAGTACTTTATGATTATTAAACATCAAGATCAAAAAACTAAATATCACAGCAACGTTCCATAAAGACGGCAAATTTGCATTTACTTTGATTAGTACCGACTGGAAATGTGGATAATGTGACGGAACGAAACTGTGACGAAGGGTCCGAGGCTTGAGGATCCATATGTGACGTATCTTTAAATGAATGCTAACGAAATCCAGGAGCGAGGTCAGACAGACGGCTGAGGGTGGAGGAGAAGAACACCAGACAGGGTCGAAAACGCTTGACCAAAGCAGGATGGACAGAACGCTCAGAGAGGTTGGCAGAGGTTGAGTGTTTGACATGTCCTTCAGAAGATGAATCTAATGATACTGCGCTGGCTGCATGAAGCAGGTTTCATCATAACAGAAATGTGGACGACTGAACGACTCTGTTATCTGAGGTTTCCCTCACTAAATCTCCATCGTCTTTAATGGTTTTTCATCCTAGCAAGTTTCTGCTGGTGGAGTGTCATGGCGCGAACATTCAGATCTCTTTTATTGGGGAAAAACTGTAATAACAGATCTGGTCTCTGTCAGACACTCTTCTCACTGGTGTGTCTTCATGTGTCTCCTCAGATTTCATCTACATGAGAAACTCGTCCCACACTGAGAGCAGAAGGGTTTCTCTCCGGTGTGACTCCTCATGTGAACATCCAGAGTTGATCTACGTGAGAAACTCTTCCCACACTGAGAACAGGAGAACGGTTTCTGACCAGTGTGAATCCTCATGTGCTTCTTCAGACTTGATCTTTCTGAGAAACACGTCCCACACTGAGAGCAGGAGAATGGTTTCTCGCCGGTGTGAATCCTCATGTGAACGTCCAGAGTTGATTTTGTTGAGAAACTCGTCCCACACTGAGAACAGGAGAATGGTTTCTCTCCGGTGTGACTCCTCATGTGAACAATATAAATAACTACAATAAATTAATTTATGTTACAAAATATTGAAGGCAAGAAACACGTGCAAAAAATGCATACATTTAACACAGTCAGGTACATTTATTACTAATATTTTATCATTTATAAAAAAATTTTCAACAAATTAGCACATTTACATCCAAAATGCATCTGAAATTACAAAATATGTACCTTACAAAACTGCTCAGGGAACAAATTAATTTGTAAGTTAAGTTCATCACTGTATTTTTAAGCAGGAATAAAGCCTTTATAGCAGCATTTACAATAATACTTACAAACGTCTTTAAATGTAGGAAAAATGTTTTAATAATTGATTCTTTACTGANCAGTGTTTTCCGCGATTTCCACCATCCAGACTCCCTTCTAGCACCGGTAAGATACACCACACGCCATCACATCCACTAATGTTAAGAAGCACCTTCACGATCAATTGAACCTGTGTGCTGCGCCATTAACAAACTTTAAACAAATCTCGGCACATTCACCAAACCCTATATTGCGTATTGAGTATTTCTACAAACAATTTTAAGCAATACAGAAAACATTTGAACTCCAATGGAGCAATTGGTCTTACCGTCAGTGTTAGAGAAGAAACTGTCCTGAAGCTGCAGGTCTTGATGCATTTCCGACGCCGATAAATCTGTAAGTGTCCACGAGAAATACAATAACGGTTTGTTTTTAAAAACGAACGAATAACGTGAAGACTGCGAGCGAAAAGTAAAAAAAAAACAATCGTAAATGCAAGCGAAAAATAAAGAAAACCAAACGTAAATGTGAAGCATTTTCGCTCATTTCTTAGAAATGTACGTTTTATATTTAGCACTAATCTGATTCCATAATTGCAAACGAAAAAAAAAAACGTAAACGTGAAGCAATTTCGTTTGTTTCTTGGGAATTTACGTTTGTTATATTTAGCACTTATTTTGATCACATACGAACCTATGTGCTGAGCGCCGACCACATGAAAAACGCTGTTCCGCCTCCATTTTGTGTGACCTAATCACCGCTGCGCGACAGGTGTTTCAGGCCGTGTAGCTCGGGTTCTGTTCGGTTGTTCCCCTCACACTCTCCCGCTATTCCTCCAGACCAAAACTGACGGATTTGACGCAGGTTTTGTCGGAAATTAACGAAATTGACGTTTCAAACGACGTGTAGCGATCTCCAATGTCTCCCTAATCAACCGATCATTTTAGTGCATTTCAGTATTTATTCCGATTATTCTGCACAAAACTGTGTCAAAATAAAAGCGTCGACACCACAATCGCACTTATTGTCAAATAGTTGTTATTTAGAATATATTAAAATCTATATATATAAACAAAAGGTGTGCATGTTGTTATCTGTCTGATTATTATTGTCTGATTCTGTCACGTTTTGAATTCACATTTTATTCGTGTGTGTTGCATATTCAATTGTGTGTTTTGTCTGGTTGCAGATTTCTCATTCGCTTCAGTCTGTTTTGAAGTTTCAGTCTGACCAGCCCAACTTCCAGTGAGTAGTTGTCTCTCTGTCTTTCTGAAGTTTGTCTGTGTTCTAAATGGTTCCTCACTCTCTCCTCAGGACCATGTGGACTGGGAGGCCGGCGGAGCCCACACTGGACCAGAGCATTGATGCAGACCTCACCAGCATCCATTGGCTTCTGTCATTGTCTGGTCCTGGCGTGGATCGGTTCGTCAAGCTCCTGAGCCGAACACGTCTAGCACTCTGGCGTCCCTGCGGCAGCTGACTCCGTCACACGTCAACCGCGTATTTCTTACACCAACCTGATCATTTTGGCGATTGAAGCAAGTGGGGAAGGCAAGATGTCCCTCTCCACCATCATCCACTGGATAATGGAGAATTATCCGTACTTCCGCAGCGCTGGCCAGGCTTGGCAGGTGAGATGCTGGACACACGCTCATTTCATCTGCTGTAACTGACTCTGACCAACGGATTGACCACAAAATCTCGTTTGTGTTACAGAATTCCATCCGCCATCGACTCTGCACACACCATTTTTTTGTAAAGGTCCCAAAACGAAGACAGAGCGGCGGCGAGGTGGATACTGGGCAATAAACCCCCAGTACTCGAGTCTGCCCCGCCGACCGAACAAGAGGCGCAACACGGCAGTCAGTGATCAGCCCAAGGTGGACGCCGTTCCTCAGGCCACGTGTGCCACCACCACCGGTGAGTCCCATCAGCACCGGCGCAGCAACACCAACCAGACTTAAAGTCTCGTTCATTCACTGATTCATTTTTTCATTCTAGACCAAGCCTGGAACCCACAGGAGTCTGAAGGTCCCGTAGATAGTGGCTACTCTTCCCCGCTGATGGAAGGCCACATCTACGAGACCCCTGATTTTGACCTGATGTCGGCCTGCAAGCGTCTGGATGAAGGACTTGCTTGTGCAGAAATCTCGCCACACGCAGTTCCAGAGGCTCCAGCTCAGGCCGACCAGATCAGCGCCGACCTGGATTCTATATGGGCTGAAATAAGCCATATGGACTTCCTTGAAATGGACTTACCCGATGGTGACGACACAAATGAGTTTTTCACTGAAGACATCTTGTCTCTTATTTGAAGATCGTTTAAATTGTATGTATTTTAATGTAATTGTAAATAGTTTAAATTATATATTTTTTTACGGTAAATAGATAATAATAAACCATTCTCTGTATATTCAAACTTTTATGGCATTTTGAATTTTTTTTTTTCTATTGTTTACACTTTGCTGCAGTAATTCTAGAAATGTTCAAGTTAAGTTATTACCATCGTATCATCATATTAGCTAATCTAGTGTACAGTAAAGCTACAGGAATAAAACACGCAGGATCAGGACTGGAACATTAGCTCTTTATTTCTGAAGGACTGGACTCTTGCTGTGGATGAAGAGTTTGGCGTGTGGTTCAGATCTTCAGTTCCTGATGACGACACCAGCAGAAGAGCAGCAGCGGATGGAAAAGTTCTTCAGTTTCTCCAGCCGGTGTTTGTACTGTTAACATTCAGATTATCATACAAAAACATATTTTAAGTATCAAATAAAAGCATCGACACTCCAAGGAATTTTTTGTCATTTTCATTCATTACAGTACAAACAAACTCATTTAGGCTGAAAAGTCCCTTTATCTTTGCTCCAGTAAACGCTACTTCATTCAGGTCTGTCTGGTTTTCTGACACGTTTTTGATTAGCAATAATATTCGTGTGTACGGCGTATTCCATTGTGTGTGGTTACAGTTTTCTCAGAATGTGTAGACGCATTCAAACACAGAGCGACTGATCAGGTGCAGATACAGACTTTCCTTAAAAAAGACGTTGAGAGAGTAGAGAGTAAAAGTGGCTTCTATTTTTGATACTCTTTACAAGTACAAAGTAGCCAAAAATACTTGCATAAAGCAGGGGTGTAAAGTACTTGAGTAAATGCACTTTGTTACTTTAATAACAGTTTTTTCTGATTGCTTAAACCCAAACTGTGATTCTTGTAGCACAATTTCTAAAACTATTAATGCTTGAAGCATAACCACTCACCGAGTTAGCAAATCTATAAACACAAACACTGCTTTGCACTCAGTTTGCAATTTTGTAACACACACATTCACGGCACAACACTCTTTTTGCAGAACTTTAAACACAATTCACTGCTTACACTTAATTACCAAATTTCTAACACACTCCTAGCAAAATCAGCCTAAGCACTATATACATAAGCCACAGGTAAGCTGTCTATGTGGAGTAGAATGGAGAGAGCAGTAAGAGTGAGAAGAGTACGAATCAGAAGAGGCCGAGGGAGAGGACACGGCGGTGAAGAAGTTGAAGCAAGAGGACGTGGAGGTGAAGAAGTCAGAGGGTTAGAGGAAGATAGCGCAAGAGATCAAGGAGGAGCAAATAGAGGCAGAGCAGAGGAAAGAGGAAGGGTAAGAAATAGAATATCTGATGACATCAGCTCTACTATAGTGGACCATGTCATCAACCATGGGATGAACCTCAGGAAAGCTGGCAAACACGTTCAGCCTAATTTGAGTCGCTACACTGTGACAAGCATCACTAGGACATTTCAAAATGAGCTACTTTTTGTAGATGAGGCTGATTACAACCCGAGTGAAACCAGGAGACGTGGCAGGAACATTATTGGCACTGTGCCATCATCAATGTCCCAGGACAACGTGATGGTAACACAACAATGCGTGCAGCTATACGCCAAAATGGTGTTGGTCACCATCATGCAACCATAGGCCCAGACAACACTGACACCTTACATGACATACTCACTGTTCAGAGAGCAGAACATACCCGACATGTCATCATGTGGGACAATGTAAGCTTCTGTAGGGCTGCTTTAGTCCACAACTGGTTTACAGACACCCATCCTCCATCACACTCAACCTGCCTCCGTACTCTCCACTCCTCCAATCCCATCCAGGAGTTCTTCTCTCCCTGGTGCTAGAAAGTGTAGGACTGTCATCCTCATCAACAGGAAGCCCTTTCACAGGTAATGGAGGAGGCATGTGGAGATATTGACTAGGCCAGTGATTCTAGACCATTGGGCCGCGGCCCATAATTGGGCCGCGAGCGCCACCTAGAGGGCCGCGAGAATATTTTTTTTTCTCTCCGGTGTGACTCCTCATGTGAACAATATAAATAACTACAATAAATTAATTTATGTTACAAAATATTGAAGGCAAGAAACACGTGCAAAAAATGCATGTGTCATTACATTACATTAACACAGTCAGGTACATTTATTACTAATATTTTATCATTTATAAAAAAAATTTCAACAAATTAGCACATTTACATCCAAAATGCATCTGAAATTACAAAATATGCACCTTACAAAACTGCTCAGGGCACAAATTAATTTGTAAGTTAAGTTATCACTGTATTTTTAAGCAGGAATAAAGCTTTATAGCAGCATTTACAATAATACTTACAAACGTCTTTAAATGTAGGAAAAATGTTTTAATAATTGATTCTTTACTGATGCTTCAGCACATGCAATGCAAGAGAAATTGTGTGAAAACGTATATTACCATGAACAATCTTTTATTTATTTATCTTTTAATATTTTTTAAAATTATGCTTGTGTTGGCACAGGCTGACCAATAAAATAGAAGTGTTTGTTTACGTGACAGTTACTAGTTTCAAACTGGCCAATGGGAAATAAGATTATGTTTACATGACGCTTGTCGCTGAGGAACGAGCACTGCGGAAATAAAACTAACCAATAGAGACGAAGAGCGGCAACTAATTGACCAATAGAAAGTTTGTTCGCATTGATTTCAAAAGTCACTCGCGCGAACTTGAGTTTATCACTTTGATGCCCAGTCTTGACTCCATCAACAGTGTTTTCCGCGATTTCCACCATCCAGACTCCCTTCTAGCACCGGTAAGATACACCACACGCCATCACATCCACTATGTTAAGAAGCACCTTCACGATCAATTGAAACTGTGTGCTGCGCCATTAACAAACTTTAAACAAATCTCGGCACATTCACCGAACCCTATATTGCGTATTGAGTATTTCTACAAACGATTTTAAGCAATACAGAAAACATTTGAACTCCAATGGAGCAATTGTCTTACCGTCAGTGTTAGAGAAGAAACTGTCCTGAAGCTGCAGGTCTTGATGCATTTCCGACGCCGATAAATCCGTAAGTGTCGACGAGAAATACAATAACGGTTTGTTTTTAAAAACGAATGAATAACGTGAAGACTGCGAGCGAAAAGTAAAAAAAAAAACAATCGTAAATGCAAGCGAAAACCAAACGTAAATGTGAAGCTTTTCGTCATTTCTTAGAAATGTACGTTTTATATTTAGCACTAATCTGATTCCATAATTGCAAACGAAAAAAAAAACGTAAACGTGAAGCAATTTCGTTTGTTTCTTGGGAATTTACGTTTGTTATATTTAGCACTTATTTTGATCACATACGAACCTATGTGCTGAGCGCCGACCACATGAAAAACGCTGTTCCGCCTCCATTTTGTGTGACCTAATCACCGCTGCGCGACAGGTGTTTCAGGCCGTGTAGCTCGGGTTCTGTTCGGTTGTTCCTCACACTTCCCGCTATTCCTCCAGACCAAAACTGACGGATTTGACGCAGGTTTTGTCGGAAATTAACGAAATTGACGTTTCAAACGACGTGTAGCGATCTCCAATGTCTCCCTAATCAACCGATCATTTTAGTGCATTTCAGTATTTATTCCGATTATTCTGCACAAAACTGTGTCAAAATAAAAGCGTCGACACCACAATCGCACTTATTGTCAAATAGTTGTTATTTAGAATATATTAAAATCTATATATATAAACAAAAGGTGTGCATGTTGTTATCTGTCTGATTATTATTGTCTGATTCTGTCACGTTTTGAATTCACATTGTTATTCGTGTGTGTTGCATATTCAATTGTGTGTTTTGTCTGGTTGCAGATTTCTCATTCGCTTCAGTCTGTTTTGAAGTTTCAGTCTGACCAGCCCAACTTCCAGTGAGTAGAATTGTCTCTCTGTCTTTCTGAAGTTTGTCTGTGTTCTAAATGGTTCCTCACTCTCTCCTCAGGACCATGTGGACTGGGAGGCCGGCGGAGCCCACACTGGACCAGAGCATTGATGCAGACCTCACCAGCATCCAGTGGCTTCTGTCATTGTCTGGTCCTGGCGTGGGCTCGGTTCGTCAAGCTCCTGAGCCGAACACGTCTAGCACTCTGGCGTCCCTGCGGCAGCTGACTCCGTCACACGTCAAGCCGCGTATTTCTTACACCAACCTGATCATTTTGGCGATTGAAGCAAGTGGGGAAGGCAAGATGTCCCTCTCCACCATCATCCACTGGATAATGGAGAATTATCCGTACTTCCGCAGCGCTGGCCAGGCTTGGCAGGTGAGATGCTGGACACACGCTCATTTCATCTGCTGTAACTGACTCTGACCAACGGATTGAGCACAAAATCTCGTTTGTGTTACAGAATTCCATCCGCCATCGACTCTGCACACACCATTTTTTTGTAAAGGTCCCAAAACAGAAGACAGAGCGGCGGCGAGGTGGATACTGGGCAATAAACCCCCAGTACTCGAGTCTGCCCCGCCGACCGAACAAGAGGCGCAACACGGCAGTCAGTGATCAGCCCAAGGTGGACGCCGTTCCTCAGGCCACGTGTGCCACCACCACCGGTGAGTCCCATCAGCACCGGCGCAGCAACACCAACCAGACTTAAAGTCTCGTTCATTCACTGATTCATTTTTTCATTCTAGACCAAGCCTGGAACCCACAGGAGTCTGAAGGTCCCGTAGATAGTGGCTACTCTTCCCCGCTGATGGAAGGCCACATCTACGAGACCCCTGATTTTGACCTGATGTCGGCCTGCAAGCGTCTGGATGAAGGACTTGCTTGTGCAGAAATCTCGCCACACGCAGTTCCAGAGGCTCCAGCTCAGGCCGACCAGATCAGCGCGACCTGGATTCTATATGGGCTGAAATAAGCCATATGGACTTCCTTGAAATGGACTTACCCGATGGTGACGACACAAATGAGTTTTTCACTGAAGACATCTTGTCTCTTATTTGAAGATCGTTTAAAATTGTATGTATTTTAATGTAATTGTAAATAGTTTAAAATATATTTTTTTACGGTAAATAGATAATAATAAACCATTCTCTGTATATTCAACTTTTATTTTTATGGCATTTTGAATTTTTTTTTTTCTATTGTTTACACTTTGCTGCAGTAATTCTAGAAATGTTCAAGTTAAGTTATTACCATCGTATCATCATATTAGCTAATCTAGTGTACAGTAAAGCTACAGGAATAAAACACGCAGGATCAGGACTGGAACATTAGCTCTTTATTTCTGAAGGACTGGACTCTTGCTGTGGATGAAGAGTTTGGCGTGTGGTTCAGATCTTCAGTTCCTGATGACGACACCAGCAGAAGAGCAGCAGCGGATGGAAAAGTTCTTCAGTTTCTCCAGCCGGTGTTTGTACTGTTAACATTCAGATTATCATACAAAAACATATTTTAAGTATCAAAATAAAAGCATCGACACTCCAAGGAATTTTTTGTCATTTTCATTCATTACAGTACAAACAAACTCATTTAGGCTGAAAAGTCCCTTTATCTTTGCTCCAGTAAACGCTACTTCATTCAGGTCTGTCTGGTTTTCTGACACGTTTTTGATTAGCAATAATATTCGTGTGTACGGCGTATTCCATTGTGTGTGGTTACAGTTTTCTCAGAATGTGTAGACGCATTCAAACACAGAGCGACTGATCAGGTGCAGATACAGACTTTCCTTAAAAAAGACGTTGAGAGAGTAGAGAGTAAAAGTGGCTTCTATTTTTATACTCTTTACAAGTACAAAGTAGCCAAAAATACTTGCATAAAGCAGGGGTGTAAAGTACTTGAGTAAATGCACTTTGTTACTTTAATAACAGTTTTTTCTGATTGCTTAAACCCAAACTGTGATTCTTGTAGCACAATTTCTAAAACTATTAATGCTTGAAGCATAACCACTCACCGAGTTAGCAAATCTAAATCACAAACACTGCTTTGCACTCAGTTTGCAATTTTGTAACACACACATTCACGGCACAACACTCTTTTTGCAGAACTTTAAACACAATTCACTGCTTACACTTAATTACCAAATTTCTAACACACTCCTAGCAAAATCAGCCTAAGCACTATATACATAAGCCACAGGTAAGCTGTCTATGTGGAGTAGAATGGAGAGAGCAGTAAGAGTGAGAAGAGTACGAATCAGAAGAGGCCGAGGGAGAGGACACGGCGGTGAAGAAGTTGAAGCAAGAGGACGTGGAGGTGAAGAAGTCAGAGGGTTAGAGGAAGATAGCGCAAGAGATCAAGGAGGAGCAAATAGAGGCAGAGCAGAGGAAAGAAGAGAGGGTAAGAAATAGAATATCTGATGACATCAGCTCTACTATAGTGGACCATGTCATCAACCATGGGATGACTCCAGGAAAGCTGGCAAACACGTTCAGCCTAATTTGAGTCGCTACACTGTGACAAGCATCACTAGGACATTTCAAAATGAGCTACTTTTTGTAGATGAGGCTGATTACAACCCGAGTGAAACCAGGAGACGTGGCAGGAACATTATTGGACACTGTGCCATCATCAATGTCCCAGGACAACGTGATGGTAACACAACAATGCGTGCAGCTATACGCCAAAATGGTGTTGGTCACCATCATGCAACCATAGGCCCAGACAACACTGACACCTTACATGACATACTCACTGTTCAGAGAGCAGAACATACCCGACATGTCATCATGTGGGACAATGTAAGCTTCTGTAGGGCTGCTTTAGTCCACAACTGGTTTACAGACACCCATCCTCCATCACACTCAACCTGCCTCCGTACTCTCCACTCCTCCAAGGAGCCGCGAAGTCCGCGGAACAACAACAATAATAATAATAATAATAATAATAATTGAACCTTTATTAGTCCCTCATGGGTAAATTATTTCTCTGCATTTAACCCATCCGATCAGACACGAACTCGGAGCAGTGGGCAGCCACACGCAGCGCCCGTGTGGCATGTGGGGTTCACTGTCTTGCCCAAGGACACTTAGTTGTAGAACTAGTCGTAGGGGGGATTCGAACCGGCAACTTTTTGGACACCAGTCCAAGTCCCCTACCACTGGACATTGAGCTCCCCACCACTAGATGGCGCTGAGGTGTCAACACGCTCCAATAAGCAGCAGTCAGTAGCGGCAGACTTAAAACGAACAAATGAAGATAAAAATTACGACTTCAATTCGTTTATATTAATGGCAAAAATATCAAACGTTAGCTTAAACAGCTTGACATCTTCGTTTTTCGCATGCAATTTGGAAAAATCCTGGGAAGTCCTGGGAAAAATCTGAAACGAAAGAAAATAACGCTTTCTACTAAAAAGTGAAGATAGCAAGTGAAGAAAATGTAAAAAGGAAACGAAAATAAAGCCAAAAAATCTTAACATTTGTCTTGTAATAGACAATAAATGTTGTTACTTTTTCCTACTAGCTTAGAATTAAGTGTGAACGAATTTTTGTGTATTTCATATAGTTATTAAATTCAACAAATCATGATTTGGATTGGCTGAAATAATGTGTGTTTTAATGGGCCGCGGGACACTTTGATTTGGACAATTTGGGCCCCGAGGTCAAAAAGGTTGAGAACCCCTGGACTAGGCATCATGTCAGGCCTGGATACGGCATTCAAGGAGATATTTTTCCCGGTGACTTAGACTGAAAGATATCGCATGCAATGTGGAGGAAATTTTGTGGCCGGACCCAGGGAGATGACATGATGTAGGCTGATTGTCTTTTTTCCCTTTTTTTGTGAAATTACTATGTTGTGTTCAGACTTTCTCTTGGTTTTGATGATTGTGAATAAACACCAATACTTGGAACTTTGGATCCTTGACACTATGACAAAATTATGACCTATAATTGACAAAGACAGAAAGCAAAAGCCAGATGTGTTTTGTATTTATACCATCAGTGTGCTGTTGTTGCATTGTGTGCTTAGTAGATGATGGCGTGTGTGTACTGATTGACACGAAAACACCATTCGTGTTTGCATGTGAATTCACCCTTACTTGATCGTGCATCTTTTGTAATTAATAGTCATTCCCAACAGACACAATTCCATTCAATGCGTCACACATTATGTGGTTCAGATACAGCTGCCTGTGATTATACTCTTGGCCAGTAGATGGTTTCGTGTGCACATGAAGCTTCGAGAAACGAACCCTTTGGCGCGACGTCATAATTTGACTCGCATCCAATAGGAATCGACGTTGGCGGGGTGGGACGTTTCGCCCCGCTCTACATCCCGCTCCTCCTCGACCTGGATGCAGACAGGGGCTTCTCAGTCGAGATGGTTAAGGTAATCAAAACGTCACGGATGCAGTGACGTCATTCTTTGCTCATTAGTTTTTTATAAAGGGTTAATAAATGTTGTTTTTCAATTGGGAGTGATGTGCTTCGGTCCAAAACAAAACATGGCAATTAGCACGCCGAATATTGTGTAAAATACTAAAGTGAGTGTAAAACAATAAGTGCTTAATTATAAATGTTTATGCAATCCCTCCGCCCACATTTACTGTGGAGAAGAAGAGGAGGTGGAGCAGAAGAAAACACCTTTTCCCGCGTCACCGGAAGCTCCTCTCTCTATCCCCGCGACCAACGCCTTCAAAGGAGACAACAGGTAAACTCGCAATTTGCGCTTTTGTTTGTTAACGAGTGTAAAAATTTACTGACGTTTCCTTTAACCAGACGATAGTTTACGACACATGACTGATTATAAAAATGCAGAGGTGAATATACAGTATTGCTTCACCTAACGGGACATGGGTGATTTAAAACAGAGTAAAGTTGTGAACAGTTAATGCGTGAAGATTTTCACAAACATCAAATTTTGTAGCTTTGTAGAGCGCTGGTGTTTGAAATACCGGATCTTTGATTCCAGGAATTTGTTGTATTGTAAAAATTCTAATGAATTGTAAGTCGCTTTGGATAAGTGACTACTAAATGACTGTAAAGTAAGTAGTTGACTCCTGTTGATGTGTTTGACAAGTAAAAAAAAAACTGTGTAACGTCTCCTTCCAAGAGAACAGCTGCGACATGAGAATATAAAATGGCATCCTTTGTGTCTGTCTGTTCCCTCTGTGCATTGTCCGCTTTGTCTTCAACAGCAAAATGGTGCTCCACCCTGAATTCGAGAAGGCCGGAAAGCAGCCAGGTCTGCAGATCTGGCGGATCGAGAAGATGGATCTGGTACCGGTGCCTCCGAGTCTCCACGGCGGGTTCTACACCGGCGACACCTACCTTATCCTCAACACCAGCAGGAGGAGCTCCGGAAGTCTTCAGTATGACCTTCACTTCTGGCTGGGTAGGAGCGCAACTGTTCACGGATGCTTTCCCTAGCGATGGAATTCCCAACTGAGTCCTTGTTGCAGGCGATGCGTGCACCACCGACGAGAGCGGTGCAGCCGCCATCTTTGCCACTCAGATGGATGATTTCCTGGGAGGGTTTCCTATACAGTACCGAGAAGTCCAGGGATACGAGTCCAAAACGTTCCTCGGATACTTCAAATCAGGCCTCAAGTACATGGTGAGTGTATTTGTTTTGTACATTTGTGAAGGCATTTGATTTGCCTGTGTTTATCAGCAAGGAGGAGTCTCGTCTGGCTTCAGACACGTCGTGTCTAATCACAAGGACGTCAGGCGTCTCCTCCGCGTGAGTGGCCGACGTGTCGTGCGAGCTGTGGAGGTGCCAGTAGGTTGGTCGAGCTTCAACCAGGGTGACTGCTTCATTCTGGACTTGGGAGAGGTGAACAATCATATCAACACACCTACGTAATCTGCACCGTGACTTTTTTTTATTTTGTTTTGGAATATAATGCGCACCATTGATAAACCGACTTTTTTATCTTTTCCCCACACAAAATGAATGTGTGTCGTATTTCGTTAACATCTAGCTGTAGGAATCTTCGATAAATCAGAATTTGTTTCTTCCGGTGGATTACCCACCAAAAGTCGTCACTTTTGGTTCATTACTCAAGATACTAGAGCTTTTAAAAACTTTTTACTCAAGTAAAAGTACTGGTTTGATACTTACTTGAAGTATAAAAGTGAAAGTAATGCAAGGAAAAAAATAAAAAAAATTTTAATAAAAAAAATAAAGATTTTTTTACTGGTATAGGCCTATATTGTTATATTAAAATGTTGCCGTATATAATTACATTAAAAATGAATGTGTTAAGATATTTAACTTGCGCTCTTACTTTATACTTTACGGTATTGTATATTTGTGTGCACTTGTATTTTATGTTATACGGTTTGTTGTGATGCACGTGCCATGTTCTTCTACATGCACTCGTGACTGAGAAGAGTGAGAGTCAGACGAATATAACCGACAGAGTTTTTGTTTGTTCAAATAAAAAGGCTAAGTTCTGGCCAAAGAGATTCTCCTGGATTCATTTGCTTCAACCGCAGGAGTTGCTGCGTGCAACAGAATGCATTTTATTACGATGCAAACACATTAAAGGAGCGTATAAGAATTAACATGTGTTTCAGAGTGTAAAATATGATTACTAGTATTATAATGGTCAATACAATAACGTCAGACTTCAGAAGCTTGTCATCAATGATCTTTATAGTGACATCATAAAATAACAAATTAAACACAGAACACGTGTCACAGATTCACCAATCAGCTTCGTTCAGTCGCTAAAGCAGCTGCTTCACAAAGTTCTATGAGTCGTTTAATTGGCTGATGCGCAGGTGCGATGGACCACACACAAACCAATAGCGTGTCAGAATGATGGATGTTTTACGTCTCATCCAACCACAATCAAGTTTACCGTAACCGGATGGCGCCATTTATCTGGATGACTTTTTTCCTTTTTTAAATTGATGACAACATCAGAAAAATCTAACCAAAGTGAAATGGGAGTAACTCGGCTATTACTAAAATGTAAGTAGTAGAAGGTACAGATATTGGCGTACAAATGTAACTAGTAGAAGTTAAAAGTTGATGAAAAATAATTACTCGAGTATAAGCAAGCCAAATTTCGACTTGTCAGCTGTTATTCGACTCTCCCTAAGTTTAAATCTCGGTGGCGACATTTTGTAGTCGCTTTGGTGTGTTTGCCACATGTGCACGTAAAATGTGTGTTTGTTACAGACCTTCAATGTGTTGCACTTCAAAATTACGTGTACTCCAATAAGTACAAACATTTTGCTAATGAATGTAGTCGTTTATAATGTCTTCATGATTTTACATGCATTAGGAGATCTACCAGTGGTGTGGATCCAAGTGTAACCAGTTTGAGAGGCTGAAAGCAACCAACGCTTCCAAAGATATTCGTGACAACGAGCGATCTGGAAGAGCAAAGCTTTACGTGTGTGACGAAGGTGCAGAGAATCCACAGCTTTTAGCGGTTAGTGTGCTAGTAAGCTGCACTTCATGTTAAGATCTTGTACTTCACGTCCATAATAACCTTTGGAATGTTCTTCGTTGCTTGATCAGATCCTCGGACCAAAGCCTGACTTACCGGACAGACCAAACGAGGATTCCATGATCGACGTGTCCAATCGAAAGCTGGCCAAATTGTATAAGGTGGCGGAGACGCACTTCCTGAAGGTCCTTCAGACTCTCCCGAACGCAAGCGACGTTGACGTGTTTGTCCTAGGTGTCGGATGCCAGCGGAAGCATGTCCGTCTCACTAGTGGCCGACGTGAACCCCTTTTCCCAGAGTGACCTGCAGTCCACCGACTGCTTTATCTTGGATCACGGTTCCGACGGCAAGATTTTCGTTTGGAAAGGTCAGTTGGAGGTTTGGAGAGTTGCCAAATGTACAAATCTCAATGTTGACCCCTCACAGGTAAAGGGGCGAGTAAAGAGGAGCGGAGTGCGAGTATGAAAGCCGCCGAGGAGTTTATCCGTAACATGGGCTACCCGAAGCAGACAGAGGTTCAGTTGATGCCCGAGCACGGCGAGACTCCGCTCTTTAAACAGTTCTTCAAGTTCTGGCGCGACTCAGAGCAGACCAAGGGTTTTGGACAAGCCTACGTGCCCAACAAAATCGCCAAAATAAAGAAGGTACCCTTTGATGCCTCGTCTCTGCACAAGTCCCAGGCCATGGCAGCTCAGCATGGCATGGTAGATGATGGCAAGGGTGAGAAAAAGGTAAACGTTACCTCCATAAGGTAAATGCACTGTGCTGAGCATTTCTCTTTGGGTAGATTTGGCGTATTGAGGGATCAGACCTGGTTCTGGTCGACCCGTCCACTCAAGGACAGTTCTACGGTGGAGATAGTTACATCATACTCTACAGCTACAGGCACGAGGGAAGTCAGGGGCAGATTATATATATATGGTAAGACCCTACATAGGATCAACGTTTTTTTTTTTTTCAAAGTGAATGTTGGACGTCTCCTACAATCACAGGCAGGGAGAGGAGTCCAGTCAGGATGAGAAGGGATCGTCTGCTATCCTCGCTGCCCAGATGGACACTGATCTGGGTGGAAGTGCCGTGCAGGTGACTAATTCAGCTGCGAGCAGCAAGGACGGGGTTCCAGCCTTGCAGTTAGGGCTGCACGGTTTCTAGAAAAAAAATCTAATTGCGATTTTTCTGAAAAGTATTGCGATTTTGAAACTTTTAAGTGCACAAATTTTAAATTGAATAAAATGTTTGATGCTATCAAGGTTATTGAAGGTTATTAAATACCTGAAGCTAAATACCAAAGAATGAGAATAGACATTAACTTGGTAATTTGTTTTTAAATTTAACTGAATCAATTTTTCAATGTTTAAGATTTAGACACGCTTACATGTAACAACGTTGTCACCAAGATTCTGTCAAAAGATTTGAGTGTTGTCAAATATATCGATATTTCGTTAAGTATCCATAGTGAAAAATCTGAAAAGATACAATACGGTGATCCAAAAGTTATTATGGACAGTTACTATACACAAAGTTGCTATTTCTAGTATTGTGACAACACTAATTGTCACTGGTACTAAAAAGACATTCTGATGGTGTAGAATGAGACATACTGGGAATTACCTTGTGTATGTGTGGACTGGTTACATATACTTTATGCACTGGGAATTACCTTGACAAATGGAAAATTTACTTTGAGAAAACGTGAACCATTCTTAATTAAGCTTAAAATAATCATGATTTTTTTTAAGCTTAAATAATAATGGTTCACCTTTTCTCAAAGTAAATTTACCATTTGTCAAGGTAATTCCCAGTGTGTATATATATGTATACATACACACATACACACACATCTTCCTGATTAGCCTGCATTCAGTCAATACTTAACTGCCAAATCAAATTCAGTACAATCAGAAACCTTTTGACACTTTTATTGGTATGTAACATTGAAATGAGCATATTTACAATGTTATCTTATAACATAAAAGCAGGGCTACTTTTCTAGACGAAAGAAGAAAATGCATTAAATAACTTTTCCCTCTATTCAAGTTTGAACCTATAAACCGGTGTAAATGATCAAATCTGAACCAATTGAGCAGTTTTGAACTTTCTAAAGTTTTTCCTGATTTGCAGATGATCCATCGCAAAATTTACTGCCTGAGATCCGCAGAATCAATACGTTTTTGGTGGACAGCTGGATTTCAAAACGTTGAGTTTTGTTGCCATTGCCAAGATTCAACCATTTTGATTGGCTAATAAGCATGTCACTCAAATGTCGAGGCGGGGGGGGGGGAAGCCTTAAGCCACCTGAGGTTCAATTATCACAAGAGTTAAAACCTCGATATCAATGCGATTAAGGATTAATCATTGCAGCCCGAGTTCTTGGCGACAGTTGACCAAGCAAGACTATTTCAAGTGCACGTTTAAGTCCATTACTGACACTTATAATGCACAGATTTATATGAAACTAGCCTTTAACACTCTCTTTGCATCGTTTCATAAGTGTGTTCACACAAGCTGAAATGACCATGTTTTTGTAAGGTGCGGGTAATTCAAGGCAAAGAGCCCGTTCACCTCATGAGTCTGTTTGATGGCCAACCAATGATCGTCTATAAAGGCGGAACTTCCCGAGAAGGTGGCCAATCACAACCTTCCTCAGTTCGTCTTTTCCAAGTGCGAGCCAATCCTGCAGGGCCTACGCGTGCCGTCGAGGTGAGGAGACTTTTTATGGTGAATGCGAAAAAGTTCTAAACAAAGCTGTGGTTTGTGCGAGTGCAGGTCGACGCCGTGGCATCCAGTCTCAATTCCAACGACGTCTTTGTTTTTGAGACTCCCTCGGGTTCCAAGATGTGGTTAGGACAAGGTTCGAGTAGTGCAGAGGCCAATGGAGCCAAGCAGCTGGGTGTGATCCTGGGGGTGGAGCTCTCCGAGATCACAGAAGGAGAAGAACCAGGTGTGTAAATGTCGGAGAAGAGATTTTGCGTTCTAACACTCGCAAAACACATTACGAAGGGACAAAGGTTTTTTTTCTTAAATCCTGTACTTTTGAGAACAGACGACTTCTGGACGGCTTTGGGAGGAAAAGCGGACTACTGCACGTCTGAGAGGCTGAAGAAGAAGATGGACACCCATCCTCCTCGACTCTTTGCTTGCTCTAATAAAACAGGACAATTTCTTGTGAGTTCCACCTGGTTCAGTCCAAATTTCTCCAGTTTGCCCCAAAAGGAGATCCGTTGTAATCCGTTGGGTTTGTTTCCGCCATGTAGATCGAAGAAGTTCCGGGGGAGATGGCACAAGAGGACTTGGCATCGGATGACGTCATGATCTTGGACACGTGGGATCAGGTTTCGCAGACGAAACGTCAGCTCAGACACTAAACTTCACACTCGCCTAAAATTTGTCGCACTTAGGTCTTCGTCTGGATTGGAAATGAAGCCAACGAAGAAGAAAAAAACGAAGCCGTGACTTCAGGTGAGAACATCGGTTTCAAAGCACATTCCGCCTCGTTGTGATCGAGAGAATACTGACGAGCAAGTTATTTGCTGTTGAAAATTAACTGCAGCAACGTTTTAAAAATAATCAGTCCCTACAGGATTTCACGAGATTTTGTGTTTGTTGCGGCCTAAAATGCCAAATGTTCTTTGCAAGTTTACTCCCCCAAAGCTCAGGAATTCAAAGATTCCAGCTAAATTCATTTTATTTGCTCATCAGAATGAAGTGCTTTTTTCTTTCAGGTAAACGTTGCCTAGGTATTTTTCTCCAGGAATGGCTCCTCCATTCGTTACATAAAAAATAAATTTACTTGGCAGACAAAGAGTAAACCAAACACCATTGGGGCTCTGCAATATATCGCATTCGATATTCATGCTTATCTCATCAGTAAAGCTGGTGTTCTATAATTTTTTTTCCATAATTTTTTTCCCCAACTCGTGCTTCCTAATTGTTTTCATTTTTCCTAAATCGTGCTGTGCGCGTGCGCATTAAACAATCACGTCATGTTCTGCCGCCTTAGCGGTCCCACCCATAAATATGTCCTACAGGAGTTAAAAATTGTGACAATAACTTACAATTATTTTATTAACGATACAGTATACATATTTGGTTAGTGTAATCGACTTAAAGGAAAAGTGATCAATTTTAATCAAATGATTTTGTGAAGCAATTTTAACCAGATGATCAAATGAGGCAACATATACAGTATATCTGAAACAAATAATTCGTTTAATAGTGAAGTGTGTCATTACTTCAGTCTTGAAAAACGCCGTTTTGGCATCATATTATACGGCATTGAATGGTTGTAATGATTACATGATTGTAACCTTCGGGGTGCGTGCGGTGAAACGAACCGCGGGTTTGAGATCACATGGTGTGTTCACGCGCTGAACCGCTCCGAGAGCGTTTGAAAGAGTTCAACGAGGCAAAAGAGCCGAATATATGAAAAGAGCCGAACTTCGCATCACTATAATGAAGACCCGTGTGAAAAAACTGAAAAAGAGTGCTGTGACGGACCAAACTGATTGGTCGAATTCACGGTGATTGGATGAAATTGCAAAGTCGCAAATAAATCGGAGTTTCGCTGAATTTACGTGAATTGACGCGATCGCGAAATCCTGGAGGGACTGATTAATGCGGATTAACATTTAAAATTACTCGCGGGCGTTAATACGTTAACTTTGACAGCACTAATTTTAATTAAACGATAGAAGTAGCTGAATCCCGAGGCTAAAGTTGGTCGTTTAAAGTTTGTCGTTCCTCCAAAAGTCTTACCAGTAGAATAATAAACATGGTTTAATTATGATCGCTAACTAGAGTTAATCTGTTATACATGTAAGTGATTGAGCAGAGCCGTTGACAGTGTCTTTTTTTTGCGTCTTTTCACCCTTTAGCGTCCAAATACGTCGAGTCCGACCCGGCAGACAGGGACAAGAGAACGCCGACTGTCACAGTGAAGCAGGGATATGAACCTCCAACCTTCACTGGCTGGTTTCTCGGCTGGGATCGTGATTTCTGGAGTTCTGACCCGCTGCACAGAGCCATGGCAGATTTGAAGGTGCAAAGTTCTTAACCTCAAAAGAACCTGGAAGTTCTCAAACACAACGTATAAGGCTTATTGTGTGTAATGCTTCAAGACAAACGGCCGCTTTTGTCACTGCATGTTTTATTAGACGCAATGTTATCATGATAAAATAAAGCGATCATAAAAGCTTACAGAAATCAGTGATTTAGAAAAAGGCATTTACACAAACACTTTGTGAACATTAAACATCTTTTTTTTTGGGAAGTTTTTGTTTTATCTGGGCTGTTTTTGGAGAAACTTGCCGTGGTTATTGCTTGTCCTGTATGTCCTGGAAGATTTCCGACAGCAGGAAGCTCTGCTGCTGCTCAAACTTCAGGCTGCTGCTGTCAATGTCCTTGCACTTTTTCAACAGCTGCGGCAAGGTTTTTTCATAAAGGTAGTCCACGACATCTAAACAAAAGAAAATACGTATTTTCTGACAATCCCTTCTTTAAAAAAAACCCATCACCTTGCAGGAATGTATCAGGATATAGACCTCAAGGAGTTAACTATGCAAGCCACACTTACATCTAACTTTTTGTTACTTGTATATTATTATAAGTCTATTATAAGTATATTCTTGTAAACAATACGTAATGTAAATAATTTCATTATTTGATTTACCTATAAAACTCAATATAATTTAGTTTTAAAAGTAATTTATTTTATTTCTATTTCAATTATTATGTCTATTTATTTTCACAGTGGTAGACTGTCCCGAAGCAGGACAGGAAACTTAGAAGTGTGATAGATTTTATGTCTTGTGAAAAGTTGTGGTGGAGAATTAGATTTTAAATCGTCTTGCCATAGTTTCAAACTTACCTCCAAAACACTTGGTCTTCCAGTTCGGCACATGGGAAACTTTGATCAAGTGCCACTTTGCTTGTACATACGCCGGCGGAACGTCTCTAAAGCACAGGACACATGGTCAACGAGCTCTGCTTGATCACTTATTACATCACTAATCACGTTATTACATAAATCATTAAAGGGGAAATATCTTCAACAGATATTTTAGTTCTTACCCCAAAACAGTCGTGAGATCATCCCAATCAACATCCGCGACATCATCCACGTTCAACTCATACATCCTGTGTGCAAACAGATGTTCTTAAATGCTAATTACCAGTTAAAAAGACATTTATAACAACATCAGAAAACATTCAGAACACTGACGCTTTAATAAGTCGGACTTTGGCGTCAAGCATTTCCTTTGTGGCTCTGCTGTCGGTGGCTGAAGACATCCGCGCTGCCAGGATGGACATCCTAATGAAACACATCGCAGAACTACGCATTTTAAAGTGAATGAACACCTCAAAACAAATGCCAACCGCAAATTATGCTCAGCAAAACGCACGCAGCAGCAAACTCTTGCAAGAAGAGAGAAAAATGTTGTCTGTTTATTCAAATATTGGGCACTAAATAGCAGCAGAGTTTACAACAAACTGGAAAAAAAATACTTGAGTTCTTGAAAGAATACTTTCAACACTTGAAAAATACACACATTTATAATATTTATTCAGTAATATGTTGCATAACATGCAAATAAATGTTCTTGATTCCAAACGAGACCCTTGCTTTGTGCTAAATTATGACTAAAGCTATTGAATGTCAATTTTAAATCATGTTTTTTTTAGTTACTCGACGAGTACTGAAATGCAAGTACTCGCACTCCAAAAAAGTGGTATCTGTGCATCTCTACTTTTAACGATGAATTGTGCATCATGAGAGGAGATCTCCTCACCATTTGACTCTGCACTTGATCCAGGATCTGGTCTTGACTTTCAGAGCGATGTCACACCAGGGCAGCTTCCTGAACAGCGCTTCTCTACCGACTCTTCCTGGTATCTCTCCATCAGGAGACCTGGATCTCAGAGCAGCCACAACAGCATCCCGCACGGCCCGCAACAGCTGCTGGTTCTCCTCATCCGTCCAAGGCCCGACTTTTGAGGCTGATGAAATAAAGGATGAAGAAAAGAAATAAAAACAGACAGACAGACACATTTAGATATATGGAGGGATAAAACAAAGAGAAAGAAAGTGTACAAATACAACAAATACAAACATTTTAAAAAGGACAACAGTAAAAGCAAATTAGCAAAAAAAAAAAAAAAAGGAACTACAAAAGAAAAGGATGTGAAAACTAGGCATTAGAGCAGCTGGAACTCACAGATTTGATTGAAGCGTTTCTCGAGGGAATAAGAACTTCGGCCGGTAAGTTCCGAAATCTTCTGCCAGTTGCTGCCGTATAACGTGTGAAGCTTGAGGAGCTTCTTCACTTCGTGCTCTGTAAACCTTTGGATGGAGTGTCACTTTAATTGCAAAGCAAACAAGAGCGGAAGTGCTTCTCACTTACCTTCCTTTATAGTTGTCGCCATCCGACACTTTCCTCGCGCGAGTGAAAACATCAAAACAAGAGCGTGGAATGCCTTCCGCTGTGAAAACATGAACAACGGTTTTAAAAACTTTTAAAAAGCTCTTGAGTTTTTAGTTTTTTTTATTTTCTTCTGGAAAACAAAAATATGCAGTTTAATTTGATTTTGCTCTTTGTCTTGAGATTCCACATTCAGACACATTTTCGTTTTCCAGTTATGTTTTTTTTTTAATTAAGAAAAAAAATGCCCTAACATTGTTGCAGTTTTTCCCCTGTGATATAGAAAATGACTTTTTTCAGTTTTGCTATTTCTAGTATCGTGACAACACTACTTTAGATACAGTGTGAACACCATCACTCTTTAGCCTAGCGAAACCCAGCAGCTGCAGCTTGCGCTATATTTGACCATGTTCTCAATGACGAGACAAAACCGGAGTATTAAAACGTACAAATCCTGGTGAGAAACCGGTAATTTCTTTTCAGCCTGATGAGTTTCTCCTTTTCGTCTGGGAAGCGTTTGGTGCGAAGGAACTTGTCTGCACAATCCACGCCAGTCAGAGCCATAAAATCTAGAATGTTCGCCCGGAGCCGCTGGTTCTCTGCACTGGAGAATCTTCCTCGTCTCAGGGAGATGCCTGCGCATGTGGACGAGAAGAACAATCATCAACTCTTTCACAGGAAACAAAATGATCATTAATGAGGCACTGGAGTTCTCCAATGTTTACCTTGCTTTTTGAAGTTCTTGAACCTTGGCAGGTCATATTTGATCAATTTTAGTATTTTGTCTTCTCCCTTGCTCTCAACATTGGGGTAAAATTCTTTCAGTTCACTGACAAGTCCATTAAAGACGTCTGTTTCGATTTCTTTCTGCTTTCTTTTGATCTTTCTAGTGCCAATTTGGACGGCTGTCGAGTCGCTTTCCTCGCCGAAAATTAGGTCAGTTGCGTCCTGTTCACAAGCAGCGAGTTCTAAAGGCATCTCATCGCGTGTCATCGATGTTTTCCTTCTCTTCCGAGGCTTGTCCAGGTGTGTCTCGTCCTCGGGTATCACACTCTGTTGTTCCTCAGATACACGGTTCCTTTTTTTCTTGTTCCGTTTCGGGCTTTGCGGAGTCACGTCCACTTCTGGACACGTTTTTCCATCAGCCGTTCCCGAGTCGTTATTACACTCGTCACGTTCCGTTTCCGCATCACGCTCGTCTGCTTTGTCCCGTTTCTTTCGCTTTTTACTTTTCTTTATTTCAACGCCCGCGTTTATGATGTCCATCTTACGTCCGGGTGTGTCTATCGAAATAAGACACGCATTTAAATCGTGGAGGCTTCTGTTCACAGCGTCAGGTCATTATAAAGAATGTAGAAATAAAAACATACCTTCGTGTTTATCACGTGAGTCTGTAGTCGAGTTCGTAGAAGCGCGGCTTCTTTCCCGCTGCGTTCGGACACACTGACAACAAGCAACGCCACCTTTCGGCTCGGAGAGCAACAATAAAGCGCATGTCTCCGCCTCGCCCACATTATTGGTTGAAAATTAATGACGTCGACGCAACGTCCTGCCGCAGCTCGTCTAATTGGTCAGTGAAATGAAATGCAGTCGTTTCCGCGAAAAACAGGAAATGCTTGTGGAAACGATACGTATGGAATTAAACATTTCATTCAAATTATTTTTTTTTTTAGATGTGTACAAATCCCATTTCAGATTTAATAAAGGTACGTTTGTGACCGGGTTGTGGTCCCAGGTTAAACACATTTACAAGCATGACTTATCTTACCGCTGTTTTATCCAATTTTAGACAATCCGCGTCTGTAAATCAAAATGTCAACCAATCGAGTTTAAATGTAAGGCTTAAAGCTCGAAGCAAACAAATAAATACGTAAAGCCTAATGCTCGAAGTAATTAAACTAAGTAATCAAATCTCGCTAACTCTGCACTTCATCACTGTAATCATCACTGCACCGTTAACTTTTATCTGGCTACTGGACACTTTAACTGGTCACTTTAACAAAACACTGTCTGGATTACTAAGTCACCTTTTAGACACCATAAACCTTTCTGGATCACTGAGTCAATTTCTAGTACTTTCTTGTATTTTACTCCCTTTTTGTACTTTAGCTCTTTCTACTACATTTGATTGTATTTTTATCTTGGAGATTTTTTATTTATCTTTATATCTATTGTTATTTTTTATCCTATTTCTATTCTTTTTATTGTATTTCCCTTTTGTGCATTTTGTTGTATCTCCCCCATCCCTATGTTTAAATGCTGGAACGATCAAAACCACATTTCACTACATGTTGTACCACGTACACTATGTGACAATAAAATTAACACATTTAGTGCTGTTAATCGAGTACACAATGATTGATGTTAGGTCAAATTAGTAGACCTTTTTGAGCATTTAGAACTTGTTGACATTTATGAGTTTGAATTATAAATGAAATGATATTAGAAATGACACTTTTCAAGTAAGATGAACAAATCTGATATTTTATTTACATAATCGGGGAAAAAAAAAAAAGTTCAACAAACTAAAAAATTGACACTTTGGAATAATCCATAATGCGTAAATGTCAAAAAGTTCAACATGTTCAACATCAGAAATGTTCAACATCAGAATTGTTTATAAATACAAACATTTATGCCAAAAATAAATTACAAATGATGACAAATGAATGAATTTCACTTTTATTCATTTAAGATGTTAGTGATTCCATTAGTTTTAAATTCTCCCAGTCATACTCGACCTGGCACGTGAAACAGCAGGTTTTGTCCTCTACATCGACGTAAAATACCCTGAGGCAACCACGTTTCCCATTTCCACTAAAACCAGAGTAGGTCTTGAATAATGACTGACATATTCTGCATTGATTGATTTCAAAAGGCACCCGCAATTCGATCCTGGACCTTTCACTCCATTTCTCCCAGTTCACAACACCTTCAGCCAAAAACACACACAGACATCAGAAATCATCTCGGATTGTTAGCCATGATGCGGCAGTAAAAATCAATAAGCCCAAACACATAAAAAACAGACAAACGCTTACTGTCAAGCCATTCATAGTGAGCCTTCTGTCTGAACAGGTCCCTGTTTACAATGCTTCTGAAGGAACTGCAAGTAAGTGAAAGACTCATGTAGGCACCATCTCCGTCCAGAAGCACTACTTCCAACAGTATCATTTCCAAGATCTCCATGGGTAACTGTAAAGTAAATGTAAATGTAAATGTTTCACCCATCATTTGATTGATGGAAACTGGACAGTACTGTACATGGACACTTGCATTCAAAAGTTGCATTTCGGGAGCCTTGGATGCCTTTTGTGCCTAAAAAGAACAAGACATTATTACAAAAATAGATTACAACAAAAAAATCACCATCAAAAGTTCTGAACTCTAATTTGATATGCAATTTCTAATTCTCTACCTCAACTCCCTGATTCAGGAACACTCTCCCTCACATAGTCTACGATCTGAGAACAAACGTCGGCTAGTCGTCCCTCTGCAACGTGGCTTGAAATGTCTCACAAAAACCTTCTCTCGTTCAGCGGCTGTCTGGTGGAACAATTTACCTATTCCTGTGAGAAAATCTACAACCCTCTCAAAGTTTAAAAAAGCACTAAAAACTGAGCTCTTTCACGACCACTGTTTTGGTCGCTTTGCTCTTCTATTTTTAAGTCGCTTTGGATAAAAGCGTCTGGCAAATGACTGTAAAGTAATGTAAAAGCTCCTTGCTCAATTATTAAGCTTTTAGATGTGTGCAAATCCCTATTTAGTGTTTGTTTTTTAAACACCTATGAGACTTACCTCCAAAAGTTGAAACTCATGATCCTTGGATGCCTTTTGTGCCTAAAAAGAATTGCAGCCAAGACATGTAACTCTGCATATGTTAAAAGATTACAAACAAATACATCAGTACAGTAGAAAATAGCAGTAGAAATGATGTATAAAGATCTGGCATCAGTGGAGAAGCCCTCCAGCGTGTTTTACGTGCTGCATAAATAGCGTACAAATTCTAAAAGTAGTACTTGTTACAATTGGTCCGCGTTAAGTTATTACAGCTTATTACAGTTATTAAGTAACGTACACTATTACCAATAAAAATGATTGAGTGGTGAACAATTACCAGTCTTAGACTTCGCCTCATGGGTAGTTTCTGAGCCATCTTCCAGCAGTGTCGGATCTGGTTATATCCTAGTCTGACTATGAAGTGTTGCAAATGAGTATTTTGCCACAAACATTGCGGTATCTATATATCCTTCACACAACCCTTAACTACCTAAAACAAACAAATATCACCGGGGTTTGACTAGCTGTTATTGTTTGTTGCTGTTACCATGGCGACGTTTACCCCCCTTCTATGCCCGGTGGGCGTTATCATAATAACACACTTTATTATTACCTCTATAGGAACAACAACATGAATAATTCTCACAAACATAAATACTTGCTTTAATGCTAATATTTGCATGATAAAAAAATAAGATCAATATGTAAATTAAATGCATGAAAAAACATAAATTATGAATAAAATTTAAATACTGTGCAAAATATTATTATTATTGAACCTTTATTAATCCCTCAGTGGGGACATTTTTTCTACGCATTTAACCCATTCGAACACAACAAACTCGGAGCAGTGGACAGCTCTAACAATAATTATGATGATAATGATGATGATAATTATAATAATAAAACTGTAGAGGAGGTATTCAGTTCCCCCACATCTTTCAAAAGGTTTTTAGCTCTGGTGCACTTACCAATTATTAATGCGTATTGTATGTTTTAATGTTTGATTAAAACATGAACATTTATTATTTAAAAAATATATGTTTGCTTTATTTATACTTTTTAACGTTACTGACGCCTCTCCTGAAAGAGCTTAACTTTTATTTTTTCACCTTTTGCTTCAACCAGTCATGTTCTAAAACTTGGTCAACAGTATGTCGTATGAAAGGCATGTCAGGAAGCAGCTTCCTCATCAGATGGACAAACTGCACAGTTACTTTCGCTGTAAATATGTTTTGGAAATCGATCCCTTCGCTCAAGGTTCTCGGGGGATACGTCGCCATGAGCATGACATACAGGACGACCCCCAAACTAAACATGTCAGCACTTTTATAGTCAATGACTCTTTCGATTTTTATGATCTCGGGAGCCGAGTAGTGCAGAGTTTCTGTATCGTATTCTAAAATGGGATAATGGCAAACGATTCGTCTCGAGAATGTGGAAAGCTTAACGTTGAAATTGTTATCCAGGAGAACTTTACTACACTTAATGTCTCCGTGAGCGATATTGATTCTGTGGTGTAAGTAACTTATCGCCTCGGCCAGCTGTGAGAACAGCTTCTTAGCGCTAGATTCAGAGAGCGGGCCGGTCTTGGATAAGTACTTGAACAGGTTGGCATCACAATTCTCGGTCACCATGCAAGCCACAAGCGGGCTTTGGTGGACCCCCAGACTCCTCACGATGTATTTATGCTGAATGCCAGAGGCAATTTCTAGCCCTCGGTCCATACATTCGTCTAACAAATCAGCCTTTTTTATCACTTTGATCGCAACTTTGTTTTTCTGGTCATTAGAGGTGGCAAAGCAAATATTACCGCCCAGATTTCTTTCCCGAATGTCCTCAAACCCCCATTGTGCAAGTTCTTTTATTATATCCATTTTTTAAAAACAATATCAGATTAATCTTAACTCTGTACTGATTACATGTGGCTTTAAACACAGACAAATGGTTCAAACAGTCTTGCCAAGCTTTTATTTATAACTTTTCTGATGATGCTATGGAAATATGGCTTAACCGAAAGTTGTTTGTGGTCTTGGTTGTGGGCGGAGTTTAGGTGGAGTTGTGTTTTTGTTTGTAGTTGTGCAGTTTTAAAGACTAAATCTTACTATTTTACTAATGAGTACTTGCATTTTCTCGCTGATACCGATAATGAGTTCTTAATAAAAACTAAATTTAAGTTTACAGGTATTAGCTTTAGTCATATATTTAACAAACAAATACTAGTTTGGTACGGAAAGAACATTTATTTAAAATGAAAAGCATGTTGTGCAGCATATTACTAAACAAATCATTACAAAAAAATGTAAACAATGACCGTGCAACTGGAGTATTTTTTTTCTCAGCTTTCTTCTGGTGCTTTAAAAGAAATAATACACAATTAGAAACATTTTTTTGCATTTTGTTTTTATTGTTAGATCAAATATTTAAAATTAACAAAAATACTTCGGAAACATTTTAATCTCCTGGTACAGCATTCAAATCAAATGTTGTAGGACTCAGTTAATATATATATAAATATGTAATGACGTATAAATATGTGTACATACATACCGTATTTACTCGCTTATAGGTCGACCACCCCTACTTCAGCTGTGAGATTGTGGTATTTTGTTTAGACCCGCTTATAAGACGGGGGAAAGAGATGAGAGAAAAGTGAAAAGATAGAAATGAGTAGAAACCAAATTTTGTGTTTCATATAAAGTCAATTCCGGTTATTTGGGGCTCACGGGGACACTAAAGTGTCGCCGGACACACACCCCCTTGCGAAATAAGATGAAGTAACTCTTAAAATATCATTAAACACTTTTCCCCAAACTTAAACATATAGCACAGAACTAGAGGGAAAAAATGATAGAACACCTGTTCAGATGTTCTCTAATCCTATAGAAATAATAAAACTATTCAGACATTCTTGGTGGTAAAGGAAACCTAAAAATAAAGTAACCCTTTGTTTAAGTTGGTATTAATCTATTGAAGTTATTGTTAATGTATGTTTAAAGTTTTATTTGCCTTTGATATTGTTGCATTATAATTTTAAAGGTTGTGGGAAAAGTGCCCTGCCCCTTTAAGAGAAAAAGACAAAAAGAAGACTGACGCTAATGCTGACTCGTGGTTTGGGAATAAATAAGAGTGTGCCAAAGAGTGTGTAACTGTGCTTGTGTATGTGCGTGCGTGCGTATGTGTTTGTGCGCACTGTGCAATGCTCGGCTCGCTCACATCTTTTTGACGCAGAGGTATGACGCAAAACGAAAGCCGGCATGCCCCATTTTCTGAAAGATTTATTTAGTTCACGTCTTAAATGTTAATTTAATTACCGCGCTTGTGTCTCTGTTGTTTAATTTTGTGAGAAAGGGGGAAATATCTGCGCACTGTTCTGAGTAAAATATGTCCTATTTCGGTAGACCGCGCGTATAAGTCGACCCCCCCACTTTCAGCCCAAAATTTTAAGGAAAAATAAAGTAATACGGTACTAAAATAAAGTAAATACGGTACATACATACGTACAGCCAATGGGCTTGTTGCTCAAAGCGTCAAACGTGTTTATTTGTGCAAGAAACTGTTTGAACAAATGAACACAATTACAACGGTCAAACACAATGGTGGTAAAACGGGTTACAACCACAGTAGTTGGTGCTCGCAGCTATGTTTGCTCTGCTGTAAAACCGATTTACATTAGACATGGTCGACGATGAAGCAGAAGTTGAGTATCTGCGTTTTCCAGACCCTGTAATTACTCCTGCGTTACCCACGGCTTGTTACCAATAGTTAACGGTCCAGACACAGTCGTTCACTCATTTCACCCGTCGTTTTCTTTGTCCGGTGCCGAGCTATTTTCCCTCAGCCATTCATGGTCTAGAACCTCTCCAATTGTGTATCGTATCGAAGGCATCCCACAAAGCAGCATTCTCATCAGATGAACAAACTGCACGGATACTTTAGCAGAAAATGGGTTCTTGAAATCGATCCCTTCGCTCAAGGTTCTCGGGGGATACGCCGACAGGAGCATGACGTACAGGACGACCCCCAAACTAAACATGTCGGCACTTCTATAGTCAATGTCATCTTCGTTTTGTATGATCTCGGGCGCCGTGTAGTGCAGAGATTCCGTATCGGATTCTAAAAGAGGTTCGTTCGCTGAGATGTTTCTCTTGAAGAAGGTGGAAAGCTTGACATTGAAATCGTTGTCTAGTAAAATGCCGCTGCATTTAATGTCTCCGTGAGCGATGTTGGTTTTGTGGTGTAAGTAACAAATCGCCTCAGCCAACTGTGAGAACAGCTTCTTAGCGCTGGATTCAGAGAGCGGGCCGTTTAAAGCCAAGTGCCGGAAGAGGTTATTCTCAAAAATCTCCGTCACCAGACAAGCCACAAGAGGCGTTTGGTACACTCCCAGACTCTTAACGATGAACTTGTGCTCAATACGAGGGGCGATTTCCAGTCCTCGGTCCAGAGAGTGTTTTGACAAGTCGTTCTTATTCAACACTTTAATAGCAACTTTTTCTTTGTTTGCCGCTGACGTGGCCAAAAAAACGTTTTCACCAACGTTCCTCTCCTTAATATCCTCAAACCCCCATTGTGTAAGTGCTTCAATCATGTCCATCTTTTTTTAATATCAGATTATTCGTAAATCGTCCGATTAGTTGTTGCTGTGAACTAAGAGAACAGAGACGCGCGAGAAAAGCTTTATAACTTCCACTGCGACTTTGTGGAAAAATTGAGTCATCGAGTTACTCAAGACTCACGTCATTGTCTTGACCAGGATTTCTTTTGATAACCACCCCATTTTTAGGGCTTCGATTGCCAGCGTTTTTGAAATATTGTAATTGTGTTAGATATCTGTACATACAGTACTGTAATTGTATATTGTAAATGTATTGTCTTGCCGCTGTTTGCACCATTTGTTGTCTGTGAAAAAGTTCCACAGATTGGCAAAATCCGAGTCAACAGAAGAGTCCGTTTAGGAGTTGCGTCTTTTATGCAGAGGTGTAAAGAGTGTCTGAAAACTAGACTTGCTTAAAAATATAGATGTACCTTACTGTAAAAATGTCTACTACAAGTCACCAATTTCAAGTAGATTTGAGGAATAAAGAAGATTCCTTTTTATTTACGAGGTTTTATTTCCTAATATAGAAATTAAATTTAACACTGCAAAGTTTCAGAACAAAATGCAAAATGCAACAAAAATCACCTTGTCCGCCCAAGAAATTAACCGCAGTAGAAAAAAATGCTGAACTGTCGCGCACAATTATTAATGTAGCGAGTAACAGTAAGTGTTCATTCAAATGTAGTGGAGTAAAGATACCGATACTCAATCACTTATGTAGTCAGGTAGAGAGTAAAAGTTGCTTATATTCTTGATAGTACAACTACAAAGTACCCAAAATACTTGAGCAACAAAGTCCACTTACTCAAGTACTTTACACCACTACTTAATGATTGTGAGGTCAATAAAGGACATGATTGTGTTAAAAAGCTGAAACCCCATTAAATGCTGCATGCTGCTATACTGTATATAGTCCAATTGGATGAGGTTCAAGCCATCCTCATGTGTTAGTCACACTTGATTTTTTTCAGGATTATTAGTTTAAGCATTCAATTTACTCTAATTTAGCCTTAAAATTTACAATTTACTCAAGTAACTATTGTGTAATGAATTGCAGAATGATAGTCAGGTGGTTGCTATACCCCAATCTTGCCTCAGAGACCAGTCCAATGGAACTGATCATATCACTGAGTCAACAGCCAATTGAATTGTTGTAAGAAAAGTGTTGAGATTTTTTTTTTCTTTCTAATTACGATCATAAAGCTCTTTTTTTTGTGTGTCTTTACACTATATCCTCCCTAAAACTATGACAAAAACAACAAAGCACTTTTAGATTACAAGGACAACACAAATATAGAAAAGCAATAAGACACGGAGGATTTTACAGCGCTCACATTAATACAAATGTTTAAATTGAAATATGCCTCATCGATTTCTATAATCTTTTTAAATACCGTATTTACGTGAATATAAGGACCTCGTGGATACAGTATAAGCACCCCCCTGGATTTTCAGGCACAGAATAAAAACTCCAAAAAAAAACTATTTTTGTTTTTTACGTTTACTTTTCTGGTTCAAATACGCTATATTTTCTCCTAAACATACAATTTTTTCGTTATTTAACAAGCCTCTAACTTTTTTGTATCATTTTGATATCGTTTTACTTCAATGATAGATAACAAAAAGTAAATTCTAGTGGTCAGAACTTCATTTCTCAAGGGTCTTTGCGTCAGTCTGCGCATGCACAAAGCAGCTGCGTAAGGCCCGTCGAGCTCTCGGTTTATCTGACGCTGTGGCGATAATTAAAGCGAAGGATTATAGTCCCCTGTTTATCAGACCGAGCGTTTTGATTGTGTGTTCCTTGGATTTTTACTTGTTGCCCGTGTTCTTCATTTTCGACTGTTTTGACTCTGTAATGTTTCTTTATTTCTGTTATTGAGCTTGACACGACGCGACTGTCACTCGGACAGAGCTGGAGGGAAGGACCCACGTGCACAGCACAGAAACACAAGGGAGCTCTCTCTCAAGGGGTTGACGGTTGCAACAGGGGTTTATTCCAATAGAGTGGTCAGGCAGGCAAGGTCATACACAGGATATCCAATAAGCCAAAAAACGCTAGGCAAGGTGGGAAAATCAGGAACAAGGCACAAGGTCAGAACCGGCAAGACTAGGTATATGCACTAAGGCAACACAAGGCTAGGAAACAAGACTAGAAACAAGATCACGAGGCTAGAGTGACAGGATTCACATCTGACAATCTGACACAGAACAGAGCACTACACAGGAAATAAATACATGACTAGTGATTAACCAAAATACACACAGCTGACACTAAGACACGGACACAACGCGATCATGATTAAAGAATGAAACGACATGACAGGAGTGATTAACGAACAAACGAGTAACAGCTGGGAACAAGACAGAAACGATCGACACCAGGAAGTAAACACACAAACCGTGGGGGAAAGCCAGGAAGTAAACAAAACAACATGACGTCTAACAGAGAGGGAGTGACACGATTTCAAAATAAAGACAAACTTAAAGTCCCCAAAAAAAACAACAAACACTCCAGAGTTTGTGACAGAGCTAATAAAAACGTTATTTAAAGAACGGCGATTATAAACACCCCCTAGTTTTGGAGCGTCAAAATTTTGAAAAAAGGGTGCTTATATTTGCGTAAACACGGTAGTAGGGTTTGACCGAGTCTAAAAGGAGCTGCACCTGTGTGAAAATTAACCATTTGTGCATAAACATAACCTCCAGCACATCCAAAAAGTCACAATTCCCGTTAAACAAGGTGGCTTTTTATTTTTTTCCTACTTTTTCTTCAGCCAAACATAGTCTAGAACCTCCTCAATAGTGTATCGCATGGATGGAGTTTTGGAAAGCAGATTCCTCATTAGTTGCACTAATTGCACGGATAGTTTAGCCGCGTAAACGTTTTTAAAGTCAATCTCTTCGCTCAAGGTTCTCGGGGGATACGCCGACAGGAGCATGACGTACAGGACGACTCCCAAACTAAACATGTCGGCACATTTATAGTCAATGACACCTTGACCGTCTATGATCTCAGGAGCCGTGAAGTGCAGAGATTCCGTATCGGATTCGAAAAGAGGTTCGTGCGCTGAGATGTTTCTTTTAGAGAAAACGGAAAGCTTGACATTGAAATTGTCGTCCAGAAAAACGCTGCTGCATTTAATGTCTCCGTGAGCGATGTTGACTTTGTGGTGTAAGTAACAAATCGCCTCAGCCAACTGTGAGAACAGCTTCTTAGCGCTGGATTCAGAGAGTCGGCCGCTGGTGGCTAAGTACTTGAACAGGTTGTTTTCACAATCCTCCGTCACCAGGCAAGCCACATGAGGCGTTTGGTGAACTCTCAGGTACTTCACTATGTATTTATGCTGGATATACGAGGCGATATTAAGTCCTCTGTCCAGAAAGTCGTTTGACGTTTCAGACTTGCTTATCACCTTAATCGCAACTTTGCCTTTATGTTCATTTGAAGAGGCCAAAAAAACATTATCACCTGCGTGTCTTTCCTTAATGTCCACAAACCCCCATCGTGTAAGTGTTTCTTTTATATCCATCTTCAACACAAGTATTTGAGCTTATTCGTACATTCAGAGATGACTTATTGCTGTGAAATGAGAAAAAAGAGACGCCCAGCCTCTTTATAGACTTTTCTGTAAATGTGTGGAAAACTGGCATGCAGATTACGTTTCCGTGAGTCATCATGTGATCCAGTTCTTATCATGTAACTCCTAGACGCAAACAACATGTGAGCAGTATTTTTGCTAAAAATTGGGATCGTTTTTGTGGGTGAAGTTTAAAGACACATTTTTAGCAACTTTGTCAAAGCTAAGACAAAAGTTCTTGTCATTTGTAGTCCTACGAAATGGTAAAATGTAATTGGTCATATGTAAGCCTAATTTTTCAGATTTCAGTTTTCAGGTTAGTATGTAACATAATAGTATTATTTTGCATTTTTTTCTGAATTTTCGACTCTCAAACATTTGGGCGGGGCTTATAATCACCAATTTCAAATATGCACGTAAATATAAGCGCTTATTTTTCCATATTTCAAGTCAGGAGCAATCACAAATAAACGCAATAGCTTATCTATTAAGATAACAATTATTTTAGTTGTAAATTGTTTAATCTCAAACAAACGCAAAAAACGCAAGCAAGCAGCGTTTTCATTAGGAAAGAGCTAAGAAACAGAACAAACTCTTAGTTAAAAAAACTACGGTAATATTTCTCTCTCTCTGTCTCTCTCGAGAACGTCGCAGCTTTAACTGTTTTGAACGAGCGCAAAGGCTTTTCTAACTTTCAAATATCGATCTGACGCGCACCAGATGGATTGTACCACTTTGTTAACTAGAGGAGGGGTGTCGAATTCTCGGAAAAGCAGTGTTTATGATGCCTGCGGGCTCCTAAAAGCTTTCTAATTTTCGCCCGCTTAACGACGTCCTGCATACAGAATATTATTTAAAATGAAAAAATCTCTGATATAATGAATGTACTTTTGGGGCCCCACGCAGCAGCGTAATAATAATAATAATAATAATAGCGTATGCCTCAGGCCGGCTGTGTGTCAGCACTGCTGGAAACTGTTTAGCTGGTTAAAGAAGCTATAAAACTGACCTTCCTCTCAGAAGATTGAGAATCTGGAGCATCACATTTGTGGGTCAAACAAACGCTCAAAATGACCAGAAATAAGAGAACTTTCCTGTAGATTTGAAGAAAACTGAAGATTTGACAAACCTTTGAACGGTAGTGTACATATGTAAATAAAGTAACATTTAATTTCATCATCTTGAGGGCAAAAAAAAGCACCGTCTGACTGGGTCTCCATTCAGGCTCGCCAAACAAATCATGAGCGATATTACTTCGCCAACAACACTCCTCTTAAAGTGCAATAAAACAAAGAAAAGCCACAAAGCAAAACCCAGCCGCCGAACCATACATAATTACTAAAATTCAAGTAAAACAACAAACAAAGTGCTTAAATTTTGGTTTGCTAATATTTGATTTTAATAGGTTTTCCTTGTCATACAAAAAGACCAGATTAGTGATGTTTAGCAGTCCTGCCCTTCTACTGGTAGATGCTTTAAAGAGGTGCTTTTAAGTAGTACTGTTTGTCAATAGGACTTTCACATTTGAGGAATAGTGCTTGTCCTGTCAAAGTCAAGAGACTCAAAAGAGATTAAATAATTAAAATCGGTTTTAAACTCTTGTCTAATTACGTTGTCATTTTAGGTACACGACAGTAAGAAACAACATTTGTATTTTAATATCTTTTACAATCTTACAAGCAGTAGCATAGGCGCTTGCATGCTCTCCCTGTGCTTAGGTGGGTAGGTGTCCCGCCTTCAGGCCCAGAGTAGCTGTGATTGGCTGCAGAACTGTGACCCAGCAAGAAGTCCCAAGCTGTTCAGAAAATGAATGGATGGAAACATTAAAGTCTTCTTTTCTCTCTTTTGTTAATTTTGTCCATTGGTTTATGGCAGGGGTGGACAAAGTTTGATTCCGCGGGCCACATTGGGTTCTAACATTTGGCAAAGGGGCCGAACCAAGCTTGCTGGTCAATCAGCTGTCAATCACATTCTCACCAGCCAATCAGAGTAAGGGAAGCTATGTGAAGCTAGTGTCCAAACGAAAAAAAATCGTTTTCGTTTTCGTCAAATGAACAAAAAAATTTGATTGGAATAGAAAGTTTCAAACCGAAACGTGAAAATTGCAAGAGAAAAAAAAAAAACCAATTCATTACAGATTAACCGAATTTACATAAAAAATATATTTGACTTTCATTTAATCTTTACACGTTCGGCGGGCCGTAGTTTGCCCACCCCTGGTTTATGGGTTTCTTTATTTTCAGTTCATCCCGTTTTCAGCCGCATTCCACAAAAGTTCCAATTCTTGAGTCAGATGGCGTCATAGAGGGCTTTTAACTTTTTATTTTTCATTTTGTGCTTCAGCCAATCATGATCCAGAACTTGTTTGACAGTGTAGCGCACATCCGACAGTAGCATTCCTGTTAGTTGGATACATTGCAGGGAAACTCGGCCTGTGTATAATTTTTCAAAATCTGTCCCTTCGCTTAGGGTTCTCGGGGGATACGTTCCCATCAGCATGACGTACAGGACAACCCCCAAACTAAACATGTCGGCTCTTTTAAAGGTGATCACGCCTTCGTTTTTTATGATCTCCGGAGCCGTGTAGTGTAGAGATTCCGTGTCAAATTCCAGCAGAGGTTCGTGATAGGAAACATTTCTTTTACAAAAGGCAGAAAGTTTTACATTGAAATTGTCGTCCAGAAAAACGCTGCTGCACTTAATGTCTCCGTGCGTTGTGTTGACTTTGTTGTGCAAATAATACACTGCCAAAGCCAACTGTGAGAACAGCTTCTTAGTGCTGGATTCAGAGAGCGGGCCGTTCGTACCCAAGTACTTGAACAGGTTATTCTCACAATACTTTGTCACAATGCAAGCCATTTTCGGGGTTTGGTGCGTATCCAGGTACTTCACTATGTATGTGTGCTGGATACTAGAGGCGATTTCCAGTCCTCTCTTCAAAGATTCCTCTGTTAGTTCATCCTTTTTTATAACTTTAATAGCAACTTTCTCCGTATGTGCGTTTGACGTGGCCAAAAAAACATTCACTCCCAAACTGATCTCCTTTATGTCTGCAAATCCAAATTGAGTAAGTGTTTCTTTTATGTCCATCGTTGACTCGAGGACATTGGCGTATTCACGAGCTTGCGAAAAGTGCTCGTTGCTGTCAAATGAGAGCCTGTCACGTACCACGTACCTTTATAGCATTTCCAGTGAGGTGGAAAAACGACGCTCGTTCTTATGGATCAAATCAGCAAAATTTCCATGAATCTTCGTGCGACTCAATAGTTATCATGTGACTGCAATACGCACACATCACACAAAAAAAATGTTTTTTTCTCTTAGTAAACATTTTTGGGTGGAATATTCCATTTATGTGTAGATAGAATACAATGGCTACTACACTTTAAAAGCCAGGTTTTATTATTACATTTTTTTTTTCATGTTGTGAGAAGGTCACTCAGTTTCCTTGATCAAAAAAAACTTGCAAATGCCCGAAACGGTTTCATATGTTGAGTATGTCTAGTGGAATCTTCCATCCCCTGCATATGTCTTTCTTTAAACTGTGAGGCTAAAATGTCTTGGGTTGTTCAAGTTCAGTTTATTTTTAAAGTGCTTTTCCAGGTTAAAGACTGTCCTAAAGCAGCTGTATAAAATGGTTATTTTTGCCAAATAGTCGTATAACATTTTGACCATGGCTATAGTAACTGACGCGACAGAGGCTAGAAAAACAAAACTGATGAAGAAGGTGAAGAAAATAGGAAGAATCTTACTCACTGGAAAAAATCTATCATTACAATGTCGGGTAGTGGTGGTTCGGCATGATGGGCATTTTCAAAAGAATATCAGATATCAGATTATTTGTGAGTTGTCCGATTAGCTCTTGCTAATGAACTTGTATTGAACTAAGAGAACTGAGATGCACGAGATAAGCCTTATAACTTCCCCTGCGATTCAGGATGATGGGTGTCTCTCTGTGGGGTGGGATCCAGTTTTTGTGAAAACGATGTAAGTGGCGGATTTGTGAAAGTACCCCATCCCTAGCAGCTACCCAGGCAGGGGGACATGTCCATCATCAAGGACTCCTTGTGGTCTGTCGGCTTGTCGATCAGGATGGCTCTGGTGAAAAGCCATAGTCTTTGCACCGGTGAACAAAAGACATTTTTCTTTTTTAATGACTCTGTTTTTCCTCATTTTTCATAGAGGCTTTGAGTTGAGCTGGGACTAAGTAAAGCGCCATATAAATAAAATTGAACTTGAAAATCGGACACCATGGGTGTGGTCCGAGAGATCTGCTTGAATGATATACAAGTGCTCTTCGAAAATAAATTGAGTCCCAAGCCGGGACAATGCGAGGAGCGTCATCACTACTTGAATGAGGGGGTAATTAGAAGCAGTATGTCTCTTGATCTGTCATAAAATGCTTAATATAACTTGGACTCAGCATCTTACATGGCATCCTGAGGCGAATGTTCCGGCTTGATAACCAGACATTGTGAGTAGCTTGGGGGTCTTGAGACGACTTGTGTCTGATTGAGTTTGGAACCTCTGTCTGGTTTGTTGGAGATAATTGTAAGTCCCGTACCCTCTCACTTTCCTTCATCTAGTGGTCAACGGACAGGATTTCAGTGGATTCTTTAGGCCAGGGAATAATAGTTGATACCCTAGAATACATGGGAACAGCGTTAACCCTGTACTGGCTTGTTGCAAGGTGTTCTGTGCACACTAAGCCCAGGGATGATTTTACTGTAACTCTTGTATCCTGATGAAAAAAGCAAAGTACAGGTGCCTACAGACCGTATTTTTTCTCTCCGATTGGATGTTAGACTTGGGGTGATGATCAATTTGCTCATTGTGTTTTTTCTATCTACAAATTTCCAATGAAGTCAGTCTTCCGGCTTCAGTGAGACGGCTTTCAATTTTTTATTTTTTATTTTGTGCTTTAGCCAATCATGATCCAGAACTTGTTTGATGGCGGATCGCATCACTGACAGTAGCATTCCTGTTAGTTGGACACATTGCAGAGTAACTCTACCTGTGTATAATGTTTCAAAATCAATCCCTTCGCTTAGGGTTCTCGGGGGATACGTTCCCATCAGCATGACGTACAGGACAACCCCCAGACTAAACATGTCTGCGCTTTTATAGTCAATGACACCTTTGTTTTCTATGACTTCGGGAGCTGTGTAGTGCAGAGATTCCGTGTCAGACTCTAAAATAGGTTCGTGATAGGGTGAGTTTTTTTTACACAAAGTGGAAAGCTTGACATTGAAGTTGTCGTCCAGAAAAACGCTGCTGCATTTAATGTCTCCGTGAGCGATGTTGAGTTTGTGGTGTAAGTAACATATCGCCTCAGCCAACTGTGAGAACAGCTTCTTGGCTCTTGATTCAGAAAGAGGGCCGTTTAAAGCCAAGTACTTGAACAGGTTGTTCTCACAATACTCTGTCACGAGACAAGCCACATAAGGGGTTTGGTACGTATCCAGGTACTTGACTATGTATGTGTGCTGGATATGAGAGGTGATTTTCACTGCTCTGTCCAGACATTCTTCCGATAATTCATCTTTATTCATGATCTTAATAGCAACTTTTTTGTTATAGGCATCTGAATTGGCGGAGAAAACATTTCCACTTAAATTTATCTTCCTAATGTCATGAAACCCCAATTGTGTAAGTTCATAAACGTCCATTTTAAAGCTTTTTGCAAACAGCTTGAAAAGTGGCCGTAAACTAAGACATAAGAGCAGTGGTGCAGCAGATTCTGGAATGCATTTATATCCTTTTCAGCGATGTGGAAAAAAGTGATCGTCTGAACGTGGAAATTGTCCGTGAATCATCATCACGTCATTTTAAAAAAAACATCACATGACAATCCTTTTGTTTACTGGTTTTAAACATGTCATGGACTGTCGTGCTCCATTATTAACTTTATTTTACATTGGTCTGGGATAGGATTCTGCCAACACGATTAGATTTAAACAGATCAGTATACCCGATTTAATTTACGTTTGAAATGTAAAAGAATAAACTAAAAAGATATTCATCCTAGTTCACAATTTTTTTTTCTCCTGAAAATAAATAGTAACAATAAAATGAATACAATTTCAAGTTCAAGTTCTGAGCATTTGTAAGCCGCTTTTCATAGTTTTAACTGTCTCAAAACGCACTTGTGAATATGTAAGAAAATTGTTGCTTTTTATTGATTAGTAGTTGGTGTTAAAAATATGGCTATGAATATCACTATGACTATGACAAAGATCAGTGTTTTGAGACAGTTCTTTCCAAACTGCTGTTGCAGTTTTTCTCAGTCGCTAACAAGCGTTTGTCCAAACCGTTTTCACATTTTCAAAACTAAACACAGTTAACACAGCATTGGTGTTTTGTGGCCATACCTTTCACACATTTCATGTCGTTTTCACCCAATATGCAGTCAGTGAACACATTTCCACAATGCTTACATGTTCTTAACAGACATTCTATACCTCTTCACAAAATGATGGATTGTTTTTGTAGCATTTACGAATGTTAACACACAACATCCCACAATAGCAACAACAATATTCTAAACCTTAAATACAGTATAAAAACCTCTGCTTCTGCCATCATATCAGTTTAAAAACAATATACATTTAAAAAATACCTCTCAGCTGATAATAAACAAACTATTGAATAATGGCTTATGTTGACATTTGATTTATGTTGGGTAAATTGGGCCAACCACAGCTGATTCCAGTCTGGCTTGGACTTATTGGGGGTTGTGAAGAAAGACTTTGAGGGGTGATGTTTTTGGAAACAGAAACAGAAAAGACAAAACTGTAATGTCTGGACGAGGAAGAGAAGGAGCAAGGGAAAAGAGCAGGCCGAGAGGAGGTGAGAGGAGCAGGAGAGTTAGAGGAGAAGGAGCTAAGAAGAGGGCAGTTTTTTTCAGTTGCTAACAAGCGTTTGTCCAATCAGTTTTCACATTTTCAAAACTCTATACACAGTTAGCACAGCATTGGTGTTTTGTGGCCATACCTTTCACACATTTCATGTAGTTTTCACCAACAGGTGCATCGCCTTGGAGGACATCAGATGTGATGTTGATGAAAACATGTGGCCTAACCCTGAAGATCGCAGAGATTACGTACAGCAATTTATTGATTTTTTTTAAATTTGGTTTGTTTGTTGTTTTTTTCTTCATTAAATACATGTAAAACCTGAAACCTGAAAGTCTATGGAGTTTTTGTAATGTCAATAATAGCCAGTATTTTGAAACCTGGTGTACTTTGACTGACTGCATGTTCCTTGTGAACTGAAAACAAGTGTTATTCTTTGACAGAATTATTTCATTTTGAGTCAGATTTCCAGTGTTTCGGTAAAAGTGTGTGTGCAGAGAAAGATGTTTTCTGTTTTGAAATTGATTGATTCAACTTTAACCTTGTTCAACTTTAATGATGAGTTAGTGTATATTTAACAAAATGTTCTTCTCAGAAGAAAATTTTCCATTTGGCCACTTGTGTTTTGTATTTGTGACACTGTGTTAAGAGTTTAGAAAAAGTATCTGAAGTATAGGTAAGCGCTTGTTAACGACTGAAAAAAACTAATACATTTTATGAATAGTTGACTAAACAAATAACCTATTAGAAGTTTGACAAATCATTAGGAGTTAAAAAATTATTCGTTTTTAATATGACAAAAGTTTTTAATATGACAAAAGCAGTGTATAAAAGATGTACAAAATATACGCAGTATAAATAATCAACAATTCTACACCTATTAATTCCTTAAAAAAATGAAAGAAAGGTTTACTATTGGTAATTTTTTTATCTATGTATGTGAAATTTTCTCAATAAAATAATCAGACTTATATAAGCTTATACAAGCTTATACAAACGTATAATAAGCATTTGGGGTGATTGGTGACGTTTGACTGACGTGTGATCGGTGGTGTTCTAGCGCCACCTGCTGTCCTGGAGAAGACCTGCAAAAACAACCCCGTTCCGCTTCTAGGAAGTGAGGGGTTGTGCTTCTGTTTAAATAGTCAACGGCTCGACACCAAAACACGACGAGTGCATCGTGGAAACTGGTAAGCGTTTTAAAGCGAATCGGAAAGAAAGATCACAGCGCGGGTGTTTTCTTCAGGCAGCCGGAGCTTGACCCGAGCGGAGAGGTCAATGCCATTCTTCTGTTTTCGTTCTCCCTTTTCCATCTAACCGTTGCATTTTTTACTCACGCTTTCATTTTATGGACAATTGTTTTCATGAGAGAAAGTCCGTTCCAGGAAAACAAGTTTTTGTTAGATAACCGCTGCACCATTTGGTTGTCTACAAATATAAACCGTAAAAGTCTGACTTCGCGTCATTCGCGTCTGATTGAGTGTGACAAACCGTTTCGAATGCAAGCCTCGGATTAAGAAATTTCGGATTAAGAAATCCCATCGAACTGCGCAAATGCCAAACAAACGCGTTGTCATGGCAGCCTCGCGTTTGAAATTCAATGAGTCGCCGATCCGCCCGTTTCACGGCTGTTGTGCGGGGAATCGAACGTCTCACCTCCCAAAGTCAAGTTACCTGCTTCCGGCACATAACAGTCCTTATTGTGGCACTTACTGACAGACAGGCAGACAGACAGGCAGACAGACAGGCAGACAGACAGTCCCAGCAGATGCATTTATCAATGCAAATGCAGCGCATTTGTTGTTTACAATCAAGAATTGTCTGTATTGTGAGTCAGTGTGTATTCTTTTATTACACACATTGAGACTAGAATAAACAAGTAAAGTAGAATAAAAAAGTAGATTATATAGCCTACAGTCGCACAAATGTGTGTAAATGCGTCTATTCACGATATTTATGATAACATTTTTGCATGTTTATTTTTTTTTATTTTACATATTTTGTCTGCTGCATTTCCCCGCTGTGGGACAAATTAAGGCATTTTCATTAATTTAAATGTTAATAACAAATATACTCCTAAATAACATTACAGTAATTAGCAGTTTTTTGTCATTTCTTTAACATTTGATATAATTCTGGACACGCCTAGATTGTAAATGCTATGCATTTGGTTTCATGAAATTAAGTACAATAAAATTTATTTTTTTTTTTTTTCAAATAATGTTATAGTAATCATCAGTATTAGAATCTGATCACAGGACTAATAAACCATGTTTTCCAAAATTAAAACAGTATTAAACAAGTTTCTTTTTTTTTAAGAATTATTAGAACGTTATTTTTGTCTTTTACATTTGATATAATTCTAGACATGCCCAGATTTGTTTAAAAAAAGGCGCTATGCATTTTATTTCATGGAACTAAGTACTTTGTTTTATCAAATAATATTACAGTAATTATCAGTTTTGGAATCTGATCAAAGTAAAGGACAAATAACTGCCCCCCCCCCCCCTAATAAATAAAATTAAACGGCAGTTTTTTTTCTCTCTATACATTTAAGAATGATAAAACTTTATATTTTGTCTTTTCTTTTAGATTGGATATCATTTTAGACATGCTAAGATATGTTAATAAAAAGGCACTGTGCATTTTATTTTATGGAATTAAGTACGTTAAACGTGTTTATAAATGCTAAATGAAAGCTGCAGCGACACATCTGTAGTGAGTATCACTGGATCATGTAAAGTGTGTGTGTATGTGTGTGTGCGTGCTCACACTTTCACCTACAGTACAAAGATTGTAAATAAAACCTCTTGATTTGAAAACAGATAATGTTCTAAATGAAGACCACAATCCAAACCCAGCGGCCAAGCTAGAACATTACGAGGCATCATGCCTGTGATACTAAACACAATTATAAATGTCGTGCATAATATTTTTATTATATATATCATTTTACTTTGATAACATGCCTCATGGAGGATGCACTGTAAAACATGTCACTGTAAAAAAAGCGCTAATTTACTTAGCGCTAAAGTTCCGAAAGCATACTGTAAAATTAGGATTCCAATTTTACTTTACAATTTTACAAACCTATTAGCCTATTAATATTGCTTTATTTTTGCTACTTTTTTGAAGCGTTGTGAAAACAGCAATTTGCCTTTGTTACAATATAACATTTTTTTTACTGTAAATATCAATATGCAAATAATTAGAATACACTCACCTTTGACCGTGTGGGTTATTGTAGAGTAAAACATTTATATTCTTAAGACACAGTTCTACCTAAACTGGTGTTAATGCATTTTAGAAATACTTACTATGAAATAAATAACGTATTAGCAGTTTGACAAACCAATATTTTTTAATTACATTATTTCTTTCATTTAGTGCTTATATTATAATGACAAACCTCCTTTGTGCATTTCTAGCCAGATGATCTCTGATTGCAATGTTGGATTCAAGGCCTGTGGACAGTGACCCCGGTCTTCACCTGTGACCTCTGGCCACTAAACCATCCATTTCTGAACGTTGCATTTGCACAGTTGGGCTTCTGTCTCATATATTTAATTCCAGCACCCCAAAAACGTGAAAAACCCAACAAAATACTGATCCAGAATCTCAAGAATATAACTCACCCCCTTTTTTTTTAGCTTCACATTTTAATTTGTCTATTTATTCTTTGTCTTTTGTCCTATTCTATTTGTAGTTACTGATGCATTATTTTTAGGAGCTTTTTTGAATTTTAAAAAAGAGCTCACTAAGTTCATTCCATAATTTTGCACCATAATCTTTGACCAACTCTTAACTTTAAAAAAAAAAGACTCTGCTTTTTGGAATTGTATTATTTTTGACTCTTTTTTTATATTTTTATGATCTCTAATATTTTAATATATATAAACAATATATTTTAGTTTTAAACAGATATTCTCATTAAACATTTGATTTGTTTTTGCTTCACTATGCTTTTGTTTTGCAATTGAACTAAAGAGTCTATACAAGATTTTCCTGCATTGCCCCCAAATCTCAGCACAGTACAAAAAGTACCGCATAATCAAAGAACAGTAAATCAAATATAATGTTAAATACTTCTTTTGTTTTGTACAGTACGCCAATTGATTTAGAGACTTTTTGTGTAATGTGACAAATTGAATTGAATTGAATTTAATTTAATTGAAAAAGCCTTTAATTGTTACATTTCATGTCACAACAGCAGTCAATTGTTTATAGTTTATATATGTAATATAAAAAACACACTATAAATACACAACTGTTTAACTGCATACATTTATTTATGTATAGTTCAATTTATAAATCACACACTATAAATAAATAAACATCATCATAACTACAATTCAAGTCACCAGTTTTAATTATGGAGGTGAAATGAAACACTGTGTCTTTTAAACAGAGCAAATTGAAAATGTGTTTTCGGGACTGAGTGCTGACCGGTAGCGTTGTGTTTGGTCAGTTGAAGGTGTGAGAGCCGAGGCGAGATGGATTGGGATGCTGAAAGACGCAGTTTGGTGCAGGTGATCAGCGAGAAGTACAGCCCGGAGAACTTCCCTTACTTCCGCGGGCCCGGAGTGGGCGTGGTCATTCGTTCAAGTCCGCAGGGTTCACCGGTCAAAGGCTAGTATTTTGTTGGGTTTTTCAAATTTAAATGCTTATTTTAATTGTACATATACACATTATACTTGGTACAACATGCAATGAAATTTATTTTTCCAATTGTCCAGCATTTAAACATGGCTGGGTGGGCATGGACACAATAAAAAGATAAGAGATAAAAATCCAATAAAATACAAGCTATTATACAAGATTAAATATGAAAAATACAAGGAATAACTATGAAGATGATAAATTTATTTTGAAAAAAATAAAAATACATAAAAATGAGCAAACTTTTTTTTGTAAATTTTTGTAAAAATTTTATTGTAAGACTGTTGTATTGTATTGTAAGACTAAAATAATAGATGATCGAAGATTGACATTAGAAAGATCAATTGCACGCTTTTTTTTGTTCCAATTTTAGACACTCAAAAAACTTTTTTTGATTAAATGCGTATATTTCAAATATGTACGTAAATATATGAAGCCATTTTTCATATTTCAAGTATAGTACGATCAGTGTTGTGCAAGTTACTTCGAAATTGTAATACGTTACATATTACTTATTACTGTTTGTAAAAAGTTACATTACAATATTACTGTCTCAGAAATGTAAAATATTACATTACTTCTGTATTACTTTTAGGTTACTTTCACCAATATGACTACAGAAGTAGAAATTACAGTCCTATAATAACAAAATGTTGTTATTATACATTTAACAGCAGTTGTTGTTACATTTTATGTTAAACAAAAAATGTACCTTTTACTTGTACAGTTTACTTGCTACAACAAGTGATAGTTATGTAGTGTAAGGACTGTGGCCTATCCAAGCTACCAATATCAATATACCGTATTTTCTGGACTATAAGCCGCACCTGTATATAAGCCGCTTCTGCTCTATTTTCGGAGAATTAACTAAAAAAAACATAAACAAGCCGCACCTGCATAAAAGCCGCATCCACTCTATTAAAAAAAGTTCCCTTTCCAGTTCTTCACTTGACACTACTGGGAACAGTGACACGTCCGCGACAGTGCAGTGCGTAGCCGTAGTTACGCGAACCAGCAGAGCCAATAGCTGCACACCTCGAGCTCAGAGCCAATAGATGCACACCTCGAGCTCAGAGCCAATAGCTGCACATCGCGAGCTCAGAGCCAATAGCTGCACATCGCGAGCTCAGAGCCAATAGCTGCACACCGCGAGCTCATAGCAGTGTTACAAAATACAACGCTCCACCAGCGAAAGGCGAGACAAATGACTTGCTGGTCTATTTACGAACAGGAAATAATAAATGTTTATTGTATTGTCTTGAAAGTGAAAGATTTGATGTAACGTAATAGAGTAATATATTACTGAAAATACTATAAGTAATAAGTTACACTACTGCGTTACAGCAAAAGTAATATATTATTGTAATATGTTACTTTTGCTGCGTGTTACTCCCAATACTGGGTACGATCACAAATAAATGTGATCGGAAATCCTGAGCAACAAAATGTGTCGCCGCAGAAATGTCCTCCCGAGTCCTGAAATATTTTCGCCATACAAAAGGAGCACGATTTTTTTCTTATATCTAACGTGCAGGGATATGGAGGACCAAAACCGCCGAAATCAAATATAAATGACAAAGGAAATAAATGTACTTTTGTATAAATAAATGCGGAAATGCATTAGTAAAAATAAATGTATAAATACATATATTTATGTCAGTACAACAAATGAGAAATAAATGTAACCATTTATCTTTTCCTTCTCTCAAGCCGGTTTTCTTTTTCTTTTTCGATGAGGGTCGGCCTTTTTCTTTTTCGATGAGTGTTGGCCTTTTTCTTTTTCTTTTCCAAAACGTGTAGTCAAATGAGGGGGCGTTTCCTTATTGCGTCACTGCACAGTCAGTGGCTAATTTGTGAAGAGTTCCCTGTTCGATTTGTCTTGTCTAGCGGCTGTTTTATAATGCAACACTTCATAGAATCATAGACGTGAAACTAGCATTAGCCAAGAAGCTTTGTTCAAATGTGTGCCCACACTTTTCAACCCCAAGGGTGTTGATCCGCGCGCGTATTGACGTTTCCGCAGGTTGTTCGGGATAATTCAGGTCCCACAGCCTCCCAGGCATCATGCCGTCACTTACCTGAAAGCCATGTCGTCACATCTTTAACTGCGCATGTGAATATTAAACTGAATCATGTGTTGATGAATCTCATGTTTGTACATTGCTGTGTGTATTTCCCTCCCGTTTACCGGATTAAATATCTGGTATTTATCTTGAAATATCCGGAAATTAATATCTCCGCATCACAAATTTGTAGCTTCGCGCGGAGATTAGTATTAATAAGCGCGGACTCCGCGGCAGGAATTCGGTCGATTCCCTGCGACCCCGTGGGTGTTTCTGAGAAAACCCCTCGATTTGCATCGCCTTTTCGCCACGATTGCAACGAGCCGCGTCACAAATGTTTTATTCGCGCGGCCGCGGAGATATTAACTTTAATATGCGGGCCGTGGGGCTGCGGCCGGGACTTGGTCGATTCCCGGCGACCCCGTGGGTGTTTCCGCTGTATCCACTGCAGTTCCTGATTTACTCTAATTGCTAGTTTTAACACAAATGTTTCGAATGTAAAGATGTACAGTAGTTGGAATATGATTCTTACTTCATATGCATTTCATTTCTCACTCACATCACTTTTTTTACATTTTATAGGCACGAGCAGTTGTTTTTGCTATAACGTTTATTGAACGACGTTAGTGTTTTAAACAGTTTTAAAACGTGAGCCCAGAAACATGGCATTTTTTTTATTAAAATGGTTTAACGTTGTTTAATCAAACGCCGCCGACGGACAAGACACGATAGGTTGAGAAACCAAAACTGGAATCACACGAACTCGAGAAGTGTGAAAACGCCATAAAAAAAGCCACACGAGAATGACAGCAAACACAAACACACATTAATGTCAGTAACGTCAGTATCACGGCACCGCTGCGCCCGATAGACGCGGAGAATTAACGCTTGTGGCGCAATGAGTCTCGCGCTTCATATCCTCGGTCGAAACTGGTTCGAAACACAAACACACTTACACACACGTAGATAAATAAGAAAACATATAAAAATCTTATTCTTTTTGCTGTTATAAAGGCAATGTGCAAGCCAAGCTTTTGGTCAATTACCGACACCGCAGGTTTGTTTGGTCGCAAAACTGCGAGTCAGTTCATCTTCATCGTGATTCGATTCGATTGCTTTTGACTGAATAGCGAAAACACGCCCCCTCATTTGACTACACGTTTTGGAATAGAAAAAGAAAAAGGCCAACACTCATCGAAAAAGAAAAACGGCTTGAGAGAAGGAAAAGATAAAGAGTTACATTTATTTCTCATTTGTTGTACTAACATAAATATATGTATTTTTACATTTATTTTTCACTAATGTATTTCCGGATTTGTTAATACATAAGTACATTTATTTCCTTTGTCATTTACATTTGATTTTAGCGGTTTTGGTCCTCCATACAGGGAGATAGGAGTTCAGACATGTGTAAACGTGTGTTGTTTAATCTTCTTTGCTCGTCATAATAAACAATAAAAACACTAGTTAGTTTCAGAGATCTTGCTTTCCAACTACGTTACACTTTTGTATTACATTTATTTTATCATTTATAAAATTCTTTTGTCTGCATTTATGAAGTCATGGCACGAATTATGGATTCGTAAAATGAAGTTCAGCTAACGAAAATTTTGTCGAACGACACGGCTCTCGGCACCGATTAGTTTTGTGAGTCGGGTACCACTGACAGAGAACACCAGGTAACAAACACAATACTAATACTACTAAATGCTCGGTATTCTGCACAGGGCAAAACAATACTGCACAACGATGATCATCGTGAAGCGTCTGATAAAGTAATTAGCCCGAAATTTCAGGTTGTTTTTTTTTGTGCCTAAAGAATGATGGTGTGTATAAATATGGTATACGCTTTCAAACAATGCAATGATTTCTATTGTGGTTCATGTCAGATCGCTTGAACCTGCCCAGCATCCTGGTACTCGATAGTTGTGGAATAACGGAGGCTGGAGACGAGGAGGAGGTGGCGACGTTCTGTTCTCACGTGGTGGAGCTGGATCTCTCCCACAACCAGCTGAAGGACTGGGCCGAGGTGAGGACTGAAAAATTAGGGAAGTTTGTGTTTGCGTGGGTTTCTTCCGAGTCTCCGCTTTCCTTCCACAGTTCAGAAACATGCAGGAGAATAAGTTGGAAGATTGTCCGTAAGTGTGCGTGTGTGTGTTCCTCTATGTCAGCGGTCACTAAAGTCCAGATCCTGACCCGGAGATGCGGAGCAAACCCAACGTTTTGATTTAAAACCTTAAATGTAACCGCCGCCTTAAGTTTAGCGGACGCGAGAACACATTGGCCAATTGAATGCTAGTTAAGCGATCTCGGGCGATACATTTTGCGACTGAACTGTAGTCGTACATTTTGCGACTCTGCCTATAGATAGATAGAAATTAAAAACCGATTGCATGTACTGTTATTCGCACAGATCAAAACCAGATGATCTGAATAGAGACAAGCTCTGATACATTAAAGTGTCTGTCCTTAAACACTTTGCGCCTAAATGGCAGCAGCTGAACACAATCACTGTGCTGCTGATGTAATGAGCCGCACCTGGTGACACCAGCACGGGTGTAACAGCGTCAACCCATACAAAATAATTTGCATAATTAATAATTAATTGCATGCGTTAGCGCGTTAACTTTGACTACTGTTTAACTGTTACTTTACTTAATTATTTGTTTGGATACTTGGTACTGAGTATCAAACATATAACTTTGACTTTAACTATTAACTCTAATAAATAAACACACACACACACACACACACACACACAC
>CM051502.1:9847986-9977645 GCA_028031935.1 Paedocypris micromegethes
TATATGATACATTTGGATATACATAATAATGATATAATATGGTATACTTCTGGAAATTTGCTTTTAAAAACAATTGTGGGACCAAACCTTTTTAAATTTTAGTTGAATACCCCTGCTCTATGTGATTAGTCGGCCACCAATCCAGGGGGTGTGTCCCGCCTTCAGGCCCAAGCTTGCTGGGATTGGCTCCAGCTCCCCTTTGACCAAGAAATTGAAAAGCGGTGGAGAAATGAATGAAGGAAGGATGGATGGATGAAAAGTAAAATGAAAGTTTTCACTTGACTTTGGTTGTTCTTGTCTTTCTAGATAAGCAAGATCTTGTCTAACATTCCCAACCTGGACTTTTTAAACCTGAGTATGAATCCACTGAGCGGCTCAAGCTTAGAGTCTGGAGCTGCTGAAGCCTTCTCCGGCCTCCGCCGTCTCGTGCTCAATAACACACACGTCACCTGGGATATGGTTCACACGCTTACACGAGAGATCCCAGAGTAAGTGTTCACAAGCTCAATAAGCTTTTGTCCAACTTTAAAGGTGTGTCACGGGATGCTGGGAACCCCTGCTAGAACTTTCTACAGCTTCCCTTGGCACAGTCATTCTCTGTGATGCCACACCAGTGCTCTTCAGTGGGAGAACTAAAGGGCGCAAGGTTCCATTCAGACCAACCGTGTATTGGAGTGGCGGTAAACCGGTATTAGCATGATAACATTGCCAGGATATGGATTTTTCACGTTTGTTTTGTTAAAGCTTATAATGACGACACTGTGACATATATGCTAATCGAACACAGAAAGCGTTGATTAATAGATCACACCCGTGACCGCGAGCAGCTCCGATGACCGTGTACTGTGTCTTTAAGAGCAGCGACACTGAGAGAGAGAACCGTAAAAGACAGCACTGTTTCTGCTTATTTTATTTTTTTTTAATCAAAGTTGTTTGTAAACATTTGTTTCACGCAACAACGTAAACTCTGTCTGTCTCTCTCTCTCTCTCTGTCTCTCCCACCGTCTCTCTCTCTCTTTCCCACCGTCTCTCTCTCTCTCTCTCTTAGTCTGTCTCTGTCTATCTCTCACTCTCTCTCCTTCTCTTTCTCTCTCTATGTCTCTCTCTCTCTCTCTGTGTCTCTCTCCGTCTCCTTTTATGTCTCTCTCTCATGTTTCGAATAAACGCCAAGGGTACTACTTCTAAAAAACATACTGTATTAAAATGTCAGATGCCCCCTGCATTTAATATCTTTAAATAAAGTTAGAATACAGATTTTGTGTACAAATAATGTAATTAAGGTCTACTAAATTGTAATGCTCATAATGCTCTTGCCCTAATTGGCTGGTGAGAATGTGATTGGCAGCTGCTTGAGCAGGAAGTGTGGGAGGAGTTTAGCGAGCGTACACTGTTATTCACCACTATTTTAATATGAGTATGCAATACACTGTGCTTTAATTGTTATTTAGCACAATGTTGCTAAATCATTGTGGTGGTAGATACTTTAGAATAGTAGGCTGGTTAAACCCCTCCCCCACTTCCTGGTCAACCGCTGTCAATCACATTCTCACCATCCAATCAAAGTAAGGCCCGCCCACACTTGAAGCTAGTGCCAGAAGTCCAAATGGAAAAATATGAAACGAGCAAAAAACTCAGAAGCGGGGGGAAAAAACGATGAAAATATGTGAAGATTGCAAGCAAAAAACAAACAAAACAAAAAAAACGTAACTGTGAAGCATTTTTGTTAGTTTCTTAGAATTTTACCATAATTTTTGGCTTTAATCTGATTCCATAATTCTTGTGTGTGTGTTTTTTTTTCTGTTTGCAGGCTAGAGGAACTGTTTCTTTGTCTGAATGAGTTTGAGAGCGTGAGCGTGTCGCCCGTGCCGTGCCCGTCCCTGCGCTTGCTGCATATCACAGATAACCAGCTGCAGGACTGGGTGGAGGTTCGTAAACTGGGCATTCTGTATCCAGGCCTGGTCTCTCTCATTCTTGCCAACAACTCCCTCTCGGCCATCCACGAGCCCGAGGACTCCCTGGAGAGGCTTTTCCCCAATCTGCACAGCATTAACCTGCACAACTCAGGTGCTCGCAATTGATATTTCATGTGATGTTTAGCAGTGGTGTAAAGTACTTGAGTAAATGGACTTTTTGGGTAGACGCGGTGATATTGCCATCTGCAGGATGCTGAAGGAAATGAAGTTGCTGGCCTCATTTTCAGGCCGAAAAGAGGATAACTAGAATAAGGCTCCAGGAACTTTGAGAATCAGCTTTTGTTCAAGCTGAACAAAATTATAGCCTCGTCCGAGACCTTTTTTTTTCTTTTTCTTTTTCTTTTTTGTTGAAACATTGAGGTGTTAAATTTGATTTCTGTAGGAATTGAAACCTCACAAAGAGTTTCTTGCTCTTTAAGCTCAAATTCTGTAGGAGTAAAATACTTACGTTGTTTTAAAAATTGGAAACTTTATGGCTTTTACTCAAGTCTTCTCTTCAAGGAATTGGTGACTTGTAACTTGAAATGGAGTCATTTTCACATTAATGTTTCCACACTTTTACTTAAGTAAAATTTTCAAGTACTCTTACACTTCTAGTGTTTTGTATTGGTACCAATTTTAGTTGTCATTGTATCACAGGGTTACAAAGAAATTAGTATTGCTGCTCCGTTTGGTGCAAAAAAAAAAGATGAGATAATGGTAAAATATACACACTGAACAACCAATATAAATAACTACAATATATTAAAATAAGGTCCAAAATATAGAAGACAAGAAACTATATAAATATATAGTTATATTTATTTTATATATAAAGTAAATATAACGTAAGATACACGAACACAATAAAAAGGCAATTGATAAAATATTTAATAATTATTGTGGTTTTTGATGTAATCTTATAAACGAATATAAAAACAATCAGCGTGTGTGTGTGTGCGTGTGTCTGTGTGTGTGTGTGTGTGTGTGTAGGTCTGAGTCAATGGGAGGACATTGAGAAACTGAATTTCTTCCCAAAGCTTCAAGAAGTGCGAGTGCTGGGCATTCCTCTGCTGCTGCCCTACACTGACCAGGAGAGGCGCTGTCTCATGGTGGCTCAGTGAGTACTACTCCAGCTCTACAGTTGTCCTTGTGCAGCTCTCACACCTATGTCTCTTTTCTTTCCGGAAGACTGCCTGGTGTCACTGTACTGAACGGTAGCGTTGTCACTGACGAAGAGAGGGAGAATGCGGAACGCTTTTTCATTCGATACTTCCTGGATTGTCCCGACGATGAGCTGCCAAAGAGGTGACGACACGATGGATATGCCACACGAGGCAATGTTTTATTCGCAATAGAACCAGAATGTTCAAACTGAGCGATGTGATGCACTCATCCTAAAATTGATGGAAAAAACGATGAACGTTATGAGCAATAAAAGGAAAAGCAGAATTACAAATTGGTAAAAGGGTCAGGCCACTTTAAATGCAACGTTTATGAATTGTATGAGTTGAAGTGTAAAAGCTTTAAAGGACTTAAAAATCCTTTTAGGCGCTTGAAAAACGCATTTTAAGTGCTTGAAAGTGCTTAAAAATGTAATTATGCTTATTTCACAACAAACAAATACAGTGGTACCCCGACTTTAACAAATTAATCCATTCCGACAGCAGTTTTGTAAAGCAAAAAATGTCATGACTTGAGACACAATTAACATGTAAATGCCCTAATAAGTTCCAAGCCCCTGTAAATTTAGACATGTTTTATAAACACAAATATGAAATAAAATTCTAATAACGGTAATAAAAAATCATGGTACATAACAGGTATTAAAATATTTTTTAAAACAACAAAAAATGTGTACAACAAAAAATGAGTACTGCAGTGATACTAAAGTAAAAGAATAAAAATCAGTTTATTACCCGTCTTTGTCCCCTCTTATTACAGTTAATAAAAAAACAAACAAAATTGACTCAAATTTTTGACTCTTGAACAAAGTGAACAAAACATTTGGAGTCATGCATTTCATTCATTTACAAAACAGTTCATTTGTTTTATAATGACTGTACATGAACTAATAATCAACTAAATATATATCAAATAAACAGAGCGACACGTATCCCGTAGCTATTACAAAGCACAATTTGTTTTTTGTTTGTTTTTGCATAATATCTCTTTAAACGTAAGTAAAATGGCTAATTTTCATTTAGTTTGTAATTAGGCCAGTAATTTTATTTTTATGTAAATATACTTTTACTTTATTATACTTTAACTTTACCACAGCTGTATGGTGCTGGAAAAGTTTGAACATGGGCCGTGAAAGTGCTTGAATTTGACTTGTTTAAAACTAAATACAAGTATCTGTATGCATTTTTGTAAAACCAATATGAAATGCAGGACAATAAGTGTCTCATATAATTTTGAAAACGTTATTAATGTTTCACGCGTGTGTAAAATGTCTCGTTCATCTTTTAATTAGGACAAACACAGCGCATATCCCGTGGTTGTTCAAAAAAGTGCCAAACTTTAACTTACTTTACAACTTTTAGCTTATTTTACCCCACATTAAGCGGTCGCTGAACTCATCCCCACGACACGCTGCTTAGAAAAAAACTTTGAAAGAAACTCGTTTAGCAAACGTTCTACTCACCAACACACGCTAACACGCTTTTAGTGCACAAGCCTGATTGCCAACCACTAACAAACATTGGTACAAGCGCGCTGCTACAAAACATTGTTTTGATAGTGGAGATTGCAAGCATAAATGTTAAAACAAAACAAAAATGCTTAGAATTTAGTTCGTTTTTAAAAATAATTTATTTTATTACTTTGTTTATTAATCTCTCTCTCCACAAAGGCGATGTATTCCCTAGCGGACCACTGAATATTACAAGAAGGGCAGGGAAGTTCACGTCCTGAACTCACGACAATGTTAAGCATTATTCAATAAAAACATGGTTTTGTCCCGTGGACAGCTGTGATTGGCTTCAGCCGCCTGCAACCAGGAAATGAATGGATTAAAACACAGGAGAACGTTTTATCTCTTTCATGACAAATACACTGCAATCCAACTCGTTTTTCTCCAGTGATGGTCGTTCGTAACATACATGTTTTCTGCTTTGATCTTTCCCTTCTTACGCTTTTCCGGCTACTTATGCGTGGGAATTTCGGACTAAATGTTGGCAGACATAAGTTTTTTTTGGGAAAGGATCACCACTGTTTTTTTTTTTGTTTTTTTGCCCACCTCTTCAACTTAACCGACGTGGGTTTACGGAGGACGTGCAGTGACTGCGGTAAAGCCGGGGAATCTAACCTTTGAGAGACAATGTGTCCACTCTCTCCGTCCTCAAAGCCGTCTTTGTGCTGGAATACGCCAATCAGAAAATCGATACTTTTATTCCTTCTTTCTCTCCCTATATCCCTATTTTCTTTCTTCTGTTCTTCCACTGTTTATTTGAGCAAGAATGAAGTTCTCCTTCAGGGTTTATACACAATGTTGTGCAACTTGTGGCCGGACACAAGCTTGAGCACAGATCGGTCAGAACAGTTCTTTACTGCTAACATCTTCAATATTACGTTTTACAGTGCGTTTAGTCGTCTTTTTATCAGTCACTTCATCGACACTAGTTTTGTGAATAGGATTTTTTGTCATGCAAAGATATCTTAATGTACTTTTTCGTATATTTCAAATAACAAATTGACGCGAATATACCTTTTTTCTTCACTTTTAGCGGCTCATAAACCTACGGGGTGCTTATAATCGCAGATTTCAAATATGTACGTATACGCGCTCATTTCTTTAAAATAAAGGTTCTGGAGGCAGACGTTTATATAAGCTCAATAACAGGAATTAATAAACATTAGAAACGTTGCGATACTTAACAGTGGATAAATAACACTGGAAGAAGTAAGATTAAACTAAATTAGTGCTGTCAAACGGGTAAAAAATTTTTTAACTAGTTAATCGCACTTCCCTGACCAAATTATTTGAAATTGGAATTGAAAGTTTGAATTACCCATTTTTTAGGTAACATTCTTAATAAAACAGGTTTTTGTGTTTTTAAAAATAAGTAAATAATAATAATAAAACTAAAACTTGAAGTACATTTTGCCTTCTTTTTGTCATCTGAAAACAAAATAACTTAATAAATACTTATCATTATGAATATACAGTGGCGGCTTGTTGAACAGAGATTTGCGTCTCTGTGGGTCTATTCCTGTCACTCTGAGCTTGTGATCATAATGAGCCACACCTGGGTGACACTAGCGAGACTCTGTGGGTCTATTCCTGTCACTCTGAGCTTGTGATCATAATGAGCCACACCTGGGTGACACTAGCGCGGCTCTGTGGGTGTTAACTAGTTAACTTTCACAGCCGTAAACTAAATACAATCATTAATATTTGAACAGACAGACCATATTGCCTCCGGTAGACCTGCTCTATTAGCTAACTTCTAGCGCCTGAAAACGAGTCCGCAAGAACGAAAAAGCTTCGGCGCAGAAAGAAAACAGTTGAAAACAAAGAACAACGGAGTCAAACACAATCAAATTGCTCTGCACCAAGCTCAGTCAGCTTCACGCTATGCTCTTTTAGTGCAAAGGCTCATGGGAGGTGCAGTTCCAATTACTAGATTTGGCAATTTTTTTTATTATTTTTAAGTAAAATGACATTGAAGTGGTACGAGTCACAACAAATTTAGGTTTATTAAATAAAGAAAATATAGTATTTTATAAGCAAGTTTATGTATTTAGCCAGAAATTGAAACAATAAAACAAAAATTCAGGTGGGGTGCTTATATTTGCGTAAATACGGTAATTGTTTTAAAGTTACTGTTTTGTAGACGCAAATTCCCATCCTTGATTATTGTCGTCACTTTAAAAGTCCCAGTGTGCTTAGCTCGCTTTCATAACTCACGCGTAAACCAAAACCACAGAACATTTGTTTCTGACCTCTTGACTTTGTCCACGTCCTCTTTCTCCTGGTTTTCCTTCAGGGAAAGACGCGTTCCCAGTGGGATGTTGTTGAGATGAGAGTTGGCACGGGGTGGTGAAAGGGCAGCTGCTGAACTAGATATGGATAAAGGTTGCCCCCTTTGTGAACCCAGGGTGCCCCTTTTCTCTTTCTCTCTCTCTCTCTCTGTCTCTCTCTCTCTGTCTCTCTCTGTCTCTCTCTCTCTGTCTCTCTCTTTCTGTCTGTCTGTCTCTCTTTCTCTGTCTCTCTCACTTTCTCTCTCTCTTTCTGTCTGTCTCTCTCTCTCTATCTCTTTCTGTCTGTCTGTGTGTCTCTCACTCGCTGTCTCTGTCTGTCTGTCTGTCTGTCTCTCTGTTGCTCTCTCTCTGTCTCTCTCTCTCGCTCGACTCGGCTCTCTAATAGAGAGGGTGAAGATGGACAGTAAGCCTACTTGACCTCAAACGGGCTGTGTTCGAATCGGAAAAGTTTTTCCGAGAGCACCGAGTGATTCAAACTGTAGGAGCATAAAGAAACGTATAGAAGCACTCGATAGCCTTTCAAAGCGATTCCTATGTAACCTTACCCACATTTACGGTTGCTTAGACATAAACTTTGGGCATAAGTAGGCATGTGACCGTTATCTTTGAGGCTGAGAAGATATGGAGATTTAGGCCTGGTGTAACCCAACCCCCGCTCCGCTTGGTTGCACACGGTTTCCTTTTTTGTCCCGTGTAAAACTTGTAAGACAATTCGTGGAGTGTTAAACTAGTATGTAATAGTAACGAAGTTTCAAATTGTGGTAGATTTTATTCATCAGGTACTACTGGTCACTACACGTAGAGATGATGGGAAGAGAGGCTCGAGTAAGACGTTGAGTAACCAGAACCTAAGTAGGAACTGGACACTCGGGATGGGGAGCCGTTCATAGCGTTGTTCGTGTCATTGTAAGAGTCGCTCAAGTAAAATTTGATTTGGTAGAACCTGATTGGCTGCTCGCACAGACCGATCCCCTCCTCACCGCTTGCCGTGTTATCACAGCGTTCACCTTCATTAAGGAGCTTAGCCACACTAAACGAGACCCTTGAGTGAAAGTGTTTCTTCCCTCAGACAGAGTGGCACTTTGTACAGAGGGGCAGTATTCCCACGGCGAGGGGCAACAGCGACAGACTCGTCCTCAGCCTGCTCTTCCAAATTACTTTGATTGGCTCTTTTGGTTACTGTAGCCCACTAAAAGGAGATTTTATTTAATTGTCGATTCGCTCTTATCTTTCCCACAATCCTTCAGCGGGACGGGCGGGAGGAGGGGGCGGTAGAAGAGCTTTCTCACGGTGTACAAACGCGATACACACACTCACGATGCACCAAATACATTCTCTAGACACAGTTTAATACATTTTTGATCAAACTTGGTTTATCTGCTTAAAAATATCTAATGCTATTAAAGTTGCGGCGGTGTAGTGTGTAGCGCTGTACCCCTACAACCCCTTTCGCACTCAAGTTAAGGCCACAATCATACATTTTTGAGTGTGGAGTTTGTTCATCTTGCAGTCGCCTGGGTTTCCTCTGGGTCTCCGGTGTCCATCCATCCATCCAGGAAAAGTGAGGATTGTAGTTAGAGATGTGTGTATGTGTCTCACTATCCCTGTAATTGCTCGGCCACACTCTGTGTCCCGCCTTCAGGCCAGATCTGCAGGAATGGGCTTCAGCTTTTCATGATCCAGAAATGGAAGAAGAAAATAACGTCACAGAAAATGATTGTGTGGATGTTGTAGGTGGGATTCTGGCAGCCTGATCCTAAAATGAATGCATTGATCATATCTCGTTGGTCTCTTAGATGCTTTGGAAAATATTTGTGCGTGTGTGTGTGTGTGTGTGTGTGTGTGTCGGTATACTGGCAAAAAAAATGTTTCACAGCGTTTCAGAAAAAAAACTATTGTAAAAAATCAGATTGGAACCTGGAAGACATGCTGCGATAAACTCCAGGCCACAGACCTTTGACCTTGAGCAGATAAGTGGCTTAGTCCTGTGACCTTAATAGACCCCCGCGAGGAAAACACCGTTCATGTAGCTCAAACACCTTCACTTAAAAGCAGAGGTGTAAAGTACTTGAGTAAACTGTAGGAATTATTGTAAATTTTGTAAATGAAAACACCGTTCATGTAGCTCAAACACCTTCACTTAAAAGCAGAGGTGTCAAGTACTTGAGTAAACTGTAGGAATTATTGTAAATTTTGTAAATATACAATATGTGAAAAAAAAAAAAGTACGACGAACGCGTAAAGAAACTGAAAAAGATTCTTTAGACATTGAAACACCGAGCATAGTATTTGTACTTGTATTAGTACCTGTATTTTATTCATTGCGAGACTTTATCGGGACTGTGTGAATTTAAAAGTTGCTTATATTTTTGATACTCAGTACGAGTACAAAGTAGCCAAAAATACTAATAAGTTAAAAAAATATTTACAAAATGTACAAAAATTCCCAAAGTTTACTCAAGTACTTTACACGTCTGCTTAAAAGGTCTTGTAGGTGTTTAATCTTAGTTATCTCCGACTAATATGGAAAGTGGCTTGATGATCTGAAACATGACAAATGTGCACAACCTAAAAGGAAAACATTCACCGCTGTGCCCTTTCTCTCAGGTACCACACTCTGGTAGAGCGCTATGGCCGTCTGGCTCCTCTGGCAGACGTAGACCTGCGCCCGCCCTGCCACGCCCGGGTGGATCTGCGCTTCGGAGAGCACAAGGAGTCGCTGGATCTCAGGCTGAGCCAGACGGTAGCGGACTTAAAGAAGCAGCTGAGAGGCGCCGTGCAGCTTCCTCCCAACAGGATGCGGGTGTATTACATCGACCGACAGCTCGGCTACGCCCTGGAGCCGCAGGAAATGAGATTTGGAGGTCGAGCGCTTCATTCCTACAGCATAAAAGATGGAGATGAAATCCTAGTGGTGCCGAAAACACAGTGACGAGACGTTTAAGAGTGAGACACCCGTGCCACCCGACGTCTAGACACGTGCAAGCGAATCTTCACGTTCAGGCCAGAAAGTCCAAGTCAACCTTATCTTCATTTACACGTCTTCATTAGACTGGTATTATATAGAGAATATATATATATGTACACAGTCGAACAGTGCAAAAACACGCAACAGAACCAAAGCAGAACATCTATTAGAGAAGTAGACCGGGACTAAAGACTTTTTTGAGATTCTTCAGCACACTTCAATCCTGTTCACATCATTAGTAGTGAAGCCACTCAGGTAATGATACACTTTTACTCTAAAGCCCATCTGTCGTTTGTTTCAAGACTTTCTTGAGAGTCTACACTGCAAAAAATGCATGGGGAAAAAACAAGAACTTTAAAAACAAAACGAGTGAAAAAAAGTTATCTGCCAAATTCACGACCAAGTGAATTTTACTTGGTACGACGCTTGAAACAACCATTTTCTTGAAACAAGCCATGTAATCTTTCACTCTGAATTCCTGGCTAGTTAATTTATCTTGTATGAAAAAAACAAGATGTATTGTGTAATTTCAAGATTTATTGTCTTGTCAAGAATTAATTTTTTGCAGCGTACTAAGCGATGCTGATCTGCAAGCTGTCTGCGCCTTTGAGTTAATCCGAGCTTTGAGGTCATCACCGCTTTACACTTATTCAAATATTCTGTTCGTCTTCACGCTCTGACTAAACTTGTGGAAATGCTGTGGTAACGCTGGCCAGGGGTTCGTCATCACTGGAGATGCCGAAAGCTCTCTATCACCTTCTGCTTGAAGACCTGCAGCTCTACTGTCTCTCAGAAATAAAGAAGATAGGCAGAAGAATTCTTTGCTGGTGAAAATTAGCAGAATAATGCGATCGTGCGGCACTTTGAAAATAAGCTTTTTATGATTCTGCTAATTTCGGCAGGAACGTGCGGGATCTACTCTAACATCTGTCAAAGGGACGAAAAAAAAGACCAGATTTTAATGACAATTGTACATGTACCACCTTAAAAAGGATGGAATAAGTTTGAGATGTTTTTGTCGAATAGGGAGAATCTTGTACAATTTTGTTTGAAACTACTGGTGTTTCTTTTACGGGATTTAATGGGACGATTGTGTTCTGCACTTTTGTTTGGCTTGGATTTTTATCGATCGGACAGACCATTAATAGCTCAACTTGAATGCAAACACGCTCTTAGTATTGATGCCACTGGTGCGTTCTGACCTTCCACTGCGTCACATCGCTCCTGAGAGTTTCTAAATCGGCCGGAACATTCTGCACATTTCAGGAATTGTGTTACCCAGGTTCCTCTTGTTAATTCCCGTCCCTGTTCCCAGCTCTCATGCTGGAGTGATGTATGGATAGTGTAGACGCTCTCTCTAGTTACCAAGCTGTCCCTATGCAACCCTATCCCAGCGCAGGGTGTCAGCGGCAGCTCAGAATCCATTAGGCCTTCAGATTAGCTCAAGAGGTTATATGTATTATCCCTATTGATGGTTGAAGAGCCAGCATGCTTATTGTTGCCGGCAGCTGAGAGAGCGCTTTGTTTCAGTGTAACCGCATATGTCACACTGATGATTTGCTATTGTCTTATCGCAGAAGAGTCCAGATTGTTGCTCTCTACTCCGAACAAGTTCCATCAGTGTTGGATTGTATCATATCAGCGAGGATAGAGTTTGATCTTCAAAGCCAAATCCCACGTTTACGCCATGTTCCCTATTCGCCATTATTTACTTCCTGCGGAGCTTTGCCCTTCACCAGAGGTGTAAAGAGTACCAGACAGCCATACTTGGGTAAAATTACTGATAATTATTGTAAAAATGACTCCATTACAAGTAACAAGTCACCCATTTCAAAAGGACTTGAGTCAAAGTAGCAAAGTATCCAATTTGAAAATAACTTTTTCTAAGAAATTATACTCTGAATTTAGGCACACACAAAAAACCCACCAAGAAATGTAAAAACAAACTCCATTCATGAGGTTTTGTTTTCTATCACAGAAACGAAATTTAACACCTCAGTGTTTTATGGTAAAATGGTAGATAAAAAAAGTCAGTCTGAAATGTGACTTTTTCTCAAACTGAAATGTGCAAAGAAAAAAATATATCCACGCCTGTAATTCAAGTTCACGTTTAGCTGATAAAAAGCATCCAGTACCTTCAGCTCCCTACAGATGGCGTTATCACCTTGTTCCCCCAACAAATTTACGGCGGTGTAAATCGGCTTGTTGCGCACAATCACAATGTAACAAGTTACGATACATGTCCATTAAAATGTAGTGGAGTAAAGATACAGATACTTAATCACAAATGGAGTCAAGTAGAGAGTAAAAGTTGCTTTTATTTTTGATACTCAGTACAAGTACAAATTAGCAAAAAAAAACGTACATAAGTAAAGTAACAGTCCATTTACTCAAGTACACCTCTGCTCTTCACTGATGTAAATCCCCATGATACTTCTTATTGCTCCTGCCTTCTTCCTGATTGTGTTCTGATTGGGTATCACTCTACACTCATTCTCTTCCGCTCCCTGGATGAAGCCAAAAAGTCGCCCGAGCTGGTGGTGACGTTCGCCGCTATCGCCGGCTTTCTTAATGGGATTTCTTTTTTTATTTTTTAATTTGTAATTTGCATCGAGGGCCATGAATGCTAATGCAGTGCTTATAATTGTGAATATTCAACTGAAAATGATGTAACATTGTTGTGGATTGTGGACTGTTTTATGCTCGGTTTTCTGTAGATCGATTTTGAATGTTGTGAATAAAAGCAAACAAACAATATTTGCTTACAATTTTGTCATTTTTTTTTTTCATTTATTTTCTTGTTTTTGTCGTCACAACACTCTTTACTCTTTGATCAAAGTCTTGGGTTGCTTGTCAGAAATCACAGGTAAAAACCAAAATAAACTATGAAACAAGTAAAAAAATAGTTAACCATCTAGTCTCTAGACTCTGATTTGACTTAGACATCCTTTTTCCAAACTACTTTTCCATTTCTGGGCTACAGAGAACTGGCTCCCAGAAGCTCTGGGAGGGAAGAAAGGACACACCAATTCTTTACAATTTCATTTTTACATTGTAACACCAAATTCATTTTTACATTCTCATCCCAATCCTCATCCCAATCCCTGTCCTACCAAGACCTAAACCTTCCACTACTCTGCCTTAGCAATCTAGCGAATAGTGAGAGAGGACTTTGCAATTAACTGCAAGCGGGAAAGAAAAAAAAAGAGAGAAAAGCAGGTTTTATTGGCAACAAAGGTCAAACAGAGAGTTGCAACTGGTGTGTTTGGTAGGGTTTCGGGCAACTCCCTCTCCAACTTCAGCAAAAAGAGCTGGCTGACAGCAGGTAGCCTGATCTACCCTGTGCAGCGCAGAATACGCCAGCCTGAAGAAGGCTCATTGTGTGGCCAGGAGGGGGAGATGTTTTCTGGGAAGGTTTGAGTTACTTGCGGGGGCTTGACATTGTTGAGAAAGGAAGGAAAACGAGGGCACACCAACTGTTTGGCTATTGGATAGATGAAGGGGTTTTGGATGAAAATAAAAGATATTAGGTGACCCGGCAAGATTCTTGACCAGACCCCACAGGGTCAGGCCTGGTAGACCCACCGGTGAGCAGCAGCAGTACCAGCCAGGGCTTTCCCACAGAAACGCTCGGATGACTCCGAAGGTCCTTGTTGTACCCATTGACGTCTTAGAAATGTGGTTAGCCTGATCCAAATCTGCCTGGTTTTCCCTGGTTGGCAGGTGGTTGATGGAGTTGTCACCTTGCGATTAGGCTTTATCAGACATTCGACTCCCGGGCCCAGATCGAGGAGTTAATGCTTATTATTTAGCTCATAGCCATCTCTTGTTCTTGCTGGAACTGAGACTCGTTGCGGAACAAGCGTATCTCGGTGGAGTTAACCTATTCCGCAGCAATGTTTCTGTCGGAGATGAAAACGATTGAAGGACAAGCGAAGGCCATAAAGACCGATAAGGCTTATTAACAAGCTCATTACATCACTAGGAGAAGATGGTGAGCAGATAGGGTGCGTCGTCCTCGTCCACTGCAAATCGCTACCGCTTTCCATATCTGCTCAGCACAGAAGCAGGACGGTCGTGATGGCTGACAGTCAATCGAGGACTACATTGCTCTCTTTGTCAAATGCTGAGTGTCCTTGTTTGTGCACCGGTTTGGTTAAAAGTATGGGCTGCATTTGCACAACAAAACCGCAAGGTGTAAAAGAACCCTCCGCTGGGATCCCCACGTTAGTCACAGTGGATCTGAGGTCTACGTCCGTCCAGTCGGCTTTCACACATCCTGGCCCTCTCCGCTATCCGGTTACGTCCACTGTCCTCACAGAAACAATGCCGAGTCTGACTTGCATCTCTCTTCCATCTCCTTCCCAGACCCTATCGTCACGGATGCACCAAGGACTTTCCCCCTTTTTTGTCATTATCTCGGGACGAAATCTATGGAAATGAGTCCCAGTTGGAGGGCCTGTTGCGAACCAGGTTGTCCTTAATTAGAGTAACAAACCCAACTGACAGACTCTGATTCGCTCGCATACTCTTGAGTCACCGTTGACTCGGAGTTGATTCATGCTAATCCGGTAACCCAATCTTTGAGTTTAGTCCTAAATAAAGCTGCAAGCTTATGCTGTGCTTCCTTTTGTCAACTCACGGCTTCAGATTGAGAAGAGCGGCCTGTGAAAAGATGCAGTGGACTGTGCACTGGTTGATGTGTCGGGGGAATTCGGTTTTGGTCCAAAGGTCTGACATTTTCCTTAGAGATGAAGAAATGTTCTCTTTGTTCTGATGGCTCTAGTTCCAATATTTGCCTTGAGTTACTTGCACAACACTAGCCTTTACTGGTCTCTTCTCTCATCCGCTCTCCGTCCACGACGTCAGTTTATCCCTCTCTTGCCTAATTCAGACCGGCCACTCTCCATCTCCACCCCTTTCTCCCATTTGCCCTCTAAAATCCACCTCAGATTAACTTGGAAAACTATCCCTGGTCAAAAAAAGAACACAGTACCTGCGTCTCCCTCCAGTAGAGCTGGACAGGTAATCCACACACTCATTCCTCCTCCGTCCCCTCATTTCTGGATCACTCTCTCAGTGCTCTCGGACAATCAACTGTACCTCAAGGCGCCGGTGGGGTTACGCTGTTCATCTGGTGGAATTAAATCAGCAGAGTTGATTTTGTAAGTGAAGGAATTGGAAGATTTTTGTAACCCCCCCACCCCCCTGACCCCCCCTACCCCGCTTCAAGAACCCTCCGCTCCACACCCTGCGTTGATGGTACCACTTGAATTTCACTCTGAAGCTGATGCACAGGTGACGTGCTGAACTTTCATCCTCCAAAGGCAGGTAAGTGCCAGCTTCTGTCTGCCGGTCTTTGAACTCACGTTGATTTTTGTTGTGTTGCCTTTCTGCTTCTTTTGCACATGTGATGGTCAGATCATCTCAATGTTGTCTTTGGTTCACACCTTTAGAGTTGAAATGCCAGCTATTAGTAAAATAATGCTGGCATTGTTTGTTTGCAATGATATTGAGAGCCAGTTTGTTTGAGTCTGTTTCTTCTTATATGTTGGTTCAATGATCGGTTGTATGTCTGATTTCAGACTAGATATAAGGAACAGGAAAATCAACGATTGCTGGCATCGTTTGTTTGCAATGATATTGAAAGCCAGTTTGTTTGAGTCAGTTCTTTTTTATAAGCTGGATAAATATTTTATTTACCAATTTATTTACAATTTATTTAATTTATTTCCAGACGCTTGGTTACAGTTCTTCTAGAATAGTGGATTTTAATCCATTATAAGTTAGAAGATGCTTTGCATGTTTAAATGCTGTCTTTTTGAAGAATATTCTTGATTGTTTACTCTTGTTACATTGGAAATAAAAGGTCATGGATAAAAAGTGATTTATGTTTTTCGACAGGATACTGAAACCAATATTACAGAAATATATTTTTGTATGTTATATGAATCTACATAATTTTACATATGTGTGTGTGTTCATTTGTATGATTATTCAATTCATATTTCTGATGATCATTTTATTGATTCATTCTTGGTCATATTTGATTACTATCTATGTCATATATGTGAACTATATGTGAACAATGTGACAATAACTATTGAACTGGCTTTAAAACACCACACTGCAAAACATATATTCTTGACAAGCTAAAAAATCTTGAAATTTGACAATACGTCTTGTTATTTTCTCTTACAAGATAAATTAACTAGGTTGGGATTTAAAGTGGAAGATTACTTTGCGTATTTCAAGATAATAGGACTAGAAACAGGACTATTGAATCTTGAATTGAAACAAATGCTAATTTTGATTATATTTTCCACTAAATCAAGATGTTTTTCAAAGTAGACGTGTTTTTTACACAGAACTTCCAGAAGCGAGAAATGCAAACTGAATTTTATTTAATTTAAGAACAATGTTTCTACCTAAGTTTAAGAAACTAACTTTTTTATATTCAAGCCAAGAACAATGTGAACAAGAACTGAAATGCAGAAACAAATCCATCATGTAACAAGATTTTTAATTGTCTTGTGTTACTCTGTCTTACCAAGTAACAATTTCTCACCCCATTGGCAGATATTTTTACTTGATTTCATTTTTTTCTCATTTAGTTTTTTTTTATTTTCTCATTTTTGGCCGAGACAGCCATAAACACCACATATTTCAGGGTTCTTAGGAGTGCTGAGAATTTTTACATCTGTTAAAAGACTGTTAGGACGTAATAGGACTCTACTGTTAAGACATAATAGGAATTTTAATCAGATTTAAAGAGATTAGCTGTCCTGTCCATGACTGCACAGTAATGTCCAATAATCTCTAGACAAATAGCCATTTATTTTGGGTCACTGTTGATGAATAATATAGAACTCAATAAGGCTGAAGCTTGTTGCCGAGTCCAAGCCACCCAAGCCCATATTGAACATGTGACGTGACTCTTCACAGCCCTTTTTCTTGTCCCACAAGTCATCTAGCGTAAACACTTGGTAATGGAGCTCGTAAATGATGGACAGGAGCAAGGCAGGTTTATTGGCAGCTTGACGGACCTGGACCTCCATCACCATAGTCCACTTACATAGTTGTGCTGGAGAACGTGATCCCGGCACATTGTTCCTAATCACATAATAGAACCTTTTTAGATTCCAGGCGAACAGGCCCACCGTGGAGAATAGAGAAAGAGGAAAGACGTCCCCCTGGGAACTCTGGGAGACTGCTCTTTAAATCTGGGAAGATGTGTCTTGGCCTAGATATTTTTATCCATCCATCCTTTTTTCTGAATGGCTTTTCCGTTTCTGAGTCAATCCCAGCCATTTCGGGCCTGAAGGCCGGATACACACGTTGTCGACTATGTATATCACCCAGATGTTTTATTCCATCCATCCATTTCTGAACTGCTCTTCCTTTTCTGTGTCACGGCGACATTGAGCCAATCCAAGCCAATTTGGGCCTGAAAGTAAAGATTGGTAAAAAAAAAAATACTTCTTGGCAAGCTAAAAAAAAAATATTGAAATTAGACATAAGTAAATCTTGTTTTTTCTTACAAGATAAATTAATTGTGTTAGAATTAAGAGTGAAAGATGATTTTGCTTATTTCGAGAAAACGGGACTAAACTGAGAGTCAAAATAGACATTGTCTATTAATACATTTTTCAAAATAAATTGTCAATGCATTTTTCAAAATAGACATTGTTTTTTTTTATCACAGAACTTCCTGTAACAAGACATGTCCAGTGAAATTGTCTTATTTTAAGAACTCAATGTTTCTCAATTTAAGAAACTAGCTACTTTTTTTTTACTTTAAAGTAATGAACAAGAACTGAAATGCAGAAACAAATCTACCGTGTTTTGTACCGTCATTTTGTTCATTTTCCTTTTTTTTCATGTGGATTTTTGCAGTGCAACCAAACACAGAGAGGGCAAATAATACTTAAATATTTAAAATGTTGTAAAGTAAGGTAAACTAACGTAAAGTAAAGTGTTACACACTATGGAGTTTGAATGTTGGATGATGACGCAACATTTAGTGAGCAGTGCTTTTCTGGATTGGTCAGGAACACTTACAAATACAAGTTGGTACAAGCCGGATTTATTGTACACAAAAATAAAGCCAAGTAAGGTGAGAGGGAGATTGTCTATATAGCTAGCTTTATCGAAATTGATGTTCTGCTTTTAACCCCTCCAGTGAAGTGCATATACACACAGACCACTGTGTGTGTGTGTGTGTGTGTGTGTGTGTGTGTGTGTGGTATTGAATATAATAGAATAGAATAGCAAGGTTGAAGCAAAATTATTTTGTCTATCCCAGGTCACACATTCGTGTCTTACAGGTGTTGAGGATGGTCAGAACAGGCACTATAGTCTCACTCCTTCAGCTCTTCTGCACTCTTACTTCCTGTAGAGGTTTGTGCGACAGAAACGCTTCTCCTACAGCTTTATTACAAATGAGCTTTATTACTAGCTCTTTTTAACTCACACCTTATGTTGATGTTCCTCCAGCTTTTTCTCAGGATACCCTCTACCCCTTTGGACCAGCGTACAGGGATTTAGAAACCCCCAAAATGGACGATGGAAGTTCCCCAGAGATTCCACTTCTGATTCCGTTCATCTTCTTCAACGTGCCCTATCGGTCACTCTACGTGAGTGCGAGACCCTGCCGTGTAAGATTCTACGACTGTATCGTTGACTTAAGGTATCATCGTCCACAGGTCAACAACAATGGAGTGATCTCCTTCAACATTCAGGTGAGTCAGTTCACTCCCGAGGCGTTCCCCCTCAGCGACAGCCGCTCCTTCATCGCCCCTTTATGGGCGGATGTTCACAACGGTATCCGCGGGGACGTATACTACCGCGAGACCACCGACTCAGAGATTCTGGAGAGGGCCACCAATGACGTCAGAAAGTATTTCAAGAACATGCCATCGTTTACTGCCACGTGGGTCTTCATCACTACCTGGAGCCAGGTTACCTTTTATGGGGGCAGCCAGACGACCCCGGTGAGGATGTTTCCCTCACGTCCCGAGACCGCCACGTCCAGCATGGCCGTCTAACCGTTTTTCTCCATGACTCTTTAAGGTCAACACGTTTCAGGCAGTGTTAATGTCTGATGGGCAATCATACTTTGCCATGTTTAACTACGGAGAGATCAGCTGGAGCACAGGAACCGCCAGTGGTGGAGACCCTCTCACGGGCCTGGGGGGGACCACCGCTCAGGTAGACCTGCACTGAGTGAATGATCACATTACACCTTTTTCCTCAATTAGTATCTGTTATCTACCGTATTTACGTGAATATAAGCACCCCCTTGATTTTTCAGGCAAAATTTTTTTTGTTTGTTTCTGGCTAAATTACAGTAATTTTCTCTTTAAAATACTCTTTTTCCTGTATTTAACAAATCTAACTTGTGACTCGTATCACTTCAATGTTGTTTTACTTAAAAATAATAAAACAATAACCTTTCTAGCTGTCGAAGCTACACTTCCCATCATGCTCACTGGTTCCCATGAGCCTTTGCGCTTTAGCGTGAAGCTGACTGAGCTCGGTTTTTGTTAGACGTAAATATTAGAACAGTATTGTTTTTCTCTGTGCAGCAGAAAGAGCAATTTATATTGTGTGATAGTGTTTGACTCTGGTGTTCATTGTTTTCAACCGTTTTCTGTTTGCTTGTCTGTCTGTTCAAATATTAATGATTTTATTTAGTATAATCTTACTTTTCCAGTGTTATTTAGCCACTGTTAGGTGAACATTTCTAATGTTTCTTTATTTCTGTTATTGAGCTAATACAAACTCACATCCACATCTGCCTCCAGAACCATTATTTAAATAAATTAGCTATTTTTGTGAATATTTGAAAACGACGATTATAACGGTGCACCCCACTAGTTTTTGAGCCGCTAAATTTGGGGAAAAAAACGGGTGCTTATATTCGCGTAAATACGGTATTTTCACACACAAGGCTTTAGATTATAAGATGCATGAAGTCAAACTAAACTTTCCCGAACTCATTTACAAACTAAACAACACACACACACACATTTTAACTTCTACAGTGTCCAGACATAAGTCACTGGAATATACGCACATGACATGACCTTCCGCAACCCTATTCTCTCAATAGTCAGGTTTCAACGGTGGAGATGTCAGCCATTTTTTCAATCTCCCCGGGTCCCGCTCGAACGACGTGGTCAACATCGAACAGACCACTAACGTCAACATGCCGGGTAGATGGTTTTTCCGTGTTGACGTGGACCAGATTGATCCGGCGAATGGGTGCAGCTACATAGGTACGCTTTTTTTTTGTCATATTCAACGCCACGCATTCAATTTTCTTTTATGTTTGAATCACCTGCCACCATCAGGGAGGTACTACAGGCGCGGAGAGGTCTTCTGGCTCTCAGACCAATGCAGCCAGAGATGTCGGTGTCTGGATGTGAACAACGAGGTTATCTGCCAGGAGACTCCATGTGGCCAGTTGGAGACGTGCGAGCAAGTGGAGGGGGCGTACTTCTGCCAGCCCACTCGCACCAGCACCTGTGTGGTGTTTGGCGACCCGCACTACCACACTTTTGATGGATTTCTCTACCACTTTCAGGTACCGGACTACACAAGTCTGTCAAATGCAGTGTCCCTGGATTGATGATGGTTCAAACAAGTTATTTTGCTATGTTCTCAGTGGCTGTTCTACATTGAATTGTGCTCCTTTTTCTAACTTGTGAACCCGATAGCCTTACGGATTCTGATCAACAAATAACCCATCCGACCCACCTCCACCCGCGCCGCAGACATTGTTTATTGCGGCCGCGCTGCGAATACGTGATAGAAAATCGCTTAGCGGACACACAGATGATTTTTTTTCCTCGGGCTGCCCGTGCCACCCCTCACGTGACATGATAAAATGCCTCGTTCGCCCGTGCCCAAATCCGCCACTGTATATTCTTATTCTGACGTGTTGTCACACCTGCATTTTTTGACTGTCCTCTCAGGGTACCTGCTCTTATCTGTTGGCTCGCCCGTGCTGGGAAATGCCCGGTTTGCCGTTTTTCAGCGTGGAGGCTAAAAATGAAAACCGTGGTGTGACCACAGTGTCCTGGCTACGGGACGTAACGGTGGAAGTGTATAACCACCGCGTCACTCTACCTAAAGGGACTTTGGGAACTGTGCAGGTCAGTTTCAGCAGTGTGACATGGGCAGTTTGACCGTTTCCAACGTGGCCCGCCTGTTTGTGGCTTCACAGGTAGATGGGCTAATAAAGACTCTCCCAGTTCAGCTCCAGCTTGGCGCTGTCAAGGTATACCAATCTGGCGTGGCTGTGGCTTTGGAAACAGACTTTGGTCTCTTGGTGACCTATGACGGATTGCACTACGCCTCCATTTCCCTCCCTAGCTCCTATTTCAACAACACTTGTGGTCTTTGTGGCAACTACAACGACGACCCCGCCGACGACCCCGTCCTGCCCGACGGCTCTCTGGCAGAGAGTGTGGTGGAGTTGGGTGGAAGCTGGCGGGCAGAAGACACTGATTTTCGCTGCACGGACGGTTGTGCCCAGAACTGTAGCCTTTGTGAACCGGCGGCCGAGGCCTTCTACTTCCGCCCGGACTACTGCGGACTAATCAATAAGACCGATGGCCCGTTCCGAGACTGCAAGGCTGTGGTGGACCCCACAGCATTCGTGTACAGCTGCGTATATGACATGTGCAGCAATCGCGACAACATCACCACGCTGTGCCAGGCTATACAGGCTTATGCCCTCGCGTGCCAAGCCCTGGGAGTAACTATACGGCCGTGGAGGTCACGCTCTTTCTGTGGTGAGTAACACAGTCTCTTCAGGATTTCATTGACCAACAGAATTTGTGAAATTGAATTTTTCAAATCTTTAGCCTGCAAAAATATCCCTGATTTGCTTTACAATGGCATAATTCTTTCATATAATAATGAATCATAAACCGACAAATTTATCGGATTTTAATTGCGACTGCTTTTCAGCTGCAGGAACGCTCTCTCTGTCTCTCTCTCTCTCTCTCTCTCTCTCTCTCTTTCTCTCTTTGTAAAACGTCTCTTGATAAATGTTCTTCATGCTTACATGTATTCCTTGTGAACCAGTTGTTTAAAGGCAAATTATTTGTAAGTGAAGTTGGTAATAATATTTTGTCGTTTCTGATTTAAACCCACTCCAGACTCTCAACTGGCTCTAAACCCCATTTTAAAATGAGGATTCACACTGTTAATTCCTTGAATCTTCCACATGTTTTCAGCCAATATAACGTAAAAATTATAATTTTCTAAATGTAAATATTGAAAGTTGAGATGATTTGATTTGATCATTATAAGTTTTAGTTTTTCCAGTGTATTTGTCTGCAGTTTCAAGTTACACATTTTGCAGGATTACCAAACAATTTGTTTTTTTTTTTTTTTTATTTAGCATAAAAATCCGTTATGGCAAAAACACAATACATGGATATGACTGGTAATTGCTAATATAACAACAGAATTTAGCATAATGAAATGGAAAAAATGTGTCCCACTTAAATGCTGTTTTTCACACCGGTAAAAATAATACCTATAAATGTATTTTATAAAATGCCAAATACGGTACACTTTTACTGCAGTACCAATATGTCACCGTTTTTTTCTGTCATAATTTTTTTGTTACTGCATCATTTTGAACTGATTTCTAACTGGAGTATTGTGGTGTACAAAAGCAGTATTCTGTAAAGTAAAGCTAACCAAGCCAGCCGGCACATTACCGCTTCTCAAAAAGGTGCAATTTGCAATGTAGACTGTTTCTCGGCACTTATATGATGTAGTGATTTTTCTGTGGTTGGTGTTTAGCACTGGCCTGCCCTGCCAACAGCAACTACCAAGTGTGCACCAGTGCCTGTCCCGCCTCCTGCTCGGACCTCACGTCTCACCTCTTCTGCACCCACCCCTGCACCGAAGGCTGCCAGTGCGACCAGAACTTTGTGCTGAGCGGCAGCCGTTGCGTCCGGCGCTCCGACTGCGGGTGTGAGCGTGACGGCCTCTACTACGCTCTAAACGAGACCTTCTGGACGGGGGAGGGTGGAGACGTGGGTGGCGGCTGCTCTCAGCGCTGCGTTTGTGGCCCCGGCGGGGAAGTGCGATGCTTCAACGACTCTTGCGCAGACGGTGAGGTGTGTGTTGCCGAGGTCGGCTTACTGGGATGTTACCCTCAACGGGAAGCCGTCTGCTCGCTGACCCAGACTCACGTGTTGGCGACGTTTGATGGGTCCACCATGCCCTTCCCCGACGAGAGCTCCTTTTACCTGGTGAAGACTCTGGGTCGCTTGCCTGCCAACGTTACATCAGTGGAGGTGAAAATGGGCAGGAAGCTGGTGAATAAGGGCCCGACATGGCTCAGGCCTGTGGTGGTCAGAGTTGGGCATTTGGAGGCACAGATAGGCGGCTCCGATTTCGACTTGGTCAAGGTATGTGTGTTTTAGCAAGTTCTACACTTTCACGGTTTCACTAATCTTGCAAATGTTCTTCTCACTCAGGTTAACGCTGAGCCAATGCTTCTGCCCTACGTCCATCCAGTGGAGCCGCTTATGGTTTACAGATCTTCAGGTAACACCACTGTGATTGAGTGGAGCGGGCTGGTACAAGCCCGCTACTCACGGCAAGGTCTCCTCAACATCACTCTCTCCACACTCTACTACAACACCACATGCGGTCTCTGTGGCTTCTTCAACGGAGATCCACTAGATGATCTCCGTCTGCCTAGTGGCCGGCAGGCGGAGACAACCGACCAGTTTGTGGAAGGCTGGAGAGCCATTGCGGACGACCTGACGTGCAATGGCGACTGTGAGGACTTGTACCGCATGTGCACAGATTTGAGACTCTACCAGAGCCCGTGGCTTTGTGGGAACATCAACGACCCAGGAAACAGCTCGTTTTTGGCCTGCCACGAAGCTGTGAACCCTTCTCCTTTCTTCCGCAATTGCCTCTACAACATGTGTGTCCGGGAAGGCAACCGCTCGGCTCTGTGCAGTTCCCTGCAGGCGTACGCTTCCGCTTGCCGGGACGCTCAGATTAATCTGGGACATTGGAGAAGCGCTACAAACTGCCGTAAGTGAGGAACTATATGATGTACCTTAGTTTTCAGACTATAAGGGCACATGGGACGCATGAATCAGAACTAAACTCATTCCTATTACCTCTCGTCTTACTTCGCGAGTTGACGTAATACTCAACAAGTACATAAGTCACTGGAACATTCTGTCAAGTGTTTGATCCGGGCACTGGGGGATTTGTAAAACATCAAAGGATTTTGAGTGCAACTTGTAGTCTAAAAGCCATTGGGATGTTGTTTTAACTGATTTCCTTTCTTTTCTTCAGCTCTGCCCTGCGGCGAGAACAGTCGTTTCGATGAGTGTGCATCGCCATGTCCTCTTACATGCTCCAATCTGGATGACCCGTTGGAACCATGCCCGCTGCCTTGCTCCGAGGGCTGCCAGTGTGAGGAAGGGTTCGCTCTGCGTGACGGCATCTGTGTGGCACGGAGTGATTGTGGATGCTTCTACTTGGGTCGTCAGTTAGCTACCAATGAGACGTTCTGGACCGACTGGGAATGCCAAGAGCGCTGCTTTTGCAACGGCACGGACAATAGCGTCTACTGCTCCTTCTCTCCTTGCCGCCTAGAGGAATACTGCCAGGAAAACGAGGGGCTTTTTTTCTGTCTGCCGCGGACCGAGGCTATGTGCGTCGTGGCTGGATACGGCCACGTTTTGCCATTCACTGGCATTTCATTTGACGTTCACAGTAGCTGCACAGTCCGTTTGGCCACCACGGAGTGTGGTGATGGGACCAATGGGGAAGTGGGAGGAATGGACAGTGCGGAGTCTGTGCCGGGTGGACTGCCCAGGTTTCAGTTCTCGGCTCGGAATGAGGATCGAGACACCGGACAGGCTATCTGGGTGCGGGGATTTGTTTTGGAGGTGTATGGCTTTGAAATCGAAGTGACGAGAAGCTTCAAGAACACAGTCACGGTAAGACTGGGTTTTCTTCAAGTTCAAGTTCAGTGCATTTGTAGGGCGCTTTTCACAGTTACAACTGTCTCAAATCTCTTGAGTAAAATGTAAAAAGGATTGATGCATTTTATTCATTGTTCATTGGTGCTAAGATAATGGCTATGGCTATGGCTATGATCAGTGAGCAAGTATTTATGCGACAGTCACCAGGTAAAAAAAAAAAGGCAGTCATATGGCACTTTTTATAATTAATTAAATATTAAATATAAAATTAAATATTTTGAGAATTTTTGTCTTATGAGGTGCAGGTGTGATTCCCAGCAACTAGACTAGGCAGCCTTACTATACGATTATATTAACTTATTCGATATTACAGGTCAACATATGCTTTTGTTTGACCTTTCTTCGTTTCACATGTTCTCATGTGTTCAGGCTGGATCAGAGCTGACCCGCCTTTGGATATTTGCTCGAGTGACAGAAGTTTTCTAATCTTTTTAATAATTGGAGATTATTGTGATCCGACACATTCTGAAGGTCAAATGCTTCTGGTGACACAAAGTTATTTTAATCAACTAGACGAAAACAAAGGGGTGCGATTCATCTTTTGTGTGGAATGAGGGGTAATATCCCAGTCAGCATCTGTTACTGGAGCAAATCTGTACTTATGTGAGTGATGTCTGGAATGAGTTCACAGCCATCTGAAGATCTTGGGAATTTTAGCTCAAATTAAAGCAGAAAACCGTAGTAAGAGACAGCTTGTGCCTTTGAGCGTCAATTTGTAAGCAAACTAGACAAACGATAGACAGAGAAACAGACGGACAGACAGATAGATAACAGTGAAATAGAGACAGACAGGTAGATAGAGAGAAAAAAAGGACGGACGGAGAGAGAAAGCCAGACAGACAGATATGAAATGAGAGACAGACAGATTGAAAGAGAGACAGTGTCAGAGAGAGAGAGAGAGAGAGAGAGAGAGAGAGAGAGAGAGAGAGAGAGAGAGAAATAGAGAAATAGAGACAGACAGTTAATTACTATACAGAAAAAAGAGAAAGCCAGACAGACAGATGGAAAAGGAGATAGACAAACAGATAGATATAAGAGAGACAATGACAGAGAGAGAAAGAGATTTAGACAATTACATATACAGACAATTAGATATACAGAAAAAAGAGATAGACAGGCCGACCTTTGAACGTCAATTTCTCAAACCAGACAAACGATAGAGATAATATTGAAACATACTAAACATAATATTTGATTTAGTCCTTAAAAGCGATGCTTAAAACGATACCGTTTGCTCAAATGTGGCTTCTGTTGGCGGGTTTAGGTGAATAAGGAGCGTCTGTATTTGCCCATTAAGCTCGGCCCTGGGAAGGTGAACATCTACACCCTTGGTCTGCAGTTGCTTTTAGAAACAGACTTTGGCCTGAAGGTGGAGTGCCAACCTCATATTTTATTTCTAAAACCCTTGCGAATTGTTGGTTTCGGTGGCATAATTGTTGTGGTTGATGACAGGTGGCTTTCGACTGGAACACTCTGCTGCTCTTTACACTGCCGCGCAGTCTCTTTAACTCCACCTGTGGCCTGTGCCAAGGGATGCCCATGTCGGGTCCGGCGCTCAGTGTTGGCGATTTGAGCATGGCATGGGCCGACCGGGACACTTTCTGCCAAGTGGGTTGTGGCGACTCGTGTCCCCGCTGCGGATTGGCCGAAAGAGCTGCTGATGTTCCGGCTCAAGTAACCGATGCGGTCAGTGGCACCGAGGTGGACATCAGTAACCCCGGCAACCGTTTCCACCTGCCCGAAGGGTTGTACGTGTACGTGGAGCCGGAGGCGGTGCGGTTGTGCGGTCTCATCGCGGACCGCGGAGGTGTGTTTGCCCGCTGTCACAGTAAGGTGGCACCGGCGTACTACTACCAGAGCTGTCTGCAGGACACATGCGTAGATCAAGGGGCGACCGAGACCATCTGTAATTGGCTGCAGATTTATGCCAGCACCTGTCAAACACAAGGAGTCTCCGTCATTGGCTGGAGGAGTTCAACGCCATGTGGTGAGAACATTTTTGGATTATATTGGGATATTCGTTCTAAACACTTTATTGTCAAATCATTACACAACTTATTGATTAATTCCATTCAACAGCAAGCATGGTAATTTGGCTTTTTGTTAAAGTGCAGGGGGGGGGGTGACAGACAGGTAGATAGATCAGAAAAAGAGAGTGAGCTAGACGGAGAAATAGAGACATGCAGACAGGTAGATAGACAGAAAATAAGAGAAAGCCAGATAGACAGATATACAGACAGACGGATAAATAGATGGATGGATGGATGGATGGATGGATGGATGGATAGATAGACAGATAGATAGATCAGAAAAAGAAAGTGAGGTAGACAGAGAAATAGAGGAAGATTGAATAGACAGGTAGATGGTAGATGAATAGATGATAAATATCCTCTGGTAGATAAATAGACAGAAAGAGAGAGAGCTAGATAGATAAATAGAGACAGACAGGTAGATAGAAAAAACCAGACAGATAGAAAATGTAAGACAGACAGGCAGATATACAAACGTACGGACGGATAGATAGAAAATGAGAGACAAACAGGCAGATGGATGGACGGACAAACAGACAGACAAATGGATAGATAGAAAATGAGAGACAGACAGGAGGATGGACAGATAGATAGATCAGACAAAGAGTGAGCTAGATAGAGAAACAGAGACATGCAGACAAAAAGTAAATTAAACTCCAATTGACTGCATTTTTTTATAGCAGAGGTGATGCATATTTATTGAAACATGATGATATTGACAAAAAAGAGAGCTAGATAGAGACAGACAGGTAGATAGGCAGGAAGAAAATAGAGAAAGACAGGCAGACAGATAGAAAATGAGAGACAGATAGACAGACAGACAGATAGATCAGAAAAAGAAAGTGAGCTAGACAAAAAATGAGAGACATGCAGGCAGGTAGGTAGATGTTTAGACAGAAAGAGAGAGAGAGAGAGAGAGAGTGAGAGAGATAGAGGAATGGAGGAAAAAAGAGAAAGCCAGACACAGATATAAAATGAGAGAGAGAGAGAAAGTGCAGATGTCACTGTGATGTCAACTCTTCTTGGGTGGTGTGCTTCTGCGTGCCAGTGCTGTCCTGCCCAGTGAACAGTCACTACTCCAGCTGTATGATGGTGTGCCAGCCCCAGTGCGCACCTGCTCGCGGGCAGAGGGACTGTAACCAGCACTGCGTCGAGGGCTGCCAGTGCGACCAAGGCTATGTGCTCAATGGCAAGAGCTGCATCCTCAACCAGAACTGCGGATGCTATACGGACGGTAAATACTACGAGGTGAGGCAGAACGGAAGCGGTCCGCTGAATTGCTCACCTCGGGAATCAGCTAGTGGCACACCTCTCGTTCTTTATCTTTTGCTAGTGTATTTTGGCTCCAAATAAGGAATAATAATAATAATAATAATAATAATAATAATAATAATGATAATAATAATAATGAGTATTTGTAGGGCGCTTTTCACAGTTTTAACTGTCTCAAAGTGCACAAGTGAACAATGTTAAGTGTTCAAAGATGGATAGTCTACTCTAGACCAGTGATTCTTAACTTTACGGCTACGCCTCAATTGTTGGGCTCCGAGCACCACCTAGTGGGCCGCAAGAGAAATGTAATTTCTTTGACTTTGGGCCGCAAAGGCCGCAGAACCGCAATGCAGCTCCCCACCACTAGGTGAGACTGAGGCGTAAACACGCTCCAGCAGCAGAGTAAGTCAGTAGCTGCATTTGGCTGAGAATGGAAAAGTTCTCAAGACGAACAAATGAAGATGAAAGTTATGAAATGTTTCACATTTTTGTTCTGTTCTTTTTTTCGCTTGCGAATCGGAAATTGTTTTCCAATATTTTTGCAAAACTGCAGGAACAAATCTCAAATGACACAAAAAAAAATACGAAAATGCGAAGATTGCAAAAGAGAAAAAATCCAGAATGAAAATGTGAAGCATTTCATAGAAATGTACGCTTGATATTTTTGCCAAAAATCTGATTCCACAAGCCCAGTGTGTTGCATGTGGGCTAAGTCTTCGACATTAAGGCGACAAGTTGTAAAAAAACAAAACAATTATTTTGTAATGCAAACATAACATATAGTACATAGATTTTAGATTAATAGTAATAAGAGCAACTACCTTATTCAGTGTAATATGTGCAGGATTACATATGTACACATTGCTTTCAGGTGGTCATGGTGTATCATACTATTCATTTAACTAAATTTTGGCTTGTTAAACTATGTAAAGTGTACATTTTTACACTCTTACGCAACATGAATCATGATTTGGATTGGCTGAAATAATTGTGTTTGTTTTAATTGGATTGGAACATTGATCTGGAAAATTTGGGCCCTGAGGTCAAAAAGTTTAAGAACCCCTGATCTAGACCTTCTGAGAAGAATCTGAGTAACATGAGTGTTAGTATAGTGACGTGTCGTTCATGAACAAGCCGGCTCCAAGAGCTGATGGCCGAAGAGTTTCGACTAATACTGAGAGACTCATTTAGTGAACAAGCTTCTCTGTTCTGACGTTTTTTCTACCTCGCTATGCACATTAAACAATTATGTCAGGTTCTGTCCTTTTAGCAATCCCGCTGATAAATATATCCTACCAGAGTTATATCTAAATAAGTTATATCTATAAATCTTATTTCTTAAATATTATTACTGCTATCTTAGCAATAGTCAGATATACTGTATTTGCCCGTATTTCAATTTGTAAAACAGTTTGAAAATTTCAAATTATTTCAAATTGTCAACCCCCAAAAACTTGGGGGGTGCTTATAATCGGCGATTTCAAAGATTTTACCGTATTTCAAGTCAGAAACAATCACAAATAAACAGAAACACGCCGTGTTTATGCAGCGGCTCACGTGTGCGTCTTTAAATAATGCGTAGGTAGACGCATTTTTAAGCTATTATTTTATTATTATTTTAAGTAAAAATGACATGGGTGGTGCTTACATTTGCGTAAATACGGTATTTGGTTAAAGTGTAAATATCTACCAGTGCACTGACGCATGATAGTTTCTGATAAAATGATGGGTAGGAATGAATGATTGAACACCAGAACTTCAGTCTGACAATGGAAATTATGAAGGAAAAAAAAGAACAAAGTAGTAAAAATAAAGAAAATTATTAATTTATTCAGCATCGCTATGCGCATGCGTCAGTGCACCAAAAAGTTGAGTAATAATATACACTCTAACAAATAATGTCTTTGGTTAAGGTTAAGATTAAGTTAAGCCAACAATTTCTAACTCCAGTAGGACATATTTGTGGTCAGGATAGGAAAAATGTTGATAAAACAGCTGTTCAGACGCACAATAGTTCCATAAAACTGATAAAAACTATTTAGACATTTTTGGAGGTAAGACAACTTAAAGATAACATTAAAAATCACATCATAGTAATAAATGTACAGTAATAAATTATTTCAAACGTGTGTGTTTAGGCCAAGGGTGTCAAACATACGGCCCAGGGGCTGGAACTGGCCCCCAAGGAGGTTTGATCATGCCCGCAGAATAATTTGAATGTGGATAATTAATAGTTAATAGTTTTAAGTAGCTGCACCCCTCAAATTCACCCTAATTAGCTCATGTGTAAAAATTGTAAAATTGCAAAGTGTAAAATTTTTAAAGAAAAATGGACCTCGACCTATTTATTTACAGAGATATTTCTCACACACTGTATTTCTATATTTTTAAATATCATGTAAATCATGGAATGTTTTGTACAAGGACAGTTCATTAATTTTCAATTGGTTCCTAATGTACTTGTGCTTCTTTACACCAAAGTAAAGGAAAGACATGATTTTTTGGTTATTTATAGCAGAGTATGGTAGAATTTCAGTGGTCCGGCCCGCTTGAAATCTCACTAGGCTACAGTATGTGGCCCACGATGTGAAATGAGCAGGGGTGTAAGGTACTGGAGTAAATGTACTTCGTTACTTTACTTAAGTATGTTTTGGGCTACTTCGCACTTGCACTGAGTATAAAAAATATAAGCAGCTATTACTCCACTGCATTTGTGATTGAGTAGCAGTACTTTTCACTCCACTACATTTGAACGAACACTCATCGTTACACGTTACATTGTGATTGTGCGCGACAAGCCGGAATCAATTTATACCGCGGTTAATTTCTTGGGCGGACGAGGCGAATATCGCCATCTTTAGGCTGCTGAAGGTACTGGACGCTATTTGTGAATTAGAAACCACAAGTGTAACCCCTCTTCGTTCTTCTCTCTCTTTCCTTTCTCCCATTCACGACGCCAGTCCAAATCTTTTCTCCAAATATTTATTTCTGAGACTGGAGGTGGAGGAAAAGAATAAAATAAACGATCCAACTCGCCAGTTTCTTTCCGGAACTCTACAAAACATTTTTCTCCATTTAACAATAAAGAAAAACAATAAAAAACACTCTAACACATACCTGGAGGTGTAGGAAAAGAATAAAATAAACGATCCAACTGCAAAATAAAATAATATAAGATCTCGTTGGTTCAACTCACGTTACAACCACCGTTCCGAATCACGGTCAATCCGAGACATTTACAAAACCAAACACATCAAAACAAAACGAAAATGCACATCAGTTGCGCGTAAAACAATAAATAAATTATATTTAACAAAAAAATAACTTTTTTATAAGTTGAACTTGAGGACGGGGCTCCCTCGCTACTCACCTCGCCAGTTTCTTTCCGGAACTGACAAGGTAGCGGCTGACGTCACCACCTGCCGTGCCGGTGACTCACAGCCCCCCCTACTGGTACGTAATAAAACACAGAAACACCTCCGGGTAAAAGAAAGGACATAACAACATTTGACAAAATTCAAACATTAAATATTTTATCCTGTTACACAAGAACGCGAATTGGTGGCGTAAAAATGTGTTTTACCAATGTTATTATATAATATATAACTTTATCTAATACATATATATACAATTTACTAATCAGATTAATCATTTTATTTTATATCTACTTGCAAATTTAAGTGATTGAGACTGACTTTTTGTTCTTTTTATCTACTTTATTCTACCAGTTTTCAAACATTGAAGTTAAATTCTGTTTCTGTATTAGAAAACAATAGTTTGTTTTCACATTTCTTTTTTGGGGCCTATATTGAGCATGAATAAAAATACTTCTTAATACTTAAGTTATTTTCAAATTGGATACTTTGCTACTTTGACTCAAGTCTTTTTGAAATTGGTGACTTGTTACTTGTATTGGAGTAATTTTTGCAGTATCTGTACTTTTACTCAAGTATGGCTGTCCGGTACTCATTACACCCCTGGAAATGAGTTTGACACCCCTCGTTTAAAACTTAGAGGAAAGTTTCGAGATCATGGCGTGATTGAGCGTCTGAGGCTGTGTCTGTATGTAATGGAGATAATACAAGACAATAAAAGAAGACTTGTTTGGGAGGCAGAAGAGTCGACCTTAACGTGAGCCGAGCCAAAAGAGCCGATGCTTTGAAAAGAGCCGGACGTCCCATCACCGGACGAGTGTTGTAGGAGAACTTCCGCTGCCGACTCTTATGGTGTTTAGCTGTGTTTGCTCTTTTCCAGCCTAAGCAACTGTTCTGGAACGGCGACTGCACTAAACGCTGTCAGTGTATCGGGAGGAATCTGATCCAGTGTGACCCCAGGCGGTGTAAAGCCGACGAGGAGTGTGTCCTGCGTCATGGCGTGCGAGGATGCTTCGCCCGGCGCAGCCAGCACTGCGTGGCGTCGGGTGGGGGCGTCTTTCGCACCTTTGACGGCGCTTCTCTCCGTTTGCCTGCCTCGTGCTCCTTCGTCCTCTCCACTATCTGCCACAAGCTGCCCGAGTTGTCCTTCCAACTCATCGCCAACTTTGACAAGTGGAGTACGCCAAACCTCACCACCATCTCACACGCTTACCTTTACATCAACGAGGAGAACATTCTCATCTCGGGGAACACAGTTAAGGTTGGCATTTTTTACGGCATTTTTTCATGCAATTCACGTTTATCAACAAAAGGTATCCGCCTGGCGCACTAAACTAAGTCTTTGACGGGCGGAGGGGTTATCTGTTGATTCGAATTTGTAAAGCTATGGGGTACGCAGTTTAGAAATAGGACAAAATAAGGAAAACAAGCAAAAGATGAAGGTGCTACAGCGTTCAATGTCCTTGTCCCCAAAGTGTTCCATACGGAGAAGAAATGTATCCACATTTACGTGAAACATTGATAAATATATTTAGATATATTCAATATATTTTTTAAATGTTTAAATATTGTAATTACGCGAATATGAGCACCCGGTTTTTTTTCCCCAATTTTAGCGGCTCCAAAACGTGTGGGGTGCTTATAATAACCGATTTCAAATATTCACATAAATATAAGCGCAAATGTTTTTTTTAAATAATGGTTCTGGAGGCAAACGTGCATATGAGTTTTTATTAGCTAAAAAAAGAGATTGAGAAACGAGAGATTAGAAACGACATGACACTTAACACTAACACAACATAAGACTAAATAGCACTGGAAGAAGTAAAATTAAACGAAACACAACCATTAATATTTGAACAGACAGACCATATTGTATCCAATACACTGTAGTTCGCCGCGCTAAAGGGGCTAGCGCTTGATAGATAGAATAGATTATTGTTTTATTATTTTTAAGTAAAACAACATTGAAGTTATACGAGTCAAAAGTTAGGTTTGTTAAATAAAAAAAAATAGTATTTGAAAGAGAAAATTTACGTATTTTAGATTTTTGTGCCTGAAAATTCAGGGTGGGTGCTTATATTACAGTATGTTTTTTAACAATCATGCATATGTTGTTAAATACAGTTTCACATAAAGCCTACAGAAGACAAAAAGATTGAAATATATATACAATAATTATACTTAAAACCATATAATAAACCATGTATTAAAATATATTCAACTGAATAGCAGAAAATAGAATGCACTTTATATGTAAATATATTAAAAGAGGGTTAGGGTAATATTGGTGTGTGTGTGTTTGTTTATATATATATATATATATATATATATATATATATATATATATATATATATACTAGTGCTGTCTAACAATTAAAAATGTTTAACTAGTTAATCGCACTTACCTGACCAAATAAATAGCGATTAAATGACTAAAGCTTGCAATAATGGAAAATAAGGTGTAATATGTAAATTAATGTAAACTCTATAAATACAGTATTGTCTTTATCTAATCCCTATGAATCTAAAGTGGCGGCTTGTTGAACAGAGATTTGAATCTGACGAACAAGTTACGTATTTGCAGTTGAAACGTCGAAATAAGGTTGAGTCTCAGTTTTAACAAGTTCATTCAAGAACGTTCAAAACACCTATGAGACAAGCAAGTGTCTGTCCTTAAACACTTTCACCTGCTGCTATTTAGGGGCAATGTAATCACTCTGAGGTTCTGATCATAATGAGCCACACCTGGGTGACACTAGCGCTGCTAATGCGAAAATTGCATTTTCACCAAACTGAAAGTGAAAAAACTGCAACTGTGATTAATGGCGTTAAAAAAATTAACTCGATTAAGCACTTAAAATTAATCGCGTGCGTTAACTAGTTAACTTTGACAGTCCTAATATACACACAGACACATGTAAGGAGTGTTGTGTGCCAGAACAGTGTCAGAAAGACTCAAAAGAAAGGTGTATAAGACAGTGGTGAGAACAGCTGTGCTTTATGGACTAGAGGCTGTAGCAGTGAGAAAGAGACTGTGATATAAACGCAAGTGTGTGTTTACTTTAGTTAAAACAAAGGACAAATTCCTAGTGTAGTTCTGACCAGTCCTGGCTACTTTTCCACAGTTTTCTAAGAGAAGATCCTAATTATGTCGACTCTGTAGAGACTTAGTCACTTGTACAGCTTGTGCTACTACTAGTGTAACTTGGGTCATGTTGGTCTTTCAGGTGAATGGTACGCCCGTGTCCGTTCCCTTCGTCACAGGTTTAATGACGCGAGTGTCCACATCAGAAGGGTTTCTGGTGATCGACACTCCTCAGGATATCCAGGTGCGTTATAACCGATTCAACACCCTCAGCATCACTATGGGTCCACGGCTGCAGAACAAGGTGTGTGGACTCTGTGGGAATTTTAACGGAGATCCCTCGGATGATTACATCACCTCGCGAGGCAAACCCGCCGTCAGTGCGCTGGAGCTCGCGCAGAGCTGGAAAACCAACGGCATGCAGAACAGGTCCGCTCAGCTCTTGGTTCTGTCGCCAGTCCCTGCAGATTTCACCAGTTTTTCTTTGTGATGTTTGCGAGAGGAAGCAAAGGTTACAAATTCTAGATGCTTTGGTTTTCTTTGTTTTAGATGCATAACCCCCTTGACCCAAGACACAAAACATCTTGCTTATTTTTGACATTTAGGTTTTTTTCAATAATCATTAACTTACAGAAGTCCTTGTTATTAGCTATTAAACATCATACCGTATTTACGCAAATATAATCATCCTCAAACTAAGATGCTCAAAAACTTGAAGGGTGCTTATATTTGCCAATTTAAAAAATACACGTAAATACAAGCGTCTATTGTTCCATATTTCAAATCAGGAACAATTACAAATAAACAAAAACGCCTTGTCTTTCTTTATGAAACGGTGCACATGTGTTGTGTCCTCTCTTCTTTCTTAAAATAATGATTCTTTATAGATATTTATATAACCTTTTAACTAATAACTCACTAACAGAAATAAAGAAACATTATAGACTGCGCTACAGATAACGAGGACAAAATGTATACCTAGGGCTATTTATCTCACTCTCTTTACTTAACACTCACTTTACTTTATAATTTCTTGTTACACTGTAGATTTGTTTCTGCATTTCAGTTCATGTTCTCATTGTCTTTAATATAAAAAAGTAGCTAGTTTCTTAAATTGAGAAAAACTGTGTTCTTAAAATAAAATAATTCAGTTTATATTTCTTGTTTCAGAAAGTTCTGTGTTAAACCAATGGCACGATGTAGTGTAAAATATCATCAAAATCTGCATTTTTTTCCCAAGCAAGAAAATTCACGTCTATTATACTGAAATTAGCAAAGTCATCTCTCATTCCTAATTCTAACACAGTTAATATTTCTTGTAAGAAAAAATTACAAGATTTATTTTCTAATTTCAAGATTTTTTGGCCGGTCAAGAATTAATTTTTTGCAGTGTAGCGGGATGGCAAAAATTGCGTGATCTTGCACGTAATTCCGTGATTGTCGAACGGTAAAAAAAAACCGGAGGGACTGTATTGCTTTTTGGCAAATATGATCATTATAGCGAATCGTTCCATCATTACAACTCTTTCCGTTTCCCTCTTGCACGTCTGATCCACGTCCTGTAGCTGTGACGAGACCCAGTACGTGGCTCTGACTCAGTCCTGTGACAACACGGTCATAGCGGAGCTGCAGGGAGAAGACAGCTGCTTGAAGCTGACCGACCTGAAGGGTTTCTTCCAGCCCTGTCATGGCCTGCTGGACCCGCATCCGTTCTACCAGTCCTGCTACCTGGACGGCTGCTACAACCACCGGAGGGCGCAGGTGTGCGGCTCAATGGCAGCCTACGCCGAGGCCTGCCGCTCCTTTGGCACGCTGACCACCAAGTGGATCGCCCAGGAAAACTGCTGTAAGGGGACAGCGCCACCTAGAGGAGCAAAATGGCCAGCGCAGTGTTTTTAGGTCAACGTGATTTGCCGTCGATTCACGAATTTATAATTTGTAGAAATGTAAAGTTTACCTTTGTTCACCTGTTAGGCAGACAGAGCGAGCAACAGATAGAGAAAGATGGACAAATAGACAGAAGGGCAGACAGACAGGCAGGATAAATAGACGAGTAAGAGAACAAATTAAATCCAATTTAAATCCAATTTTTTATTCGTTGCATGTAGGTGACTCCTTCCGGGCCCTCGTGTCCCAAAGCAGAACTGATTTTAGAAGCCCCTTTCACACACATAAAAAAAAAAAAACTATGAAGATGAAGGTAAAAAAGGTAAAAATACAATAAAAATACAGCAAAAATAAAGATAAAATATGAATAAAAAACAAAAACACTAGCTGGTTGAGGTAAAGTGGCTCAAGTGATCCAGGTAAGCGAGCAAAGAAACACAATGAAATGATATAAAAAGACAAAAAGGCAGTAAAAAAATAAAGATAAAATGTCATTAAAATACAAAAAAAAAAAAAAAATAGCTGGTTGAAGTGACTGAAGTGATCCAGGTTAGCGAGCAAAGAAACAAAATGTAATGATGATATAAAAAGACAGTAAAAATAAAGATAAAATGTCAATGAAATACAATAGAAAAGCTGGCTGAGGTAAAGTGGAAAAGAAATAGAAAAAAAATATGACATAAAGAGATAAAAAGACTGTAAAAATATAAAAAAAATGTCAATAAAATACAAAAAACTAGCTTGTTGAGGTAAAGTGGCTCACGTGATCCAGGTAAGCAAGCAAAGAAAGACAATAAAATTATGATATAAAAAGAGTAAATGTGAATACAATACAGAGGTAAAATGAGGAAAAGTGATAAAGTGAAAAAGGAAAAAAAAAAAAGGCCTCAGTAAAAATAAAGATAAAATACAAAAGATAAACTAGCTGCTTGAGGAAACATATTTAAAACGAAGACATATTTAAAAAAAAGATAAAAAAAAAAATAAAAAAATACAATAAAAATACAAAAATAAACATACAAGCCTTTTCACACATACAGATCCTACCGGTATATTCGGGTGTAAAAACGGCTCGAGCTGACGTTATAATGATGTCACACTATTTCATTGGCTGTAAATTGACATGATCACGTGTAAGATAGTGATTGGTCCAGACAAATCACATTGGCAGATGATGTGTAAGATGGTCATTGTTCTGGGCGACAAAAACAATTCTAAACAAATTGTTTTCTATACAGTCGAATAATAACGTCAGAGACAACAAGCTATAATGTCAGACACACCTTAAAATAAAAAAGGCATTATTAGGTATGAGTGCCGAGAACATCTCGATGGTACGGGTTGGTCCAAGTGGTGTAAACGTGGTGTGATGTCATCATCGCAGGGCCAGAGCTGTGTTGGTACTTACACTAGCAAATTTGTTCCGGCAATATGGCGGAAAGGATAGCTGTAGCAATGCCGGTAAATTGACGGAAAATTGTCGTGTGAACGCAGAACGAAGAATGGCAGAATAAGCGCACAGAAGTTCAGTATAAGCTGACATAAACGCCTGAGACATTCTGACGAGGGTCGGGCGTGTTCACAGGTGCAGCTGTTTAAAAGGTGTTGCCAGTTAATGATGTCACCAAAAATGGTGGTGTTTTCGAAAACACTGTGTGAATGAATCTAGAGGGTTTCGACCCATACGATTCATCCATGGGACGTTCCGACCCGGACGTTTCGACCCGGGTTTGTTTGTCCGGAACCCAGCGGCCGTATTAAAATTAACAATGTCCCAATTAAAAAATGTATATCTCTGCGTGGATTCATTGCAATTGTGGCGAAGAGTAGATGAAGATCGAGAAGTTGTTGGGTTAGGGAACACCCACGAGGTCGCCGGCTTATTAAAATTAATATCTGTATATCCTGAATATCTCTATCCGTGCGAGCTAGAGAGTCGGAACGCAGCAATTGTTTGCAATGAAGTAAACAATCCGAACAATCTGCGAGAAACGTCACAGGGCGTTCTGGGAAACGTCACTATGCGCGGCTATCCAGGGGTGGAATAGTCCTCAGGTCTAATAGCCCGCGTCGAAACCCCCTGTGGTCGAAACGTCCTGGGTGGAAAAGTCTGGTTACCATGTAAATGGTGTTTTACCGGCACAATGCCGGAATGGCTGCGCTTGTGTGAACAGTCTTTACCGGTAAAGCTAATTCTCCAGCAATTTACCGGCATTAGTGTGTGTAAGGGCTAGTGTTGCCGTTCTCAGTTGCTGATGGGTTTTCTGTGTACTAACTTTGTACCACGACCTGTCTTTAGCAGAATGGATCTACGACCCGTGTGCGGGCGAGATCTGCTCCAACAACACATGCGAGCAGGAGAACGGAGGAGATCTGTGCGGCTGCCCGGAGCTGCCCAGCGCGGACATCAGTGAGCATCACGTCTTTTGAAAAGCGCTTGGCTTTTTGTAAATGAGCACAAGCGTGAACATGTTCCTCCGGTGCAGGTGAAGATGACATCATCCAGGCGGAGGTCACCTGCAAACATGCCCAGATGGAGGTCTCCATCTCCAAGTGCCGCCTGTTCCAGCTGGGCTTTGAGCGGGAAGACGTGCGCGTTAATGACCAGCGCTGCCCGGGTATCGAGGGTGAAGACTTCATCTCCTTTCACATCAACAACACTAAAGGACATTGTGGCTCTATTGTGCAGGTAAACCGCTTTGTTTACTACTAAAGGCTCAAACACATTTTACTTGTCACATACACATTATACGTGGTAGTAGTGAAAGGGATTTTCCAGATCGTCCCGCATTTAAGCAAGGGGGTTGGGGAGTGCAGTTGAGGAAGAGGATGAATAAGCGAGCAAAGAAATAAGATAAAAATGAAGGTATAAAAAGATAAAAATAAAGATAAAATATGATTAAAATACACAAAAAACTAGCTGGTTGAGGTAAAGTGGCTCAAGTGATTCAGGTACTGTAAGTGAGCAAAGAAGCACAATCAAAATGATTATATAAAAAGACAATACAATACAATACAATAAAAATGAAGACATAGAATAAAAAGTTACGATAAAAAAATACAATGAAAATATAGTAAAAATAAGGATAAAATAGGAATAAAATACAAAAAAAGCTGGTTGAGTTAAAATGTCTCGAGTGACTCAAGTCATCCAGGTAAGCGAGCAAAGAAATACAATAAAAATTATGATATAAAAAGATAAAAAAGACAGTAAAAATAAATATACAATGTGAATAAAATACAAAAAAACTAGCTGGTTGAAGTAAAGTGGTAAAGTGAAAATTAAGATAAAAAATGTAAAGATACAGTAAAAACAAAGATAACATATCAATAAAATACAAAAAACAACTAGCTGGTTGAGATAAAGTGGTTCAAGTGACTCAAATGATCCAGGTAAGCGAGCAAAGAAACACAATAAAACAAAAAAATAAGAAATACAATAAAAATACACTTATGTTTAAGATTAAAATATGAACAAAATATAAAAAATCGAGGAAGATGAAGATCAAAAAAAGGTTTAAAAAAAAAAAAAAGGAAAAATAATTATAAAATATGAATAAAACACTAAAACAAACTAGCTGGTTGAGGTAATTGGCTCAAGTGATCCAGTTAAAGTGTCTAGTTTAAACATCCATGGAGAGTCAAGAGTTAAATACAAGATAAGTTGGAACAAAAATCAGCTACAAGGGACAAAACTCAAAAGACACTGTAGAAGCTAACAAAATAAACGTACTCAGCAGTCAGAAACTTGATCACTAACAAGACACACTCAAAAACACACAAGCGCACAGAGCCAATCAAACATCTAAAGACGTAACTTTAAGTACATTGACAAATTAGGACATAGACAAGACAATCGAATAACATCATTACAGCGAATCAAAACCTAAACGCCACATGGAATAAAACCAAACAAACTAATCTAATAAACTAATAAGACTGATCACATGACCCAAACTAATTGGAGTCCTGCCAAAATAAGAGTCCCTTTTACAAGGCGGCGGCTAACTCCCTCAAGTTCAAATTTTGTTTAGACGAAAATTTTGTCAGACAAAAATACGAAAAGGACTAAAAAACAGGACTTAAAAAGACGCATGTGAGTGTCAGTGTAAATTGTTGTTGCTATAGGTCTGCCATGTTACTCAACGTGTGTGTGTGTGTGTGTGTGTGTGTGTCCAGTCAAACGGAACACACATCATGTACAAGAACACCGTGTGGATCGAGAGTGTAAACAACACTGGGAACGTGGTGACCCGCGACAAAACCATCAACGTGGAGTTTTCCTGCGCTTATGAACTGGACATCAAGATCTCGCTGGAAACGGTGCTGAAGCCCATGCTCAGGTCAGCCGGAGGAGATAAGCATGTTCTACTCTAAACGCACAGGAGCTCTTTATTTACTGCATGCACACTAGTGTTCTCAAAACCATCGATATGTTGCTAAGTATCGTTACCGAATAATATTAAAGGATACAATACTGTGACCCAAAAGTATTGATACTATTCACGCTTCTTTTAGCTTCGCGCATGCCCACATGATAAATATTGTCATCGAGTGCTAGCTGCTTATGATTTAAGCAGATCCCTACCACAATGAACCAACAGGAGATAGTACATGTTTGAGAAGTAAGTTTATTCATTTGATTGATCTAACAATCAACAAAAAAAAATAAAGACTTGACCCTGAATATTTCTTTTAAAGAACCAGAAGGAATCTGAGAACCAACAATCTGCAGTGAAAACTCACACTACCAGCTTTTTTTTTGAAAAACAAATCAAATATTGTACTTTTTCTAGTCTTACATACTTTTTTGGTTTAAAATAGAGAGCTCCTACCAAACTCGTTTTGTTTTATTCTTTTAAATAGCTTTTAATTTTTTTCTTTTCGAAAATACAAGGGGTAATGCAGTTTTATTTATTTTTAATTTTTGAACACGGATAAATAATGGACATTTTTCTTCTTTAAAGACTTTTTCTTCTTTAAAGGAGTTTTTCCCCACTAATTCGCATAGCAATTTTGCGTTTGGTCTTGAACTAAGAAAGGCGCTATATAGATAAACTTGAACTTGAACTTAAATTCAGTAGGAGTAAAATACTTGTTCTTTTTTAATTGGACACGTTACGACTTTTACTTGGAATTGGTGACTTGTAACTTGTAGTGGAGTAATTTGTAGGGCTTTGTTGATTTTAGAAGGAGAATCACACATTTCCAGAGGTGTAAAGTACTTGAGTAAACTTTAGGAATCTTTGTACATTTTGTGGATATACAGTATATACACATGTATAATACAATTGAATAAAAAAAATAAGTTAAACAAACGTCTTAAGACATTGAAACACTGAGCATAGTATTTTTACATGTATTAGTACTTGTACTTTATTGTTGATTACTTGATTTTTTTGGGACTGCGTGCATTTAAAAGTTGCTTTTATTTTTGGTACCCATTAAAAGTACAAAGTAGCCAAAAAAAGATTTTTTAAGTGTACTCAAGTACTTTACACCTCTGCAAATTTCTAATTAAAATTTCTATTGAAATCTCTACACAGTGTTAATCTCTACAATGTGTGTTGGTGTGTGTCTTCTCTCTCCAGTGTGATAAACCTCACATTACCCACTCAAGAGGGCAACTTCATCACAAAAATGGCGCTGTACAAAAACGGCTCGTACAGGCAGCCCTACCGCGAGGGGGAGGTGGTCCTGAGCACCAGGGACGTCCTGTTCGTGGGGGTCTTTGTGGAAGGAGCCGACGACAAACAGCTGATTCTCATCGTAAACATGTGCTGGGCCACGCCCTCTCGCTACAGCAGCGACCGCCTTCGCTACATCATCATCGAGCGAGGGTGAGGACTCGGCCTCTGGTGCATCATGGGAGATGCGGTTCGTTCTGTGGTCGTCGTTTCAGGTGTCCCAACGTCAAGGACAACACCATAGGGATGGCGGAAAACGGAGTGTCGCTCACCTGCCGCTTTCACGTCACCGTCTTCAAGTTCATCGGCGATTACGACGAGGTTCACCTGCACTGTGATGTCACTCTGTGTGACTCCGAAACCAATCCCTGCAAAGTGGTGAGAAGTGATGCGGGCGCGCACACACACACACACACACACACACACACAGTCAAATAAATATCATATGAATACACACACATATACGCTTACACTACAATATAGACACACATGCCTACACACAAAACACACACGCTTAGTATTAGTCACATAAGTATACTAACACACACACTAATATACACAACACACACACACACACACACACACACACACACACACACACACAAACAAACCTAAACTCACATAAACACACAGACATTCACACATATAGAAAGTTACACACACACACACACGCACACAAATGCGCACACACACACACACACAAAACAATACTACAAACACAGACTACAAACACACGTAACCCTTTATGCTTGGTGTTTGCAGAATTGTCCACACAACAAGCGCAGTTACAGCGATTACAGTCAGCGCAAAGAACAAATCCTGAGTGTTGGACCGATTAGACGAAGAGGTACTGTAGTATTACACATCTGAGCTCTACACTGCACTACACCCCGATCACTTGGGTTAGAATGAAAAGGTGTGTGTGTCAGAGTCGGACTGGTGTGAAGAGGATAACGGCGGCTGTGAGCAGATCTGCACGAGTCAGCTGACGGGCGCCGTGTGCAGCTGCGTGACGGGAATGCTGCAGAGAGACCGACGCAGCTGTAGAGGTGAAGGCAGACGCTCCAAATGCACAACACACACAAGCAAGCGTGAACACACGCACAATCATATATAGATATACACATTTTACCTATAAAAACAAAAACATGCCTACACACACACACAGGCGCACACACACACACCACAACAAACCACTAAACTTACACAAAACACACAGACACACACAACACGAACACACACACACACACACACAAAATCATAAATAGAATACAACCTTTTAACCATAAAAACAAAACACTGCCTACACACCACACACACACACACACACACACCCACCAACACACCTAAACTTACCATAAAACACAACACACACACACACATAATCATTGAATTGATGAATGTACAGATATACACATTTACCTATAAAAAACAAAAAAACCACACACCACACACACACACACACACAGGGCCAACCACACACACACACACACACACACACACACACACACACACACACAAACAAACCTAAACTTACATAAACACAAACACACAACCACACACACACACACACACACACACACACACACACACACACAATATATAGATATACACATTTTACCTAAAAAACAAAAACATGCCTACACCACACACACAAAACACACACAAACAAACTAAACTTACACACAAACAACACACACACCACACACAATCATATATAGATATACATATTTTACCTAAAAAAACAGAAACATGCCTACACACACACACACACAAACAATTCTAAACTTACAAAGACACACACACGCGCACACACAAACACGCACACACACACAAACACACATTTGAAACAAGTTTTAAACGAAAACGTGACGATTACAAGAGAAAAATAAAAAAACAAACATAATTGCAAGCTAAAAATAAAAAAAACTAACGTAAATGTGAAGCATCTTCGTTTGTTTGTTAGAAATTTACATTTTTTATTTTTGCCGCAAATCTGATTCCAAATACCACACGCACAATATGGAAACCAGCCAAGCGAATCCTGTGAACTAATTCAGCTGATTAGATTTCATATTTTCAAACACATTTTTGAAACAAATCATCATCACTTTATTATTGCATCTTAGTCTTGTTTTGTCTCTCTCAACAGTCACCAGTCACGGTCCCGGCCTTCAGCCACTGGTTCCACTAGTCACAAGCCTTCACATCCTGCAGAAGATATGCACCTCGGTTTTCTTTTCCTAACCCTGATTCAGCAAGGCTAAAAGGAACGAAGACCAGCAGCGAACAGAGACGTGGAGAGGAACCGGACTCCGCTCCACCTCAGAGCAGTTCCCTTCATCCACGTGACAAACTCTGATCTCACCAGACCTGAAAAACACAACAACTCCATACCAAAAACACTCTTCAGGCTGTGTGAGAATGGCGACGCCACTTGTTGGCTGTCTAACACTAGCATCGATAGTTTCTTCCGCGTCACTGAACGACTACCACGTTGCTTTTAGATCTTTGCACGAGAGTTGGCAAAGCGTGAGAGCACGGTAGTCGTTTTCTTTATTACTATTATTAATACTATTATAGTATTGGTTACCGAGACTCCTACGTTCTTGACTTGTTAGCGTTTTTAACGGTCGTTAATTTAAGCTGTACATAGGAGATCGACGAATGGGAATTCTTTTGGCTTGAACTGTACTGTACGAATCTATAGATGAGCTGTTGTTTACTTGACTCTCGGCTGGTGAGATGATGGACCGTCACGTCATCATGGATCACTAGAGCTGACCTACAAGGCATTGTCAAACGCTTCTGTGGCCAAACCTTTTGATCTCTCAACTTTGGGTTTTTTTTTTCTATATTGTTTGGATGTCGTTTGCGTCTGATTTGTAATCTGATCTGATTTGTTGGAGAATAAAGTGAGATGTTCTCATTGATTCGGAATGTACAGTATACTAGGTAGGGTGACCACTTGTCCTCTTTTTACGTTGCGTCCGGCTTTTATATATTCACTAAATTTCATTCTTCTTCAAAGGACCATTACACGTGTACTCAGGGTCACCACCTGTGCTTTACATTTATTGAGAATTGTTTTGAAACGGTACCAGACGGCTATTATCCGGTTTATTGTTTTTCGGTATTTTTTCAGCATCTCAAATCATCTCACACCCACATTTTATGAAGACGTCACCTTTTCACCTTTTGATTGGGTAATATAGGGTGACCAAGCGCTTTGCACACAAAACACAGCACAACGTTTTTTGTTGAGAGAGACAAGGGGGGGAGAGAGAGAGAGACAGAGTGACGGAGAGAGAGAGAGAGAGAGATTAATACTTTGTTACGGTTGTTTGTTAGGTCAAACACATAAATATTAATTTATTACCTGAAACGTTATAATTTATTTTTTAATTAACAACATAATGCCCATGTAACGAAGATTAAATAATAAATTGAAACTTTCTATAATGTAAAATTTTCTGTCCTATAAAAACGTTTCATATGACAACTGCCAATTAATATTGCTTACTACTAGAGTTTTTATAGTTGTTATAATTTTATATATTGTTGATGCTGATTTTCCAACAGAAGGGTTAATATTTAGAACAATATTTCATACTTACAGATTTAATTTACAGTTACAGTAATTTAAATTAGAGTACTTAACAGTTACAAATTAAATTTATGTTTTCAGAAGTTAGTTTTGCACCATTGAAGCACATTAAAGCATGTTCATCAGCCTCACAGAAGCCTCGAACCCGCACCTATTGTCCTCTTTTTGGAAATCAATATGTGGTCAACCTAATACTAGAAGCGTTAGTCATGCTTTCTGCAGTCCATCGTAGATCGAGAGCGCGCATGCGCGACGGTGTGTGTTGCTATGGCGACCGCTTGGTGGGCGGCTCCTTGCGTCCACACACACTTGAGACAAGCGCAAAGATCCGAGCGGGACCGTGTGTGTTCTGGTGCTGGTCTCCAGCAAACCGGCCGGGTGAAGAACCTTCTCGAATGTTCTTCCTCAGAGACTGTTACGCCCGGTGTTTGGACAGACACGGGGAGGGTTTTACTGGCCGATTCGGAGGATGAACTGGGATTTCGCTGGTAAGAATCTCGGCTCATTCCGTCGATAATTAGCATGACACGTTGGTTTTGCATTATCAGTGTGATTTATTGAGAGGTTTGCGTTTCCTGGCAGTCAGCGCTCGTCAGCGGCTGTAAATGCGGCATTTCTAGCTGAATGCACAGGAACAGCTTCTCTATGACTCGGCCGCTGGTTTAATAGCGGCAGTGCATTAGTTAATGACTTCACTCACTCATTCTTTTTGTCTGTTTAGTGTGCAGAACAGTTGTATCATCCACTGACAGAGCTGTGTAAACTTTAAAAACGGCAATCTTTTGACACTGGTGCTTTCTACAGCCTGCTGTACAATATGCTAATATTGAGAGCAACATACTGTTAACGCAGAAGAACTGCACAATATCTTCCACACTAATTTGCAAGGATTGTTTATAGTGTAGTGCATAGGTATCATTATGTGCTTAGACGTTAAATAAAGGCGGCGGTGTTTAAATGGCCATTGTGTAGATGCATCACACCCACCAACAGCAACTCGAGATAATTGTCCTACATATACAAATGACACTGTAAGACAAGACCGGTCACGTTTGTCTTTGCACGCGCTAGCCGGAATAAGAAGACACGCCCTTTGATGTTCTTCCACGTGTGAGAATAACCTGTTTCGCTGCTGTTTGTCATTCTAGTTGGGCTCCTTCCTCGCTGAGGTTGAGGTCTCGTCACGTCTCTATCATGTCTCCAGTCTATTCCCCTACCAAATACAGCATTGGCTCCACCCTCTTCAGTCCTTACAGTGCCAGTCTGGGCTACATGGTTAATGGTCAACCACTGGTTTCAAGGTACATACCTCCAACCTCTCGCTATCTCAACCCCAGTCCCTGCCTGGCTCCAAGGGTCCTGCTCTTTCCCCAAGAGTCTGAACGTGGACGAGCTGTGGAGGCCCATAATGCTCGTCGGAGTGAGAGCCAAAGTCGGATGCAAATTAAAAGCCAGATCCCATGGACGAATAGACCCTCCAGAACCGGACACGCTTGCACCTCACCGCTCTTCAGACAGCGCCGGTCCGTTAGTCAGTCGGACCTGGTGCGAGAACTCGCCACGCTTGGGATCTGCGATCGGGAAGCAGTGGGGAAAGGAGTGAATCCTGTCAGCGAGGGCGTGGTCAGGGGAAGGACAAATTACTCAGGCCCGTTGTACTGGTGCTCAGAGGTGAGAGTCAAAACCTTGTAACGGGATGTTCTGTGTGTTCACCTGCACCGTGTGGGTTGTAGTTGTTGGTCCGGCACTGTTGCCTCACACTGGTCTTTGTCATAGTCATAGTGATATTCATAGCCATATTTTTAACACCAACTACTAATCAATAAAAAGCAACAATCCTCTAACATGTTCACACGTGCGCTTTGAGACAGTTAAAACTGTGAAAGCGCCTTACAAATGCTCAGAACTTGAACTTGAACAGTAGAAAGGACCCATGTTGTGACTCGAGTTTGCGACCGGGTTTGAACTCTGAAAAGCTTGTGTGTGAGAACAATTCTAGGGTAGATCTTTATCACCCTGGCATAAGTTTAGTCTGATTCATCTGTTTCCGACATAAATGCGGAGACTGATTTATTTCTTTGTATCTAGGAGTGTCTGTGCTACGCAAATCTGTGAATGTGTGAGTCTCAGAGGAGTAAAGAGTACACGGAAACCACACTTTGGTGAAAGTACGGGTACCTTACTGTAAAAAAATTACAATTTGCAAAATTTACAAAGTCATTCCAGGAAGACTTGAGTAAAAGTTGTAAAGTGCCCAATTTTAAAAGAACTTAAGTATTTTACCCGTACTGAATTTAGTCTCAAAAGAAACATCCAAGAAATGTGAAAAATATTAAACTCTTAATTTATGAGGTTTTATTTACTAATATAATATAGAAATTTAATGCAACACCTCAGTGTTTCAAAATAGATTTTGGCAGAACAAAACAGATTTAAAAAAAAGAAAAATAGTTAGTCTCAGTCAAACTCTAATGTGGAGAAAACTGCTAATTGACGGTGACGTGATTGAGCTGAAAACCAGCATCCAGTACCTTCAGCATCCTGCAGATGGCGACATCACCTCGTCCATGTAAGAAATTAACAATGTTACAATGTAACAAGTAATGGTAAGTGTCCATTTAATATTGTGTTCTTTACTCAAACAAGGAGTGAAGATACAGATACTCAATCACTGATGTGATTAAAGTAAGAGAATGAAACGTTACTTATATTTTTGCTACTCAGTACAAGTACAAAGTAGCCAAAAAACACATAAGTAAAGTCCATTTACCTAAATACTTTGAGTAGGTGAGTCTGAAATGATAGTGAGAGGTTAAACTCTGAGGCTGATTAAAAAATATTAGATTTATTTTCAAACTCAGAATTCTGGCTAAACCGACGACCAGTTACATGTTGCCGTTCTCATAATTTCTCGCTTGTGGGACAATTAAAGGTTTAGTTAACCGAATCTAATCTAAATTAATTGAATGTAATTTAATCTAATCTAAACGTTGGGCTTGATCTACAGCATGTAATGTGGGTGTTTTCTCACTAGAGAGCGCCGTGCTCTGCTTTCAGTTAAAGGTCAACGCTTGAATTCCTTCACAGCCGAAAGGATTCTACATGGGTTAATGTGTCTAAACTAGATTCAGTGGCTTTAATTCAGATTAAACCGTTTGAACATTATCAAACGTTACATAATCTGCAAGCCCTGCATTATTCAAAAAATGAGTACAGGTTCCTAAAATAAGAACAAATATCTAAGAACAAAATTAAAAAACGTTTTCTAATGCGAGTGTTTTTTTTTTTTCAATTAATCACCAAAACACCTCTAATAGAAGGCCACCATAACGGACTTGAACATTAGGCCTTCTAATAGAGGTTTTACGTTAATTTGTATCATTTTTAACATGCATCCATCCGTGCATTCGTCTCATTGGCTAATAAAAGGGTCACAGTAAAGTAACGATCATATCACATGACGACCTGGACATTAATAAAATCAAATGCATTTTTGTGTCATATACATCAGCACATGTTCGAGAAATACCGTATTTAAGCGAATATAAACACCCCTATTTTTTGACGCTTAAAAACTTAAGGACTTTTCAAATACGCATGTAAATATAAGTAAATATAATGTATTTTTTCCGTATTTCAAGTCAGGAGCAATCACAAATAAACGGAAACATGTCATCTTTATGCAGCGACAAAATAACACTGGAAGAAGTCGGATGAAACTAAATACAGTACAATAATTTATATTACATCAAACAGAGACTACAAACTACGACCGCTTAGCTTAGCTCAGCTTAGCGCAACCAGCTACAAGTGTGTGTGTGTCCCAACAAGTCCAATGTGTCATTGCAGAAAGAGCCGAAACAGTCGAAAATGAAAAACATGGGCAAGAAGTAAAAAAAATCCAAGGAACAGACACAATCAAAACGGTCGGTCGCTGCACAGGGGATAAAAATAATAATAATCCTTCCTCTTCACACGGCGTTGGATAAACAGAGAGCTTGAAACTGGCCTGAGCTTGAAACAATTGCTCTGCACATGTGTGGAGTCTAACTGGAGAGCAAAGGATCTTGGGAAATGAAGCCCTGACCACTAGAATCGCCTTTTTGTTTTCTATTATTTGAATAAAATGATATGCAAATGATATCACAAGTTAGGGTTGTTAAATAAAGATCAAACTGTATTTTTAAGAGAAAATTAACAATGTTGAACCAGTAACGTTAATAAAAAAAAAGTAGTATTAGTATTAACACTGCGTCTGCTTAAACAAGGCTAATGGGTTTCTGTGTGTGTGTGTGTGATTGGCTGACGTTGTGCTAGAATGATGGCGCTCGTGGCATAGGAGTGTGTGTTTAGAGCCAAAAATAATTACTTACGCTACAATCCCGTACATCAGCACAATAGTGTGTTGTTACTTTGGACTTTGTCAGCCTTAAAGCGTAATGTCAGCCAAAGCGTGCGTTATAAAATCTGCTGCTCTAGAGGTCGGGATTCAGCTCCTTTTCTGTTCTAGAAGCTTCCGAAGCGAATCGAGCGATTGTGATGAGCTTTAGTTTCAGGACGAGTGCTTTGGTTTCCCTTCCTTACCTCTACAAGAGTCTGGTGGTTTAAGGGAGCGGTCACACACAAGTAGATAGTGCGTGTGTGTGTGTTTGTGTGTGTGTGTTACATAAGTTTGTACAGTCAGGTTGAGTGTTTTCACTGCGATAAGGCAGACGACTGAGACGCTGGAGTAGAATGATAAGGTTTACATTGCCGTATCACAAAAGTGCATTTAAGTTTATTTAAAACAAAAGTGTACGCGGCACGTTTTCTTTTCCCGATTTTTTTCCAGATTATGACAGGTTCAAACTGGAAAACTCGTATGCTTTGTACAATTACCCTGGGCAGAATCTAGCTTACGGACCTAAATTTGTTCGTCTTTTTAAGCGCAAATTCTCCAGATTGTAAAGCTGAAACAGACAAATGGTTTGATTTTATCAATCTGTTTTCATCATCTCACTGAGGACTTGCACTCATTTACCAACTAGTTTGTGGTTTTTAGTCTTTTAACTAGTTGTAACTAGTTTTGTATGCATCTATGGTGTCACGTTATCAATATTCATTGAACACATGAAATGATGCAACATGAACAAAATGACTTTTAACTGGTAAGTCGTGGAACTATGAAACTTTCTGGACTCTGGTCACATCAGAACCATCCAAATGATTAATGTAATCATCAGAACGATAGGGATTCTAAACCATCCGGCTTGAATCCTAGATTAATAACGTAGTAATTCAATAAATTGTAATTGTGAGAGAACGACGTGTGGACTCCCATGCACAGCCGGGAGAAGATCAGGAGAACACGAACAAATATTCATACACAATATACCCTGCTTCTCTCTAGCACGCGTCCGTGGAGATATTAATTTTAGTGTTTGAATGGGGGAATATCAGGCTTATATACAGGTGCGGCTTATAGTCCAGAAAATACGTATATTATTTTTAATTATTTTTAAGTAAAACAACCTTGAAGTGATACGAGTCACAAGTTAGGTTTGTTTGATAAAGAAGAAGATAGTATTTTAAAAAGAATAATAACGTAATTTTTGCATATGGGTTAAATAAAAAAAAAACAAAAACAAATTGTGCCTGAAAAAATAGGGGTGTGCTTATATTCGTGTAAATAAGGTATATATAGTGTTGTATATCTATATGTATGGATTCGTAATGTTGAGATTGGATGTGATCGTGTGGCTTTCCACCTTCCAGTATCTCTCACCATGACAACCAAACACGTCTCCACAAGACACAAGAATGAGTCAAGCCGTCACGCCGGCTGGTGAAAGAGCAGATAATAGTTTGATCGCGTGTTATAAGTCAAGATGGCAGCTTCTTACTGGTCTTTGGTTTGTCAAAGATCTTCCTAAACATACGACGGTCCTGTTTTTCCTAATATCATCTTAGAAATCAAAATGACAACCGACTAAAGAAATGTTTCTTGTGTCAGAAATCACAAGAAATGTTTCTTAAATTTGTTTTTATTTGTATTTTGCAGACACACTTGAGTTCAACACAGGTCAAAACTCCATCGTTTAATCTCAGAAATGCATCGCACTTTGATTAAATACCAGCGTGTTTTAAATGCCAGCCGTTGTTCTTTTTCAAACACATGTGTCTATGTGTACAAACACACATTTGACGACTGGTATTATGGATGAAAGTTCTCTGAAAGCTTTTACTGATCATTAACCCAATGACCCGGGACAAACACTGGTGCCTGGAACATTCTTTCTTGCGCCAAAATGTGTGACTAGTAAATTATTTCGTTCTGTTTAGCTGTATGAAATAATAGCATAAAACTAATAGTACCGTATTTTCGCGAATATAAGCACCCCCCTGATTTAAAAAAAAAAAACTACATTTAGTTTTTTACATTTCTGTTTCAATTACATTAATATTCTCCTAAACATACAATTTTTTGTGACTCGTATTATTTTGATATTTTTTTACTTGAATGATAGATAACATAAAGTCGATTCTAGCGCTCCTGACTTGAAATACGGAAAAAATGGCCGCTTTTAATTATGTGCATATTCGAAATTGGCGATTATAAGCACACCCAAAGTTTTTGAGCGTTGAAATTGCAAGAAAAATGCCTATATCCACGTAAATACGGTATTTGAACTCTATGAATTCAACGAATCAAGTATTAAGAGCGAGAATGGGCACAGGACTGTGACAGACTTGCACATTTATAGTTTGAACAACAGTAAAGCGATAAAAGTGGCTGTTTGCGTTACCCTTGACACGCATAGACAGTTAATAAAATAGAACTGCTATCGAGAACAACATTGAACTTTCGTCTGAATTAGTGTCAAGGACAATTGTGTGATTGCGGCCGCAGGAAGAGCAGGTCCGCGGATGCTGAGCGTTTGAAGTGACAGGACACGTCTTCCCGTGAGAGAGGACAGAGACGGCTTCACTTCATTCCTGCTTCATGAGCTCAGGGAAGACATGCTTTCCAACACGTTGTCCATCCACTCCGAGGATTAGATCGTCTCTTGAGATCGTAGTGCCTTCACCGGGTCTTTATTTCAACGTCTGATGAGTGAAGCGTCAAGAATCATCAGAAATGCTCCAATCTGATTGTTCATGTTTATTGAATTATTAAAGATGGCCAATTACTCAAACGTCAAAGGTTGTCACATTCATTACTCTAGTAGACGTAATGCAAGGAGAAAAATGCCATCAGAAATGACACAGTTCTGTCAAAAGTAGTTACATTCATTACTCCAGTAGAAGTACAGATACTAGACTCAAACAGGACTTCTGTGGAAGTAAAAGTATCCGTTCAATCTTTTTACTCAAGTAAAAGTGCTGGTGTGATACCTACTTGAAGTATAAAAGTAAAGTAATCCAAGGAAAAGAAAATGCCATTAAAAATGACACAGTGCTGTCAAAAGTAGTAACATTCATTACTCCAGTAGAAGTATAGATACTACTTAAACAAGACTTCTGTTGTAGTAAAAGAATCAGTTTGACCTATTTGCTCAAGTAAAAGAGCTGGTTTGATAACTACTTGAAGTATTAAAGTAAAAGTAATGCAAGGGGTGAAAATGCCAATAAAAAAGTAGTTACATTCATTACTCCAGTAGAAGTATAGATATTAGTTAAACAAGACTTCTGTTGAAGTAAAAGTATCAGTTCAAACTTTTAAATCAAGTAAATGTGCTGGTTTGATAAGTACTTGAAGTATAAAAGTGAAAGCAAGGAAAAAAAATTCCATTAAACTTGACATTTTAATGGTATTGAACTATATTTTCATATTGAAATGTTGCCGTATGCAACTACATTGAAAATGTAATTATAATTAAATCCGACCAAGGAATTAACATCATAAGCGTTGACTCATTCTGGCTACCAACTTTGCCATTTCACTCACCGTCACCGTTTCATTAGCTGATGCGCAGGTGCGATAAACCACGTACCAACCAATAGGGTGTCGGAATGATACGTGTGTATATGTCTCAACCAACCAACCAAGTTTACTGTAACTGGATGGCGCCATTTATCTGGATGCTTTTTTATTTTAGATTGATGACAACACAAATGTAAAACTAACCGGAATGAAATAGTATTTTTAACTACTCAAGAAAAGTATAAATAAGCCAAAATTTGACGTACGTAAAGAAACTTTTTTTACGTACGTAAAAGGTTTTTTTACTCCGTTGTGTGACACCTTTTTTTTTAAAGCTTTAACATCTAAAATAATAGGAAAGCAAAGACGTGTTTGTGTTGGCGTGGATAGAGATCTGTTCTGTGTCGACTGTACTCGCGCTCAGGCTTTAGAACGTACATGCCAGATTCCTCAGATGTCAGGAGCCTGAATGACAAGAGTTCCAAGCATTTTTGTGCAGAAGACGTTGCAGTTTTGGTGACTTAATCAGTCGGACTGCACTTTTACTGACCCCTGTGCTGGTGTGAATTTTGAAGATCCCGTGGCAAATTATTTTCCTCGCTTGTGCAAATGTTGCAATGTTGTCCATTCTGCATTCCATAAAATGCTTCACAAGTCAAAAAAGGCATGTACTCTATCACATATATTTTTTCTTACAATTTACGATAATTATATTCTTGACATAAGTAAAGGAACATATATGAATACTTTCATATTTATGACAATAATATGATCATATGGTCACTACGTATATGAAATTTTCAGTTTATATTCATTTTTTTGTGTAAACATTTTGTCACACTTAATTTCAGAAGGACATGACTAACTTTTTTCTGAAACACATTTGTAACAAACGTTATTAGTAATGCTTTAGTACAGTGAGGTTGTAATGCTACTGTACTATAGCAACTATAGCATTAGCATGAACACTTCCTTCTCTTGGCCTCGTGCCTTTGAAAAACTCTTCAAAACTTGTTTTAATGATCAATTAAGTTCCTTGTCTGCCTTTACATGCAGTGTGCACCTCTTGACCTACATCATATCTGTCTTTTTATGAGAAAAACAGCCAGTAATATCTTGGAAGATAGGCAGGTACGTATTAGTATCATCTCATGTCCCAAAGTCCACACGCAGAAGATAAATGCCACTTGCCAATAAACTGTAGCGTTTTCCCCCAGCACTGACAAACACGTAGCCTAGCCATTAGCTCTGTGAGTAAACACCTAGCCTAGCCTTTCGTTCCCCCAATAAATGCCTACCCTAGCCTTTAGATCCCCAGTGAACACCTAGCTTAGCCTTTAGCTCCCTCTGTAAACATCTAGCCTAGACTTTTTCTCCGCTACTTAACACCTAGCTTAGCCTTTAGTTCCCCCAGCGAACATCTAGCCTAGCCTTTTTCTCCGCTACTTAACACCTAGCTTAGCCTTTAGTTCCCCCAGTGAACATCTAGCCTAGCCTTTTGCTCCCCCAGTAAACACGTAGCCTAGCTTTTAGCTCCCCCGTAAACACCTAGCCTAGCCTTTAGTTCCTCAAGTAAACACATACCCTAGGGTTTACCTCCCCCAGTAAACACCTAGCCCAGCCTTTAGATCCCCAGTGAACACCTAGCCTAGCTTTATCTCCCCCGTAAACACATAGTCTAGCCTTTAGATTCCCAGTGAACACCTAGCCTAGCTTTAGCTCTCCGTAAACACATAGCCTAGCCTTTAGCTCCGCCACTAAACACCTAGCCTAGCCTTTAGCTCCGCCACTAAACCCCTAGCCTAGCCTTGAGCTCAGTCACTTAACACCTAGCTTAGCAATCTATTTTCTCTTCACAACAACTCAAACACCAAGAAAATTCCTTAAAATTGAACTTTTTTTGCAGTGTGGCTTGCAGCTATTGCCAACTCACTTGCTATTAGGCTATTACATAATGGCCAGCTAAAGCTCCTGTGACGGCTGTTGTACCCTCGACTTTTGACCTGTGACTAAACCGTGTTCTCTGACTGTCTCTGTTGTCACTTCAGTTAAATGATGCGGATGAATTGGTTCTATTTCCAGACGTGTGAACGCAGGGGCTTGTGCTGATGAGCCCATATTAGATCAGAGTCATCTGTGATTTAGAGTAGAATATGTCCAAAAGCTTCCACAGGCTACGGGCTGATGGTCAGGGCAGAAGATCTGTGCTGATTTGTCTGGAGACGTTTTGGTGCTCATGGTCTGTTTGTGTTGGTCGGTGGAGACGTGGTGTACGGGACACAGTGTTTCTCTCACGCTAATCCCTCGTATACAGTAGCTCCAGCTGTCACAAAAACCCCGCAAACGCAGCGAGAAATCTGTGCAATAATACGACGAATCAAGAGATTACTAGTGAAATAAATGCACAAACCATGTGGCCTGTCCTCTGCTGTTATTACACAGCTATTAACCTTTAGCTGACTGGCTAGCTATAACATCGTATACAAAATGCTAGCAGATTGTTGTTGTGTGTGTGACATATATTGAAGGTTGGCGGTTGTTGCGTTCCTTCGCTAGACGTTTGCGGGCTCGCGGTACAAGACTCCAGTGTTACGTCATGTGGGTTCAACAGATTCCCAAAAGCCAGCGGCGGTTGAGCCGTGATTGGCTGGTTGGCAACGCAAGCCTTTCAGGACACAGCTGTGACTCTCTAATCAGATGAATTAACTACAGTTACGTCGCTTTTTAAATGGCTGTTGTGTGGAATCAGATTAGCGGCAAACATATTGTTAATTGCTAAGAAACGAACAACAATACTTCACATTTATGTTTTTTTTTACGTTTTCGTTTGAAACTTTTATCTTGGCCTCAGATGTTTTCATTTGTTTTGGGTTTTTTTTCCGTTTGGAGTTCTGGCGCAAGCTTCCCTTACTCTGATTGGCTTAGACATTTACGTTTGATGTTTTTGCCACTGGTCTGATTCCATACTGCTGTGACTCTAATAGCTTTTGGAATGTTTTTATCGTTTGAAATGATGTAGGTAAAACTCTAGTAAATTCTTTAGAAATCAGTCCTAAGGACTGTCCACCTCAGAGCCGACTTCATACAGCAAAAAGAAACTTTATTTATTATTATAATTAAGTACCTGATCAACTTAAGACTTAAAGTGGAATGATACTTTTCTTGTTATCTATCAATACTATTGTAAAAAATCAGAGTCTCTACCAACTTATTTTAGCTGTTATTTTTTTCTGTTTGTGTTCTTTGTGTACTTTTCGACCTGTCTTTGACTGTAAAGACCCTTTCAGATATCTGATCTCAGATGTTTCAGATGAAAAAAGTTTTCATTAGGAGATGCTGCGTCAAAATACTTGGACTTAAAAAATAATCATTAACTACATCTAATTGTAGAACTATGTGATACACATTATATAATTATCGTTTCGTCAAACCTTTCATAATGTTATTTTGGGTTTGATGTTCTAGAAACTCAAATAAAACGTGTTACAACTAGTAAAACCAAGTAACGTTTAGTTTGAAACCATTACTCAACAGTAATAGCGCCTTATTCGCGGAACATCATAAAACAACCAAGATCCTTTTGAAATAGCACATTTTTTTTCATCATGTAAATATTATGTTACATTTTTTGTGGATTTTTTTTTTCCTGTATTTAAATTTTTTATTTTAAACAAAGGGAAGAAAAGACGGAGTCAGACCACATCTAATTCCTTGTTTGTAATGTACATACTCATATTCAATTCTGATTTTTGTCTTCATCCGCTCTGTAATTGGTCGACCACCAAGGGCGTGTCTCGCCTCCGACCAGAGTTGCTGGGATTGGCTTCAGCTCCCCGAGGCACAGAAATGGATTAAGCAGAAGAAAATGGATGGGCAGGCTATTTTAATTAGATTTTTGAATATAATCTAATGTGAAATAGAATTCAAAAGATTTTTTTTCGAATTATTAGAAAGGGATTAGAAATGGTCTTTCTGGCGCTGGTTTTGAGTAACACGCTGAGTAAGACATGTAGTAAGTGTGTGAAGGGCGAAAGGGTCCAGTCGTCTTTCCACTGCTACCACAATGAATGACACGGCACCGTGTGTTTATTAACCGTGTGTGTTGTTCATTAGACAAATTCTCAGAGGTTACGTACACACCAGTTCTTAGAAAGCAAAGCTCCTCAGATATTCAGCAGACTTTTATAACGATTAAACGTTTTTGTGACAGCCACTGCTTGTGTGTGCGAAGCATTTTACGATTGAAATACAATTGTGGAACTAGTGTGTTTAAAGTCTCTTCGGTGCCCCACTTATTTTGTGTAGTTGGAGGATTTAATGCGCACACGTGTACATTTTGCATTTACTACGGTGTGAAAACACAGGACGTGCAGTAGCTTGCTCAGCAAAAACCTACTGGATCTTTTACATTTATTTATTTATGTTTTTACTTACTTTCCGGGTAGATGTTTAGTTTTAAAGATTATTGTTTATAAAACAGATTGCCACGATTGTACATCAAAAACAAACAGATGTACGATTCTACATCAATCATAATTTAGTTATTTATATATACATTTTTAATAATAGTAATCTGCTAACAACTACACAGGATGTGGTTTGTTTTGCTCCGGTTTTATTTAAAGAATAAACAATAGTAGGTGATACTTCTGATGCGAACTAGTAAACGGAAGGTACATAATGTGCATTGGCTCATATATTTGAAGAAAGTTTTTGTTTTGGTTGCCGTTGTGACACATGACTTTCTTGGTCCTACATGACTAATTTAATGAACAATAGTTTTCCGAGTACTGCGCGAATAATCAGGTGGCAGTTAAACCCAGGACCTGTTGTATAACTTCGACAAGCGTTTGAAGAATACTTTAATAACGAATTCATACAATTAAATAAGGAATAATAATTTCGTATTGTATGCGTTTGTATGCGTTTTGCGTTTGTATGCACTGTCACAATTTGTTATGGTTATGCTATTGTTGTTTTTACTCTTCATGATCCTGTTTAAAAATATCATTGTTTAGGTAAAAAAAAAAAACAAATACATTGAAACTATTATTTTGTCGTTTTGAAACCGTATTCGACCAGAATTTATTTGAATGTTTCAAAGTCCGGTTCAGTTATGTGCACAACTATGAGGAAGCTAACAAAAGTCATATTTTACAACCTGATAAGACGACAAATAAAAATGGAATTGTTTATATCAGGGCTGAAATGTGGGTTAGTATGTATGTATGTATGTTTTAAATTCATAATTTAAGTGTGTGTGTGTGTGTGTGTGTGTGTGTGTGTGTGTGTGCTGCACAATTTTTTCCACAATTCTTTCACGATTCTGAATATTTTTTTTATTTTAAATATTTAACCCTGAAAATCGCGTTGTCAAACAGCAATAATAACACGTTACTCATTGCTTTAAATTTAAATAAATGTAATGAAGAATTATATAATGTAAAAGTAATGTTGTAAAGAAAAAAACCACTAGGAAATGTAATATAATAAACATAACCATACCAAGGTACAGTATTATACACAGTTGAGGACACAATAATTAGCTCTGTTTAAATGGACTTTTGAAATACTTATCAAACACTGATTATTTTTTAGGGGGGCTAATGATTTTGTCTATACATATATAATTTTGTCTAACTGTATATATTTACTGTATGTCGTTTGCACTCGTTTGGAGTGTCGTCTTCTTGTTTGAAATCGCAGTAACACACACACGCACCACACACACGCGCACACCACGTTTCCGAGTTTGGCAGAATCGTATGGAATGCTGGATTAAGATCGCGAGGGGATAGAATCCAGATCGCAATATTTTTTTTATTGCTTGTGCAGCTCTAGTGTGTTATATTGACAAAGGCAGGATATCAGCATTGCTTCACAATAACAGCATGACATTTGAGTATTTGCACCTACAGTATAACACGTTTGTTTCGTTACAACGTGTAATGACGACACAGAGACATTGCTAATCAAATACACAAAGTGTTACAACAGGCTGAATTAATAGATCACACCCGCGTCCGCAAGCAGCTCCGATGTCTGTGTACTGTGTCTTTAAGAGCGGCGACACTGAGAAAGAGAGGCACACAAGTGTTTGTAAACGTTTATTTCACGCAATGTTCAAATTCAGACTCACTCTCGAGAAGGAGAGCACGAGAAAAAGACGTAAACTCTCTCTTTCTGTCTCTCTCTCGTTTTTCAAATAAACACCAGGTCTACTATTTTCAAAAGACATACTGTATTATAAATGGCATTAATGTACAAATAATGTAATTAATGTCTACTTAATGTAATGTCCCCCACCCCCACCCCCAAAAGAAAAAAAACGTGATATAATAACGATACGTCTGGACACTAGAAAATATCAAGATATGATTTTTCACTCATATCACCCACCCATATCTGAAGCTGTCATGAACTTCAGGAGCTCCTGAAGACAGTAGTGATGCCAGCAGGCGATCCTCTGCGGGCGCTGGAGAGAGAGAGAGAGAGAGCGGTGACCTCTGTGCCAGTCCCAGTGTTGTGCAACAGCTCACTGTGATTAGCTCTTATGTAAACACTGGCCACGCTTCTGAAACGAAGGAACTCTTGCGGAGGATTTCATTCTGCAGAAGGCGTTTTTCACGAAAATCTCCCAATGTGGCAAAAACAGGATCACAAGAGGTCACAGGAGGTCATGAGCTCTGGAGAACCACAAACATGATGCTAAAAGCTTGTTGTGTGAAGATAATACTCTTACAAACAAGTACCGTAAAGATTACAAAGATTATAATTTATGTATTGTATTACAATTTTTTATATTATAAGTATTACATTATTGTTTCATTATGCATATATAATTCCAATAGTTATATCCATCTATCAATTATAAAAACAACTTTTCCGCCAATCCAAGCATGTGAAGGCAGGACACACCCCCTAGATTGGTGGCCGACCAATCCCAGAGCAGGACACACATTCACTAACACCTGCAGACAATTTTCCAGTCTGTAATTCTCCTGCATGATTTTGGATTGTGGGTGATACCGGAGAAGATGCAAATTTCAATTTGACACGTTTTCAAAGTTTAAAAATATAAAAAAAAAAAATAACTTGAAGGATTTAAGCTTAAGGCTTTGGAACTTCTCCTGCTTGGCTTATTTGGTGTAATCATAAAAAAAAAAATATAACTAGTGACATATTTGTAACACCACACTACATGTTTATGTTAAATAGACCCGTGTTAAAAAAAAAAAAAAAAATACTTAAAAGTATTTTGTTCACTTTGAAACTTCTGCTTGTCTTGCAGGAATCTACTTATAAACAAAAGTGTAATTTAGTGTAATCTACATATAAACAAAACAATGGTTCAATTGACATATTTGTAATGCCCGCTACATGTTTGTGTTGTCATTTTGACCCTTCAGACTAAATGTAAGCCAAAAAGAGACAGAAAGATCAAATACTATGTTACTTTCAACAATGAGACATAATACATCGCTGTCATACACACACACACACACACACACACACACACACACACACACACACACTGTTTTGGGGAAACATTTGGTTTCTGACACCTATATGCATAATAAAAGGCCCCCAGGTACGTTATTGATGTTCCTCAGAAATGAACATAACAGGAGGGTTAAATAAGCTTAAGTTTTGAAATCTAAATTTGACAGAGATTAGTTAGTCCAATCGATTTGTTGATTGGTTCCAGGAGTTCTGCTGGTGCACTAGTGTTTGGTTAACATTCCGCCTCGTTCCCGCGTGTTTCGTCGGTTGGTGCGGTGCGGTGCGTGTGTGTGATGTGGATCGTGTCTGGCATCAGTAAAGCTCAGGACAAGCTCTTATATAACCTTGATTCAGAGTGTGTTTCATAAGACGAACGCAATTATTTGCACAGAATAGGCTGCTGCGCCGCGCTTTAGACGGCGCTTACGTAATAGGCCGGGGAGAAGACACGGGAGCTTTACTGTGGCATTTGCCGTTGTTCCCACACATATTGTCCTAGAGCTTCTGCTCAAACGCTCAGTGTAGTAGTAGTACAGTCAGAGAAAGCGTGTAAGCGTTAATGCATTCCTATAGATAAGTAGTACATGTTCTTAAGCCTCGTGGTAGGATTTTTGTTACTAAGCCAGTGTTCATGGGTCTGCTGGTCTTTAGACAACACAACAACATAAAACTATTTTAAATGAAATACTTCATCCCAACAAAAAAACTGTTTATATGGTTAAACAATCAAATCAAATGTATTAGTCACGTACGTACACATGCGTGTTATGATATTACACGCATGTGTAATATTGTTTCAATTAGCAATGTTTCAATTAGCTTTTAGCAATTAGCAATTAACTTTTCTATATTACTGTTTACTCTGTCGATTGTTTACTCTGTTTATTGTTTACTGTTAATATGTCTATTTGAAACTTTTCAAGTGTCTAATTTTATATTTAATATATTTTACATTAGATTAATTATTTATATTTGATCTTACACAATGCACATTTTTAACATTTTTATTTTGTGTGTTTTCCTATATTGCACCAAACAGAGTAGTGTTCCTAATTTCGTTGTAACCTTGTGTCGCAATGACAATAAAGGCATTCTATTCTATATATAGTGAAATGCTTTTTAACAATCGCTCATCTTCTTTTCACAATAAAACAAAATACGATGAAACAACAATACGATTGTCACGAGCGGGTCCGCTCGTCACTGTTTTGTTACCGTTCTGTGTCGGACTACGTTACCCATGTGCCTTTGTTCCCTGTGTTTCCTGTCGTGTGTGTAGTCACGTGGTTCCCGTCTCACCTGTTGTGTATTATACCTCGTTTGTATTCCGTATTTAAGTCTTAGCTGCCTCTTTGTCTGTGTCGGTCAATGTTGTTCTCTCGCCTTCGTGCTCTAGTGTTTGATCCCGGATTTATCCCGTGTTTTATGTAGTTTCACCGTTATATGTTAGTAAAGTATTGTTTAATGTCACCACGATCTCCGGCTTCTGTCTCCTCCGAGGATCGTGACAACGATAACATAAAATTCAATATGAATAATCGATATGAACAATATGAGCGTTATGAACAATAAAAATGCAGAATGCAACAAAAGAACAATAAAAATACAATAAAATACAATTTAAAAACCAAACAATAAAATAGTTAAGTGTGTGTGTGTGTGCATGTGTGTAGCATATTTATTTCTTACACTTGCTGCACTTTTTTAGCCCCAAACAATGTAATGTAATGTAAATGCATAGAGTGGGTGTACATTATTGAAAATATCGTGTTATATAATTTCATGTTAATGAAAATATGTTTAGATGTATGTTCTTCACAGTAAATGAGCCAAAGCCAATGAATTTCAGTGTCACACTGCTCGGTGCAGACTGTAAACGATTCCCACAGATCTGAACACCCCACAAGGTTAAAGTGCATGATTACAGTGCATATTTTGTTCAATATCCATAATAGGAATGCTCACAATTTCATTCGGAGTGTAATTTATGACATTTTATGTGCAAAGATCCATTAAAGTGCTGTAAGTGCCTTGCAATCATTAGAGCAATGTACAAAGTCTCGTCAAATCTGATGACAAAGAACTGTTATTTAATGATATGATGTAATTACATAGTCTCACTTGTGGTCCGGTTTTAGAAAGCTTGATCTGCCAGCCATGCAGTGCCGGTGTTCTGAAAACTCTTCCTACAGCTCAGAATTTCCTACACTTACGTCACTGTTCAGTTGTTCACGTCAAAACTGAATACTAATATAAATAAGTACAATATCGCGTGTACTGTTATAAGTGTTCAAGTTCATTTAGTGCATTTATCGCGCAGACGTATGTTCTAACGCGCATGTTACAATATATTGTACTTATTTATATTAGCATTCAGTTTTGACGTGTTTTAACGCGCTTGCGCGGCGAGCTAGCTAGGAACAGCTGAGCAGTGACGTAAGTGTAGGAACTTCTGAGCTGTAGGAAACATTTTCAGAACACCGGTTTGAATCCCGGTCCGGAGTGTCACGCACCCCCACATGCCCCCTCCACCACCACGACTTAACTGCCCACTGCTCCGGGCCCCTAGTGGCCACACTGACACACTCACTGTGGATACAGTGACAATCTCACTCACTTTACATTCACTTCAACTTTAATAAATGCAATTTCTATATCATGCATGCTAGAAAATAGGTAACATTTAGATTATTTTTACTTTACACAGGTTTGAAGCCCAGACTGGCAGGTTCCACAACTAAAGTTTAGCAAGTGCGCGCGCAAGTGTATGTGTGTGTGTAGAACCCTCACTGTTGGGATGGATTAAGAGGATCATTTCCAGTATGGAATCAGGCTCTTTCACACACTTTCCACCAGTAACAATGGTTTTTAGTTCGATTTATGGTCTCGGTTCATTTGATGCATTAGGCTAAATTAATATCCTCAAATACAAATAAATGGTACGACTGAAGACACATAAAATGACATTTTCGAGAACTTTAAACAGAAAAATAAATCCAACTACAATAATGAAATGACAATTAAGGATTTGGAAGAACAAAAAAATACACCATGAATACAATAATTATTCCATTATAATCAGGGGTGTAATGAGTACCAGACAGCCATATTTGAGTAAAAGTACAGATACTTACTGTAAAAAATTACTCCAATACAAGTAACAAGTCACCAATTTCAAAAAGACTTGAGTCAAAGTAGCAAAGTATCCAATTTTAAAAGAACTTAAGTATTAAGAAGTATTTTTATTCGTGCTCAATTCAGGCCAAAAACAAAAAAAGAAATGTGAAAACAAACTATTGTTTTCCAAGACACAAACAGAATTTAACCTCAATGTTTGAAAACTGGTAGAACAAAGTAGATAAAAAGAACAAAAAGTCAGTCTCAATCACTTAAATTTGAAAGTAGACATAAAATAAAACGATTAATCTGATTAGTAAATTATATATGTATTATATATTATATAAAGTTATATACTATATAACAACATTTGTAAAACACATTTTTACGCCCCTAATTCGCGTTCTTGTGGTTTCTAATTCCCAAATTGCGTCCAGTACCTTCAGCAGCCTAAAGATGGCGATATTCACCTCGCCCGCCCAAGAAATTAAAACGAGTAACGATAAGTGTTCATCCAAATGTAGTGGAGTGAAAAGTACTGCTACTCAATCACAAATGCAGTGGAGTAAAGAGTAAAAGTTGCTTATATTTTTGATACTCAGTGCAAGTACGAAGTAGCCAAAAACATACTTAAGTAAAGTAACGAAGTACATTTACTCAAGTACCTTACACCCCTGATTATAATTAACATTATATGGAAATAAGAAGTAGACAAACGTTTAGAGGTTACCAACATGGCGTAGAGAAAGCAATGTAAATGTGTATTTACATCGCAAGAGTATTGTATGTTGCTGCACGTGAGTGTAACCTTAGAGAATATGTGCACTCAATGTGTATTTAAACACAATTCAACGTTTAAATGTTAGAAAAGCGCGTCACCGCAGCCCATCTGTGTCAAGCGTGACCGTCGCTCTCATGAATGGGAAGGACTCGTCCTCTGCTGGGTGACGTCACAGAGCGTGAGGATGTCTGACGTCACTAGCGTGCCGAGGGGGCGTGTGCTCGGCGGGGTAAAAGCGAGCAGCGCCACACACTCCTGTCACTGTGCTGAAATCCGTCAAACGCTTTTCGCGGACACACACACACACACACACACACACACACACACACACACAAACGGCGTTACAACGCGTTACTCGCCTCCGCTTCGTTGTGGGATGTGAAGACGCTTCAAACCCAAGGACGTTTATAATTCGCACTGTGGCCGCGTCAGCCGAGGATTATAAAAGTGAAAGGACCAGACTGACTGAATGAACGCGGGATTTTTACTAAACTCCTGGATTAGCGTTAAAGGCCAGCGGTAGTTTGTCCGCTCACGATGCCGAGCGCCCGACAGTCGTACACGGTCACTGTGCCGGAGGAGCCGCCGCCGGCGCCCGCTTTCCCCTTCATCAAGCCGGATCTGCGCAGAAAAAGCCCCACTATCTCGCGCTCCATGCTGGTGTCCACGTTCGTGGGGCTTCTGATCAACCAAGCCAAGGTGAGACTTGATCTCGTCGCTGGTTCGCGCCTTTATACCAATATTCAATAGTTGTTTGAATGATTCGATCGTTTGTAATGATGCAGATTTGTAACAATGCGGGACACTCGCTTATATCAGGACCGCGAGACCGTGTTTAGGTTTTTATTTTGCTTTTTTTTTTTTTTACACCTCACCAATAGCATATCAAGTGGATTTGAACCGCCTGGACGAGGCTAATTCAAATAACGTTTGGGCAAATTATCCATTTGTTTTTTTTTAAACTAGTTGTTATATTATGTATTGCTCGCTGGGGTTTATTATTAAATGTTGAATGTTATTTCAGCGGTGAACAGAAGACAGATGCTGTTGCTGCGTCTTTGACCTTGTCAAATTAAACGCTCGTTTGCGTCATTTCATTCTTTTTTTTTTTTTACCCACCCCCACTGTCTTTCATATTACACGTCCGGATAATTGTCGAAGTGAAACGGGCGATGATTTACGCCATCAAACTTGCCCGTCCGGAGGGAAGTAGAGGTTCGTGCCGAGCGCTGTTACGTAACTCCGCGCATTGTTGAGATGCGTTAATGCCGTGGGCTTTACGAGCAGCTGCTGACGTCATCCACCTGCGCGGCTGTTGCGTCGCGACGAGTCTTTCATTGAGAAAACGGGGACCTTTTTAAACAACAGCATTTCTTGTTATTGATGGCAACTGATCTGTCCCTACGGTACACGCACGCACGCACGCACCATTAATTAATAAATAAGTAATTAATACAAAAATGGTCGATTAATAACTGTTCCCCTAATTATGACGATTTAAATATATAAAAGAAAAATATATTTCTCCAGTGTAACCACGTTTATATATACAAACCTCAAATTGTATATTACTTACTATTAATAGAATAGAATAGAATGCCTTTATTGTCACTGTAACACAGGGTTACAAAGAAATTAGTATTGCTACTCCGTGTGGTGCAGAATGAAAGATGAGATAACGGTAAAAGATACACAATGAATAACCAAAATAAATAACTACAATATGTTCAAATAAGGTCCCATATATAGAAGGCAAGAAACGGTTTAAATGTTCTGTTTGCTTGTTTTTATTTTGAGTTTGTTGTTGTTATAATGTGAGTAAATTGTTCTCTGTTTAGCTTATGACATTCGTTTCATCACAAACATTTTTCTTAAACGCCATATGACATTTGTATCACCACAACAGTCTGCCTCGTTGTTCTCTATAAATGAGACGGTTTTGTCTTCCTTGTCTATTGTATGCTTCACTCCAGCTTTAATCCAAAAAAAATGAGGTTTCTTTGTGAGCGCCGTCACATTCTAAGAAGATAAAGACGTTCAGTACGCGTTCATGTTTGCGTTAAAGTGCATCAGTATGGGGCGAGGAACTGGGGCGTAAACACAAGCTGCATGCTTCTGCTGGAGGTGTGTGTGTGTGTGTGTGTGTGTGTGTGTGTGTGTGTGTGTGACGGTCGGAGGACATTGAGTTCTGGTGACAGTGGCCTACACAGCTTCCAGAACCCAAGGTCGGCACACAGTGTTCCTCCTCTCTGGCTTTTAACTCACGCCAGCCAATTAGCTGTGGGCTCTCCAAAGGGCTTTGAAGATCCGGCCAGCGGAGGGTCCGGTGGTCTGCGTGGTCCAGGCTTCGGCTGGTGTCCTCTCCAGTCTTCCTGGAACCGAGCGTCGTTAGCTGGGTTTCATATTGAAACTCTGAGGATTTGCATGCGAACATGTCGTGACCTGCGTCTCCTTGCGGTGCTAACGAGGCGTTCCCGTCACTTACAGACACCCGCTTCATTACCAGTCTCCTTTAAAAATCACCACCTTAAGGGTTTTTTTCCATTTACTGCGAGTGTACATACCGTATATACGCGAATATAAGCACCCGTTTTTTTTCCAATTATAGTGGCTCAAAAACTTGCGGGTGCTTTTAATTGTCGATGTCAAATATTCACGGTAATTTAAGCGCTCATTTCTTTACATAATAGTTCTGGAGGCAGACTTGCACATGAGTTTTTATTAGCTCAATAACAGAAGTATAGAAACCAGTGAGCAGCAAAGCATGATGGGAGGTGTAGTTCCGATCGCTAGAGATGTTTATTTTTAAATATTTTTTATTTATTTAATTTATTTTTTCAAACATCTATATATAACAAATAATAACAACATAAAAACCACAACATAATAATACAATCATCTCGTTCATTTCCATAATACATGTTTGAAAGGGAGTAGAAAGAAGTACAACACTTTTTTTTAGTTAAAAAACACTGAAGTGATACATGTCACAAGTTAAGTTTATAAGTATATTAAAGACAAAATTAACGTCATTTTTGCCAGAAACAAACAAAAAAAAAAAATATATATATATACAGTAATCCCTCGCTACTTCGCGGTTCGACTATCGCGGATTCACTGTATCGTGGATTTTTTTTCTTTATTACGTATATTCGCGGATTCATTTTTTCCCGATGTAATGCGTCGGCCCGGGCTGTCTCGCCAAAAATGGAGGATGGGAAGCTCACCAGAACCTTTAACGAGCAGTGTTATTTCCCCTTCGGGCGACCCGGTGGAGAGCGTTACAAAACATTTAAATAACACAAAAGCAAACTAAAGAGATGACCAAACGGCGTCGGAGCTACATGCTCGTCCTTGTCGGTTTCGGTCTGACGTCACCCATCAACGTCATCACGTCACTCGCGCCTCATATCACCCCATTCAAACACTTTGAAAATCAATATCTCCGCGTGGATGACGCGTGCGGTGGAGAGATGTTTGTTAACATTACTTTAATAAAGAATACTACGCAAAAAAAGTGTCTTAAAAGTCTGAATAAGTGTTAAATAAATACGTAAATGTTGTGCCTCCACTTTGCGGATTTTCACCCTTTGCGGAGCTTGGAACGTATCTACCGCGTTAAACGAGGGATCACTGTATATATATGTATATATATATGTACACTGTATATTGTCAGGGGGGGGTGCTTATATTTGCGTATATATGAAGCTCAGATGAAGCTCCTTATCACAATTCTAATTTGACAAAACTCATTTAATGAGACTTAAACGTGACTGGAAATCCGTTCGTTTGATCAGGACGGACTATGGAAGTCGTGGATCTGTGAAAGTTTCTCAGCTGATCAACACTCAGTCAGTCTCATCAGAAATGTCCAAACGATTTATTTAATCATCGGCCATTCAGGTCATTTTAAGCATAAGCATAAAAGTTGTGCATGAGCAGGTGGTTTGTGTTGCCCATAGCAACAGTGCACTATTGCTGAAATACTACCACTAGTAGATGTGGAGATGATGGGCGAAAGTGTCGTTATGTAACATTTAGAAACGTGTAGAAAACATTTTAACAGACGAGTGTTTTACCACAAAGTGTTTTGCAATTTTCAACAGAAATCGAGATGAAAGATTGTATCTAATTTTTAGAAGTTCTTTTGATCTATTGTGTGCCTATTAATATTCATTGTCTTTGATTTAAAGTTTTTTGGCCTTGAATTTTTTCTAAAATGTAAAAATTTTTTCTAATCTAATCTTGTTTTTTCTCGCATACACTGTTTGGAGTCTTTGTTTTGCGGCATCGGTGACATCATCAGACACGCTTGAGTCACGCCGCCGCGTCACGGCGAACAGCAGACGCTCAAGCTGTGGACTCGTCAGTCCAGCTGGTCCGGACGCACTTAGTCAGTTATAAACACAGTGGGCAAATATGAATATAAAGTTTATAAATCAGTGGTGAATAAACGTTCATTATATGGGGCCAAACGTGACTTTCAATGACATTTAAACCTGGAAACGTTGCCTAGTTGCTGAAATGTAGATATGAAAAGTCAATAACGGTCGGCAACCTCGAGAATTAAAGAGCGGCTGCATGGAACACCGCCACGGATCCTGACCCGGAGTTCCGTCTAATGACTCTTCACTGACCTTCTGTTTTGTTTTTTGTTTTTTTTTCCCACAGAACTCCAAGAATGCTCAGGGTCTGGTGGGACTCAGGAACCTTGGAAATACAGTAAGGACTGCAATATTCTCTTCTCTTCGGTGATGTTTGACACACTCATTACTCCAGTAGAAGGATAGATACTAGAGTTAAACAAGACTCAGGTCAACATTTTTACTCAAGTAAAAGTTCTGGTTTGATCACTACTTGAAGTATAAAAGTAAAAGTAACGCAGGGGAAAAATGCTATTTTAAATGACATTTATTTTAATGATTTTGGACTATATTTACTATACAGTAACTTAGCAGACCCTTTTATCCAAAGCGATGTACATTTCATTACAATTTTTACAAATTCATGCTTTCCCTGGGAATTAAACAAAACAAAACAATAAAAATATTGTTATATTGAAATGTTGACGTGTATAATTAATCAATTTTATTACAAGGCAAACACAATAAAGAAGCTTATATGTGCTACTAAACATTAACACGTGTTTCAGAGGAAAATATGATGACTAGTATTGTAATGGTGATAAAGTCAGACTTCAGAAGCTTGTCATCAATGATCTTTATTGTAGTGACGTCACACGTGTCACAGATTCACCAATCAGCTTCATTCAGTCACAAAGCAGCTACTGATTGGCGACAATACGGAAATAAAGAAATGGTAGTAACATTTGTAATAATGTAAGGAGTAGATACAGGAGTAAGTAGATATTTGCATACAAATTTAGGGAGGTCGACGTAAAAACTACCGTATTGACGGAAGTATAAGCACATTTTTTTAAATTTCTGGTTCATTTCTGGTTTACGTAGATTTTTTTTTCTGAAAATACCATTTTTTTTTCTTTTTTAACAAACCTGACTTGTATCATTTCGATATCTTTTTTATTGAATAATAGGTGAAAATTCTAGACTGTGGACAGAACTTCATATTCCAAAAGCATTTGCTCTCCAGTCAGAACAGTTTCAAACTGTTTCTTTACCCAATGCCGTGAGATGTAGCGAAGGATTACTTCCCCCTGCACACTAAACCCAGCGTTTTGATTGTGTTTGTTCCCTGCTATCGACTCCTTGATTGTGTTCTTTGTCTTCGACTGTTTCACAACGCTTTTGGACTTTGTTTCCAGCCATTAGCGGTAATTTACCGGAAGCTCAGTCTGTTCCAATAATTATTATTTTTTGTTCTAACACATTATTTATCCCTTGTTAAGTGTCGCTGCATCACTAACGTTTCTTTTTTTCTGTTATTGAGTTAATAAACACTAAAAGTAAATACTAGTTTATTTGTGGTTCCTCCTCACTTGAAATGTGGAAATATTAGCGCTTATATTTACGCGCGTATTTGAAATTGGCAATTATACGTTTTTGAGCCGCTAAAATTGGAAAAAAATGTACTTGTTGGCGTAAATACGGTAGTTTACTCCAGTATAAAGTATTTTCCGTACTTTGTTACTCGATGTTGTTGCTGTTGTGTTGCAGTGCTTCATGAACTCCATCCTTCAGTGTCTGAGCAACACGCACGAGCTGCGGGATTACTGTCTGCGCAACACGCACCGCGCCGACCTCAACAGCAACAGCAGAGCCAAGGCGGCGCTGATGGAGGGTGCGGGCGGGGCGGGGCTGGGGGGGGCGTTGCTCACTCAGGACGCCCTCTGACGTCCCTCTGCTCTGTCTCCAGAGTTCGCCAGGCTCACGCAGACCCTGTGGACGGCGGCGAGCAGCGAGGCCGTCAGTCCCTCCGACTTCAAGACGCAGATCCAGAAATACGCGCCGCGCTTCGTCGGCTACAAGTGAGTGTGGTGAGGGGGCGGAGTCGGAGCTCCTCGAGGGCGTGTGCGCTGACGCTCGGTGTGTCGTCCACAGTCAGCAGGACGCTCAGGAGTTTCTGCGCTTCTTACTGGACGGACTCCACAACGAAGTCAACAGAGTCGCCATCAAACCCAGAGTCCCTGCGGAAGACTGCGACCACCTCTCGTGCGTGTCAATATAGCTGTCTGTCTCACTGTTTCTGTCTGTCTGTCTGTCTGTCTCTGTCTATCTGTCTCACTGTCTGTCTCTCTGTCTCACTGTCTCTGTCTATCTGTCTGTCTGTCCGTCTGTCTCACTGTCTCTGTCTGTCTGTCTCACTGTCTCTGTCTGTCTCTCTGTCTCTGTCTGTCTGTCTGACTGTCTGTCTGTCTTTGTCTGTCTGACTGTCTGTCTCACTGTCTCTGTCTATCTATCTGTCTGTCTGTCTGTCTGTCTGTCTGACAGTCTGTCTCTCTGTCTCTGTCTATCTCTCTGTCTGTCTGTCTTTCTGACTGTCTCTCTGTCTCACTGTCTCTGTCTGTCTGTCTGACTGTCTGTCTCTCTGTCTCTGTCTCACTGTTTCTGTCTATCTGTCTGTCTGTCTTTCTCTGTTTGTCTGACTGTCTGTCTTTCTGTCTCACTGTCTCTGTCTATCTGTCTGTCTGTCTCTGTCTGTCTGACTGTCTGTCTCTCAGTCTCTGTCTCACTATCTCTGTCTATCTGTCTGTCTTTGTCTGTCTATCTGTCGCTCTGACTGTCTCTGTCTGTCGGACTGTCTTTGTCTGTCCGTCTCTCTCTCTTTCTGTCTTTATCTGTCTTTTTGTCTGTCTGTCTGACTGTCTGTCTCTTTGTCAGTCTGTCTATCTGTCTCTCCCTCTCGTTCTCTCTCTCTTTCTCTTTCTGTCTTTATCACTTTTACTATATATCACTGTCTGTGTTCTTTTTTACTTTCTTTTCTTTTTTTTCTTTCTCCCCCTTCTGTCTGTCCCGTTGTGTTTGCCCCCCCCCCCCTCTGTCATTCACTTCTCAAACGTGTCGTATCATTTACAGAGACGAGGAGAAAGGCAAGCGTATGTGGAGCAAGTACCTGGAGAGTGAGGACAGTAAAGTAGTAGGTTAGTACAGTATAGGCTTTAGTGTGTGTGTGTGTGTGTGTGTGTGTGTGCGTGTGTGTGTTTGAGCACTGTGGTTTTCCCTCCTCAGATCTGTTTGTCGGTCAGCTGAAAAGCTCCCTGACCTGCAGCGAGTGCGGCTTCTGCTCCACGGTGTTCGATCCCTTCTGGGATCTGTCTTTGCCCATCGTCAAGGTCGGCACGCACACACACACACACACACACACACTGGTCTCTGGCTTCACGCACGTCTTCTCGTCCTTTAGACGTCGGGCGAAGTCTGTCTGATGGATTGTCTGCGCTCTTTCACCAAGGCAGACGTGTTAGACGGGAACGAGAGACCGGTGAGCTGTCTCTCTGTCTGTCTATCTGTCTGTTTCTCTCTCTCTGTCTGTCTATCTGTCTGTTTCTCTCTCTCTGTCTGTCTATCTGTCTGTTTCTCTCTCTCTCTCTGTCTATCTGTCTGTTTCTCTCTCTCTGTCTGTCTCTATCTGTCTGTTTCTCTCTCTCTCTCTCTGTCTATCTGTCTGTTTCTCTCTCTCTGTCTGTCTATCTGTCTGTTTCTCTCTCTCTGTCTGTCTATCTGTCTGTTTCTCTCTCTCTGTCTGTCTATCTGTCTGTTTCTCTCTCTCTGTCTGTCTATCTGTCTGTTTCTCTCTCTCTGTCTGTCTATCTGTCTGTTTCTCTCTCTCTCTCTCTCTGTCTATCTGTCTGTTTCTCTCTCTCTGTCTGTCTATCTGTCTGTTTCTCTCTCTCTGTCTGTCTATCTGTCTGTTTCTCTCTCTCTCTCTCTCTCTCTCTCTCTCTCTCGTCTCTCTCTCTTCTGTCTCATCTGTCTGTTTCTCTCTCTCTGTCTGTCTATCTGTCTGTTCTCTCTCTTTCTCTCTCTGTCTGTCATCTGTCTGTCTTTTCTCTCTCTCTCTCTCTCTCTGTCTGTCTATCTGTCTGTTTTCTCTCTCTCTCTCTCTCTGTCTGTCTCTATCTGTCCTGTTTCTCTCTCTCTGTCTGTCTATCTGTCCGTTTCTCTCTCTCTCTCCTTGTCTGTCTATCTGTCTGTTTCTTCTCTCTCTCCTCTCTCTGTCTGTCTATCTGTCTGTTTCCTCTCTCTCTCTCTCTCTGTCTGTCTATCGTCTTTTCTCTCTCTCTGTTCTCTCTCTGTCTGTTCTGTCTGTTTCTCTCTCTCTGTTCTGTCTATCTGTCTATTTCTCTCTCTCTGTCTGTCTATCTGTCTGTTTCTCCTCTCTGTTCTCTTTTCTCTGTCTGTCTGTCTCTACTTTCTTTCTCTCTGTCTCTCTCTATCTCTCTTTTTTTCTTTGTCTGTCTGTCTGTCTGTCTGTCTGTCTCTCTCTCTCTCTCTCTCTCTCTGTCTTCTCTTTTTCTCTCTTTGTCTTGTCTGTCTCTTTGTCTCTCTCTCTCCTGTCTCACTCACTCTCTGTCTGTCTCTCTTTTCTCTCTCTCTTCTCTCTCTCTCTCTCTCTCTCTCTCTCTCTCTCTCTCTCTACTCTGTCCACTCACTCTCTGTCTGTCTGTCTCTCTCTCTCTCCCTCTCTCTGTCACTCCTTTCTCTGTCTGTCGGTCTCTCTCTCTCTCTGTTTTCTCTCTCTCTCTCTCTCTCTCTCTCTCTCTCTCTCTCTTTGTCTGTCTGTCTGTCTGTCTCTTCTCTCTTTTTTTTCTTTCTCTCTCTGTCACTGTCTGTCTGTGTCTCCCTCTCTCTCTCCTCCCGCTCTCTCTCTCTCTCTCTCTCTCTCTTGTCTAAACTGTCTGTCCGTTTTTTGTTATCTTGTCGAGTTTTTCTTCTGCCTCTATCTCAGACGTTCTCAGACTCTCGGTTGTTTTGTTCACAGACGTGTCAGCGGTGTAAAACCAGACGGAAGTGCACAAAGAAGTTCACCATTCAGAAGTGTCCTAAAATCCTGGTTCTCCGTATCCTTTCCCAGCGTGGCGCGTTGACTGGCACCACAGCTTTCTGAGCGCGTGCGTGTGACTTTAACGGAGCGGTCCAGATCTCAAGCGCTTCTCCGAGTGCCGGGTTAGAACCAGCAAGCTCTCCACCTTCGTCAACTTCCCCCTCAAAGAGCTCGACCTGCGGGAGTTCTCCTCCGACCACAGCGGTGCGTTCGCAGCACGGTTTTTTCTCCAAGTGGTTTTTAAAAATCTTTCAACTCATTTACAGTGAATGCCGTTTATAATCTGTACGCGGTGTCCAACCACACGGGCACGACTCTGGGGGGACACTACACGGCGTACTGTCGTAACCCCTGCACCGGCGAGTGGTACACCTACAACGACTCCAGGTGAGACGCACCCTCAACAACTACAATTCACAGACCACAAATTATGCTCCGGTCAAATTGAACATAGTTTTAACAATATTTTAAAAATACTTAAAAGTATTTTTTTCACTTTGAAACTTCTCCTGCTTGGCTTATTTGGTGTTATCATCATATAAATAAAATAATGATTCAGTTGACATATGTGTAACACCACGCTACATGTTTTTATTACAAAGACACTGTTCTGGTCAAATTGACCAGTGTTAAAAGTTTAAAAGTTAAGGAAAATACTCAAAAGTATTTGTTCACTTTGAAACTTCTCCTGCTTGTCTTCTGTAATCTACATATAAAAAATGGTTCAGTTGACATATTTGTAACGCCCGCTACATGTTTGTGTAGGGTTGTGGGTTCAGTACACACACACACACACACACTATGAAATGAACATAATAGGAGAGTTAAACAAGGGGGTTGGGGGGGGGGCGGCAGCAAAGAAGTACAATAAAATAAAAAGATAAAAAATTAAATATACAATAAAATACGTAAAAAATTAACATAACATGAATAAAATACAAAATGAAAAATTACACAAAGATAGCTTTTGTTTGGTAGCTCTCAGAGGCCAGCAGCAATGAAACGGTAGTAGTTTCATTTTGTCCATAAACATACGGTAGTAAAAATATATAAAAAATATAAAAGAGAGAAAAAAAGAAAATAGTATGTATAAATAAATAAAAGGCACTTATAGCGCCTCCCACTGGCGTGTTATGATCTTGTGGCGATTCTTTCTGTTTTCATTCACTTGATAGATGATCCCATTAGATGATCCCATTGATGATCGAGTCACAAGTTAGACAGCCGGATTTGTTTTTGGAAAGTTTTGTTTTTTTGTAAAATGTGGTTGGCGCTTATATTTCCATAAATAGGGTAAGTCCGTTATTGGCACTTCAAATCTGCACTTTTTCACGTTTGAATCGTGTGTAGAATATGACATTTGTGTAAATTACTGATCTAGCGATTAAAAAAAGTTAATGGAAACGGACACATATGGTTCATCTGTGACCTTATGGTTTAAGTGACCTTCAACCCCGTGACCTTTTGGTTTAAGTGACCTTCAACCCCGTGACCTTTTGGTTTAAGTGACCTTCAACCCCGTGACCTTATGGTTTAAGTGACCTTCAACCCCGTGACCTTTTGGTTTAAGTGACCTTCAACCCCGTGACCTTTTGGTTTAAGTGACCTTCAACCTTGTGACCTAATGGTTTAAGTGACCTTCAACCCCGTGACCTTTTGGTTTAAGTGACTTTCAACCCCATGACCTTTAGGTGGCATGTTTAACCCCTGCCACTAGGCCACACAGTGGTTGATTGGTGTGGATTGTTCTTGCAGGGTGAGCCCGATGTCTTCTAGTCAGGTGCGGAGCAGCGACGCCTACGTTCTGTTCTACGAGGCCGCCACTTCTTCACGTCTGTAGTCCACGGCGGACAAACGCACCAATGAAAGAACGTCTTTTGCTGCTGTTGATTTACGTCTGTATTACTCAAAACGGGAGTAATAATGGAGGCTGGACCAAGAGCGAGGACTTCTGCTCCAACACTTCCTCCAGAAGCCACTGCTGGTCGCACCCAAACAAACATAGACTGAGGAACATGAACTACTACCTCTTGAGTGTGTGTGTGTGTGTGTGTGTGTGTGAGAGAGTGTGTGTGTGTGTGTGTGTGTGTGTGTGTGAGAGAGAGACTCTATGCACTGTGTAAATGAAAATGTCCTGCTCCACAAACCGCCCCCATCAGTTCCATGTTTTACTAGACAGAATTTCTCATCATGGTTTTGAATCACATCACCTTACATCTTGCGTGTAGGGACCATGAGAAACAAGGTCAAAGGTACAAGTAAGACTATGGTAGACGTGGGAAATACATATACTGGATTTGCGGCAATATAAGCACCCATTTTTTTTCTCTCGATTTTAGCTTGTGATCGCCAATTTTAAACACGCTAATTTTTCCACATATCAAGTAATGAGCAGCCACAAATAAACGGAAATACTATTATTCACTTTTATTACTCAGTAACAGAAATAAATATATATTAGTCACGCAGGGACACTTAACACTTGTTTAAGGGATAAATAAGCTGTTAAAACAAAAAAATAATTATTATCGGAACAGACGGAGCTTCCGTGGTCGAAAACGAAGAACACAGGCAAGGAGTCATTAGCAGGGTACAAACAAAATCAAAACGCCTGGTTTTCTGCGCAGGGAAATAATCCTTTGCTACAATCGTCTTCTCACAACATCAGATAAAGAAACAGTTCGAAACGGGCCTCCAAGTGCAAAGGCTCTTGGGATGAGCTGAGAATTCTGGGAATTGGAGTTTGGGTCACTAAAATTTACTTTTTTCATTGATTATTCAAATAAAACGACATAAAAACAATTCGAGTCACAAGTTAGATTTGTTAAATAAAGAAAAAAAATGTATTTTAAGAGAAAATTAATGCAATTAAACCAGAAATGTAAAAACACATTTTTTTCTTTATGGTAATTTTTATTTTGTGCTTGAAAATACAAAATCAAAAATCAAATCAAACCTGAGAATACAGGGAGGTGCTTATATTTGCGTAAATACGAATTATAGTATCCTGTACTGTATACATACGTATATATCTCCCACATTTGAGCGAACCCAGGCTGTGTCGAACACAGCGTTCAGATTCTTCTGAAGAGTGATTTTGTGCGTGTGCCTTTACGTATTATTTCTATATTTATGATCTTACCGTCGTGCTGGAGCTACACACTGCTGGTTTTTTACGCAGACTTTTCTAACACGTGGCAGTCCTGTGTTTGAATCTTGACTGTTGTGTACCACACATCCGGAGCAAACGGCTTTTCAAAAATGCGAGTAATAAAAATAAACGCAACTGTACAGATTCGAATGTTTAGATTTAGCAGATCAGGAAGTGTTGTGTTGTTTGTCCATCTGTTTTCGACCCTTTTTTCCATTTCTGGGTAACTGGAGCTTCAGCCAATCACAGCAACTCTGTAGGTGGGTCACAGTCGTCGTTGCTGGCCGACCAATCACAGAGCAGGACACACCCACTCACTCCTGGGGGCAATTTTCCAGATGTGTTCTCCTGAAAGCTTGTTTCTGGACTGTGGGACGAAACCGGAAACCCGGTGGAAACCAAATTTTTGGAATGTAGATTAAAGGGCTTAAAGTCACCTGACAATCCTTCTTGCTGGAAGGCAAAATCATTAGCCTAATTTTATCATAACAACTAATCTGACGAACCCATTTCCATTAGTTATATCAGTGTATGGCCACTAGATGGAGACAGTTTCCTGAGAAACAATCCTGAAAGTCAGGCGTGTTACGTAACCACGCACAAAGATTTATTACACTAGAAATGTAATTATAATAAAACATTACATCATACGTGCTTTTGACTTTATAATAAATAGATTTTTAGTAGCAAATTTTAGTAAAAGAAGAGAACTATGATTTTATCTCAAGCATATTTCCTCAGGATCAAAGCTTTAGCCACAACGGGCAATTAAATGTACATGTTGTTTATTTACGCTTGCACTGAATTTAGGCAACAACATAAAAAAAAACACCAAGAAATGTGAAAACAAACTATTCGTGACGTCTAGTTTTCTAATACAATAATTAAATTCTCATGCTTTTCAAAATAGTAGAACAAAGTAGAGAAAGAAAACAAAAAGTAAGAACAAGTAACAAAACTAAAAAAATTAGTAAAATAAAATTCTGATTAGTAATTTATATACAATGTAGTAAAAATTGTAAAATACATTCACGTCTCTAATTCACATGCTTTAGGTAATAAAAAGCTTAAAAGACATACTTAAGTAAAGTAACAAAGTCCATTTACTCAAGTACTTTACACCTCAGGGCCACATGCATTTATCTCCTCGGCTTTTCAATCGACTGGTGGACGGCCGCGGGAGTGGCATTACACGGCTCGTGTTAATAAAGCGTCCGAGAGGAGACGGATGAATATTTGATGCGTTTGAGTGATGAGAGCGGCAGGACGGAGGGACCGAGGATCGTTTATCCATTTATAGCGTGTGAAAGCTGCTTATTCGTATAAAGAACAGCCTCAGTGGAGCCGTGTGAGCAACACTAGGGTTGTGGGTTCAGTGCCCAGGAAGAGCAGCGGCCGACTGATGGAGGTCAGGTGAAGGTCACGCGTGGACCAACGTTTGCTTCGGAAATACTGTCGATTCGGGAAATGTATTTGTAGCAGGGCCACCAGTTCGCGCACACACAAAAGGCAGGAGACGTAGGTATGACAATAGAAAATAAGTTTATTAAATACACAAATGTGAACACACGTCCGAAAAAACGTTCGAAACACGGCCGGAAAAAACACGTCCAGCGCACACTTAAACACGTCCAGCGCACACCGACGCACACTTCGGGTCGCGCGCACACACACGCTCACGTCCCGCGCAAACACGAAACCGACGCACACTACGGGTCACACACATACACGTCCCGACGCACTACATGTGCCGCGCATACACACACACACACACATGCACATCTCGCGCAGCCACCGAACCGACGCACTTTGGGTCACGCACATACACGCACACACACACATCCCGGTAGTCCCAGGAACGAAACAAATTGGAGGGCTGACGACGTAAAGGGTCAATCAGTAGAGGTGACAGCGAAACAGCGCCCCGCCCAGGCCACCACCGTCCAAGCCCGCGCCCTCCCCAACCGGATTAGCGGCGCCGTGTGGTCGCACACTCTCCGTAGTCTCCACGCGTCCTGAAGTAGAGCAATGCTCGCGCCGCCACCAGAGCGCAGGAATTACGTATTCGCGAACCTCGCACCCGCGAGATCTGACCAAATATGGCCCTCGCGTCGCTCCACCGCGGTGAGAGAACAACATACACACAGTGAGTGGCAATCAAGAACACCCAGGTGGCCCTAGGGAATTTTAAATCCAGTCGCGGTCTTTCCCATTGGCCGGTAGCCAAGTATACGGGCGAGGTTTCTGTCAGTTTACCACATATTATTGCTACTTTATAGAGTAAATATTTATGCATGTATTACTACTGTTTGTCACCCTCCTTCCTTGCTTGTACTTCTGTTTTATGTGTGTGTGTGTGTGTGTGTGTGTGTGTGTGTGTGTGTGTGTGTGTGTGTGTAAAGTGGTAAACGTTTGTGGTAAAGTGCGTGTGGGCGTATATTAGGGTTACCACTTTTACAGTTTTCTCAATCGCTAAGACACTAAATTCTATTGTCTGAACCAAATTCTCAATTGCTTAGACACACTGGTCAAATCAGTCACTCTTTTGACAAACCCACAAACACTTTTCACCTAGTTAAACACAACTAGCCAACACATTTTCATTGAGGTTCACCTGTACAGCAGAATGCTGAACACACGTGACACAAGTCAAGCACAAATGAAGCACTGCTGTCACCGTCTGAACACTATAAGTCAATATTGATAACACTTTTGTCTGATGATGTGAGGGACAGAAACATATGTAAACATATGTAAAGTAAGCCAGATCAGTGAAAATTGGTTTCTGAGGCTCTATAAAGGATGTAAATCTGAGGAAGAGTGTGTGAGAGGAGGATGAGGTGTTCAGCAAAAACAAAGATTGGTCCTTGACAACAGTTACTGTATGACTATCTGTTCTATAGAGCTGTAAGTCCTGCCCATCCGTAAACTCCACTGGACCTATAGATTGAAAAAATGTCAAAGTAAGAAATTGTGAGAACATTTACTTTAGCTCTATATACTGCACCACAACAAGTAAATACACTTCACTACATCACTGTACTGGAATATTGTAATGATGGGTTGGTCTAACGATTTCTAGGATCAGCGTATATTTTTTATAACTTCATGTTCTCGTTTTGGGGAATTGATGCGTGACACACAGGGGTGTAAGTGTGTTCTCCCCGCAGCAAGACCTTAGTTTTTCATATGGTCCGTGAGAACAAAGCCATTACTGCAAACTAGGTGAAATTCAGCAGAAGATCATTTAGGACATTAAACAAACATGCAACAGACTGCAAAAACTTTGAAAATGTGCACACACTACATGTAAATGCACAGGTTTTCTTTGTTTTGCAATCTGATTTTATATTACAATGACAATATGGGACAAAACCCGTCCCGTAATGATTCACATATACATTTTATTTAATTTAGCATAAATCTATTTTAAATTGTTGTTGATTTATTTTACGGTTTAATTTGTGATTAGCATTACGTTATTTAACTTGAAATATTAGTTTAAGAGAGTTGTGGGCAAAAAAGGCCCTGCTCTTTTAGGGCAAACTTGAGGGTAAAAGAGAAGTTAAAAAATAGCGGACTGTGAATGCTGCACGTTGTGTGGAAATAAATAAGTAGTTCTGAGTCCATCGTGTGAGGTGTGTGTGTGACCCATTTATTTGAGAAGCCCACGCTGAATAGAATAAAATAGCCTTTATTGTCACAGTGCACATATACGATGTGAGTCATATAAATGTACAGTGAAATTATAGCGACTTCCCATCCAGTGCAACACGCATTAATAAATCGGAAGAGACGGAAGAAGGACCAGAAATAGGGGTTACAAACGCAAGAACGTAGCGGTGGAAGTATTTAAACGTGTGTTTCTATGATCCGGGTCGGAACGCGGTGGCTTCCAGGACGTCCTAATGCACTTAGAGAGGATTTAGTCTGTAGACGTTGTCAGGAGCTACGTGGATCAGCCCGGCTAATTGAGCAAGCGAGGAGCTGACGTGGAAAGGTGCGCCGTGGCCTGGCCGTAATTGGTCCCTGAGCGAGGGAACTAGATCCTGGGGACCGAAGGCTTGATGTCACGCTCTTGTGTACTAGATCAGCATGAGATGGGGGTTGGTGGTGGAACAGACGGATTAGGATCCTGTAAACTAGGCCTGACGGCTTAAGGGCAAAACACTAGCACATATGCAGAGAAGCTAAAGCTAATATTTAGTCACAACATGTGCGATATTTTCATTTAACGCGTGTCTTTCCGCCTCTCTTTTAAAAACATTAAACGCGTGTGGTTCAACTTGACGAACGTAGAAACCGGAAGTTTGGCTTATTAAGTAGGAAACGCCGAGCGAGGTGTCGCTGTTGCGCATAGCGGAATCTCATCACCGAGCTCGCGATTCAAAAGTGATGTTTAGATCGACTCCCCGAGTCGACTCTTTCGAGCGACTCGGATGAAGCTGCTTCATCACGCCATCACGTGGTCGCGTTTCGTCATAGCAGGTCAGGCAAAGCGGCATGCTGTTCGAATCTTTTTCACGACTCGGCTCTCTAGAACGACTCCGGGACGGAGCCGAGTTCTCCGGTTCAGGGTCGAGCGACGCTCACCGAGCAGCGGATAAGCGCTCGTGCTGCTGCGGACGGCGTCCAGTTCGCTCGCGGATGTCGCGCTCCCATCGCGAAACAAAGTTCTCGCCGCGCGTTCGTCAGCTTGCCGACGGTAGCATGGCGCACAGCCGCCGCTAGCTCGCGTTTGGTGCGGCAGGAGTGAAGAGCAATCAATCCCCGGACGCCTCCACCGTTATTCGGCGCGCGCTGACCGTCGCGAACTTCCACTCCGACGCCTTCCGCCGCGCGACGCGATGCTGCAACTTTTAGCGTGCGGCGTCGTTCTCTTCCCCGCGCTTTTTTTCACTTTCAGGAAAGCGCTTCCGCTCCTCTTCAGCCGGTGGACAGACGCGGACGTCGTGCTGGTCAGCGAGAGGTGAGTTTGTCACGGTTTGGTCACTCGCTATTTGCGCGGCTTTTCTTCTGAGGTAAATATGAACCTATGTGACGTGATGCTTCATTGAGCGTCCGGGCTGGTCAAGAGTCGGGACATGGACCTCCAGCCCAGCCAGACCAACTCTGGTCGAAATAAAGTTGACCACTGAGGTCACGGCCTCCCTCATCACTGCTGATATTAACGTTATGCATCCTTCTGTTCCGGCGTCCGAAGACGTGCCATCATCATCATCATCATCTCGTCTCCTGCTAATAATTGTGTTTATGTCTGTTGACGCAGCGATCTGAGAATCTCTTTCAGCCTGTGAGCGGAGTAGAAGCTTTATCACGGCTCGTCCATGCGTGCTTTTCGTGCAGATAAGCAGTTTGCGATCAGCTGCGGGTGGATTGGACAGACACCGGCGGATGGGATTCGTCCCACACTTGTTTGTGGTGTCAGTGCCGGGACGCTTGAGCTCAACTTCAGGGTGTTCAGAAAGTCCACACGCGCTCTTTTAAAACTGGTTTGGTCTTTAGTTCGCAGTCGTCTCGATTCAAGTACACACGCGTGTGTGTGTGTGTGTGTGTGTGTGTGGTACTTCACATCGTCCAAGGCCTAACGCATTGTGAACCGGCAAAGTTTATGTGGGATTTGACAAACAATTTGAGTCCCCTAATGAGTCTCATGGAAGCTGAGCTAGAGGATAAGATGTTAGTGTAGAGAGGCTTGCAGAAACCGTGAAGAGCCATCCGCCATCTGCCCTGTTTTCTGAAAGAGAAGACGTTTCGGGCTCCAGGAGGAGAGCTAAAAGGAGTCGACTCCTTCCCTGACAAACATTTGGAGTGACTGTGTTGAAACTGTGATGGATGATGAGGCTGGTCGTTAAATCTGGAAATCTGAATTTCGATTCGTAGCAGCAAAAAACAAAAAAAAAAAGAAACGTGTTTAAAACATGCTTAATGAAATTTTTAGTTAGTAGTAATAGTATCCCGAATTTTAGGGGAAGATATGTGGTGAAATGGGAGGCGTTTCAAAGTAGCTGGATGGAATGAATGAAGCAAAAGTTTGTTTTAACGATGACTCCAGCATGGACTATTGGCATTGGCAAAGCAGTGACTAGGAATAAAACACACACGCTAAGGGGAGAGCTGATTCTCATCTATCTCATTCTAGCTCCACACTGTAAAGCAGGGCTGTCAAACTCATTTTCACCCAGGGCCACATCAGCATAACGGCTGTCCTCAAAGGGCTGTAACTAAATGCAATCAAATGTAACGTAAAATATAGGTAACTATATAATGTAACTCAGTAATGTTACGTAACTCATTATTTATTATGATTTATTTAAGAGACTATTTCGGTTGCGTAGAAAACTACGCAATGTTTGCTTACTGCTTGTACATGCTGTAAATTTAAATTTAAATTGTCTCAGCTTATGAAAACACACATAACTCCATTACTGACGGATGAATAAAGCAAAACAACACAAAACAGTGGAAACACTGCCACGGCAACTCTAGTCGAAAGGCATTGTGGGAAATGTAGTTTTTTGGTCAACGCACACTCTTATTTTATTTTTTGGCGTTTATTTTTAGACACTCAAAACTTTTAAGCTCTGGCGGGCCACATCTGGTCCCCGGGTCTTGAGTTTGACACGTGCTCTACAGTCAACTCGCCTAAGTTCCATGCTCATTTATTTTTACCTCTCTGCCTCCGAACAAAATCATCTTTAGTATGTTGACGAATGACCAATGTTTTTCCGTTCGTATCTTGGTTTTCTAATATCAGAATTCTCCTTTATGTTCCACCTCTGCTTGCTTTTATCGGCCGTTAAGAGTTCGTCTGTAGCATGTGAAACTGCTGAAGGTCAGACGCTGCTGAAGCGGAAGTGTCGTCTCACCCAAACCGATGCTGCTTCAGCAGTAAATACTGCTTAGTAACTTACACAGATTCACTCACTCCTTCCCTTCCAGGAAAATCAACAAATGGACGCCGAGCACAAAGCCCCGTGCTGTAAATATAGAATCTTCTTTCGCTGTAGATCAAAGATAAAACTAGCGAGAAACGAGATCAATTCCTAATCAATGACCAAGAAAAACTCCAAAGGAAAATAAAACAACGTGATACATTTTTAAGCAAAAACAAGTTGAGTACACTTACTTGTTTAGTAAAGTTACTTTGTACCTGCGAACATATGTGATGTAAAATTGTCTACTTTAAGTTCAAATGAGGCCTGAGGGTTTACACTCCACGACATTTTAGAATTCAAACAGCGTGTTCATGCAGATTGTTGTTTGTCTGATAGTTGACCATTGATCGTGGCGAACGCTGACCAAGTCACTGAACACAGTGAAGACTGTCAGATGAGTGATAATACGTTTGCACAGACTCTGGACTTTTGCAGAGAAGTGTTAATTCAATCACTACTAGTGTACACCTTTAATCCACAGTTGGGAAAATGTATTGCTTTTTTATAATTCATTTGGACTTGGCACACGAACGTCACAACAAAACACTAGTTCAATCAGACTTTACATAACTAATCAACAACTTTTACTAGCAAAAAACAAGATTTAACTGTAATGAGTATAAACAATAATAACTACAAAACTGAAATAATGTTTTGCCACAAATGTAGGAAGCTGCGTAATATTTAAGTAATGTATTATTAATTAATGATAATGTAATGTATACCATTTTTTTTTACACGAATCTTTTTTTTTTTCAGTGCTCAAAAACCTGGGGGGTGCTTATAATCGCCAATTTCAAATATGCGCCTAAATATAACCCCCCATTTTCCCGTTATTCAAGTCAGGAGCAATCGTATCAAATAGAGACAAAATAACACACAAAAAGTAAGATTAAACTAAATGCAGTATAATATTTTATAAGACAACAAACGAGACTACAAACCACGACCACTTAGCTTAGCGCAACCGGCTACAAACGTGTTCATTGTGTCTCTCGCAGAAAGAGTCGAATCAGTCGAAAATGAAGAACACGGGCAAGGAGTGAAAAAATCCAAGGAACAGACACAATCAAAACGCTCGGTCTCTGCACGGGGAATAAACGGAGAGCTTGAAACAATTGCTCTGCACATGTGCGCCGTCTGACTATAGAGCAAAGGATCTTGAGAAATGAAGTCCTGACCACTAGAATTTACTTTTTGTTATCTATTATTCAAGTAAAACAATATCAAAATAATACGAGTCACAAGTTAGGTTTGTTAAAAAAAAATAGTATTTCTAGGAGAGTATTAACGTAATTGAACCCGAAACGTTAATTAAAAAAAAAATAGTTTTTTTTTATTTTTATTTTGTGCCTGAAAAATTGGGGTTGCTTATATTTGATTCAATATGGTAACTTGCGACATGCCTTAGATTTTCACCCAAAGGCTGATATTGTATGACCTGAAGCATTAGTGTGTGTGTGTGTGTGTGTTTGTGAGAGAGAGTGTGTGATCTGTTGGAACAGGAACCAGGCGTCTTTTTTGAGTTTTTAAGTTAACTTGTACTGGTAGAAACGAATATGTTAGAAATCAATTTGACAAAAAGTTGGGTATAATGCAATGACTGCAGTTTATTTTTTTTATTAGTATTAAGATAAACCTAGTAAAAATGTAAATGTTATTAAGGCAGTTTCGTGGAGAACGTTGAAACTTGGACACAATCCAAACTTGAACAATAATCTCAAAGCTCTTGGTGGAACTATGTGGACTCATTAGAAAAGACTGCTCTGTTAGACGCGAGCGGCTGGAGAACACAACCTCCCCATGTCTGACATCTGCGTTCAATCTGTGCAAATGGATTCACAAAGTGCAGTCAGTGGTCCGACAGACCCGCTTGATGAAAACAGCAGAACCCTCAACTAATATCCCACCAACTGGACCAAACTGAAGACCACCAAGCTGTCAGAGAAGTTTTCCACCCATGAAGCCCACAGGACTGGTCATCCAATGCTTTGTGCTGGTCATCTGAGCTTAGTCTGTGGCGGACCCACAGGTGGTCCCAGTCTTAACCACACGATTTTTTGGAATGGAGAGATGGGCACCCATGTGATTTTGGTCCCCATTTGTTAAAATTCATTGACAAGAAACAACAAAATGTGTTTTTCATGTCTGAATTTCTCTAGTAGCCCCCAGATGGCAAGATGGTGTAGATGTTGTTGTGCAAAAGTACTCTGGTTGTACCACTTGCACGGCATGTTCATAAAGAGATGGGTCAGTGGCGATTTAAGAATTTAGTTTATGATTGTTGATGATGTCATCATCGCCCCTTTAGGCGTTGCCATTCTTGTACCCTCGCACGGGCATGCGTAGTCGACGTGGTCCTCATGGTGTCCTCTTAGTCTTCCGTGTCCCAAAATCCATTTTCCGGATGTGAAAGAACATGGCCACCTCCACAGAGCGTCTCCCTGTCTGACTCGACTGGACGACTCTATCGCTCAGCAATAATGTGTAGCCATTTGATTGGTCATTACATTTTTCGAAATCTAAGCGAATACATTTCTCTTCGATGTCCATGATGGGTGGAAGAGAGACGCCAGTGATCTTCTCGGCGGTCTTCACTTGCCTTCACTTTCTGTGAAAATGCAGTTTCCAAACCGGGCAGTGAGCTTCCCATGTGATGGAGCATTTCAGCACGCACTTGTTATCTTTCTGTCTTGGCACTGTGCCCATCGACCATCACACGCCGACATGATTGTAGTGATGCTTGACCCGACACGAGACTCTTTTTTTTGAGTGGTTCTTTTTGTACCTGCACGAGAGCGACAACTCTCGCAAGCTCCAACAGGAAGTCCAGCTGTAGTTGAAAACGCTTAAGAACCAAGACGTGATCTTCATAGGACTTTCACATGTCAATCATACATATCCAACCACCAAATACCTGCGACAGACCTGACAGCAGGTTGTAAGGTACTTGAGTAAATGTACTTCGTTACTTTACTTAAGTATGTTTTTGGCTACTTCGTACTTGCACTGAGTATCAAGAATATAAGCAACTTTTACTCTGTACTCCACTGCATTTCTGATTGAGTAGCAGTACTTTTCACTCCACTACATTTGAATTGACCCTTGCCGTTACTCGTTACATTGTAATTCATGTATATCGCGGTTAAATTCTTGGGCGGACGAGGTGATAACGCCATCTATAGGCTGCTGACAATACTGGAAGCTATGTGTGAATTAGAAACCACGTGAACGTGATTGGAGAAAATCAGCTTTTGCCGAAGCTAAATGAAAATATTGGCCCTTTTTAATACTGAGAGGTCACTGAGAATCACAAATTTAGCTAAGAATTGTATTTGTTTTTTATTTTGCCGAGTTTGATTTGAGACTGGCTTTGTGTTATTTTTATTTATTTTGTTGCACCACTTTTGGAACATCGTGGTGTACATTTTTGTTCCCGTTCTAGGAAATAAACTCATAACTCATACGAGTAATCACAACTCATAAATAAAGAGTTTGTTTTTCATATTTCTTTTTTTTGGTGCCTAAAATCAGTGTGAATAAATACTTAAGTTCTTTTATAATTGGATACTTTGCTACTTTGACTCAAGTCTTTTTTAAGCTGGTGACTTGTAACGGAGTAGTTTTTACAGTGAGTATCGATACTTTTACTCAAATATGGCTGCCGGGTACTTCTTACACCCCTGCCTGCCAGACAGTAACATTTCTGCCCCTGTCCAGAACGCTCTTAGTAGGAAAACCAGGGTTGTAGCACGTGCGCAAATGCAGCAAACGTATCCTGTTGAATGTTGAATGGTCTGTTCTTGGAAGCCATGTCTAGAGTGAAGAAACAGGAGATTCTATCGGGGTGAAATAGTCACGCCGTCTCTCGCTGTCACTGTCGGTCAGTTGACAAGCCACCTCTTCTTTTCGGTTGAGGACCAGTCTCCTCATCCGTTACTGACGCAAGAGTTAGTGTAAGAGACGACGAAGGCAAATGACATCACAAATGCATCGCTTGGATGCTAGTAATACTTCAAGTGTCTCCTGCTCTGTGTCTGAATAAAGTTCAAAATATCTCCAATCAAACGACACGTCTAGCATGTAATTGTTTTCTAAAAAAAGGCAGGTTAATATTTCAATCATTCCAGTCTGCTTTTTCTGTATTTTCCACTTGTTTGTTTGAAATGAAATATAAAATGTGAGTCGGCGATCCTCTCGATACTCCTCCGACACCAGACATTATTTGTTGCAAATTATTTTAGGTGTTTGATAAAACGAATTTGGATTAAGATGTGCCAAGTTTTGGTTTGTCAATAACGCAACCACACAAATAATCAATTTGAAATAAATTTTTGTGTCATTTCAAATCAATTCCACTTAGTAGATTTCTTGAACAAAGTTAGTTTTCTTTTTTTTTTTAATCTAGATTTTTTTTTAACTAAACTCTAAATTGATTGGCTTTCTTGAATAATGCTGTGATTGTTCCGTCAACTTTGTTGGATATACATGACATGCACAAAACACACAAATTTCATCTAGTTGTCTTATTACGTTATAAACGTGTTTTAAATGGAAACAAATTTCTCAGAGAAATTAGTTGTTAACAATTGCAGACGTTTGTTGTCTTGTTTCCAAAGTTGAAAAGCAACACACAAAACTTAACCTTCCTATTATGTTCGGGTCAAATTAACCCGTTTTCAAAGTTTTCAAAAATATTTAAAAAATACTAGAGTATTTTTTCACTTTGAAAAGTATTTTTTCATGCCCGCTACATGTTTGTGTTACAAAGATAATGTTCGGACCAATTTGACCCTTCAGATTAAACAGAAGCTAAAAAGAGTCTATTACTATTTGTTTATTTGAAATAATGTGACATAAGACACCGCTGTCACATACATACACAGTTTTGGGAAACTTTCTGACACTTATATGCATAATAAAAGGCCCCGGGGTCAAATTGACCTGCGAACATTGATGTTCCTCTGAAATGAGCATAACAGCAGAGTCAATGAATAAATTCGGAAGGACATCATTCTCGGGCAAAACTACAGATCAGCTGTGGATTAGTCCAAGTCTTGGGTCTGTAATATTTAAGCACAAGAAGGTTTGACACGTCAGCCAATGTGCAGCACAGCAAAACAAAAGAAGCATTTTCCCCGTTTCCCCAAAGAGAGAGAGAGAGAGAGGGAGGAGGGGGCGATACAAAGAGTAGATTGTGTAAATGGGGTCTTGTGACCGTACTCAGGCAGCGAGGATGGAGCATTGTGGGAAGCGTGGCCGTTTGTGAGCGCTTATCTAGTGGCTAACTGAAGCGTAAGCTGTCAGCTCCGGGTCACGTGACTGGCGTTGTCATGACGAGCAAGCGTCATTCCATGTGCACTGCTTAGCCGTGCCGCTCAACAAACTCCGGGCATACACTGCAAACACTCTGCTTGACCGCCATACTGTACTCGTGTCATATATGATCACACGCAAACGCAGAATAATCCAGAAATGGACCACGGATGGACTTTTCCACGTGAAGGACGTTTTTCAGGATTGGCCGACACTCTCATTAGCCTCATTGACACGGAAGCTTTCCCTTCTCTTTACCCGGCCATGGACTTCCGACACTAATAGGTTTGCCACAGTTGTCAGTGGTGTAAAGTACTTGAGTAAATTTGCCCATGTTACGCAAAAATTGCTTCTATTATTGACAGCATTTTTACTCTCTCCACTACATTTGATTAGACACTTACCGTTACTAGCTACATTGTGATTGTGCGCGACAAGTCTGCGTCTTTTTATACCGCAGTTATTTTTAATATATTATAATATGATAATATGATAATATATTATCACCGCGGATGGGGTGATTTCGCCATCTGCAGGATGCTGAAGGTACTGGATGCCGTTTATCACGTGATTGTGAATTAGCGCTTGCACTTTTTTGCACATTTGAGATTGACATTGTTATTTTTTAGCCATTGTTCTGCATTTGGTTCTGAAACATTGAGGTGTTCAATTTCATTTCTATATTGGAAAAAAAACCCTCATAGATAAAAACGCTTCGGGTTTTTCACATTTCATGGTGTTTTTCAGCCATTAAGTAAAATACTTAAGTTCTTTTAACGTTGAACACTTTACGACTTTTAGTCAAGTCTTCTGGAATTGGTGACTTGTAATGGAGTACATTTTACAGAGACAACAAAATTGGACTAATATGACTTTTGAATACTTTTTTTTGTTTGTTTGTTTGTTTTAGTTGTTCTTTTTAAATGCCCACACACACATAAAGACACACACACATTGTTTGGTTGCAATTTCAGATAAATCTTTACGTTCTCGTAAACGTGTCACGAGGTGTTCAGTGTAATGAAACGTGTTGTAATAAGTTTTGTTTTTCTTCTCGTTCACCACAGGCTGGTGTCGTCCATTCATGCCGTGTTGGCCACCGCAGCGGGCGTCATAGTGGTGTCCTCGTGCAAAGACAATGTGATCGCAGACCGGTAAGTGACCAGTTCAGTGGCTAATCTGTTTTAGATTAGAGGAGCAAAACGGCCACCTGCGTAAAAGCTGCCTCACTCTCACAGCTCGGTTATAAGCGTTGCTATAGGTCGCTGAAGCTACCTGCCCGCGTTGATCTCAGCGGCCAATCAAAACGGCCCGGAAGCGCCACATCTGCTGACCTGGCTGGCCCCGCCCACAGCCCAAGGACAACAGGGAGGAGATTAAGGACATGGAGTCCCAGGCCGACAGCTGTTGCGCTTCTTTCTCCTCGTTGCAGCATTCAGAGTGACACCTTTAATGCCGCCTCTGCCACCTGTTAGCGAGGGCCGGTGGAAATGCGAGCGTGTTTGTGGCGTAACACGGAATAATCCGCACTGGCACTTGCCAGGCAGGCACAGAGAAAGCGCCCGACCCGCCTGCTAATCTCCTACCGGCTTAATTCTCAGCATGAGCACATGCGTGATCCCGGACATCCTGAGTGACGTGTGTGTGTGTGTGTGTGTGTGTGTGTGTGTCGGGTCGTGGCACTGGAGTCTAGTTTCAAACTCCGGCTCCGGTCGTGAAGGTCTCACGCTCCTACTCAAAACCAGTGTTCATTTTGACAAGGATTTTTTATTTAGTTTTAGTCGTAGTCTTTTGACTAAAACTCAGTTTTGTTTTAGTCCCAAATCAGTCATCTTAATTTTTTTTTGTTTTAGTCTAATTTTAGTCGACTAAATACCACAACATTTCAGTCGACTAAATTACAGTATAGATTTAATCAATGAAAATATAAGTGCTATATTCTAAATGTTTACTAAAGTTGCCAGTTAACTATGAACATGTAAAATACATGCAAAGATCTTATTTGGAAAAACATTTAACTTATTTTTATGAACTTTTATTTCAATGCAAATAAATGTATTCTCATAAATGAAGCCTCAGCAACGAGGACATTAAAAAAATACCGTAAAATAAAATAAATTATAATTGCATCACGTTTATAAGCAACAAATAGTTGCACAGTGAAAGAGAAAAAGATGTTTGATCAGCAGATGGCGCTTCAGGTTTTTGTTCTATTTTTGCTTGTGATTGTTGCTACAGATGGTGTTTCTAAGGTCAAGTTGATTATAAAATGAATCCATATATCTGAGCGCTTTCCTGCTGCTAGTAGACGTTATTGAAGACGCTCGTCTCTATCCTCGCCAGCTCAACGTGCTTTTCCTGCAGCTGAAAGACTCCGTGTCCTGATTGGTTCTCTTTCCGTTTGCACCCGCCTTTCTCCACAAGCTCGGATTATGATTGGATGTCGTCACGAAAGAGGTTTTTGTTTAGCATTTTCATTGATGAAAGTGTCAATAAATTTAGTTAAATTTAGTTAAAGTTTTCATCCTTGAGCGGCAGTTATGATACTGGTTCCGTTTTTGTCAGGGAATAAGTGTCGTCAACGAAGACCATGCTTAAAAAATTTCGTCAACAAAATGCCCACCGCTCTACTCTACAAGCGTCCACTCTACTAAACAAGGCCGCGAGCCGGAAGAGCTTGACAATCAGTATTTTTGTCCCTCACTGTGCAGCCGGCATGAATAATTCAGAGTTTGGGAGCTGAAAGTTAACTGTGCTCGGCCGGAGAGGCTCAGCAGGGCAGCGTTCGCTCCTGACGTGACTAATACAGCTCAACACAGAGGTGTAATTAACCATCATTCACCACAAGTGAAGCCTCCCTTACCAACTGGCTTACATTCACTTTTTCCAGGTAAAGCTGTCATGTGATTAGCCATAGCTGTTGATTTTGTTTAATTATGAAAGTTTTGGATGGTTGAATGGGTGGGTTGGTATATACAGTGTTTACGGGAATATTGGCACCCTTTTTTCCAATTTTAGCGTCTCATAAACATTCGGGGTGCTTATAATCGCCAATTTCAAATATCCGCATAAATTTAAGCATCCATTTTTCCACATTTCAAATCCAGAGCAATCACAAATACATGGAAATACGTCTTTATGCGTCTTTATACGTCATAATTGTCTTTATGCTGCTGCGCGCGTGTGCGTTGCTTGCTGTTTCTTTCATTAAATAATGGTTTTGGAGGCAGACATGCATATACATTTTTATTAGCTCAATAACAGAAATAAAGAAACATTAGAACTTAACAGTGGCTAATAAACACTAGAAGTAAGATTAATCTAAATACAGGTAATATTTGAGTAGACGACCATAATTCATCCGGTAGATCCGAACGGCTACGTGAAAACAACCTGAAAACAAGTCCATAAGAGCGCAAAAGCTTCGGAGCAAAAAAAAAACTGTTCAAAGCGAAGAACACCAATCAAATCGCTCTGTCTGCTGCACAGAGAAAAATAGTACTGTTCTAATATTTACGTCTGACAAAAACCGAGCTCAGTCAGCTTTAGTCTGGCATGCAGTGAGCAGCAAAGGATTATGGGAGGTGTAGTTCCAATCGCAAGAATACGTAGATTCTTTTTTTATTATTTTTAAAACGACATAGAAGTGATATGAGTCACAAGTTAGTCTTGTTAAATAAAGAAACAAAATAGTATTTTAACGAGAGTTTAAGCCACAAATAAAAACCAATTATATATACGGTATATGGAAAAATCATGGTGGTGCTTATGATCACAAATACGGTAGAACAATAGATTGGTAGGTAGATGGGTAGTTAAGTGGACGGACGGAGAGGCAATAGACAAAACCCTTTTTCTGTTTATAGAGAAACGGCAGAAATACACACAAATGTGCTTACTGAAAAAACTTGCAAAACAAAAACTAAAAAATTACTGGGGCAAATGTTGCACTTATTTTCCAGTAATGCATGTACCAAGTAGCACAAAGAGTAACAAAATATCAGTCATGTTGTGTTTTATATATTGTCATTCCTGTGTTTTATAACAAAAAAGACAGTATTTGTCAATTTGCCAACTTGAATGTTAATGGGTATTGTGACCAAAAAAACAACGGTAATGAGAAGAATGTAATGTGATTGTTGAGAAACTGCATGTTTTAAAGGCTGAACCAGGTGGTGGAGGTTATCGGGTCAACCAGGTTACTCTAAACTAGTACTCTTGCTAGTCTCTCGAGTTCTGCTTCCTGGTACAGTAAGTACAGTATGGGATCATGACCACAAACGGTACATTTTGAGGAAAGAATCTCTGGGGGAAGCGGAGGTACACTGGGAGACGCACATATCCAATTACACAGCGGCAAATTCACTATTGCGTTTGCTTACGGACAGAACTACCGCAATATTACCGCAAACGCATTGTGGCGGTAGTATCGCTCCGTGTCATTTTCTCTCTCCCCCTTTGTTATTGTTGTTATTGGTATTGTTGTTGTTGTTGTTATTAAAACGATCCCGTGGCTTTTTGTCGTTTGTTTCAGGCATTGGCTGGCCACCTATTTTGTCATCTGGTACGGCGTGCCCTACATGTCATATGACATCTTTGCCATGTACCTGAGCCATTACTATCGCTTCCGGGTCAAAGGTCACAAGGACTACAAAACCCATTCTCTGCGAACCGTCAATGCGTTTGTGAGGAAAGAGTTCCTGCTGGTGCTTCATCACATCGCACTCCTCACCATCCTGCTTCCCGTGACTCTGGTGAGACACACACACACACACACACAATGTGACACATCTGCTGGAGTAATGTTTAGCAGCGTATGAGTTGTAAACATGACACGGTAATTCTATGTGCCTGAAGCATCTGATCCAGGACACACACACACACACACACACACACCTGCTGTAACCTGGTCTTTTGTCTGGTGTGTGTGTGTGCTGTCTGTGCTGGTATCGGATCACTTTACACACGCGTTCATTATTCACACACAGCTGCTCCAGCACATTGTCTTCTCTTTCCAAACAGAAAGTCCACCGGACCACCCTCGCAATATGCAAATGAGCACCAGACCACCAGCTAAACACAGGAGGGAGTGGTGTTTTTTTTTTTTTAAGACTTTTTCATTCAATCAGAAGCGTCTGCCCATTAAACTTTGAATATTGCAAATATTTAAATTCACTTTGGGAGATGGTTTAATTTGCATAATAAATATACATAAAGTATTTTTTTATATATACTGTATGTATTTTATGGCTGGGCGATTTGGTCTAAAATTCAAATCTCGATTAATTGAACATTTTTGCACAATTACTTTATTTTGTTCCATTTAAACAATTAAAATTATTTTGTTGCCCTCGGTTATTCTTATTAAAATGTAAAAAACACAATAAATGATTTTCCAAATTTTCTCATTAAAGGGTAAAATGATCACTTCTCTTAACGTTACAATTTAAATTCTCTGAAAGTTACATTTAAATGTTAAATGGGTAACAAAGTTTCCACCCGAACTGAAAGCCTCTGACATTTTCGCCGTGTTACCTATATAACGGTTTGGTATTTGGTATTAATGTGTTCATTTCATCCAGTTATCTTGCTACATTACGCTAAGAAAATGCAAAAATAAACGAATTTAGCCAACAGTAATCGACCTGTAACAGAGAAACGTCTTCACTTTTCTACACGTATTTTCTCACTCCTAATTAGAATCAAACTCCTAATGTTACTGATGTGCAAACGAATGGCGTCAAACCGCTGGCGTGATTGTTAATGACATTTAATACCAGGATTGTCCTGCTGGTCTTCACGGGGTGTCGGGGCTTCACATCACCTCTATTCCAGCATAATTGCCATTAATTACCATGATATATGCATTACATTGTTGTTCCAACTTGCCTAGATAACGAAACGTTGTCGGTCGAGTTCCAAAATATTTTCGCTATACAAAAGGAGCGCGTCTTTTTCTTACTGCTAGCATGCAGGGAGATGAGAGTCCAGACGTGTGTAAAACAAATCATTTAATTGTCTTTGCACGTCAAATAAACAGTAAAATCACTAGTTGGTTTCAGAGATCTTGCTTCCAAAATACAAAATAAGCTTGTCTTCTCCCAGAATGGCGATTGATTTATTAATTTATTAATTTTTTTTTGTAGAGCCGCCATCTTGAAATGACGTCGTGCAAATCTCTGAGATTTCTGTAATCTTGGACGTCGCTTGGTCACCGTTCTTGCAAGATTACTGAAATCTCAGGGATTTGCGTGACGTCATTTCAAGGTGGAGGTGGCAGTTCACGTGAGATCGTCCGCTGTATCATTATATACTGTACTGTACCTTTATAAACACCTGCCAAAGGGCAAACTAAACAACTGCTAGTAACATGTTTTTAATACACTTATTACCAATATGTTATCAATTATAAAATATTGTCTGAATTTATGAAGTCATGGCACGAATTAGATGGATTACATGCAAATGTGGCTCAGTAACGAAATTTTCACCAAACGAAAAGGTCTTGGCCAAAACTTAAAAATATGACCTAATTAGAATACCATATTTACTCAAAAAAATTAAGCAGTTTTTTTATTTATTTTATTTTTGATGCTCAAACACTTGAGGGGTGCTTTTAGCTGATTTCAAATATATGCCTAAATATAAGCCACCATTTTACTGTATTTCAAGTTAGTACTTTTCTTTTTATTTTCTCAATAACAGAAATAAAGAAACATTTGAACAAAACAGAGACAAAAACGACACTGTAAGATTAAACAAAATACAGTAGACAGAGACTACAAACCACGACCGCTTAGCTTTGCACAACCGACTACAAACAAGTCCATTGTCCAAGTCAAGTGAAGAACACGGGCAAGGAGTAAAAAAATCCAAGGAACAGACACAATGAAAACGCTCTGTCGCTGCACAGGGGATAATAATCCTTCCTCTTCACACGGCGTCGGATAAACAGAGAGTTTGAAACAATTGCTCTGCACATGTCTGGTGTCTGACTGGAGAGCAAAGGATCTTGGGAAATGAAGTCCTGACCCCTAGAATCGATCTATTATTCAAGTGAAACGATATGAAAATGAGTCGAGTCACAAGTTAGGTTTGATAAATAAAGAAAACATTTTATTTTAAAGAGAATATTAACGTAATTGAACCAGAAACCTTTTTTAATGAAAACAAATTTTGTGCCTGAAAAATCTGGGGGTAAATACGGTAATAAAATTATTATTTTTGGCCTCACACGATCCCATGTGAGTCAAACATAATGATCATTTGAACTTTGAGGACGATCTGATGCTTTTTTTTTGTGCTTGTTTGTGTTCTTCAGTTCTTCCGAAATGACCAGGGAGATTATTTCATCGGCTGTCTGTTCCTCACTGAGATCAGCACTCCATTTGTCTCGCTGGGAAAAATCCTCATTCAGGTGAAGCACGCACACACACACACACACACACACACACACACACGCGCGCTGTAATTTACTCAGCAGTCTCTTCCTGCCAGCACGAGGGAAGCTGCCAGTTATTCCTTCTGTTTCCTCGTCACGAGAAATGTTGTTGCTCAAATGTAGCAGGACTTGTCACGTGACTTTACACTGCAAACATCAAAGAAATGCTCAAGACAAATACATCCTTTAATAATACCTAATAATAATCTGTTCTGTGAACAAGTCGTAACAAAGACACACTATAGACGCTTAATTGTTTCTTGTTCACGTCCTCGGCAACATATATTAGATGAGACGTTTCGTTTGCTCGCCTTTGTTTGGCGTTGATGATTAATAGTGTTACTTTAGTGAGTGTTTTAATTTCAACGCGTGTTTGTCTTGGTTTGCTTTGGCGAGTTGTGCATCTCCTTCATGTAGAGTAATATTGCGCGCTTAGTTCAAGTACACGTTTATTTATATAGCGTTTGTGTACTCATTTATTTATTTTTATTTTATCATATCAAGTTTATATATATATATATATATATATATATATATATATATATATATATATATATATATATATATATATATATATGCGTTGGTCTGAGACTGTTTTCTGGCAACGCCACTATGTGGAATTAGGAAAAAGAGTCTTTAAAAAAAAAAAATGATCGAGTTAATTGTGTTAAGTCTTGTAACACTTTTGGCTTCACTGACTTCACGCCCCCTGATGGTAGAGACGAGTATTGCACTTAACTTTCCTTTCAAGCTTAGACGGATATTTTGTATTTTTTAAGTGGTTCGAATACACTAAAATACTGAACATCCCAGAAACTAGAAGCCAAATCGGTCCGGTATGATATTTTGGAGTCTCTATATCAATGATCTCAGAACAAATGAACAGACTAATGACAGACGTGTTTGCTCAACGAACTAGTTTAGTTGTAAGTCATACAATGATAAAGCGTTGAGATCCTGCTACACACCAACACAGCCCAACATGAGATCCATTGGAACAACAGACAGACATTGGTTTGGTCACGGCCGTCTGCAAATGTTGGGACTAACATGGTACAAAAGTACCATATTACGATAGTGTAATAGTTGCTGTAACACAGTAGTGTAACGCATTACTAATTGAATTTTCAGGAATATTACTTGTTACGTGTTAAGTAACGCTTGCGTCACATCAAATGTTTCACGCAAAAATTTAATATTTCCTGTTCGTGAATAGACAATAATGTCAGTAAATTAAACATTTTGGTAAAAGTAACTTAGAAGTAATACGGACGTAATGTAGCATTTTACAATTCAGTAATATTGTAATGTAACAGATTTTTATAAACAAGTAGTGTGTAATGTAGAGCTGCACGATTATGGATAAAATGAGAATCACAATTTTTTTGCTTGGAATAAGATCACGATTCTTTCTAGACATTTTATTTTAAATATTCAACCCTGAAAATCAGGTTGTCAAACAGCAATATAATAACACGTATTACTCGTTGCTTTAAATTGAAATGAATGGAAGGAAAAATAACGTAATGTAAAAGTAATGGTGTGAAGAAAAAAAAAAATCACCATTAAACTTAATAAAAATAAACATTCCATGGTACAGTACAGCGGCAAAATACGACAGAAGTGATCATGATCATCTTTCCTTTATAATATTTAAAATGATGCTCACACAAGCGGACAGAGACGAGTCGTATAAGTGCTGGATTAAGATGGCGAGGAGGGTAGATTCCAGATCACGATCTTTTAACGATGAATCGTGCAGCTCTAATATAACAATTTCAAAGTGGCGGTCTTGTTGCTGTTTGTCACATGACTCCATCTCGTCCTATCACGGCACAACCTGCTTCCAAACAAACGTGCGCTTAAAATCTCAGCTGTATTTGAGGCGGGGGCGGAGCTAGTGACGGAGCTGTTGTTTTTTTCCTGGCCTGCAGGTGGGGCTGCAGAACTGTTGGCTGCACAAGTGGAACGGCGTGATGGTGCTGCTGAGCTTCTTCCTGTGCCGCATCGCGCTCTTCCCCTACATGTACTGGGCCTACGGGGCGCACTACGCCATCCCGCTCTACAGCGTCCCCCTCCACCTGCCGCTCGCCGCCAACCTGGGCAACCTCTGCATCCTGGCGCCGCAGCTCTACTGGTTCGTCCTGCTGTGTCGCAAAGGCTACCGACTGTACAAGCGCCAGCAGGACGTCCCGCCCCTCGCGCCCAAGTCCCAGTGAGGCCACACCTCGTCACACTCCATTCCACCTCTGCTGCGCTCTGATTGGATCATCTGTTACGGTCTGGGTCATGGGAGTCGCCCGTCACTCTGTTGTTGTGCTTTATCGTTTTTGGTTTGTTTTTTTCTTTTCCGAGTTTCTCCAAACGACGTTCGATCGTCACGACACGCTGCCGCCGCGTTTGAAACTACACGACAATCCCCATCCAGCTCGCCACAGTCACACTCGTGTTTACACACACACACACACACTGCCCGCTGCGACTGTTTACGCTGCTCTACACACTGGCTCCACACGGGGGCATCTACACAGGCTTAAGGGGGGTGGGGGTCTTTAAAGGTCATAACGCTTGGCATATCTTGTAGGCCGCATTAGGCCTCGGGCGTCTCTAAGCAATAACGAGGAGGAGTGGCCGCTCTTCAAAGCACAGGATTGTGGGACATCCCGTCTCCGCGCTGAGCGTCAGGCGGGAAGAGGAAGTGATGTCGTCAGTCAGTGTCGAAGGTCGTACGCTTTATTTTTTTTTTTATTTAAGGGTGTGTGGTGTGTGTGTGTGGGGTTTTTTTCCGTTTCTAAAACATCTGGAATCAATCAGGTTGATGAATCGGCGGTGGCACCTTGGTCCTGATGATACGCCCCTCTCTCGGTGGATTGGTGGAACTTTCTAGAGTAACTATGCAGTGGTTCCGGCGTTTTTTTTTTTATTTGTGATGAGAACGACGCTTAAACATCGGGAACAGAACCGACATATCGGAGCTCAAGCATCCGCCAATGATCATTACTACTAACGCTGGAGGATGCGATCTGATTGGTCAGACCAAAGGTCGTCCACAAATCACTTCCTGTCCCCACACCTCCGCTTCCACATATCAGAGCGCGCCCGCAGCGGACGGCAGACGTGTTTCGTGCCGCTTTGACCTTTATCAGAAGTGGAGATGGGGAACATAGTGCCTTGTCCGCGGCCGACAAGAAGCTCCGCACATTCCCTTTCCGTCTTTCGATTTCGCAGCGAGCGCCAACGGAACCGTTTCAGGGCTGCGTCTGTATATCGATAATATTACATATATGGATCCAGTTCCATTCATGTTTTTGCATTGTGTGTGGCTTCTGATTTTGACCTTTGACCTCCGAGCATGATGTGACCCTCACGCGACCTCTGGCGCTCCTAACGTCTACATATATATATATATACACACACATATATATATATGAGATTTGATATGAGATGATGCAGGCTTTAGTTTGTTTGTAGGGTGAGTTTTAAGAAGTCTCCTTTTAGAAAGGGTGAATCTAATATAAACACTTGACTTGAGCTTATTTTCTCGAATCTTGTCAGTTCAAAGGTTGGATTGAATAAATCTGTTGAATCCTTTACTCGCGTGGCTGGTGTTCAGTTGCTCTGAATCAGTGTCCGGTTCAACGGCTTCTCTTTAAATACACCTTTTATTTTATATAAAGAACGACATCATTCATGACGACATTGACGTGACCTTCACCTCTCGGCGAGCCAACATCTTCCAGACCTAAACGTCTGCCGTGAAGTTGGCAGAAGCTTCTTCCACTGCTGGAGTCCAACCCCGGAGCGGCGACGGAGGGAGGGTTCTGATCCGTGACATCAGCGCAGGTAGTACTCGATGGCCGCCGAGAACGCGGCGAAGCCCCCGCAGCCCAGCACGCCCGCCTTCAGACCCGCTGCAGAAGAAGAGCGTTCATCTGAGCGCCGCACACACACACGCCGCACTCCGTCTCACCTCGGAAGCCAATGGCGCCGCCGGTCACGCAGCCGCTGTACACCGCGTTCTTCCAGTCAGATTTTCCACGATGCTGGAACAATTGTGTAGAAGAAAAAGAATAACGCAAGAGGATCAGGGCCGGAGAAACCCACAGCAGGTTAGATAATTACTATCAGGACTTTCAACATTAAAAAACTTGGGGGGTCCTTATAATCGCCAAATTTAAATTACGTGTAAATATAAGCGCATATTTCAAGTCAGGAGCCATTGCAAATAAACAGAAGCGTGTCTTTGCAACAGCGCTCAAGTCTTTAAATAATGCGTTGGCAGAAGTGCGTACAGTATAAGCTTTTATTGGCTCGATAGAAACACACGCTGCGACACTTAACAGTGGTTAATTAACACTGGAAGAAGATTAAACTAAATACAATCATTAACATTTACAACAAACAGAAACTACAAACCACGACCGCTTAGCGCTAACAAACGGGTCCAGTGAGTAATCATAGAAAGAGTCAAAACAGTCGAAAGTGAAGAACACAGGCAAGAAGTAAAAAATTCAAGGAACAGACACAATCAAAACGCTTCTCTTCACACGGATCAGGATCCATAATCGGATCAGGACTAGCTTCCCAAAGACACCACCAGGGGGCGCCACTCGACTTGTGTAGCCATTAAACACCAATATGTTCATTTCAGAAAGTAGTTTTCTTAACGAAGTAAAAGACAATGAGCCGATACTCACAGACTCAATGAGACACTCAGTGCAGGAGAACATGGCGCCCACTATGGCAAAGTTCTTGGCGTAGGACATGCCCCTCTGCCCCATGTCCCTCAGCACCTCCCTCGCCGTGGGGGTCTTCAGGGGGTCTTTGGGGTCCAGACCAACGTTAGTGTCGATTCCCGCCGTGAAGACCCCAAAGGCACCGCCCAACACGAAGCCTGCGCACAGTAATAATCCAGATTATCTCCATCCGCACGGCAAGAGGTAAAACAGCAGCGAGAAGAATAACCCGTGTGCCGTGCGATTACGATTATAGAGAAACGCCAGTTGATCGATTAGAGTGATTTGGACGCGGTTCCTGCAGAAAAAGACAGATAGATAGAGAGAGAGAGAGAGAGAGAGAGAGAGAGAGAGAGAGAGAGAGACAGATACAGACAGAAGAGAGGGAAGAAAAGGAACACGAGGTGTTGTCAATATGAGAGAGAGACAGATAGACATGGAGAGAGAGACAGATGAAAAAACTGACGGACAGAGAACGAAACAGAGACAGACAGACAGGCATATGAAGAGAAACACAGACAGACAGGTCTGAGAGAGAGAGAGAGAGAGAGAGAGAGAGAGAGAGAGAGAGAGAGAGAGTCGAGGCTTGATCGTCCTAAAGCTCCGAGTTTCAGGTCGGTCGCGCGCTGATGACAGGAGCAGATGCCGTGACAGACAGACAGACAGACAGACAGACAGAACCATACCTCCGACACAGGCGATCACCGCTTTAAACGCGCAGCTCTCCATCCCGCGCTCGATCATCTTCTGCTCCTCGCTTTTCTGCGGGTTGGGTAAACCGCCCATGACGGAAGGGTTCAGGTCTTTAACCCGCCGCTTGTCACCGATGAGGTGTTCCAGAATGACGCTATACTGGAGCGGGGCATTTTCCGCGGCTGGGAGCGCAGTGGACGGCCCCGAGAGCAGTGAAACGGGCGCCGCGGTGCCGTCAGAGGGCGCCGCCATGCTGGACCGAGGAGGCGGGGCGGGCGCGTGCACGCGTGGAGTCGGATTAACAAGCGCACTTTCGTCAATGTTGTGAGCGAGCGAGATTAACAGCAAAACAAATATACCGTCTGGATTTGTGTGCGTTTTGTCGTTTGGTCATTACAAAAGATTCTCAAAAGACTTGTCGTTTCAAATACGCATTTATATAACACTCTGCGTTCAAAGACGCCGAGGTGACCTTTGCGTAGCTACGTCGCCACCAGATGTGCACTGCTTAAATAAGCACCACATTTAAGCGAACAGTTTAATTTGACCGTTAGTGTTTTACGCAAATGTGTCCCACTGCAGCACGGTTGCCTTCCCCGGCCACTGCGCCAAAACGCCTCTCGCGCCCCCTCCAGGACGCGCGAGGAACGAGCAGTCGAGCATCTTCTTCTGCCAGTGACGGGCGGCGAGCGTGGCCGCGGTGAGCGCCGGGCGGAGAACAGCAGGTGAGTCGCTTATCGGCGCCGTGTCCTCCACACGCTTCGGGCCTCGCTTGTGTGACGGGGACGGGGTCGGGGTCGAGCGGCTCTCGTGTGACGCGGCGAGTGATTTAATAGTGACTGCGTCCGGCGTGTGTGTTCTGAGGCGACACTGCGGATTATTCCACATCATATTTTAGCTTTATAACCCGCTCGTCTAGTGTTTATTAAGAGACATGTTCTCACGATCGCTGACGGAATCGGGCGTTACACGTGTGTTGTAAACTTTTCCTATTGATTCCGTTTCATTAATTGTATTATTAGTTACTGTTTCAGTTACTAGTTGTTTAAGACCAACTGATAATTTGCAAAGCTCCGGAAATGCCGATCGTGGAGCATCTGCTGGTGTGAGGAACGTTGAGTAAATTAAGCCAAAAACTCGGTCACCGTGTCACTATTTGCCCATTTCCATTGCCTCTGTGTGTATTAAAAAGTCAGCTAGTGTGTTGTGCTCAAATGAGCTGTAAACTTTCGGCTTCTGTTCTGAGTAAGTGTTGCTCAGTAGCTCCGCTTTTCGGAGACTCGTTCTTGTTGAGACACACGCGGTTTTAACGTCGAGGCTTTTCTTAACCTAAGGGGTTTATGGCGACTCGGCACATTCTTGGACATTCAGCCCCACACAAATCCCACAACAGTCCGCGTTAAACTTCCGCAGATCCAGCTATTCGCGGCTAATTACACCCTGCGCGGTCTGTAGGAGTAAACGCTTCTCAACAACACACTGCCCCACATCAGTGGAGTAAATGGGCTTTGTTACTTTACTTAAGTATTTTGGCTACTTTGTACTTGTATTAAGTATTAAAAATAGAAGCAACTTTTACTCTCTACTCGACAGTGTTGAGTAAGTTACTTTAAAAAGTAATTAATTACTTATTACTTAACCATTTAGTAATTCAATTACTTTTCTAATTACTGTGTTTGAAAAGTAACGTAATTACCTAATGAGCAACTTAACCAATTACTTTTTAAAATTCCTATAAACCTTCAAAAAACGAATTATTTAAAAATATAACAGTAAAACATGAAATAGTCGAGCCTTTTAGTTTTCTGACAATCTCACATGAACAATTACCGCTATCTTGAAATGACGTCATGCAAATCCTTGAGATTTCTGTGGGGAAAGACGAAGCCTCACCTTGTTGTGAGACTGCTGAAATCTCAGGGATTTGGGTCGTTTCAAGATGACTGCTCTTCGGGAGAGAAAAAAAGCATCGCCATTCTAGGAGAAGACAAGCTCATTTTGTATTTTGGAAGCAAGATATCTGAAACTAAATAGTGTTTTTGTTGTTTTTTTGACGTGCAACGAACATTAAACAATTGTTTTATACATGTCTGGACTCTCATCTCCCTGCACGCTAGTGGTAAGAAAAAGACATGCTCTTTTCTTATAGTGAAAATATTTCTGCATTTTCGTGGCGACGCATTTCATTACTCTGGATTTTTGTTATCTAGGACTTTTGTAAGTCGAGGTATCCCTTTATGTAGTTCTGCCTTTTTAAAACTTTGAGTTGTTTAATGTAATTTCTATGTCCGGAAATAAAACCTTATACCTAAAGAGTGTCTTGATTTTCAAGTTTCTTGTTTTTTTTTTAGCATAAATTCAGTATGAGTAAATTGCTCCAATTATTTTAAAATGTAAGACTTTTACTCATGTCTTCAAGGAATTGGCGACTTAGTGGTATTATATACCGTATTTATACGAATATAAACACTCATTTTTAAGTAAGCACATAATCTTGCGTGGTGCTTATAATCGCCGATTTCAAATATTCACGTAAATATACCGTATTTACGCGAAAATAAGCAGCTCCTATTTTCAAATTTTTGAAACTTAAAAAGCAGGTTGCTTTGAAGGGTGCTTATAATCGCAGATTTCAAAAATTCGCGTATTTTAAGGCGCTCATTTTTCGATATTTCAAGTCCGGAGTGTAACGACGACGCGAGTGCGCAAGGGCTCAGCCACGACAGGCTTGCCGTTCACAAATAAATGGAAACATGTAGTCTTTCCTTATATTATTTATTATCAATTTTCATGTACAAAAGCGTTAAAGTGAACGATGCGAAGGAGGAACCATATGGCTAGATAAAAACGTTTTATTTTGAAACCGGCAAATTAAAACATTCGTCCTTCCTAATACTTTTTATCCATTTAATTATTTTTTATCCAAAGTGAACGGTGCGAACGAGGAACATGCATAGATGTTTCAGGTGGCGTGCTTTAAACTTGTCTTGACACCTGCAAATAAAAGAAATGAAAGCGCGGATGAGGGGCGTGACGTCACGTTTCAGGCGCTCCAAAACGGGAAAATGCGCGCGCCTGCTCACACGGGCAGCACGTTTATGTGCAACAAAAGCGATTGATTTATTAAACAAGTGATGTCGCGAGGCTGTGAAGCTCCGCAGACCAAACGATTTAAAATGATAAGCCACAAACTCACCAGAGCTACAGAATCCACCGCTTCAGTAAAAACGCGGCTCTTCCTGTTCATCTTGAAACCGTTGCACCATAATAATGAATGTTTTGTCCCCATCTATATGCTTAATAACATATACATTTGAACTCATTTGGATTCCATGAAAACGCAGGAACCTGTTTTGATTTCGTTCGTATTTTTACGAACCTTTCCAACATTATATCAGTGACGAAGTATGATGAAAACCTACGACACCTACCGGTAACTACTACTATTAAGTGTTACTTAATACATCGCAACGTAAGCGTCCTGAAGCGCGATTGCCAAAAGCTAAGGAGAGTGCGGGTCAGCGGGGGAGTAGAGAGGGGTGACAATCGTACCGAAGCACGGATCGAGCAGTGTGAGTACACCCTAAGATCCACTGGCAGATTGTGTCCAAGTTTGGCTTCTTGATATTGCCAGCTTTTGTCATCTCGTGATTAGCTCCGGCCATCCAGTTGTTGTAAAATCGACGCAGATGGTCTTTAAACAGCTTGTTTATTGACACATTCAATGATTAAGGATCTTTGTTAACCCTCTGGCTATGATGGCCAGATCGGTTTGAGTTAAAAGTCCCATAATAATAATAATTAATTAATTAATTAAAAAAAAAAATTTGTATCACTCTGTTCTCACAGAGAAAAACGTGGCTGTTCTAATATTTACGTCTAACAAAAACCGAGCTCGGTCAGCTTTACGCTATGGTCTTTTCACACAAAGGCTAATGGGAACCAGTGAGCAGCAAAGCATGATGGGAGGTGTAGTTACGACCGCTAGAATAGATTATTGTTAAATTTTAGAATAGATTATTGTTAATTTTAAGTAAAACAACATTGAAGTGATACGAGTCACAAGTTAGGTTTGTTTAAGAAAAAAAATAGTATTTTGAAGAGAAAATTAACATAGTTAATTTAACGTAGACTGAAAAAAAGATAAAAATTTTTTAACATTTGTTAATTTTTTTATTTTGTGCCTTAAAAACCAGAGGTGTGCTTATATTCGCGTAAATACGGTAATTATATATGCTATATGGTCTGAAGTTAGATTTAAAAAAAAAAATGCGTTTAAAACTCTTAAACCGTTTAAGATTGTTGCGCTTTTGCCCTTAAATTGTGCTTGTCCCAAATGCAAACTAGTCTTGGGATTTAGTGAAAACGGTTCCATATGGAGGTTTGCTCGCTGATGTAACATTCACAGTAACGCAGGCGCTCTGCTCTCGTCAGCCTCTTTGCGCACACACTCAGCATTCAGAGCAAACGATGACGCTATAAATAGTCCTGACCTCTGGAATAAAAGTTTGGTGTCAGCTCTCCGGAAGCATTGGCTTGAGCTTCTGGAGTCATCCTGTGGGAGGAGCTGCTGTTCATCGGTGATGATGGCGTTCATGATGATCTTGGGTGATGATGTCATTTCTGACTGTCGTCGGTGATGATGGCGTTCCTGCTGGTCATTGGTGATGATGCTGTTTCTGACAGGCGTTGGTGATTTTGCCAATCTTTTTGTTTGTCTGTGATGATGGCGTTCCTGCCGGTTGTTGGTGAGGATGGTTTTTTATGCTCGTTGATGATGAAGTCATTTCTGACGGTCATCTGTGATTATGCCGATCCTTTCATTTGTCGGTGATCCTGCCGATGATTCTGACATTCGTCAGTGATGATGGCGTTCCTGATGGTCGTCGGTGATTATGGTTTTTTTTTACGGTCGTTATTGATGATGCCGTTCCTGCCAGTTGTTGGTGATGGCAGGTTTTTTTACGCTTGTTGGTGCAGGCAGTTTTTCTGCCGCTCGTTGGTGATGATGGCATTTCTGACGATTATTGGTGATTGTGGCGTTCCAGCCAGTTGTTCGTGATGATGGCGTTCCTGACCGTCTTTGGAGTGGGAGGCGTTTCCTACAGTCATCTCATCGGTGATTATGCCAATGCCTTTGTTTGTCGGTGATGATGGCGTTCCTGGCGGTCGTCGTGATGATGGCGTTCCTTTCGTTTGTCGGTGATGATGGCGTTCCTGATGGTTGTCGGTGATGATGGCGTTCCTGATGGTTGTCGGTGATGATGGCGTTCTTTCGTTGTCGGTGATGATGGCGTTTCCTGATGGTTCGTCGGTGATGATGGGGTTCCTGATGGTTGTCGGTGATGATGGCGTTCCTGATGGTTGTCGGTGATGATGGCGTTCCTGTGGTTGTCGGTGATGATGGGTTCCTTTCGTTTGTCGGTGATGATGGGGTTCCTGATGGTTGTCGGTGATGATGGGTTTCCTGATGGTTGTCGGTGATGATGGGTTCCTGATGGTTGTCGGTGATGATGGGGTTCCTGATGGTTGTGTCGGTGATGATGGGGTTCCTGATGGTTGTCGGTGATGATGGGGTTCTGATGGTTGTCGGTGATGATGGTTCCTGATGGTTGTCGGTGATGATGGGGTTCCTGATGGTTGTCGGTGATGATGGGTTCCTGACGGTGTCGTGATGATGGGGTTCCTGATGGTTTTGTCGGTGATGATGGGGTTCCTGATGGTTGTCGGTGATGATGGGTTCCTGATGGTTGTCGGTGATGATGGGTTCCTGATGGTTGTCGGTGATGATGGGGTTCCTGATGGTTGTCGGTGATGATGGGTTCCTGATGGTTGTCGGTGATGATGGGGTTCCTGATGGTTGTCGGTGATGATGGCGTTCCTGATGGTTGTCGGTGATGATGGGGTTCCTGATGGTTGTCGGTGATGATGGGTTCCTGATGGTTGTCGGTGATGATGGGGTTCCTGATGTTGTCTCGTGATGATGGGTTCCTTTCGTTTGTCGGTGATGATGGGGTTCCTGATGGTTGTCGGTGATGATGGGGTTCCTGATGGTTGTCGGTGATGATGGGGTTCCTGATGGTTGTCGGTGATGATGGGGTTCCTGATGGTTGTCGGTGATGATGGGGTTCCTGATGGTTGTCGGTGATGATGGGTTTCCTGATGGTTGTCGGTGATGATGGGGTTCCTGATGGTTGTCGGTGATGATGGGGTTCCTGATGGTTGTCGGTGATGATGGGGTTCTGATGGTTGTCGGTGATGATGGGGTTCCTGATGGTTGTCGGTGATGATGGGGTTCCTGATGGTTGTCGGTGATGATGGGTTCCTGATGGTTGTCGGTGATGATGGGTTCCTGACGGTGTCGTGATGATGGCATTCCTTTCGTTTGTCGGTGATGATGGGGTTCCTGATGGTTGTCGGTGATGATGGGGTTCCTGATGGTTGTCGGTGATGATGGGGTTCCTGATGGTTGTCGGTGATGATGGGTTCCTGATGGTTGTCGGTGATGATGGGGTTCCTGATGTTGTCGGTGATGATGGGTTCCTGATGGTTGTCGGTGATGATGGGTTCCTGATGGTTGTCGTGATGATGGGTTCCTGATGGTTTTCGGTGATGATGGGGTTCCTGATGGTTGTCGGTGATGATGGGGTTCCTGATGGTTGTCGGTGATGATGGGGTTCCTGATGGTTGTCGGTGATGATGGGTTTCTGATGGTTGTCGGTGATGATGGGGTTCCTGATGGTTGTCGGTGATGATGGGGTTCCTGATGGTTGTCGGTGATGATGGGGTTCCTGAGGTTGTCGTGATGATGGCTTCCTGTGTCGGTGATGATGGGGTTCCTGATGGTTGTCGGTGATGATGGGTTTCCTGATGGTTGTCGGTGATGATGGGGTTCCTGATGGTTGTCGGTGATGATGGGGTTCCTGATGGTTGTCGGTGATGATGGGGTTCCTGATGGTTGTCGGTGATGATGGGGTTCCTGATGGTTGTCGGTGATGATGGGGTTCCTGATGGTTGTCGGTGATGATGGCGTTCCTGATGGTTTCGGTGATGATGGGGGTTCCTGATGGTTGTCGGTGATGATGGGGTTCCTGATGGTTGTCGGTGATGATGGGGTTCCTGATGGTTGTCGGTGATGATGGGGTTCCTGATGGTTGTCGGTGATGATGGGGTTCCTGATGGTTGTCGGTGATGATGGGGTTCCTGATGGTTGTCGGTGATGATGGCGTTCCTGATGGTTGTCGTGATGATGGCTTCCTGATGGTTGTCGGTGATGATGGGGTTCCTGATGGTTGTCGGTGATGATGGGTTCCTGATGGTTGTCGGTGATGATGGCGTTCCTGACGGTTGTCGTGATGATGGGGTTCCTTTCGTTTGTCGGTGATGATGGGGTTCCTGATGGTTGTCGGTGATGATGGGGTTTCCTGATGGTTGTCGGTGATGATGGGGTTCCTGATGGTTGTCGGTGATGATGGGGTTCCTGATGGTTGTCGGTGATGATGGGTTCCTGATGGTTGTCGGTGATGATGGGGTTCCTGATGGTTGTCGGTGATGATGGGTTCCTGATGGTGTCGGTGATGATGGGGTTCCTGATGGTTGTTGTGATGATGGGGTTCCTGATGGTTGTCGGTGATGATGGGGTTCCTGATGGTTGTCGGTGATGATGGGGTTCCTGATGGTTGTCGGTGATGATGGGGTTCCTGATGGTTGTCGGTGATGATGGGGCTCCTGATGGTTGTCGGTGATGATGGAGTTCCTGATGGTTGTCGGTGATGATGGGGTGATGATGGGGTTTCTGACGGTCGTCAGTGATGATGGCATCAGATTCATCAGATTCCAGATGATTGTAACTTTTACGCTCACGTCTGCATGTCCTTCAGAAGCTTCTCAACTTGATGCGGTCAGGAGGAGACCGATGGAGACGCTTGTCTGCGTGTGTTCGGCAGGAGCGATCGAGGCGACGGGAATGTGCGGAGGAAATGGACGACATTCTTGCTGTGAAATCCTGTGGGAACGGTTACCGTGATACGTAAAACTCCATAAAACTGAGAGCAGAAAATGGCTTTGTCTCTCATTGTCGAGTTTCAGAAATTTTATAATGCTGGAACCCTGAAGAAAAGCTTAAAAGGTGATTTATTTTCGATTCTAAAGGATAGTTCTATTATAATTTTTTTAAACGTAGCACCAGAGATACAAAGTGCTTTAGAGGAAGAGCACAAAAATATCAAGACCTCCAGAACTAAGGAAATTATGTTTTATGTTTTCTAACCCTAACCCTTGTTTTTTGTAACCCATGGTTTTTTTCTCTAAATTTGCAGCAGCTCCACTAGTGGTCACTGCACTGGAAACACCACGTGGCGAATAATCGCTGGTGATTAAATTATGTAATGCAAGTGTATACCTGAACTCATCAAGTTTAATAAAAAATGTTTTAAGTCCCTGTAAGCTGACGATGAACTTAATCACTATGGCCGTAATCACTATACGTTTCCTCAAAAAGACGAGCTCTGTTTCCTGTTATCAGGGCGTACGTGAATTTTAATGATTTTATTGCATGTCACTTTTTTTTTATGAAAATTTGTCTTGACAATAATAGCGTAATACAGCCTCGAAAACGTGAAGACACAAACAAATTCAACAGATTTTGAAATGTTCTTTTTGTTCATTTACAGAAACACGTTTTTAAAAAAATTAATATTGTGACCATGTTTAACTTTAGGCCTTAATATTGTGTTGCTATTACGTCGTTAAATTCATGCATTTGTAGTTAAGCGGATGTAATATGAATTATTTCAGATAACAACTTTTTCACAACACTTTTTTTCACAACTTTCACAATTTCATTTTCTCAGTCCTTTGTGGATTTCTGTTAATATATTTTTATGGATATGGAATCAGATTAGTGCCAAAAATATCAAACGTAAGTTTCTAAGAGACGAACGAAAACGAGTCTGTTTTATTGTTTTTTTTTTTTTGCTTGGAATTTTCAGATTTTTTCGTTTGAACTTCTGGCACTAGTTTCCCGTGGTGGCGGAGTTTACTCTGATTGGCAGGTGAGAATGTGACTGGCAGCATTTTTTTCTCAGAAACGATCGTTTGATATTTTTGGCCCTAATCTGTTTCCATATATGTCTGTCCGTTAGACATTAGTCTCGCTGTAGGACAAAACTTCTTCAGGAAGTGAAAGCTGTAAGTACAGGAAGTGGTGATCTCTGAGAACGATAGTCGTCTGATCTGTGTTGGGAAAAACTGACCTTCTCTGACATTTTACTGTTAAACACTGATGTGTGTGTGTGTGTGTGTGTGTGTGTGTGTGTGTGTGTGTGTGCCTGCTGTGAGGGAATCTGTCTTTCTTTACATGAAACGTCTCCCTGTATCGTGATGATCTGATGAGGAAACATGTTTGATCTTTAATTCTCCATTTCTATCGTTGTGGTGTTCACTTTGAATCTGTAGTTTCTATAACGCATATGACCAGCAAAGAAATATGTGAGAAGAAAGAAGTGAAAGCGTGAAGCAGAAGAACGTTCTGAGGACTTTCCTCTGATCGCTGATCAGACCTCCAAGTCAGGCCTCCAGCACACACACACACACACACACACACACACACACACACACACACACACACACACAGTGTAAAAGAGGTGTAAAGAGTACCTAAAAAACATACTCGAGTAAAAGTATGGATACCTTAGTGTAAAAAGAACTAGTCACTAATTCCATAAAGACTTGAGTAAAAGTCATAAAGTATCACATTTTTAAAGTATTTTACATTTACTCAATTTAGGCTTAAAAAACACAAAGAAATGCGATCAAGAAACACTTTATTTATGAGGTTTTATTTACTAATATAGAAATGAAATTTAACACCACAATGCTTCAAAATGACAGATCAAAGTAGATAAAAATGTACAAAAAGTCTGTCAAATGAGCAAATAAGTGCAACCGCTCAAAAACAGCATCCAGTACCTCCAGCATCCTGCAGAGGGCAATATCACCTTGTCCGCCCGAGAAATTAATTGCAGTAGAAAAGCAATCACAATGTAGCGAGTAACAGCAAGTGTCCATTCAAATGTAGTGGAGTAAAGTGCAGATACTCAATCACTAATGTAATCAAGTAGAGAGTAAAAGTTGCTTATTTTTTTTATACTCACTACAAGTACAAAGTTCATTTACTCAAGTACTTTTCACCACTGACACATACACACACAGGTGTGTGCGCTGTAGGTGTGTCGGCCGTGTGTCTAGGTGTTTGCTCTGGTTTGGTCGATGTGATGTGATGTGTGTTTGCTGACTTGAGAAAGTAGTCCACTGTTTGTTCTGTGGCGAATGGTTGTGTTTTAGAAAGCACAAACTTCGATAATACATTTTCCCGATAGTTTGATGTTTGAAAAAAATATTGTAAAATATTGCTTTGGATAAAAGTGTCTGCTGAGTCACTGTAAAGTAAAACCGGAAAAGTACTGTATGTAACAATTTATATATAAGTTTATACAGTCGACTCTGCTTAATTGGGACTTAATTGGGTTTTAATGGGCCAAATCTTAAAAACCCAAAACAAATTGTATCTCATAACGCAAATTTGCGGCGCTTTTTTGTGCTAAAAATTGAGGGGAGAATGAGAAAAATTAACCATAAACCTGCAGCGTTTAACGAAGTGAAATTTTTACTATAGTTTTATTTCGCATTTTATATACAGTGTTTCTACATTTACATACAACCTGAAGGTATATGTACACAAATGTATTAGCATTAACAGTCATAACGTTGTGATTTCTGCAGTTCAGCCTTAGGAAGTTGGAGTGTCCTTGATCCGGACACGGACCCCCACACTTAAACTTAACTAAATATAGGTTCAGGTTTTTATTGTTTTTTTCAGGCCACATAATTGTACTATCCTTGATGTAGGCCGGAGTCAGATAAGAATTGTAGTCTGGGCTAGTTAAAATTTCGTATTAAACACAACTTGTAGAAATGAGTATCAGGAATGAATGACTAATGAGATGTAGAGCTGGGCAAATCATTAAAGAGTAATCAAAATCCACATTCAGAACTTCTAATCGATGACGTTTTTCCAGGTGCGTGATTTCATTAACTTTTCCCGTGATGTTCCCTCGCTCCGTTACATTGTGTTTTTCCGCTGATGTGTGGCGCGTGGAGAGTTTAAGACAGCAGCTCATACATAAACAAACCGCGCTCTCTGTTGATTGGTCACTTTTTGTCTTCAGGAAGGATGACATAGAATGAAATGAAGTCGAGCGTAGACGCTGCCGAGATACAGTCTCCACGCCAAAGGTACCGCCACACAATTGTCTCATCAGTCCGGGTGGAAACATTGTGACCTTTCCAGAATAGACCTGCTCATTTGATACTTTTCATGTGAAAATATAGAGAATGTTTTTTTTTGTTACCAATTGTGTGCGTTGTATATTTTTACTAGGGCTGTCAAACGATTAATTATATTAAATTAATTATGCGCACTTCACTGACCAATTAATCGCGATTAATCACAATTTAATGACTGAAGCTTTTAATATTGAATATTGAGGTGTAATTAGTGTAAACTCAACACTAAATAAACACTGTTTAAATACTGTAATATAATTTAGTATAATTTTTGTTCAATTTGCAATATACATTGCGTGGCTTTCATCCGGGTGCTCCGGTTTCCCCCACAATCCAAAAACATGCGTTTTAGGTTAATCTGGCCGTGTGGGTGTGTGTGGTGTGTATGCCCGGGTGAAGTGGACGCTGCCGCTGATTGGCTGCCGCTGTTTGGCTGCCGCTGATTGGCTGCCGCTGCTGTCTCGGGCAATTGGTGTGCGTGTGAATGTTGTGTCCTGTCCTGTAAGGCGACCTTGGGGGTCTCGAAAGGTGCCACAAAAATAAAAATGTAATGCATTATTATTATTATTATTATTATTACATGGGTTAGATTTGTCCTTAAACATTTTGCGCTTAAATGGCAGCAGCTGAACACAATCACTGTGTGCTGCTGTGACAGGAGCACACCTCTCTTTGGGTGTAACAGCGTCAAAGTGTTAACAATAATTTAGGCAAATTAACATTTACAATTAGTTGCATAAACGCATTAACGTTGACAACCTTAATTTTTACTTTTATTTTGTTCTCAGTTGTTCTTTATCTACTTCTCTTTCGGCTTTTCCCTTATCAGGGGTCGCCACAGCGAGTCATCCCTTTCCACCTCATTCTATCTTGAGTATCTTCTACTCTGACCCCAGCCAACCTCATGTCCTCTCTTACAACATCCATATATCTTCTTCTTGGTCTTCCTCTTGCCCTCTTCCCTGGCAGCTCCATCTCCAACATCCTTCTACCAATATATTCCCTATCCCTCCTCTGCACATGTCCGAACCATCTCAGTCTGGCCTCTCTGACTTTGTTGCTAACACAAGTAACGTGAGCTGTTCCTCTGATGTGCTCGTTCCTTATTCTGTCCAACCTCGTCACTCCTAAGGAGAACCTCAACATCTTCATCTCTGCTGCCTCCATCTTGCCTCCTGTCTCTTTCTCACTGCCACTGTCTCTAAGCCATAGAGCATAGCTGGTCTCACCACTGTCTTGTACACCTTTCCTTTGAGTCTTGCTGACACTCTTCTGTCACACAACACTCCTGACACTTTCCTCCACCCGCACCATCCTGCCTGCACTCGCCTCTTGACCTCTTTTCCACACTCCCCATCACACTGCACTGTTGATCCCAGGTACTTAACTCCTGCACCTTCTTCACCTCCACCCCCTGTAACTTCACTCCTCCACCCTCCCCCTCTCATTTAACACATGTATTCTGTCTTACTACGACTGACTTTCATGCCTCTTCTTTCCAGAGCAAACCTCCACCTCTCTAGCTCTTCCTCCACCTGCTCTCTACTCTCGCTGCAAATTACAATGTCATCAGCAAACATCATTGTCCAGGGAGATTTCTGTCTGATCTCATCTGTCAACCTGTCCATAAGCATAGCAAACAAAAAGGGACTCAAAGCTGATCCTTGATGTAGTCCCACCTCCACCCTGAACTCCTCTGTCTGGCCTACAGCACATCTCACCATCGTCCTACTCCTCTCGTACATGTCCTGGACTACTCTGACGTACTTCTCCATCACTCCCGACAGCCTCATACAGTACCACAGCTCCTCCCTCGGCACCCTGTCATATGCCTTTTCTAAATCCACAAAGACACACTGCAGCTCCTTCTGACCCTCTCTGTACTTTTCCATCAACATTCTCAAGCAAAAATGGCATCAGTGGTGCTCTTACAGGGCATAAAACCATACTGCTGCTCACAAATCTCTACCTCCTTCCTAAGCCTGGCTTCCACTACTCTTTCCCACAGCTTCATTGTGTGGTTCTTTATAATAAAAAAAAAGTCAAATCGCTCAGTCCAACTGAGATGTTTTTTTTGCCTTCTGAATTTAATGACATGAACTTCATTCGCCTTACACTGGAGTTCAAAAGCCTAGCATAAAAAAATCTAGTTAAAAAAAGAAGTGTGCTAACACACAGTTTTTTTTTCTCTGTCATGGCGCCACGGGCTGCAGCTAATGATTATTTTCTAATCAATTAGTCTTTTCAATTTTATTTCTATTATTTTATCTTTTCTATTTATCGAGAAATATTTTTATTGTTCTTTACTCGCCTTTAATCATCTTTTAATCATTTAATCACTCGCAATTAATCATCGACTACAGTCCCTAAATTAGTATAAATATAAATATAATATAAATCACCTAAAAGAAGGACCGTATTCTATAGCCGTCAAAAGCTAGCTTGCTAACAGATTAGCCCGAATGTAAGCAAACCTTTCCCGCAATTCTGCTATTTAAGTTAAGCAACGCTTTATAATTTACTAATATATAGTAAGTATGTTTATAGGACTATAAAATACCAGCATTTTAACCCTTATCTTTATCTCACAGGACTGTTGTAGAGTTTTGGGGTCGATATTTGACTCATGTATCGATCGACCCCTACTTTTGATGACCCTAATCACGTTTATTCTTGCCATCGTCTGCTTTGCTTGTTTCCGCCATGTTTGAAAGAATGAAAAGATCAAGCGAGTGGTCGACGCATGTTTTTTTGAGTCGACGTATTTACATCATTGATTACGTCGACGCATTGTTGCAACTCTAGTTCACTCACTAGCTAGCGTGACATCCAAAGACACATTATTTGTCGCGTGGTTGTTTAATTCAACCGTGAGTGTGTGGTTGTTGAGTTTGAGTAGACGAGAGCGATACATGCGATGGTACATCAGTTAGTCTAGTTCACACGCTGCAAAAAATGCACCTGAAAAAAAAGAAAATAAAAAACAAAACCAGTAAAAAAAAGACTTCAATCAAGTAAAATTATCTGCCAAAGGGGTTAGAAAATTTTACTTGGTAAGACGGCTTGAAACGAGTCCTTTTTTCTTGAAACAAGCAAATTAATCTTTCACTCTTAATTCTAAGCTAGTTCATTTATTGTTTGAAAAAAAAAAACAAGATTCATTGTGTAATGTCAAGATTTTTTGGCTTGGTCGAGAATGTATTTTTTGCAGTGCATGCTCTTTGGAAATGGCAGACGTGAGCTGAGCGGTTGCCGGGGAGATCTCGGGGAGTCGATCTGTTCTCTCTCCTCTGCATTATTAACACTTACTTAATTCTTGTTCCGTCTCGTCTGTGCGGAGCTCCAGGTCATTTACATGCAGAGTCCGAGTCTCGTCTCAGGACTAGTGTCCCACTCGCTCAGTGACGGCTGATGTCCAGTTTAAAGCTCCGAAAGTGCCCGACGGAAAGAGGAAAGATCAGTCAGATCCTTTAGTTACAATGTAAAAAAAACTACACAGGAAAAACTAGAGAAATAAAAAGCAAAACGAGGTATTAAAAAAAAAAAAAACTTAAAATCAAGTGAAAAAAATCGAGGCGGGACGTTCTGCACTGAAATAAAAAATACACAGGATTTGAAATTGAAATAAAAGCTAAATGAGGTTAAAAAAAAAAAAAAACTTAAATTAAGTAAAAAAAAATTGACATTTCTCTAGTCTGGAAGTTGTGCACTGCAAAAAATCTCAAGGCAATATATGTTGTTGGTCTTCGTACAAGATAAATTAACTAGCTTTTCTCACCCCATTGGCAGATGATTTTAGTCTGTTTTTTTTACTCATTTAGTTTATTCATTTTCTTATTTTTTCATGTGCATTTTTTGCAGTATGTGTTAAAACAAAATGTCCATGAAAAATGTCTCAATTCCGTGTAAGATATCAGCAAAATTGGCTTCTAAAATGTATTTTTAAGAAAGAAAATTCAAATCATATTTTCTTGCCATATTTCCAGCCTAATCTTTCACTCTTAATTCTTAGATTGTTAATTTATCTTGTAAGAAAAAAAAACCAAGATTATTTTTGTCTTAATTCCAAGATATTTTGACTTTCTCTCAAGAATAATTTTTTTTGCAGTGCAGTCAGATCCTGTCATATTGCAAAAATATACATGAAAAAAAAAACAATGAGAAACATCTTGTTCTTAAAATAAGAACATTTGACAAGACATTTCTTGTTTCAGGAAGTTCTGTTAGTACATAATGTCTACACTACAAAAAAACATTCATGACTAGCCAAAAAGTCATGAAATTTAAAAAATAAATCTCGTTTTTAAATCTTAAGAGTTAAGGGAGAAGAATTATATTTGCTTGTTTCGAGACAACACGTCTTGCTTCAAGTCGTCTTACCAAGTAAAATTTTCTCACCCCATTGGCAGATGATTTCCCTTGATTTAGGTTTTATTTTACTCATTTTATTTTTCCTTTTCTTGTTTTTTGCAGTGTACTTTAGTGTGAAATATCATCAAAATGAACGTGTGTTTCTAAGCATGAAAAATCAAGAATTTTTGGCTTGTTAAAATGTATTTTTGCGGTGCAGACAGACAGTGCAGTGCCGTGCTGTGCTCAGAGGGTTTAAAAGACTAGTTAATTTTTCTGTGTGTGTGTGTGTGTGTTGTGGTAAACAAATCTGGTTTGAATCAGGGTTGAAACGGTCTGTTTGACACGTCGGAACCCAAGACACAAGATCTACTCTTTCATTTCTATTCTTTGTTTTTCATTTGAGTTCGTTTCTAGAGTAGGACCTGTTCAGATAGCTTTTCTGGTTACGTAAACTCAATATTGTTTGCTTATTTGGGACAGAAGCTTGTTTTAAAGGGCCAAAACATCTGAGAGAATAAGAAAAAGTGTGCGAGAATGTTTTATGAACAAGGTCTTAATGTGGATCTGTTTCATCAAACTGTTGTTATTGAAACAATGTCGTTTCTCATTCGTCAACCAACATTCCAGGATGTGTGTGCTGCTCTGTGATTGGTCAGCCATTTATTCCAGGATTCCAGGACCTTATCCTGATTGGTCAAACAATTGAGGGTGTGTCCTGCTCTGTGATTGGTCAGCCACATATCCAGCATGTCTGTGCTGTTTTGTCATTGGTCAGTCACCAATCTAGGGTGTGTCGTGTTTCCTGATTGGTCAACCTCCAATCTAAGGTGTGCCCTGCTCTGTAATTGGTCAGCCACCAATCCAGGGTGTGTCCTGATCTGTGATTGGTCAGCTAACAATCCAGTATGTCCCTCCTCAGGCCCAGTTGCTGAGGCAGCAATTCCTCGTGACCCAGAAATGGAGTGAGAGGTAGAAAATGGATGTCAGTTTTCTCACTGTTTCTTCTGCATGTGTTCTGCTCTTCTCTCTGCTTTTCTTGTCCTCTTTCGCTGAACTGCTGCGGGTTATTTTAAGACTCTGAAACTTCTGAGAGGATGTGATGAAAGCGCCAGATATTTGGCCTCCACATCCTCTTTCTGAGACCACACACTCGCGCGCACGTGTGTGTGTGCGTGTGCAGGGGACCGCGCTGATGCCGTGTTTATCTGCAGAACTTCCACAATTAGTTGTGACGCTGAAGCGCTTTAGATGAAGTTACGAGTCACACACACTGTGTTTTGTTTTCTGTAAAGATAAATGTTATCATCTAAAACTGAGAACCAATGGTCTTCTTCTTTCTTTGTCTCTTTATCTGTTTCCCTCAGTCTCTGTCTCTCTCTCTCTCTCTGTTTTCTAACTCTGTCTGTTCTCTCTCTCTCTATAAAACTCTCTCTCTCTCCCTCTCTCTCTGTGTCTCTCTCTCTCGTTATCTCTCTGTCTGTCCTGTCTCACTCACTCATTCACTCACTCACTCACTCACTATCACTCACTCACTCACTCACTCTTCTCTCTGTCCTCGCTCTCTGCTTGTGTCTCTCTCTCTCGTTATCTCTCTGTCTGTCTGTCTCACTCACTCACTCCACTCTCATCTCTCCTCTCCTCTCTCTCTCTCTCTCTCTCTCTCTCTCTCTCTCTCTCTCTCTCTCCGTCTCTCTGTCTCTCTCTCTCTCTCTCTCTCTCTCTCTCATCTGTCTCTCTCTCTCTCTCTCGCTCTCTCTCTCTCTCTCTCTCCTCTCTCTCTCTCTCTCTCTCTCTCTCCGCTCTCTCTCTCTCTCTCTCTCGTCTCTCACTCTCTCCTCTCTCTCTCTCTCTCTCTCTCTCTCTCTCGTTATCTCTTTCCTTCAGTTTCTCACTATCTCTCTCTGTGTCTGTCTCACTCTCTCTAGCTCTCTCTCTTTCTCTCACTTTCCCTGTCTCTGTTGTTTCCTTCAGTTTCTCATTATCTCTATCTCTTTCACTATCTCTCTCTCTCTCTCTCACACGCACACACACACGCACTAACTCTTCCGGTGTCATTTGCTAACAGGACGTTAACCCTTGCTGCATAAATAATTCTTCCATAGTTTTGGACTAAATATGAAATGAAGTGATTTTTAGTAGGACATTTAGTATTTTTAGTTAGGCTCATTTTTTTAAGCTAAGATATATGATGGAGGAGTAGACAGAGCTTTGGTTTAAAAATCCGGTCTGAGCATCGCCTTCCAGCGTCCGTGTGTTTTAATGTGTGTCGCGTCACGAGGGACGACCGTGTCCGCAAACAACCTCGTTTCTAAACACTCGTTTGCTGACCACTTCTGACCACTCGTTCACTCTTTCACTTCCTAGTGTGCTCAGATTATGGTTCAGCATAAAATGACCACAACCAGAGCTAGCTTACTAAAAATAAAAGCATCAATATTACAGCAATTCAACCCAGCAAAACAGGAGTCTACTGTAAAACGTGGAGTCATAAAATGGAATTCTGAAATCTCGTATTTCATCGTAAGGATCGTCATAAATACAGCATACTGTATAAATACCTTTCATTTTCTTGATTCATTTTTTTTAATGAAGGTGTTTGGTTTTTCATAACCCAACATAAAATATATGAATAAACACAATATATAATAAACACAAATTTATTTTTGCTTATGGCTTTTCATGTGCTAATTTTTTTACAGTTGCCGTTTAATTTTACAGTTGCTAATGGCAACTCGTCACAATTCATATTAGAGATGCACCGATACCACTTTTTTGGAAAACGAGTACGAGTACTTGCATTTCAGTACTCGCCGATACCGATGCCGAGTACTTAAAAAACACACGATTTAAATTTACAGGTAACAGCTTTAGTTAATATTGTAACATTCTTATTATTTTAACAGACTGTTCTTTATTTCATTTAGATAACAGTAAATTACAAAAAAAAAAAACGACGTCAGCTAGGTTTTCACATACTGGTCACACTTGGTCACAAATGAATTTATCAACACATTAATTATTAATGTTTTGATAATAATTACACTGTTATGACCATGCTTTAAAAAATGATAAAGCGTACAGGACACAACCAGTCCCGTGTTGATTCAAAGCGGAACGCGCAATTTCAATCTCAAATATGAGACGATTCCATATTTGAATAAAGGACGTGTGGCGAATAAAGCCAAACTCTTTCCACTCGCGGTCGTTTTGGGATTTTAGGCGCTTGATTAAATCACTTGTTAAACGCGCTGCATTTGAATACAACTTGTGGCGGCTGTTTCGTCGTCTTCTTTCACTTTGAAACACACGCGGCTGATGAGTGTGTCACCGCGGAGCTCTGAGTTGTGCGCGCGTGTGTGTGTGTAGCTCGCGCTCTAGCCGCTCTGAGAGAACAAGCACAGAAAAAAGAGCAGGTTCCAGTTTAAGAGCCTTTAGTCTCCATTGCTGCTGCTGAGCTCTGGGGGGCGGGGCTTACGCGCACGCTTTTGATTAACCCCTTTTACCCCGCTCTTTACTTTACAGTCATTTGACGCTTTTACTTAAAGCAAGTGAAGCAATTTGTAAAAAATAGGCTACAGTAGATGTCCACACAGGCTATATAAAGAAACGTACTAGACAGAACAGCATGACATTCATTTTTTTTAATCAGCATTAACGCTCAAACATGTCTCACTTCCGGTATCGATTTCCGGTATCTGCAGACTTTTGACGAGTACCGAGTACTGTAGAAAATGTGGTATCGAGCTTGATACCGATACCGGTATAATTTTGTATTTATGTTTCATAGCAAGTCACTGTTTTTTATTATTAAAATATTTGATACATATTTGTGAATTTTTCTGAAGTTTTTTCATTTTTTTCTTTTGGTATTTTGGAATAAGAGTAAACAAACCACATCTGCTGCTTTTGTCTGTTGTCTGCAGAACAGCTGAGATAATGTTTAAAGGAGGCGTGACCAAGACGGCCCCGCCCAGGGTGGGTGGCAGCGAGCGGGCGAAGCTCTGCACCAGTGCCGGGATGAAGAGCTCCAGGTCCAGCACCATCACCACTGACTCCCGCTTCTGCAGAGTGAGTCTGATGTTCCGCTCTTCAGCTTTCGGAAATGGAAGAGCGATTTAGAAAATGGATGGATGTTTGGGGTGAAAAAAATCAAATTTCTAATGTATTCCTTAGAGAGAGAGAAAGAGAGAGAGAGAGAGAGAGAGAGAGAGAGGGAGAGGGAGGGAGAGAGAGAGAGAGATAATGAGAGAGAGAGAGTTTGTTGTCACGCTTTCTTCCTCTATTGCCCTCCTTCTCGTGCGTTACGGAGCGCGAGTCTGAATCTGAACGTTGCTCCTCTATTGCCCTCCTTCTCGTGCGTTACGGAGCGCGAGTCTGAATCTGAACGTTGCATGAAACAAACATTTACAAACAACTTTGATAAAAAGTAAAAATCATCAGAAACAGTGCTTCACACGCGTCTTTTAGGTTCTCTTTATCAGTGTCGCCGCTCTTAAAGACACAGTACACAGACACCGGAGCTGCTCGCGGTCGCGGGTGTGATCTATTAATTCAGCCTGTTAATAAATAATAATAATAATAAATTTTATTTTAAGCGACTTTCAAGACACCCAAAGACGCTGAACAGAATAAACAGAGACACAAACAATTAAGTGCAGAAGCGGCTAGGGTAATTGAGCGACATACCCAAGTTACAGGTTGAACAAAAAGAGTCCAGGGTGAAAAAGTCCCAAAGCCAGTTTAAAAAGGTGAGTCTTGAGTTGAGGCTTGAAGACGGGTAGAGTGCCAATGTTGCGGATGTGGGGTGGAAGAGAGTTCCAGAGAGCAAGGTGCTCAGACGGGCACGAGGAACAGACAGGGCGATGGAGGATGAAGATCTGTTACAACGCTTTCTGCGTTCGATTAGCAATGTCTCCGTGTCGTCATTACAAGCTTTATGTGTTATACTGTATTAAAGTGTTTATATACGTGTATAATAATGAAATTCATGAATGTGTGACGTAGAGCTGCACGATTCTGGATTAAATGAGAATCACGATTTTTTTGATCAGAATAAAGATCAAGATTCTTTTGACGATTCTTTTTGGACATTTTATTATTTTCAATACTCAACCTGTAAAAATCAGGTTGGCAAACAGCAATATAATAACACGCATTAACTTTAATAATTTACATTTAATGAAATGGAGTGAAACAATGTAATGTAAAATTGATGTTGCAAAGAATAAAAAATCACCAATAAACTTAAAAATAAACATGTCAAGGAACAGTATTATGTACAGTTGAGGACAACATTATTAGCTCAGTTTAAAAGCACTTTTGAAATACTAAATGATGAAAAATAAGCCGTTGTGTTTCCTCACTTATTCTCCCTGTTTATTTTCCGTTTTTTTTTTTAACTCGACCGCTGCTCGACTCACACACTGTCTATTGCGCGTCTGCCGTCTTGTGTCATGTCGCGTGCGAGCGGACTGACAGAAACCGCTGGTTGTAGATCAGAGAGTTTGGCAGAATCGTACAAATGCTGAATTAAGATCGTGAAGGGGTAGAATCGAAATCGCGATCTTTTAACGATTAATCGTGCAGCTCTAGTGTGACGGTATCTACGGTATTGAAAATACATATTGTGGCACAACTCAATACAGGTTTCCACCTTAATACCAGTTTACCGCCCACCCCTAGATTGATGGAAATGATTTGCTTTGAAATTTATGAAATCAGATTAGCGGCAAACGTATCAAGCGTACATTTCTGAGAAACAAGCGACAATGCTTCACGTTTACGTTTGGTTTTGTATTTTTGGCTAAATTATTATGCTGCCATTTTTTATCATACTAGACATTTTTCTTTCTTTGCATCGAAATACTGTGTTATGAAACTGTATATGCAGAGATCGCGATAGGCGCCTTACAAATAGTATTAGTATATTATATTACTATATATTTATAGTATGTAGTATTACAAATAGTATAAATGTTTCGGTTTGATATTTTTGGCCCGTAATCTGATTCCATAGAAATATCAAATACTGCTTTTTTTAGTTTGCCAGTAAAACTTCTGTGGTTGTGCAGATGAAGAGGTCGAGCAGTGACGATGCCTTGACTAAACCTGTCCTCGGTTCAGCCGCTTCACGCTTGAGGAAAACCGTCACCAGCGGAGCCATCGCTGAGCTGTCAGACAACAGAGCATGCAGCGCTTCAGGTGCACACACACACACGCACACACACACGCTCAGGGAAGAAAACTTTAACTACATTTATAGACACTTTCGTCAACGAGTAAAGACCGAACAAAAATGCCTCTTGTGACAACATCCAATCATAATCCGAGTTTGTGGAGAAAGGCGGGTGCAAACGCAAGGTAAACCAATCAGGACACGGAGTCTTTCAGCTGCAGGAAAAGCACGTTGAGCTGGCGAGGATAGAGACGAGCGTCTTCAATAACGTCTACTAGCAGAAGGGAAAGCGCTCAGATATATGGATTCGTTTTACATTCAACGCAACCTTAATGAAACACATCTGTACGTGTGGAGCAACAATCACGAGCAGAAATACAACACACCCGAAGCGCCATCTGCTGATCAAACTTCTTTTTTTCTTTCACTGTGCAACCATTTGTTACAAATAAGTGTGATGCTAATATAGTTGTATTTTATTTTACCGTGTTTCATTTCCTCTTTGTTGAGACTTCATTTATGGAAATACATTTATTTGGATTGAAAGATAAGTTCATGAAAACAAGTTCAAGAAAAATAAATGTTTTTCCAAATAAGTAAGATCTTTATATATATTTTATGTTCATAGTTAACTATGTATTCAGATTTCTTATACGTAGCAACTTTAGTAAACATTTAGAATAGCACCTATGTTTTCGTTGACTAAATCTATACTGTAATTTAGTCGACTGAAATGTTGTGGTATTAAGTCGACTAAAGATAGCTAAAAAAAAAAAGCTAGAAAATGACTAATTTGGGACAAAAACAAAACTGCAACTGTAGCTTGTCGCCAGCAGAGGGCCACAGCAGACGGTTAAACAGCAGGACTTCAGACTGATTCTTCGCTTCTGCATTCTTTGGTTTGTCCGCGTTGCACAAGTGACGCATTTATCTTCCGGCATTAATAATTACTAGAATATTTTTTTCCTAGGAAAGTGTAGCTGTATTTGTTTAAATCCATTTAAATGGGAATACTGAATCTGTGGCGCAGTAGCCATGTTTATCATTCAAGAAAATAATTGTGATCTTTGTTCTCAAATCGTTCAGTTTGGTTCTTTTTATCACAACCTCGGTTCAATTGTAAGTAATTGTTGGTCGGTGCTTAATTCTTTGTCATTCATGATGCACCAAAACTGACAAACTCTGACAACACAAATTTGAGATGAATTTTAAATTAGCAATATAAAAACTAGAAGTAAAAAAATATATATAATTGTACGTAAAGAAAGGTATGAAGACTAAAGTATCAAACATTGCCGTCCAAACATGTGCAAACAATCAAAATGAAAATGAGAAAATATACTGTACAGTCTAGATAAATCGAATATAAATAAATACAATATATTAAAATATTACACAAAGGCCGTGTACAAAATACAGTACATCTAATTATGCGCATTGCACAAGTAGTAGAAAATGACAATTATAGAGGATGTTCAGAACAATTCAGAACAAAACTGCTCCGGAGAAGAACGATCTCTCAGTGGGTGGGTGGGGCAGGGGGTGGTCTTATAGCGGTCAGCAGGGGGCGGGGTCAGCAGGCTGACTGCAGAGGGGAAGAAGCCGGAGCCTCTGGCCCGAGGGGAGGGGCTAAAAGTCCTCATGTGTGGGGTGGGCGGGGTTCTGAGATAATGGAGGTGGCATCCAATCACCTTCTTCGCAGTGTATGACACGCTGAACCAGATCATGATGGATGATGGAGATGGATTGGATCAGAAACGCCTCACACTTTTGTGATTCTGTGTGTGTTTTCTGGTTATTGATGTGATGTTGGACCGGAGTGACTCGGAAATGGATGAAGCCGCGTGAGAAATGAACGAATGAATGAATCATAGGAATTAAAAGCGCATACTATACGGTGTGAATAAGAGCGGCCTTTGTGTTTGTTTGTTTGAATAAATCATTCACGCCGTGTTAAATTGTACGAGACGTCGATTATTTTGAAGGAATGATAATGACACCTGCTTCTGTGGAATCGGAAGAAAATAGACGTGTCGGTTTCAGTTCTATTGACTTTCGGTTGGTAATTATTACCGACAATTTAAAAATTAGAGCTTTAAACTCTTGTGAAACGCAGTGGCGAAGTGCCCCCCGCTAAAGTGAACACACACACACACACACACCATCACCTTTGCTCGATCAAACTGCTCGATCCAAATCTAAGGATATTTACTCCTTTTACGCACTTTTAGTCCTAGGTGAGGCATACGTTCAACACATTATTATAATACTATGAAAAATATTGTAATTAAATTTGAAAATTCTACTATATAAAAAGTAAATACTGTAACTGCAATTAGTCACAGGCAGATTTGTAATTAATCGCAATTAGAGTGTGAACTCAGTCTTTACCAGGTGATTTTAAGTTCAAGATCTTGTCAAGTATGATGTCACTTAGACAAAGCTTTAAAATACATAATAACGTAACAAATTTTAAACGTTCTCCGGTATTTCAATTCATTCATTTCATGGTTGCCGGCGCTGGAGCCAATCACAGCTGTCTTCCGGTTGTACGGCACTCGGCGCTCAGGAGAGGAGTGAAACACAGGAAAAACAAAGCAATTAGAAAAACTTGAAGTACCATAATTAAAGATTTTTGACAGTTTTAGGAGGTGCAGGTGTGAATCGGTTCTGAGCACTAAACTAGGCAGCCTTTCTATACGATTATATTAATTACTTTTTCTGTAAGTTATTATAGCAGCTCAATATATGCTTCGTTGAAGAGATGCGTCTTCAGTCTAGACTTAAATTGACTCACTGATTCTGAGTCTCGAACTAGACTAGGCAGAGCATTCCATAATTTGGGTGCTTCGGCAAAGGATCTTCCTTCCTTGTAGATTTTAGAGATTCGCGGTAATAAGCTGTCTGGAGTTTTGAGAGTGCAGGAGTTGTGTAGGCTCATAGTAAGTGATGAGCTCACTGAGATACAGAGGAGCTAAACCGTTTAGTCCTTTATAAGTGATTAAGAGAATTTTAAACTGAATGCGATATTTAACAGGTAACCAGTGTAGCGACATTAACACTGGACTAATATGGTTATACTTTTTTTTTCTGGTGAGTAATCTAGCAGCTGCATTCTGAACTAACTGAAGTTTATCTATTAGTTTAGCAGGAGAACCTCCCAGAAGACCATTACAGTAATCTAACCGTGATGTCATAAACGCATGTATCAGTCTTTCTGCATCCGTTCGGGAAAGCATGTGACGCAGCTTTGAGATTTTCCTGAGGGGAAAAAAGTCAGTTCTACAGACATTGTGTACGTACATTTTTCAAATCTATCATTCTTTGTCCTGAAATAACTTTTTCAAGAATTTTAGATATAAATGTGTCTATAATTAGCTTCAATATCGGCATCAAGATGTGACTTCCTAATAAGCAGTTTTATGATGGCCTGTTTGAACGCTTGTGGCACGTGACCTACAGTAGAACTAGTGACGAATTTAGAATATTCATGATTGGTTCGATAACTAAGGGTAGAATTTCTTGAAGTTGGTATAGGGTCAAGTAAACAAGAAGTCGTCTTGGTCTTGGTTATAATCTTAGTGAGCTCATCACGGCTGACCTGTTTGAATGTGCTGTGCTTGACAGCGAATGGGTTTACTTTCGGTACAACCAGTTTTGGGCTAGTATTTGTGGATACAATTTTCATTCAGATATTAGTAATTTTGTCATTTTTTTTTTGTCAAGGTCGATACTAGTGAGCTGTGGGGGGATTGCGGAGTCTACCGTGCCTTTTTTCTTTGTTAACTGAGCTACAGTTTTAAACAGATGGCAAGGATTATTTTGATTTTCAGAGATAAATGTACTAAAATATGTAGATTTTGTGGATTTTAGGGTCTGTTTATATGAGATTATACTGTCATTCCAGGCACTGCCAAAAACTTCGAGTTTAGTTTTTCTCCATTTTCTTTCTAGCTTCCTACTGGAGGGTTTTAGGGCTTTTATTTCATTTGTGTACCATAGAATTTTGTTTTTTGTGTTTATTATTTTTTCCCTAAGAGGGGCAACAGAGTCAGAGTACTTGACAGAGTAAGATTTAAGGCTGAAGTCAAATCCTCAAGCTCTTCTGTTATTTCCGGGGTATGAATGCTGAGATCAGGAAGACGTTTACTAAAGTTATCTTTAGTGCTGGAATTAAAGAGTCTACAAGAGCGATCTTGCGGTGGGATCACAGCTGAGATGTCGATATTTAGTAAAAGGGAAACTAGAGAGTGATCAGAAATACACTCCCACACCGAAACTATATCTACATCATGAACGGCAACACCGTATGAAATAGTCAAAATAGTGATTTTAGCACTAAAATACGTAAATAAAAATGTTAAATGACCTTCGTCAACAAACAATTTATAATAGATTTATAAGATTTAATAGATTAAATAGATTAGATATTTAATATCGATTTAGGGTAGTCAAGTAGACCTCTCGAGCATTTTGATCTGGGGGTAGATCACATTCTGGGGGTCAATAGTGTGTGTGTGTGTGTGTGTGTGTGTGTGTGTGTGTGTGTGTGTGTGTCTGCGTGTGTGTGTGTCTCTGTGTGTATGTGTTTGTGTGTTTCTGCATTTAGCACAAAATTGGACCCAGAATGCTAATTTTAGCACTAAGTGGGGCCCCGTTGTGTATTTGGGGGGTTTTGTCTTAAAAAGAACTTTGATCTTTTTGAGGGTCAAGATGTAATTATAAGAGGTTATAACTGAGTGTATGTTAAGGTTGGAGTAATGGGGGTGGGGGTGTTTTGATGTTTTGAGTCACAGTGAGAAGAGAGTGTTTTGCATGTCAAAGTTTGGGCCCCACTATGATATAAATG
>CM051502.1:9977669-10003187 GCA_028031935.1 Paedocypris micromegethes
AGAGAGAGAGAGAGAGAGAGAGAATGCGACCTGGACATGCCCCTGTGAAGAGAGATGAATCCAGACGTGTCACTTTTTGTGTGTGGGAAAGGACAAAGGTGTGTGCGTAACCCTCACACTTCAGGCCACTCCCCCAGCGAGAGACAGAAGGAGCTGGAGTGACAGTGGGCAGCGCGGCTCACTGGGTCCGGGTCGGGTGGATTAGTGTGGGCCATGGGGAGCCAGGAGAGCCGAGCAGAGGAGCATGAGGCAGGTCTGAGTAACTACTCCTTCCTTCTGACAGCTCATATCAGTTTATCTCATAACAGGATCAGTTTATTGTTGTAATGTGAGTTACTGACTAGAGCAGTTATGATGCCGGAGATGTAATCTTGCTGTGTGTGTGTGTGTGTGAGAGAGACTATGAGTGTGTGTGTGTGTGTGTGTGTGTGTGAGTGCGTGTGAGAGAGAGAGAGTATGAGTGAGAGAGTGTATGTGCGCGTGTGTGTCTGTCTGTCTGTCTGTCTCGGTGTGTGTGTGTGAAAGTGAGTATGTGAGTGAGTGTGTGTGTGTGTGTGTGTATGTGTAAGAGCCCGAGCCGCTGTGAGGAACCTAGTGATCCACTCGAATCTCTATCAGCTCGTGATCTCTCTCCTCCCTGGTTTAATTTGTCTTCTCGCTGGAGTGAGGATGAGGATGAGGACGTGTCTGTCAGGAGAGATTGTGGCTTCTGCCCGTTTATCACGACTAAACATGATCCGCTTCTCTCAACAGTGACACTAGATTGTGCCGGAGTGAAACCAGACGCGCTCTCCATCGGTCGACTGTAGTACCTGCGTGTGTCGGTTCAACAACGGTTTTCTTTTGTATATTTAAAATTGTTTAATTGTAACGTGCGTTAACGCACTTGCTCTCTCGTTCTCCATGTCTATTTCTTTCTCTCTCTCGCTCTGTCTCAGTCTCTCGCTCTCTCTCTCTCTCTCATTCTGTTTCTCTCTTTCTCTTTCTCTCTCTCTCTCTCTCTGTCTGTCTGTCACTCTTTCTGTCTCCTTGCTCGCTCTCTTTCTGTCTGTCTGTCTGTCTGTCACTCTCTGTCTCACTGTATAACTCACTCACTCTCTCTCTCTGTCTCTCTCTGTCTCTCTCTCTCTCTCTCTCTCTNNNTCTCTCTCTCTCTCTCTCTCTCTCTCTCTCTCTCTCTCTCTCTCTCTCTCTCTCTCTCTCTCTCTTTCTCTCTCTCTCTGTCTGTCTGTCACTCTTTCTGTCTCTCTTGCTCGCTCTCTTTCTGTCTGTCTGTCACTCTCTGTCTCACTGTATAACTCTCTCTCTCTCACTCTCTCTCTCTATTGCCATGGCTACTACTTTTGAAAGACATACTGTATTAAAAATGGCAGATGCTTATCCATGTTACCCCTTGCATCTAGTTTCTTTAAATAAAGTTACAATACAGATTTTCTGTACAAATAGTGTAATTAAGGTGTACTAAAATGTAATGGCCGCGATTAAATGTATTGAATCTCGATTAAGCGCGACTAATTTGGTTGGGTAAGTGCTATTAGTTAGTTTAAATAAACTATTAGTTTGACAGCAATCTAAATCTGAGCTTTCCCGGTTTTTCAAGCTAAGCTGTTGTGCGTTTGTGCAGTAAGCGAGTGTCAGATGAGCTAAACACTGGAGCTATTTTCAGACGCGTCTGGGTTGCACAGCACAGTCCGTGCCCTGCGCGCATTATAACACTTGGCGCCACATATAAAAACGGCAAAGTTGTGCTCAAAAAAGGACTGAGCTGCGAATCAGCGTCCAGACCCGCGGCGGACGCATGTTTTAACGGCAGTGTAATGGCGAGGAGATGAGAAGGTTGTGATGGAGCGTGAGGTGATTACAACCCTGTAATAACATCACCAGCTTTGCTTCTATGTTCCACGTATCACTCACTCACTCTGTGATATCCACCTGTCCTCACTTACAATTAGTTTAGACAACGCAAAGTTTTTTACATATTCACATTTACAAAAAGGATGCCGTAGTTTCACTATTAAAACCTTTTTTATTAGAACCTTTTATTTTCATTTTGGATGCTTAAAAACTTGCGCTAATATTCACATATTATGCACGTAAATATAAGCACCCGTTTTACCACATTAAGTCATGATCTATCACAGATAAATGGAAATACGTCGTCTTTATGCAGCGGTGCGCTTCTGCGTTGTGGAAAGAAATATGATTCTATATATAGATTCTTCTAATACAGAAGAATAATGGTTCCGGAGGCAGTCGTGCATATATGCTTTAATTGGCCAAATACTAGAAATAAAGAAACATTAGCTACGCAGCAACAGTTAGCAGTGGCTAAATAACACTGGAAGAAACAGAAATAATAACGTGGGCTACCCCAATGCTGTAATGACAATAAACTACTACTACTACTCCTACTACTACTCTGTTGGTCTCAACTCTGTCTGTGACCATGAAAACCTCCATATATACGACCATATATGGACATTGCTAGTGGAACCCCTATTGTAGATATACTCTACTGCATGTAGGATTCATTTTATTTAATTGTTTTAAATCTATTATTCAGGTAAAATAGTTACGAGTTAGGTTTGTCAAAATAAGTTTTGTTAAGAGAAGCATTTAGCCAGAATAGTAGGTTTATGGAAAGTCAGCATATTAATTATATTTATTTTGTGCGTGACATATTGGAGTGGTGCTTATGGTGCGAGGTGCTTATAGTCGCTTAAATACGGGTATATTGCATATATAGAATAAGCAAACTGTCCAGAAACATCCAGGGGAATTCCAAAAGTTTGACTGTGAGGTAGTGTCAATGTGTGTCCTGCTCTGTGATTGGTCGGCCAGCGACCGTGTGTGCCCCGCCTTCAGGCCCAGAGAGGCTCCTAGTGGCCATTTACAGTTACTTTACTTTACTAATTCCGTATAGCGACTTTGGCTTGGTCTGGAACTAAGAAAAGCGCTATATAAATAAACTTGAACATGAGTGAGATTTGAAGAAAGCATAACAGAGTTATAATGCCCGGTCTATGTAATTATTCACAATAGTGGGAATGTTTAGTATCATCTCTAAACTCGAGTCAAAAGCATTCGTATATTGTCAAAGTACTGTGTTTCTAAAACACTGGAGCGCTTAATTACCATGTAAAACACCGTCAAACTCCTCCGAGCTTTTTTTGGGGAAGACAGAAGTCTGGCGAACAGTACGTTAGGGCGTGTTGTGTGTAACGCGCTTCACTTCCCTGTTTGCTCCTCACAAATGTGTATTTGCCCTGGTTGTACACAATGATGCTGTATCAATCTTCCATAAGAAAATAACCATTTGCACAGTGTGAGATCATCAAGGAACCTTTGCATTTGTTTGCTCTTGACAAACATCATCCGTCTTGGGTCATGAAGCCGTGGTGTGGATGTAGTGTGGCCACTAGGGACAGTATCTCAACTGTGCTTTACATTTAACCATCCAACGAAGTGACACACTCAAACCCGGAGCAGTGGGCAGCCTTTAATGGTTGTTTCGGGTAGGGAAGCTCCGATAACACTTTTTTGGAAAACGAATACTTGCATTTCAGTACTCGCTAATATCGATACCAATTACTTAAATAAAACATGATTTAAATTTACAGGTAAAAGGGAAGGGAAGGGAAGGAAAGTGAGGTGATGGCTATATGGCCTAGGGACCATACTGAATTGGTGCTCTGCATTTAACCCATCCAAGTGAAAGTGCACATACACACAGTGAAGTGAACACACACACACAAGTGGTTCAGTGTCTTGCCCAAGGACACTGCAGAACCAGCTGTAGGGGGATTCGAACCTGAAACCTTTCGGACACAAGTCCATGTCTCCTACCACTGGAAAAAGAGCGGCTCTTCTGACTCCTGTATCTCTCTTTGGCGTACGGCTTCACAAATAAACGAGTCACATGGTGGATTTCAAACATAGTATGTACAGTAATCCCTCGCTACTTCGCGGTACGACTATTGCGGATTCACTGCATCGCAGATTTTTTTTCTTTATTATGTATATTTGCGGATTCATTTTTTCCCAATGTAACGCGTCGGCCCGGTAACACGTCAAAGCCGGGCGAGGTCATACACAGGAAAGCAGTCCAAAACAGGGCAGTAAATCCAAAGGGCAATCCAGAAGCAAACACGGTGAAACAGGCTATGATCAACCACAGGCGTGGTACAGGAGAATCTCAGAACAAGCAAAAGGTATACAGTGGGACTGACAATATTCAGCCGTGTATCACAGTGAGCATTCAGTTTATATAGCCACTAGATCAGATAAACGGCTGGAGCAGATCTCACTGATGTACTAGAATTCTGGGGAGAGCTGGTTAGATGTTACAACAACATGCTTTTCATTTTAAATAAATGTTCTCAATTCCAAACTAGCACCTTTTTTTAATTATTTGACTAAAGCTGCTACCTGTAATAAAAAAAAAACTGATATTAAAAAACTGAGTAATATTTAAAAAAATCATGTTTTTATTAAGTACTCGGAATCGATAAGTACGGAAATGTACTCAAGTCATTTTTGACGAGTACTGAAACAAGTACTTGTACTTGTTTTCCAAAAAAGTAGTATTGGTGCATCCTCAATAAATATAATTTAATAAACCACAATTATAATATTAAAAAACACTATAAGCAAAATACAAATGAACTACTTTTGTAGGCATTTTGTTTGCAGGAATTTTCTAGGGAAACCATTATTCACTCTTCATTTGTAAATTGGCGGCGTATTGCAGAGCGAATGAGTGAAGTGGCTTGCGATGGAATTGCTTGACGAATGAGCCACGGACACGTTAAAGTGAAGAAGTCCCTCAGCTGATTGAGTGTAAGGCCTTCTCTTGTTCTTCTACTAGAAAGAAGGGCTTTCCACCTGATTAGACGGGAAACCCATTCAAGTGAAATGTTATCCCACACACATAGTGACACTCGCATTTCACCGAGATTTAATGCCGATTTTATTATGTAGCATAACCACTTTTATTTTTGGCCCAATCTCTCAGTCGATTTGGAGACCGTTGTGTCTACGGTGTCATTCTCACAAGTGTAATTCACAGGGTTCCTACGGGTGCTTGAAATCTTTGATAATGCTTGAATTTCAATAATGTGTTTTCAAGACCTTGAAAATCCTTGAATTTTAAGTGCAGTGCTAGAAAATGCTTGAACATTTAATTGTACAGTGGTATCCGGACAAATGCCAGACCAGAGGCGGAGTTAAAACACAGATTAGTTCCACAAGTGATAACGTTTTGGTCATACGAGATTTCTACGCCACGTTAATACTAAACTGTAATCAACTTGAGATGTGTTCAGATTCAGCAGACGTGGCCACGTGAAATGGCGACACAAACTTTATCCTCTGTATTATCAATATCTATGCACATAAAAGTTAATGCGTTAACGCAGTCGTCTCCAAACTTTTTGTCGTCACGGACCTGTCGATGTTTGATAATTTTACCAACTCATTTTTCAGATTTTAGTATTTAATTTAGTATTTAACATATAATAGTATTTATTTGAATCTGGTCTGCTCGTCACTGTCTTGTCTCCGTTGCTTGTCACTCACGGACTACATTACCCATGTGCCCCTGTTCCCAGTGTTTCCGGTGTGTGTGTCGTCACGTGGTTCGTCCGGTTCACCTGTTGTCCATTGTACCTCGTTTGTAGTTGTATTTAAGTCTCACCTGTCTCGTTGTTCTCTGTCAGTTATTGTCGTCACAACTGCGTAGTCCCGAGTTTGTTCCCGAGTTTCTCCACAAGTTTGTCCCGAGTCTTGTGAGTTATCGTCTGTGGTTGATCATGAAATGTCCTTTTGTACTTTTATTTGTTTTTAAATCTCTGAACGGTCTGGCACCTCCGTATCTGACTGAGCTGCTTGTCCCTTACTCCCCCTCACGTTCTCTCAGGTCAGCTGACCAGCTGCTCCTGACCACACCCAAGTCCAGGCGAAAGCTCAGAGGGGATCGGGCCTTCTCTGTTGCGGGTCCTAAATTATGGAACGCGTTACCGCTGCACATTAGGCAGGCACCTACATTGTCCACTTTTAAGTCATGTTTGAAGACCCATTTTTATTCCCTGGCGTTTAATCGCGTCTAAGGCTCTAGATTTCCACTCTCTTACAGCTTTTTAATTTTTGTTGTTTCGACCATGGTGCTCAATTATGTGCAACTTTCATCCATCCTGTTTTGTTTTATTGATGTGTAATGGTGTAGTATTGTGGTGTGATACTGTACTAATCTGCTATATGGTTTGTACAGCCCTTTGTCCAGCCAAAACTGCCAAAAAGGGCTTTATAAATAAAATTGAGTTGAGTTGAGTTGAGATGTCCATTTTCAAACTTATTTCACAAGTTCATTAAAGTTCCAGCGCAGAGACTCAACAATCCCCTTTGAGCTCGGCGTATTGTGACTAGAGTCATTACAGAAGCCTGAATGTTGGTTTTGGCCTTCGGTTTTGTTCTTCAGTGAAGAAAGTGGGTTATTTTTATCACTAAAGCTCACATAATCTTTTTAAATGAATATTATTATTATTGGATCTCTACTAGCAATATGTAAAGTATATGTGTGTGTGCCATATGATACGTCATATCTCATTTAGTGTGTTTGTTTTAGGGCTGTCAACGTTAACACATTAAATAATATATTAATGTGTTAGGATATACTCATTTTTGTATACAATTTAGTATTTAACATTAAATAGTGTTTATTTCTATTTAAAAATGCATAAAAAAAAGAAAAAAAAACGGATATAATTCTAAAATGCAATTAAAGTGATTTGGCATTTTAACAGCTCATAAACTGCTCATGTGTTCATAAATAAAGCAATAAAAACCTTCATAATGGAACATTGAAAAAAATATATGATTTTGATTTAATTTTTTACCAGCTCGGGTGGGCGTGGTGAAACAAATCGTATTCGTTTGAGATCACATGGTGTGTTCACGCGCTGAACCGCTCCGAGAGCGTTTGAAAGAGTTAAACGAGGCAAAAAAGCTGTATCTATGAAACGAGCCAAACTTCCCATCACTATAATGAAGACCTTCTGTGTGAAAACACTGCTACGTGCTGTGACGTACCAAACGGATTGGTCGAATTTGCGGTAAATTTGCGGTGATTGGATGAAATTGTAAGGTTGCAAATAAATCGCGGGGTTTCGCTGAATTCGCGTGAATTGGGACGATCGCGATTCCTGGAGGGACTGAATACTGGCCGTGGGCCGGATTCCATTCATTTTATGAATCAAGTCAAGTCACTTTGGACATGCCTGTTCTAAGCAATATGTAGACATATGTTTCAAATTAGAGTGATAAGTATTTATTAAGTTACAGTTTGTTTTCAGCTGACAAAGGAAAAGCAAAACGCGCGACACGCCTTTGTGTTTTTTTGTAAAAATAATAATAAAACTATGTCCCATTTTTATTATGACTGTAACCTAAAAAAAAATAGGTACTTTCAACTGATGTAAAACACTTGTATCTAAGACCAAAAGTGACTTTTTTTGTGTGTTTTATCTTGAAAAAGGTGCATCTCGGAATGTTAAAAAACAAAGACAATCTATTGCAAATTAAACAAAAATGATACTAAATTATATTACAGTAAAAAAACGAGTGTTTATTTAGTGTTGAGTTTAGATTAATTGACATATTAAACCTCATTATATCCCATATTACAAGCTTCAGTCATTTAATTGTGATTAATTGTGATTAATTTGGTCAGGGAAGTGCGATTAATTAGATAAAAATAATTAATCATTTGACAGCCCTAGTTTGTTTATATGTTGCAAAATGTGTTGCTGCATTTCATTTGGTTTTGTGCTACTATAGTCAGGACTTTTAACTCTTTACTAGGTTTGTCTGTCTCCGTAGATATCGGACTCGCTCTCCTGCTCTGCTGTTTTCTGCTAATTAAATTCCAGTGTCATGCTATCAGTATAATAATAGTATAATGCATTCTGGGATATTTCTGTGCTTTATTCCAAGACCAACATATTTCTGTGTGGTGCGTGTATTTGAATTTGGCCGATTTGATTATTCCAATATTCTCATCGAGCTTTCATCAGTCTCATTTCTAGCGAATGTGTTGGCCTGCGTTATGTGTGTGTGTGTGTGCGTGTGTGTGTGTGTGTGTGTGTGTGTGTGTGGGGCAATGGCAGGTGGCGAGACAAAACAGTTTGTCTAGTCATGTTAATGAATGCCCTCTAACACAGAGACGTGCTTAGAACAACAACACTCGGAAAACTGTGGAACGCTCCTCTTGATTTCAAAATGTGGTAGAGCAGCAGATCTGCAAAGAATGAAGCTCATTCGTACACTCAGCGCACTGTTATCCCAAAGCATTTGAATCACGCTTTAGATTAAGGTCTTAATTCGCAAACCCATGTTGAATTTTGAGTGTTTTAATGAAGCAATGTTCCAGACAAATTTCAAAAGAGTTGTCAAAATTGCATTCGCAAGACTTCTACGATGTGGTGTTTGAGCTATTGACAAACATGATAGTTTGTTGGTTTCACTTTGCAGTCATTTGTGGAAAACTAACGCAATATTGATTTACAGCGTAGTTTGTAAAGTAAATAGCCAGGATCAATTCAACTAGCCAATCAGCATCAGTGGGCGGGCCACTGTCACTAAATGGGCACTGATGTCTCTCAAAAGTTCAAATTCAAGTTTATTTATATATTAAAAGAAGTAGAAGAGAAGGAATAACAGATGGTGTTGAGGAAGATCTTGATCAATTATTCACTGTATATGTTGTAATATTTAGGATTTATAAAAACCCGTCAATCGTACAAATTGTACGGTTGTGGAAAATCTGCAGTTGTTTTCGGGTGGCATCACTGCCCATTCAATCACAAGCCACCGTGCAGTAACCCCGCCCACCGATGCTGATTGGCAGGTTCTGTGACCTCCCAAACAGATCCCAGGAACTGACCTCACTTATCTGAGTTTAGCGTTTGCCCTTCCAGTTTGGTCCCATTTTCACACTAGTAATAGTGAGTTTCACACTAGTAATAGTGACTAGTGAGTCATGTATTTTAGTTGCCAAGGTTATAATGTGAATGTGGCAGGCCACATTTCTCTCTTTATCTCTGTGTAAGGTGTTACTCTATGCAGATTAGTGTCAAAAATATCAAATGTAAATTTTCAAGAAACAAAGGAAAAGGCTTCACATTTACGCTTGTTTTTTTTTTAATTTCCACCTTCACTGCACTAAACTGCATCACGCCGCCCACTCCTGTTAATGTGAAATCACGTAAACACATTTTACGTTAAATTCTAGTTTGCACGTGTAACCCGTGTGTGCCTTTATTTATAAAATTGACATAAAATTTGGGTAGGACCAGTTCTTAGGCTCGTGAGAGAGGTTGAGGAACGTGACAGACACAATAAATGGATGGAGCCATGAGATTATACGAACATATGTATTAACAACGTAAATAGTGACTTAATAATAACACAATATACATATACATTTCACAACCGTAGTGCAATCAAATTTGAAACCGTTCAATATCCCTGTCCGTTCCAAAGTAAACAAAAACAACCGAAACGGTCCGATAACAGTAAAATAACGGAAAAATAAAACCATCAATTGGTTGCGGTTGAGGTGGGGTTTTATGTCCTACCACTGTTCCAATAAAATTGAGGGAATGCAAATTTCTCCTCAGCTCAGTCCTTTGGGTGGCTCGCCATCTCCTTCGTCAAGGAGAAAATCCAATTCCAATTCTTCCAAAAAACCCAGCCAAGTTGATCTTTATTCTTACTTCACCGTTTCACCAGGAATTCCTCTTTCTACAGCACCCAACTTAATAACTTGGTACTAAGTTGTTAGTAAGACACACGTCTCCCTTGTTATTCTTCACACCCGTGCACGTGCATCTCTCTCACTCCATCACTCGCTCTGAATATGCCGCGACGTTTGCGACCTGCCGAAAACCGGACGCGCGCGCGCGGATCACGTGACTTTGCCGTCAAGATGTCCAAACCAAAATATACACTTTAAAATAAATACAGCGGCAACATAGATAATTTTAAATAATGATAACGATTGAAAGTAGAATAAAAGATTAATAACAAAACCAATAAAACACTATTTAAATATTATAAAAATTACATATATATTTATAATAATATTATAATTATATGCACAATATTTATATAATTTTTCATCTGGTTACACACGGAATTATAAGAGTTCCAGTTTGGTCCGATTCAGCACATTGAAGTGCACGCAGCGCAATAGCAATGTCTTGAAAGTGTCTTGAATATTTTTTCCCAAATGCTTCGAAACATAGACTCACCGAGTTTCTTTCACGTCAAACACTAACATTCACTTGTGTCATCTCAGGTGTCCAGTCAATCAAAAGATGCGGAATCCCGACACCTCGCGAGATCCCTCAGACCATCTCCAGAGAGCGACTCTCCTTGCGTGAGCAGCCGAAAAGCCTGACCGCCAAAAAGATGGTGACCAGTGCCAGCACGTCCAGCCTCTCCACGTTGGCCAAACACTCCCGTGGATCCATCAAGAGCAAAGGAGAATTGATGGTTTCTGACAAGACGTTGCTGGAAAGTCAAGTGCGTGAACTCCTGGCTGAGGCCAAAACCAAAGAGTCTGAGATCAGCAGGTTACGAATGGAGCTTCAAAGCCACAAAGAACTAGCTTCACCATCAGAGGATGCCAAACCAGACATGGAATCAGATCTACAGAGTGTAACGACGGGGAAGACTGAACTACTCGTTGGGGAACTGAAGGAGAAAAACAGACTCTTCCAAGGGGAGTTGGCTGCACTGCGAGAGGAGAACCAAACTTTAAAACAGAGGCTAATCACATTGGAGAATTCAGCCAATGAGGCTTCTGCAACCAACATGAGTGCAGACAATACAAACTGCCTGTTGTCTTCGAATGACCCTGCCAACATGTCTACCTTAACTTCTACCGACTCCTCCGAGCTTCAGTCGGACTCAGTCTGCAGTGCCAGAATAAGTGTTGTAGAGGAGCTTAAAGACCGTATGCAGAGGATGGAAGAGAGTCACCACAGCACATCAGAAGAGCTTCAGGCCACTCTCCAGGAGTTAGCGGACCAGCAGCAGGTTGTCCAGGAGCTAACGGCTGAGAACGAGCGCCTTTTGGAGGAGAAGAGCCTCTTACAAACGTCCCTCCAGCAGCAGAGAGAACGCCTAGAACTCTTGGGTCAACAGAATGAATCCGTCCTACAAAGACTGAGAGAAGTCACTCAGAGTCAGGAAGCCGAAGCTTCGCGAGTCTCTCGGGTTGCTGAGCTGGAGCAACGTCTGACCGAGCAGGTGGAGAGTTCCCGCTTTGAAAGAGAGAAGCTGGTCGACCTCCAGCAGCAGCTGACCGAGAGTCTGAGAGCTTTGGAACAAGAGCATCAGGAAGCCCAGAACACCTTGAAAGGCTTGAAAGACGAGGCGAAACTTCTCCAGGACCGTCTAGAGAGTGAAAGACGTGCTACAGACGAAGCGGTAAGGAAGTCCGAGCAGCAGATTCTTACCACCGAAGCCACGGTGGTGGAGAACGCTTCTCTGAAAGCACAGCTGGAGACTGAGAGGCAAAGGCTTTCTGACCTGAAGGCCATCCAGAGCACCAGCGACCACACAGAGCTGCAGTCTCTACTCAAAGCCGCTCATGAGGAGAGAGACCAGATGGAGCTGAGCTGTGCCGAGCTGCGCCAAGAGCTCCAGCAGACGTCCACCAGAGCTCAGGCAGCACAGGCCTCACTGGACAAGGTACCGCTCTACAAATACTCTTTGATTTTGATGACCCTCTCGTCATTATCAGAATCTCTTTGCTGCTACGCTTCTCGTTCCTCACCGTTTCCATGAAAGTGTGTTGTCCAATTAGCTGAATACTGGGAATACTGCTCCGTTTGGTGCAAGAAAAGAAAACAATCAACATGAATTTAAGATATATATACCTGTACACATTGAATAAAATAAAATATATACAGTGTAATATAATATATCTAGAATAAAAAGAGACAGACACCAAATGTTTAAAAAATATATACAAGAATGTACAAAAAACATCATGAATTATCAAGAATGTACAAAGTGAATCATTTTTGTTCGTTTCTTAGAAATTTACGGTTTATATTTTTGCCACTCATCTGATTCCATATTACTCCACCATAACTGCCGTTATGAACCGCAATCCAAGTTGTATCTAAACTGGTGGATTTTTGAGCTGCATATGGTAAAATCATCCACTAACAATCAGTAAATGTGGCGGATTTAAGGCAAACGGGTCATTTCTGAAAGACGTAGGTATGTTAAGGACCATCAGTCTTTCAGTGATAATATTACAGTCATCAGACTCTATTGCTGTCGGCGATATTTACTGTGAATCTGAGCTGCCCAACCCAGATTTATTACAAGTGTATAACAAAGTACACAACCTCTAAACAGCGAAATCACTTTGAGATGTTTCACATTTAAATAGTGTTTAAAGAGGCGTTGAAAAGTATAAAATCAGTGTAGTGGACGTGCTTCTTCCTGGAACTCAGCATGTATGTCAACATTTATTGACTATTTTCCTTCGCATTTTTGGTCACAGTTGTTATTTTGCCAAGCTGCTCTTTGTTTTTTAGATTGCATGAAATTGGACGAACGGCAAAATGACTTATTTTCGTTTGCCCAGATGATTTAAAACTCTGATTTAAAACACTGATTCGTTCCACAAGTGATAACGTTTTGGTCATTTGAGATTTCGACGCCATGTTAATACTAAACTTCAATAAACTTGTGATTCAGATTCAAACTATTGCCACTGTATTATCAATATCAATGTACATAAAAATGTCAATGCATTAACGCAGTGTCCCTCAACATTGGTCGGCGTTTGACCATTTTACCACAGGGGTGGGGGGCTATTTTCTGATTTTAGTATTTAATTTAGTATTTACCATAAAAAGGTTTTTTTTTTTAATTCAAACATGCATTCAAAATAAATAAAAACAGTTCACAATATGACCAAGTTTTTGTCCTCTTTTACATTTACAGCATTAAATACGTACACAATGGCAACATTTACAGTATTACGCACCTGAATAAAACATAGAATAAATATCTTAATATCTCAAATCACACCACAGAAACTTAAAATATTACAACACCGCTATAAAACCACAAACTGAAACTATAATCTGACCCAACGTAAAATGCGCTTTTATGAAATAATTGGGAAAATATTTAAAAGGCCATTTAAATATGTTTTTAACAACTGTGTGTATTATATATGATATGTGTATACATAAACCCTTATATTACCCTAGCCCCATTTTAGTATATCTTATAAATAAATAAATACATATAAGGTGTCTTCTATTTTCTACTGTTCGGTTGAATACATTTAAATACATGGAAAAATATTTATTGTTCAAATAAAATTGTTCATTTTAAATTGTGCACCCAATAGCTTTACGGGTTCTAATCAACAGATAAACCCTTTTTTTTTGTTTTCGTGACGGTTGAAAAATGCTTTTAGACGCAACACAAAGATCGCTTTTAACATTACATTTTATTCTTATTACAGACTATTTTTTAAAGATGTTTTACAGTAACGTTAACATTTTAATGATATCCTGTGTCAGTGTACTGGCTCTCTTTTTTCTTTTTAATCATATTCTACCATATTATTCTATCATATTCTCCTAACCCTAATTTTATTTCAGAAAGTGTAGGAATGCCCCTCAGCACAACAACTCAATATTGGTTTACAGACCTGCAAGATGATGCCAAATGAGAAATAAGACACTTTACACCTGATATATGTTTCCTTCTGTTGGAAAGAACAACACAATGAATCTAGTTCCCAATGTTGGTGCTGTGTGTAGGCCGAGGCAGACCGACGGGAGCTTCAGGAGAGGATGGAGCAGCGGGAACACAATCATCACGCTAACGTGTTTGCTCTGGAGGAAAGAAGCAGAGAGGCGGAAAAGCAACTCCAGGACCTGAAAGAGACCATATTCGAGTTGGAGGACCAAGTGGAGCAGCAGCGTGCGGTTCGGCTGCACACCAACCAGACCGTCTTGGACCTGGAGAGTACGACCCGGAACCGTTCAGTATCGGGCCGATGTCGTCACCGCCTTCTGAATAAAAGTATTTGTCTCTGCAGATCAAATCAGCAAGCAGGAAGAGAGCAAGTCTGAGCTGGAGAGGCAGATGAGAGCCATGGACAGGCAGATGAAGGTTTGTTAAGCAGTGGAGCAGTGGGCAGCGCTGTGGCCTCACTGAAGGACCCATTGGAGTGTTGTCTCTGAGTGTGTGTGTGTGTGTGTGTGTGTGTGTGTTGTCTCCAGCTCCCAAAACCCAGAAATGGAGTAAGCTGTAGAAAATGAATGTCCTCCTCCTATTATGTTTGAGTCAAACTGACCCCTTTTCAAAGTGTAAAAATACTTTTAAAATACTTAAAAGTATTTTTGTCACTTTGTAACGTCTCCTGCTTGGCTTATTTGGTGTAATCGTCGTATAACAAAATACAATGATTCAGTTCATATGTTTGTAACACCACGCTACATGTTTATTTTACAAAGATGCTGTTCGCAGTTAAAATTGACCCGTGTAAAATAGACAAATAAAAAAAATGTATTTCTTTTTTTCTCATTCATCCAGTGTTGGGCTGCTGGTGAAAGCGCAATTTTTAGTGCATTTTTTTTACAATGTTGTGAAGGTTGTAGCCTTTCCAACAGGGATAGATCAATTGTAACCATCATATGTAACTATGTTTACTAGTGAATTGCTACTGAAATGTTATCGTGGTTGTAGCTCGTCGCTGTGGCCCCAAAAGACCACGGCCCCATAGATTTGTCCCACCCCATCCTTTTAACTCTGTGTGTGTGTGTGTGTTCAGGATGACGCGGAGGAGTGGAGCCGTTTCCAGGCCGACCTCCAGACGGCAGTAGTGGTGGCCAATGACATAAAGGTGGAGGCTCAGCAGGAGCTGCGGTCACTGCGCAGACGTCTGCAGGAGGAGCAGGAGCACAGCGCCAGGCTAGTCTCAGAGCTGGACCAGATCCGCCGAGCCAGGTACACGCTCTCAACCGAGGACCTGAAAACAATACTTTACTGAGTACATTACTCCATTACAAGTTACAAGTTGCTAATTCCAAGAAGATTTGAAGGGTCCCATTTCAAAAGAACTCGAGTTTTTTACTCCAACTCCTGAATTTAGGCTCAAAAGCACCAAGAAATGTGGAAAAACAAGAAGCTCTTTATTAATGAGGGTTTATTTCCTAATGTAGAAGTGACATTTAACACCTCCATGTTTCAAAATGGCAGAAAATCACAAAATAGTCAGTCTTAGTCAAATAAAAAAATGCAACCGCAAATTATGTTGACGTGATTTAGCCGGTTAATAGCACTGTAATGATTAAGTATTTATTCAAATGTAGTGGAGTAAAGTGTACAGATTACAAATGTACATAGTCAAGTATGAAGTGATGAAAAATTGCTTATATTTTTGATACTCAGTACAAGTACAAAGCAGCGGAAAATACTTAGGCAAAGTACCAAAGTTAATTTACACAAAGACTTTACACCAGTGGTCCCCAACCTTTTTGTTGTCGCAGACCGGTAAACGTTTGATCATTTTACCATGTCCTAGGGTGGTACTAACATATAACAAAATAATGAAAATAATGCAATTTAATTGTAATTATTTGATAGTATTAAAAAAAATCTCCGCTTGTTTGTTCACGTGCTTGAGAAAAGCAGGAGACGCGCAGCTGAAGAATAGACGCTTCCGATTCAGAACGAAATTGTTAATAATAATAATAATAATAATACATTTTATTTGCGCCTTTCACGACTCCCAAGGACACTTTACAGGATGAAAATGGTAGAAAATGCAGCCTCCTGGTCCAAAGTGCCTCGCGAAAACGTGAAGATTGCAAACGGAAATAATAAAACAAAACAAAACGAAACTGTGAATCGTTTCCGTTCGTTGTTTATTTTTATAAAATACATTTCTTTACGCTTGATGTTTTTGGCACAAATCTGTTTCCAAACTTTTCCGTTTCATCACTGCTGTTTAGACCCTTCACCACCTCTGGCTCCTTCACTGGTGCAGTTTGTCATCAGGTTTTCTTTTACCAGTGGATCTGGTCTTGAGAAACACGCTGCATTTACCAGTAGAGCTGGAGTGACAGAAGACTGTACCAGTGAAGATCAGTGGTGCCAAACCATTTGCTGTGCTGCTCTCTTCCTCACATCTGATCCCTCTGTGTGTGTGTGTGTGTGTGTGTGTGTGTGTGTGTGTGTGTGTGTGTGTGTGTGTTCAGCATCTGCACGCTAAGTGTCACTCTCCACGTGGGTAACCAGAATTTTCTTTTGACTAAAACTCAGTTGTCATAGTCTTTTGACTAAAACTCAGTTTTGCTTTAGTCCCTATTTAGTCATCTTCATTTTTTTTTTGGTCTAACTTTAGTCGACTAAACACCACAACATTTTAGTCAACTAAATTATAGTATAGATGTAGTCAACGAAAACAAAGGTGCTATATATTCTAAATGTTTACTAAAGTTGCTATGTCTAAGAAATCTGAATACGTAGTTAACTATGAACATGTAAAACATACATAGACACTTATTTGTAAAAATATTCATTTTTTATGCATATTTTCAACATTAACTTAACTTTTATGAACTTTTCTTTCAACCCAAATAAATATATTCTCAGAAATGGAGCCTCAACAAAGAGGAAATTAAATACAGTCAAATAAAATCAATTACAAATGCATCACGTTTATAAGTAACAAATGGTAGCACGGTGAAAAAAAAGTTTCATCTGCAGATGAAACTTAATAATCGTTGGAGTTAAAAGCGCGACACAAGATCCAGTATGTGCGGAGATGAATGGCGAGTCTGTGAATTGAATGTGCTGTTTATCCATTTCACACGGCTGTACTTGATAGTATGTACAGTATAAGGATCAGATCTAATGATTCGCTACCGATCCAATCTAAGCTTAGTGTGTTCTAGCGATTCTCCGTCATTCTGTGTGTTCTAATCTCAGTCCGTTGATCTGCTGTTAAAACACCTGGTTTTAGATTTTATTCCCGGAAAAAAACGAGTTGTAATCAGGGGTGTAAAGAGTACCTGACAATTTTACTTGTGTAAAAGTACAGGTACCTTACTGTAAAAATCACTCCATCACAATAAAAACAAGACAGGTTTTCCTGATATAGAAATGAAACGTAACACCTCAACGGTTTAAAATGGCAGAACAAAACAGATAAAAAAAAAAAGCCAGTCTCAAATGTGCAAAAAATTGTTCAGGTGATAAACAGCATCCAGTACCTTCAGCACCCTGCAGATGGCGATATCACCTCGCCTGCACAATAAATTAACCGCAAACAGATGTCGCCTTGTCGCGTACAATCACAATGTAACGAGTAACATTAAGTGTTCGTTCAAATGTAGTGGACTAAAGATACAGATACTCAATCACTAATGTAGTCAAGTAGAGAGTGAAAGTTGCTTATATTTTTGATACTCAGTACAAGTACAAACAAAGTCCATTTATTCGTTGTAAGTCAGTTTGACCGAAATAAATGAGTGAAGTTTCGCTCGAGTAACGCATTAGAGCAGCTTGGCGCAGTGGCCTGTTGAGCTGGAGTCCCGCCGCGCTGCGATGAGGAAGCTCCGCTGATTCAGGTGAGTGTGTTATAACGCAGTTATGATCCGCCACAGCGCTTTACCGCCTTCTCCGCCTCGGAATAATGGCACAAACGCATCTGCTTGGCTCGTTTCTAACCCTGCTGTCCTTTGGCCGGCCTTTGCCTCAGCTCTTTGTGTCTTGCGCCACCTGCTGTTTGCGGTGATTTCTGCTCCGGAACCTGATGCCAGTTTCCTCCTAGTCAGTGTGACAAAAACAAACGCTTAAAGTTCTCAAAGTGGTGGATATTTTAACGATCGTTTAGGGAAACAGTTCGGTCAAGGATCGGAATTTATAACACTAAAATGCTGGAATCTTCTGACAGCACTCAAAAAAAGCCTGTCTTAAATATGATTTAGTTATATATTGTATGCTTTACTTAAATGTGTCAGTTTTTTTAAATATAAATTTATGTTTAATATCAGTAACCCAAACATTTGTAATAGTTTTGCCTACGAGACTCATTAGCTAAAATAAATTAGTTCATTTTTAGGCAACCACCCACTGCGCATGCTCATTGAACGAGCCAATGAGAAGCATGTGTTGCTCGCAGTTCTTTAACTCTTTTTAAACTTTAAAATAAAGCATAAACACGTTTACGTGATCCTGTTTCCTTGTAACAAGAATCAATTGAAGCTATTTGTCCTAAAAGGAGGAAGTAGATGTTTAAATAAGGTAAAAAAGGGTCTCACTGTCAATGTGTCTACTGCTCTTTAAAATCAGTTTGCCTGTAATTATGTCCATTATTACATTTTGAAATATAAAATGAACTTTTTTTACTAGGTGGCGCTATTGCTGTTATAGTGGCCAAGAGAGCAAATTCTTCGCTGAGCGAAGTCTCTCTGTAAGGCATGATGAGCGAAGAAAGAGATTAAATGCATTATTAATACGTATTATTATATAATGGTAAATGTTACTTATTTTCCTGTTAATAGTATTAGTTTGAGATGGACAAACAAACATTTTATTTATTAGTTTGTTTTATTGTAGCTGCATTTGATAAAAAAAAGAGTACTGACTCCATATTTACGCAAATAAAAGCACAATTTTGTTTTACAATTTTATCAAATCAAATCAAATCAAATCAGCTTTATTTCTAAAGCACTTTAAAACAACTCACGTTGACCAAAGTGCTGTACACAAACAATGCCAGTTCAGCACGAAAGACAGCCAAACAGAACCACATAAAGCAACCAATGCATGAAAAAACAGTATATATATAAAAAATTATGATATATCAATGAAAACACGAGTTAAGAATAATTATAAGGTAGAAACCCGACAAACATGCACGACCTCAGGCAGAATTAAAAGCCAGAGAAGAAAAATGTGTTTTTAAATGTGACTTAAAAACAGGTAATGATGGGGCTTGTTTAATATAGAGTGGGAGGGCGTTCCAAAGGGTGTGTGCAGCCACGGCGAAGGCCCTGTCACCCCGGAGTTTCCGCTTAGATGCAGGAATTCTCAGGAGCAGCTGATTTGCTGACCTGAGCGATCTGACCAGAACAAAGGGAGTGAGCAGCTCTGTGAGGTACGAAGGGGCTAGGCCATTTAAGGACTTAAAAACAAACAAAAGGACTTTAAAATGCACTCTGTAGTGCACTGGAAGCCAATGTAAGGAGGCCAAGATGGGCGTAATATGCTCCCGTTTGCGCGCGCCAACCAGAAGACGGGCCGCTGCGTTCTGGATCGGCTGGAGGCGAGCGAGTGAAGTCTGGCTGACACCGATATATAATGCATTACAATAATCCAGCCGTGATGTGATGAAGACATGGATTAGCATCTCAAAATGCTGCTGTGTCACAAAAGGCTTCACTTTTGCCAGGCGTCTGAGATGGAAAAAACTTGACTTAACCACTGAGCTAATTTGGACGTTAAGTTTTAGATCGCTGTCCATCTTGAATCCCAGATTCGAGACAACCTGCTTCTCGAACTGGGTCAAGGAACCCAGGTCCACTAGGGAGCCCTTCCCAGAACTACTCGGACCAAACACTACAACTTCTGTTTTTTTTTTAGTTAAACTTTAAAAAACTTAAGCTCATCCAGTCTTTTAGCAGCTCAAAAATGTGCGGGGTTCTTGTAATTGACGATTTCAAATATCCACGTAAATATGAGCGCTCATATCTTTAAATAAAGGTTCTGGAGGCAGACATGCATATGAGTTTTTATTAGCTTAATAACAGAAATAAAAAATCATTTGAAACGTTGCAACACTTAACAGTGGCTAAATAACACTGGAAGAAGTAAGATTAAACTAAATACAATCATTAATTTTTGAACAGACAGACCATATTGCGTCCGGTAGACCTACGCTAACGGCTAACAGCTAGCGCCTGAAAACAAGACCATAACAACGCAAAAGCTTCAGACCTAAGAGAAAACCGTTCAAAACGAAGAGCTCCAATCAAATCGCTCCGTCTGATACACGGAGAAAAACGTGACTGTTCTAATATATTCTTTTTACATAATCATATTGCATGGATACGTGTCATTTGCCACAATTTAATGGAGTTCATCCAATGGGTGAATGTCTTTTTCAGTGTGGGCACAGGGGTTTGCATGGTGGCGTTTGTACGGCATGGTGGACGTTTACATTCGCCAGAATAAACCCATAAATAATCTTTTTCCGTTGGTGTAGCTTTTTCTGTCTGCTTTGTCTGTTGCAGAATCAGCACCGCCACCGCGCTGGAGAGCCCCAAGATGGCGCTGGAGGGTCGATGAGCCCGGCGTCGTGGCGCTCACACTGTTATTGTTCGGAGATTATCAAGCCCATCGACTGTGTGTGTGTGTGTGTGTGTGTGTGTGTGTGTGTGTGTGAGTGTGTGAGCTGCTATTCACTTCACAAGCCCAACCGTTCATTTCGAGAATTACAGTCGGACTAGCCTGAAATGTTCAGCTGTCTTCAGTGGAGCTTCTGTATTGTTTTTGTTTTTGTTTTTGTAAAATCATTCTGTATTATGTTTTTGTAAATGAGACGTGAGCGGCCGGTGTAAAGTGCTAGAAGTGAACACTAGGTGGCAGACGAGCACAAACACAACATCCAGTCGACTCTAATCACAGGCTCGGATTATAGTGTGTGTCATCACCAGTGTTGGGAACGTTCCTTTAAAAAAGTCATTGATTACAGTTACTAGTTACTTATAACAAATAGTAACTGTGTTAGTAATTTACTTACAGTGTTATAAAACTAACTAATTACCAGGGAAAGTAACTATTGCGTTACATTTTGCGACATTTTTTTCATTTGTCAAATAATTTGCCTGCTGTCAATATTTAATGTGTTAATTGAATAAATTGGACCCTAAATAAAATAAATTATTATTATGAAGAACTGTACATTAATCTACACTTTGAATAATGTTCTGAGACAGTGTGAGAGACACTATCAAATTCAAAATAGTATTGTAAATATGATCATTAGTATAGTGAATAATCAAACACAATAGATGGTTTAGAACTTTTAACATTTACTGCACAGACCACTGTAAACTAATGCGAACTACAACAAATGTAAACTACAACTGGTCAAGTAAGTAAATGTAAATTAAGCTGAAGGAATGTAACAAGTACAGTTTAACAAGCTCTCAATATAATACTTGATAATGTACCAAAATTAAACAATAATAACAAAAATGTACACTCTTTCTAGTTCAAATTAAAATGAGAGGTAAACAGGTAGTAAATTTAAACTTCATGTCCATCTCTCCGGCTCATCACTGACTCCTTGTGGTTAGTGTGTGCAACTGTTAACCTCACTACTCTGCTTCCGGGTGGTAAATGATGGACATTAAATCTAAGCCAATCATGCATCACAGACACACCAATCACCAGTTATGTCCCGCCCACCGAACACACCCACAATAGACCTAAACGGTACAGACCCTGCGCTCGGACCATAATTATAGTAACGCAGCATTTTTGTCAGATACAGTAACGCTGTTGTAACGGAGGAAACAGTAATTGCGTTAGCTTACTCGTTACTGAAAACAGTAACACCATTAGCAGCGCCGTTATTCCCATCACTGGTTACCACCATCTTTAAAAAGTAACTACTTACAAATGACTAATTTCTTTACAATTTTGTCATTAAATTACGTTTCTAATTACTGTGTCTGACATGTAACTTAGTTTCTGTATAAGTAACTTAACTAAATACTTCTTAAAATGGCTGTGTCGGTGCTTCAGTAGATACTCGCACTATTGACAGGGGCCGACAGTTTTCTCCACAGGAAGTGTCTCACAAATGACTGTAATGTTCTTATCAGCTTGTTTCAGAACAGCAAAGTGACTTGAATATTGACATTTATGTAACACAGTAGCTGCTCAGACGAGTCACAAACTGTGGCGAAACACAACTTTGAACGGAAAACTAAACTTTTACCAAGAGAAGATGAATTAATAAAACAAATTATGATGTTCAGCAAATGTAATTGTTACAATGTAATGCAAGTACGTTGTAAGAAACCGTAATTAAATGACCTAAAAGTGAACAGTAATTTGCTACATTAGTTTATCAGTAAAAAAGTATTTTAATTCCAGTCTTAATTACACCCGACACTGGTTGGCAAATGGCGGAGACTATTGAGGACCATTGCAAACGTCTGAGCTGTGTTGAATTACACTCTCCCGTGTGTGTGTGTGTGTGTGATGAAACCACGTCTACGTGCTGTTCCGCACGATGTGTGGAGAGAGTGGAGCATCTTCTGCCGTCTCTGGCTTCGAGCGTCTCACTTCACGCTGCAGATTAGCATCTGAGACGATTCCCTCCTTCCTGTCAGACGTGAAGACAGCACCGTCTTTGTCCTCTCAGGATATAGGCGTGGCACCAGCGTGATGCTCCGCATCCTTCTGGAGATCCACCGTCTCTGCAGTGAATGATAAACTGAGGCGTGAAATGTGTGTTTCTGTAACGTGTCGGGCTGTGAAGTCACTGTTGTAATAACTGTGTGTGTGTGTCTTTCTGTACTTCATACTGGCCTCCATCTGTCTGTCTGTCATAATTAACCTGTCTGTCTATGTCTTTACTACTGGCATTATATGTCTACCCGTATATGTATCTGTCTGTTTTTGTTTGTTTGTGTCTCTCATAATTTCTTTTTCTGTCTCTATGACTGGTTTTCTCTGTCTCTCTCACTCTGTTTCTCTCTCTCACTCTTCTCTCTCTCACTCTTACTTTATTTGTCTCTTACTAGTCTTCTTCATCTGTCTCTCTCCCTGTCTCTCCCACTTTCTTTCTCTTTCTCTGTCTCTCTCTCACTGTATCTGTCTCTTCATGATCGTCTCGATTGCTTTCTTTCTCTGTCTCTCTCACTTTCTCTGTATCTCTTTCACTCTTTCTTTTTCTGTCTAAATTACTGGTTTTCTCTCTCTCTCTCTCTCTCTCTCACTCACTTTTACTTTATCTGTCTCTATTACTGGTCTTCATCTGTCTCCCTTTCTCTTCATGTCTCTCTTTCTTTGTCTCTTTCTCTCTCTCTCTCTCTTACTTGATCTGTCTATATTACTGGTATTCTCCATCTGTCTGTCTGTCTGCCTGTCTCTCTCCCTCTCTTTACCTCTCTCTCACTCTTTGTCTGTCTCTGTTACTGATCTTCTCCTGTCTTCATCGGTCTCTCTCTCTCTCTCTTTCTCTAAGACTTGTCTCCATCTCTCTCCCTCTCTGTCTCTCACTCACTCTTTGTCTCTATTACTGAAATTCTCCTGTCTTAATCTCTCTCCCTCTCTCTCACACTCTTCTCTATGTCTCCCTTTCTCTGTGTCTCCCTGTCTCTCTCTTTATGACTGATCTCCATCGGTCTTTCTCTATCTCTCTCCTTTTTTCTGTCTCCGTCTCTCTCATTCATCTGGTTCATCTTGTGCTTATGTTTTTCTCTGTCTGTGTTTTTATCCAGATCTATATCTAGCTGATTATCAATGTATCTGTCCGTATCAGTCCAAATATCCAAGTTTTTTTGTTCCACTGGGCACATGTGATTAGTATTGACCATAGAGTAACTGTTAAGAGGAACATTTGTGTAAATTCTGTTGTGTATGTACTTTGGAGAGTTCATGAATAAACGAGTTACACTAGAACAAAGTTGTTGCATATCAATCATCAGATTACGGCAATTTCTCAGGTAGATTACCCACGATTCCTCTGTGCTGTGATTGTAGGGCGTGGCCTGAGAGCAGCGGTCGGTCGGACTGGACGCGAGCGTTCTTATCGCAGCCTGAAGCCGTGACATCAGAGGACAGCGGCGTCGGCCCAGAAGCTTCCGTCAAGTTTCTCATCAGGTCTTTCGACTCGCCGGAGCCACGTGAGGACGCTCTCCTCCCTCGTCCAGACAGAGATTAAGTGTTTTAATCACAGAATTATCAAGGTGAAGCAAAAGCGGTTTTTATCGGATCATCTGAAACGAAGTCATAAAGATGGGGTCATTCCAGCCGCCAGGTCTCCGCCATCCATCCGGCCTGTCCGATTGCGTCTGACGCGATACCCGGAGAACTGAAGGACGGAGCAATATTAATTATCCTACCAAGACGCAGAATTTTCTGAAGCTGTGGCGGTTTCTAGTGTGACATCAATACGAAATAGAGTTGCGGGGTTTGAGCTTGTTATTCTGTGTGTGGCATACGTGTTCATATCAAACCACAAATGAAGTTCCTGTCACTTACCGTATTTACACAAATACGCAAATCTTTTTACACGTAATTTTAGAAGCTCTAGGGTGGTGCTTATTTTTGCATATTTCCAAAAATATTTCCAAAGTGTAAGCGCCAATTTTTCCTCGTTTCAAGCAGTGGCTAAACAACACTGGAAAAAAGACAAAGGAATTAAATTAAATGCAGCAACATGGGGAACTCTGTTTGAACTCTCTCTGCAACTGCAAAAACCAGAAAACGTCCATATATGGACAGTGCAAGGAGAATCATAGCACCCCCTGCTGGAGATACACTCCACTACAGGTAGAAATAATTGTTAACCGTTTCTGATTTTTATCTATTGTTTAAGTAAAACAACATTGAAGTGAAATATGGGGTCAGGCCACACGTAAGGATTAGGTGTTTAGTCAGAAATATTAGGTCAAGAAAGTAAGCAGATGTTTATGTTCGGCTGTTTATGAAATTTCTATTTGGTGCATGAAAAAAGGGGGCGCTTATTTTAGAGTAAATGCTGTGTTTTAATCTGTCACTGGAACTTACAATCAGTCCTTTTTTGTGTTTTTTTTTTTGCTTTCCGAAAATCATTACCAAGACCCTAGTTAAGTAGTAGTTTCATCTGAGGCTGGTTTTGTTTTGATAATAAGAAAATACTTCAGCCTCTGACGAGATGTAATGAACTAATTTCTTTCAGCGGTGGACGCGGTTTTATTTTGTCCGCTAGCCGAACTCTAAAGTGTAAAATAAGTGACTAAGTGATAGAGATACACTAGTGATTTGAGAGAGAGAGAGAGAGAGAGAGAGAGAGAGAGAGAGAGAGAGAGAGAGAGAGAGAGAGAGAGAGAGAGAGAGAGAGAGAGAGAGAGAGAGAGAGAGAGAGAGAGATTAGGTGAGAGACTGAGAGAGAGACAGAAAGACAAAAAGAGAGAGAGAGAAGACATAAAGAATAACAGAGAATGACACAGAGATAGACAGAATGACAGAGAGAGAGAGAGAGAGACAGAAGGACAGAAGGACAGAGAGAGAGAAAAAGAGAGAGGGAGACAGACAGACAGAGAGAGAGGAGAGCCAGAGAGAGAGAGAAAGAGAGAGAGACAGGCAGACAGACAGAGAGAGAGAGAGGGAGAGCCAGACAGGGAGGCAGAGAGAGAGGCAGGCAGACACAGAGAGACAGAGAGAGAGAGAGAGACTGACAGGCAG
>CM051502.1:10004933-10059620 GCA_028031935.1 Paedocypris micromegethes
GACAGGGAGGCAGAGAGAGAGGCAGGCAGACAGAGAGAGAGAGAGAGACAGACAGACAGACAGACAGACAGACAGACAGCTGGTGAGACAGATACACTGATGATCATTACTGTCTGTCATCAGATGGACCCATGAGCTCGACACCGTCTCCCAGAAGCCCCCTGAGCGTCGCCCCCCCGCGCACCGCCCCCGCCGCCGCTGTCTCACCCATTCAGGTGCGCCACACACACTCGCGCTGGAGCGCCGCACACACACTTCTCCTGTCTTTCTAGAGGAATGTCAGAGTCCAGCCGCTGTCCACCAGCGCAGAGAGACGGGTCGCCTTCCCAGGCAGAGGTGCGGACGGCAGGCCACGCCCACACCTGTCTCACCCACCAGGCCTGTTATCTCTCTCATTCTCTCTCTTCCCAGGGTCGTGCGAGGACCCGAAGACCCTGTATCTCATGAGAAAGAGTCCGTCGCTCGAATCCGTCATTAAAACTCCATCACTGTTCACCAGCCGCACTGATGCTTTTACTCACCACAGAGCCCACAGCAGGCTGAAGTAAGACACACACACACACACACACACACACATACACATTGTGTAATGAATGAATGAATGCACGTTATAGGAATGGGCGGGTTAATGATGAGATTGAAAGATTGAAATTGATTGATTGAACAACTGATTGAGAGAGAGAGAGAGAGAGAGAGAGAGAGAGAGAGAGAGAGAGAGAGAGAGAGAGACAAACAGACAGACAGAGACATATAAGCAGAGAGAGAGAGAGACAGACAGACAGACTTAGAGAGAGAGCAACAGACTGACTTAGAGAGACAGACAGACTGAGAGAGAGGCAGACAGACAGACATACAGAGAGAGAGACAGACAGACAGACAGACAGACTGAGAGAGAGACAGAGAGAGCAACAGACAGACTGAGAGAGACAGACAGACAGACAGACAGACAGACAGACTGAGAGAGAGACAGACAGACTGAGAGAGACAGACTGACTTAGAGAGACAGACAGACAGACTGAGAGAGACAGACTGAGAGAGAGGCAGACAGACAGACATACAGAGAGAGAGAGACAGACAGACAGACAGACAGACTGAGAGAGACAGACAGAGAGAGCAACAGACAGACTGAGAGAGACAGACAGACAGATGGGGAGAGCGACAGACAGACTGAGAGAGACATACTGACTTAGAGAGAGAGACAGACAGACTGAGAGAGACAGACAGACAGACTGAGAGAGAGAGAGAGAGAGAGAGAGAGAGATACTTTTTTGACTTTTAAAAACCCTGTTTATTTCATGTAAATAATGACAACATTTTTAAAACCAATAAAAACCCCAGAAATGTAAGTTCAACAATTAAAGTCTATTTTTCTCTGGTGGTTTATGCTCACAAGAGCGTCTCTCACACCCCGTTTCCATTTTAAACAGTCAATGTTTTGGGTGTGTGTGTGTGTGTAGTAGGTGAACTCAATCTTCACCCTCGGCTGAGAGACAGACAGAGAGAGAGACAGACAAAGAGACGGGCAGACTGAGAAAGAGAGAGAGAGACAGACAAAGAAAGAGAGAGAGACTGACAAAGAGACGGGCAGACTGAGAAAGAGAGAGAGAGACAGACTGAGAAAGAAAGAGAGCGAGACAGACAGAGAGAATGAGAAAGGGAGAGAGAGAAAGACATAGACTGAGAGACTAAGAGAGAGACAGACAGACAGACAGACAGACAGCTGGTGTCAGTAGCTTGTACGTGATCTGTGTCTGTTCCTCTGCTGCGCCGCTCACACAATCCTCTGAGTGGATTATAAGTCACATGTGGTCTCTTACACGTACAGATGTGTTGAACATGTGTGTGTGTGTGTGTGTGTGTGTGTGTGTGTCCCCTGGCGCTAGTGTGGAAAGAACAGACCCTCTGTGCGCTCTGGCGCGGGAGTACGGTGGATCTAAGAGGAACGCTTTACTGAAGTGGTGCCAGAAGAAAACACAAGGCTATCCGGTAAGACCACGGCCCCTGACCCCTCCCCCGCTCTCTCACACACACTCACACACACACACACACACACTCATATTTCAGTAGTTATTACAGACTGTCTCAATAACACGGGCCGAAGGAAGTTTATTTGCTGGGTTTAAGGCGAAGGATGTGAGTTCTTCTTCATTAGTAACGTTGTGCAGATAAACATCGCCAGCAGGAATGTTCCAGAACGTTAATAACACCGTTAATGTGAGACTTAATGAAAGTTTTATATTATACTGAAAAAAAATTTTTTCTAAAATTTGCTTTGCTAGTTGAGCTTTTACGAACACACAAAAGTGTAAAAATAAAAACGTCAAGGAGACGTTTTTTTTTTGACATGATTAAGTGTTGAAGATGTCAGTACTAAGTATTTACTTATTTTCATCGACCTTTCATCTCCTAACAAACAGACACGTCTTACCTAAACATTGCGCTCATAATTTTCTGTAAACTATACATTTAAATACTTCCTTTGCAAAGACTTGTGTCCCACACTGCAGCCGACAGAACATCTATTCCTATTGTCTAGTCCTATTCTCCTATACATTTTTGCTATAACTATAAAATGCGCTTTGACGAACAGAAACCGCTCGAGGGTCTAAGACCACCCCAGCATGGCCGATCGGTTTTAGCACGTCAGGGGTTAACACGGCGGGTGGGAAAATTCTGTGACGTCAGTACACAGACGAGGACATCAGGACTCAAGAAGCTAAAGTTGATTCTGATTCTGAATCGCACATTGTCGGATTAATTGACTGTAGCTTTTATGACTCGTAAAACCTGGAGCGATGCAATAATGTTTGTTTTAATGATTGTCACTTTGATGTGGACAATTTGGGCACTGAGGTCAAAAAGGTTAAGAGCCCCTGAGATAGAGCACTGAGAGACTAGTCCAGAGCCAAAGAGCTTTCAAACAAACAAACAAAAAACATAAATTACACCAAAATATTAGCCTCTTTTTGACTGTTGACATATCTTGGTTGCGAGTGCATTAATAACCTCTAAACATGAGTATTATGAGTTTATTCGGTGCTACGGCAGTGGACTGTCATGTGGAGCCGCGTGTTCTGTCGCCGACTCGTTCCCAGAAGAAAACAATGCGGGATTGTGCTGGTGGAGATGTTTGTTTGCAGAGAATATTTCCCTGCTCCTCCAACAGCCTGTGTGAAGCCCATGAAACCCTGCGGCCGGCCCGGTGTCATGTGTGCGGGAAGATTAGTGCTAACACGCTTATGTAGCGCTCGCGTTAGCCTTAGCTGGTGAACAAAGCAGCTCGTGCGTTCCTGTCATCATCTCCTGCTCGGAGCTGTGGATCAGTGATGATCTCAGACGACCGTACCTCACCGTACAAAATTTGTGGCGACATCAGTTTTGTAAAGTGAACATTTCATTAAGTGAAAATTTTGTTTGTTATCTCGCGTAATTCTAGTCAGCGCAACGTCACCAGGATGTTGCTACATTGTAAAAAAAAAAAAACATTCAAACGCAAAAAGCAAAGATTAAAATTTGTTATATTTACCTTTTCGGCTCGAGTGGCTAGAACAACGAGTGAGTGAGTGAGTGAATGAGAGTGAGAGAGAGAAAGATACAGAACAAGAGAGAGTGAATGAGAGAGGGAGTGAGAGAGAGAAAGCGCTTTGTAAGGTGAGGTAGCGCTGTGATGATAATAATGTAATAATATTAATAATAACGATAATAATATTTTATACTAATAATTGTTGTTATTATCATCATTGTTGTTATTATTATAACAGTCAGACTGGCTTCTCTGAAGGGCCGAGGGTCCGGTTCTCGTGTGGTGGAGGAATGCAATAAGCCACTTACAGTCCTGGATTTTATTGTGAAAACAAATCAGGTCTGTAATAATAGAAACTCTTTTTTTTTCTTTTTCGGAGCGATGGAATGTTTAGACATCCAAATAAACAGCTAAACATGAACACCGCTGTCGACGTGTTGGTCACACGTGCTGTGGGAAATGTTGTGATGGAGGATTGATGAGTGAAGAATGAACAGAGAGGTTTATATGATACAAATTAAAAATCTAATTCAAATTTTATTAGTCACATACACAATTATTTTGCAACAATGTGAAGTGAAATGTATTTTACAATCGTCTGGCGTATAAACGTGGGGGAGAGGGTACAGTACAAAGCAGTAAGATAACAGATTAAAGCAATGGATTACAATAAAAATAGAGATAAGATAAAATAATGAAATATAAAAGATAAAAATACAATAAATGGAGAAAAACAAAAGATAACAATGCAAGATACATTATGAATAAAAATATTAAAGATAAAAATAAAATAAAGATGGAGAAATACAAAAAACAGAAAACGCGACTTTCTTTACGCTTTTCACGACTGTGCAATAACGACACACTTTATTATTAAACCATAATACAATAGCCAAACTACTGTCATGATTATTACACGATGAACAGAGTATCTGACGCGTGATGTCCGTCACATTCAGACGCAGCCTCATCACAGGAAGTGATCCTTTTGTCTAAGATTTCAAACGTCTAAACACATGTTTGAAATAATTTATTTGATGACCTTTAGTAAAAATATCCAGACATTTTGGGAGTTAGTTTAAATTAAATGATAAATTGAAATATATATTTGTATTTCCAGTTATTTAAAAACACCACTTATATATACTATGACACTTTGATTAGTCACTGCTATGCTGCTGCTCTTTTTCTGAACAGAGCAAACCAGACACTGCAGGGGAACTATATGACAAAACCACCAAAAACACTTACAAATTGCAAACTTTTTAAGATTGGTTGCAGAATTATTTGTGCAGCAGCTCAGTCAGTAGAGCTGGGGTTGGAAATGTTGTTCAAGCAAACAGTTATTTATTTCTTTTGTGATTATTGGGATGAATACACATCGCGTCGACCTGGGCCAGTGGTTTTGATAGTCGGGCCAGTGGAAAATTTCCCTTATTGTCTACCCCGGCATGTAAAATTGACACTTGTCATTTTACCACGGGATTGCAACCATTTTATGAGCGTAGACTGAAAGGAGAGTTGTTTTTGACGTAATGTGGTGATTTCACGTCTCCGGTGTTTGCGCAAATGTCAAAGTTATCGTCCGTCTCCCCAGAACTGGCAAAAGACTGTGTTGATGGGAACAGCAATGGCCACGGGCCTCTTCTCACACTGCAGACCTGGGAAAAGGTTAGCTGAAGAACACATGCTCCAAATTGAGCTTAATGCGAGTGGAGGAAAAGGTCACGAGGGGCTGCTGGTCCACTGTGTCATAAGAGGCATACGCCGAGGAGAGAGAGCAACTAATTACATGCTAACACGCTAAGATGGACGGCGTTGTCACCTGCTAATGCACACACACACACACACACACACTCTCTTTCCTCAAAGCTTGTTTAAATGCCCCCCTCCGCATCCGATCTGCTCTAATCATTCATAGCCTTTCACCGCCAAGATCCAGCAAACCAACGTTAATAATACGACATCAACCTGTCGGCTCGCGTCGCTTCGTGTAGCAAAACTGACAGTGTGTGAAGATGGAGAAGATTAGGAATAAGCTTTAAATGCATTGAAAGAGACATTATTGGCAAAGATCAATGAGCATTGACTGTCTCACACACACACACACACACACACACACACACACGTCTGGTTTATTGTTCTCATCTGTCTAATCCGGAGGCTGCAAGGCCAACATTTCAACCAGACGGACGGATCCGGAAGAAGGTCAAGCTCGGGTCATTGGCGCATCTGAAGTTCCTCCGGCATCTCGGCACGTGATCGAGACAGACAGACAGACAGACAGACAGACAGACAGGGTTATATGATACAGTGACTGACTCTGTCTGTAGTCACTCGTCTGTTACTGTATCACAGACAGACAGACAGGATTAGATGATATTGAGATGTTGTTACAGCTCTACATTGTGTTTGATGTGTGTCTCCTGGAGGCCAAACCTCGGGAGAAGCGTGACAATGACCGTGCGGCAGGAAGCTCGGCGGCTCTCGTCTGGACGCTGCTGGCACGTGCCGTCGCCACGGTGACGCTGATACTAATCCTAATTTAAATAAGCAGCCGTGAAGCACCTGTAATCTGCTGCGTCTCTCGAGGTTGCTCCGCTCTCCAGGGCCCCGGGACTCGCCGCTACGTGCCGAGTCTTCGCCGCACGTAGGCCTCGTTGAAGCGTCCGCCTGAGAGGACGGAATTGTTCACGGAGGACTGTTAATAATCCGCCGCTGGACGTAGTTAGTGTGACGGATGGCGGCGCAGTAAACCACGCGGTAAACGGTTCCACCTCCTTGTCGTGTGTAAAGCCTCCGCGTTTTTAGCTATCGATTCGTTTTTAGATATCAATCGTGAAGAATAAGTTGTGCTGATTATGAGTTTAAATGTTGACAGAGTTTAAGTGATAATTTGGGGCGAGTATCGCAGAGAATTTGCGTGGAAGGAAGGTCTTGCGTTTCTGTGACGCACACGTCTTTCCTTCTTGGATTCCAATAGCCAGAGAATTAACCCTCCCATTATGTTCGTTTAAGAGGAACGTCCTTATTGTTAGTAGGTCATTTTGACCCAGGGGACTTTTATTACTCAGAAACTGAAAAGTTCCCCAAAACAGTGTGTGTGTGTGTGTGTGTGTGTGTGTATGTGTGAGTGACAGAGGTGTATTAGTAATAGTATTGGATTTTCCTGACAGCTTTCTTTAGCTTCCGTTTAGTCTGAAGGGTCAAACTGACCCGAACATTATCTTTGTAACAAAAGTAGCGGGTGTTCCAAATGTCTGAAATGAGCAATTTCATGAGTCTATTTGAAATTGGTGACGTGTAATGGAGTCATTTTTACAGTGAGATATCCACACTTTTACAAATACAAACAGTATCTTTGTAACATAAACATGTAGCGTTCTTTTAAAATTGGACGCTTTACGACTTTAAAAATGTCTTGTTTTTTTTCACATCTTTTGGTGTTTTGTTTAGGCTAAATTCAGTATGAGTAAAATACTCTAGTTCTTTGATAATTGGACTCTTTACGGTTTTTACATGTTCTTGTTTTTTTTTCTCATTTCTTGGTGTTTGTTTAGGCTATATTCAGTACGGGTAAAATACTCTAGTTCTTATAAAATCGGACGCTTTACGACTTTTAAAATTTCTTGTTTTTTTCACATCTCTTGGTGGTTTTTAGGCTAAATTCAGTATGAGTAAAATACTCTAGTTCTTTAAAAATTGGTCGCATTACGGCTTTTACATGTTCTTGTTTTCTCCTCATTTCTTGGTGTGTGTTAATGCTATATTCAGTACGAGTAAAATACTTTAGTTCTTTTAAAATTGTACGCTTTACTTTTAAAATTTCATGTTTTTTTCGCATCTCTTGGTGCTAAATTCAGTATGAGTTAAACACTCAAGTTCTTCTAAAATTGGACGCTCTACTTTTAAAGTTATACATTTTACACATAAGTCTATTTGGAATTGGTGACGTGTAATGGAGTCATTTTTACAGTGAGATATTAACACTTTTACTCGAGTGTGGTTTTCCGCTCGTCTTGCCGTCCATGACTGACCATTCTTTACTTTTTTTTTTTTCCCGCTCTTGACCAATTTAACCTTTCTTTGAAGTGCATTATTCAGATCAGGCTTCTAGTCAGTGGCAAAAACGGCATCCCTAGATCTTTTTTTTATGGTAGGAGACAATGAGAAAGGAAAACAGGGTTCAGCGGCGACGTGAGGTCCGCCTCTCTGCATCTTTCATTATCCCAGACGCGACACAAACAGCCGACGCTCCCGAAGCGGATGGAAACGTGTGGCGTAACGCTCCAGGAACACGGCTGAAGAATAGGGGAAATACAGGGGGGCTCTTTCCTGTATGTTTTTGTCTCTCTGTCTGTTTTGTCTTCTCTCTCTCTCTCTCACACACACACACACAGTCTGGTCCGTGTGGGATAGAATTAGTCCTGGAAACAAACCCGCTACCACACACACTCGCGCAGAACTTCTCGCTGCTGAAGAAAGAGTTGACGTAGAAGTGAACGTTCCAGAAATAACTCGCAGTTCTAAAGCTACAGCTAAACGTGTGGTGGTGTAGTGGCTCTCCCGCTTCCTCCCACAATCCAAAAACGTGCAGGAGAATTGGGAAAATATGTGTGAGTGTGAATGTGTGTCCTGCTCTGTGATTGGCTGGAGACTGATTGAAGATGTGTCTTCGTTTTAGGGCCAGACTAAACTCTAATGATGTAATCAGTGGCATTAATTTATGTTAATTTATGTATATGTTAAAAACTTACTTAAAAGATTTCCCATATATTGGATATACACATTTTGAAAATGTATAGTTAACCCTCCTATTATGTTCGGGTCAAATTGACCCGTTTTCAAAGTTTTAAAAGTATTTTAGAACTTAAAAATATTTAAAAACTTTGAAACTTCTCCTGCTTGCCTTATTTGGTGTAATTATCATTTAAAAATTTACTGATTCAGTTCACGTACTGCATGTTTATTATACAAAGATACTGTGTGTGTGTGTGTGTGTGTGTGTGTGTGTGTGTGTGTGTGTGTGTGTGTGTCTGTGTATGTGAGTGTGTGACAGCAGTGCATTATGTCTCATTGTTGCAAAGAAACACATTTTTGATCTTTCTGACTCTTTTTAGCTTCTATTTAGTCTGAAGGGTCAAATTGATCCGAACATTATCTTTGTAACACAAACATGTAGCGGGCGTTACAAATATGTCAACTGAATCATTTTTTGTTTATATGTATATCACACTAACACAAGCAGGAGAAGTTTCAAAGTGAAAAAATAATTTTAAGTAGTTCTTTTTTATTTTTAAACTTTTAACACGGGTCAATTTGACCCGAACCAAATAGGAGTATTAAGTATATTTAAATTCGTTTCACAGATACATTTCTTCTTCATTAATAGAATACTTTTTTTTTTACAGTCCTGAATTATGACATGAATACAGAGAATACTGTTGCATACCTTTTATATTTAGCTCGTTTTCCCTATTTTCCAAATTGTGCACGTGACAGCTTTGCGAATTTGAATCAACAGATAATGTCTGTACATTTTTCCCAATTGTAGACGCTCAAAAACCTGGGGGTGCTTATATTTGCATTAGTGCTGTCAAAAGATTGATTTTTTAACTAGTTAATCGCAATTCCCTGACCAAATTAATCGTGATTAATCGTGATTAAAAGACTGAAGCTTGTAATATTGGATATTGAGGTGTAATATGTAAATTAATGTAAACTCAACACTAAATAAACACTTGTTTTGCCTTCTCTTTGTCAGCTGAAAACGAACTGCAAGTTAATAAACACTTATCACTCTAACATGAAACATGTCTACATAAAGCTTAGAATTTTTTAAAATAGACAACAGACAACACTATATCCTATTTGCACTTAGTTTTTTAAAATAAGTGCAAATAGATATAGTGTTGTCTGTTGATCTAATCCGTATGAATCTAAAGCTTCTGCTTTTTGAACAAAGTTATTTTCAGTTGAAAAAGAACAGTGTCACTTGACTTGTCACTAGTGACTGACTCGGGCAGCAATCCATGTTGCAAAGAAGATGTTTGATATTGGACCAGACAGAGACGACAAACCAAATGAGGCGGATGAAAAGTCACGGTTTTCACGAGGTGCTTATATTTGCGTAAATGCAGTGCGTACGGTTGCGTTTTTCTATTTAGTTTATCACGAGAAGTACATAAATGCCAATTACAGTTGATGTAGATGTCTACCAATCTTTAGCAATTATTAATGTTCACTTTACTCCGCAGTGGTGTACGGATCGTTCGTTCTTTTGCGAGAGACAAGGAAAGGAACGAAGTTTGATATCTTTATATATAATAAATAAGTATAAATAAGTACATTTATTCGTCACGTGACACCCGACACGCACTATTCACAGAGTCATAATTGTGAAATTGTGTATATAATGTTGACTGTGTTAAAACACTTTGATTTTGTTATGTACTCTGCCACAACCGTAAAATAATAATAACAATAGCAATAATAATAACTATATAATAACTACAATAACAATGTCAGACGCGATAAAAGCACCAGAAAGAAAAATATTGTTACTTTGCTTAAAATTTGATTTGTTCTTACGGAATCTTAGGGATCGTTCGTTCATTGGTCACGTGACTGTCGTGCTGTTAAACTAACGATGGCAGGGACGAGGCAGGACACGTTTTCACGTGGTGTGAATTTCTTGTGCCGTTTTGTGTATTTTAACTTGTCCGCTGAAGCGAATCATGTTGTCTTCACTATCTGTTGTTTGAGAACCATTTTCACACGTGCTGAAAATGATCGAATGACTCGAAACGATTCGCTCATTTCACAAGAGTCAGTTAAAAGAATCAAACTTCCCATCACTGGAGTGTTGAGCTAAGAAAAGCTGCGGAAGTTTTCAGGCATTGTTAGTGCTGATATTTCTGGATCAAAGTGAGATAGAATTATCAGAAACAACACGTGTGTGTGTGTGTGTTTACTCCGATGCTACGCGCTCTGTCACATTGCTACATGAATTTAAATTTTAAACTTGTCGTTTTAATGCTAGTAATTCAAACGGAAATCACATCTGGCTCTGAAGTGCACGTGCGCGCACACACACACACACACACACACACACACACACACACACACACACACACACACACAGCAGTGACGTCAGTGTTATTCAAGCTAATGGAACTAGCAGCTTGTCTTGGCTCTTCCTCTGGCCTCATCACTCTTCTGCTTCTGAGGAGAACCAGCGTGACTTCCTGTGGCGGTGACGCTCTTCTCTCCCGCAGCCGCATCCCTGAGAACTGATGGAGACTGAGGTTTCTTTTCTCTGCCTTCTGATGACATCACACTTCACACACTCACACCGTCCAGGAAGTGACTGCGTGCTTGTCTGCCTCGCTCCCAGCATTCCTGCTCTGCACACACACACACACACACACACACACACACACACAGCCCGAGAGTGTGTGTGTGTGTTGTGTGTGTGAGAGAGAGAGAGACAGACACAGAGGGGGAGAGAGAGACAGACAGACAGGCAGAGAGAGAGAAAGAGAGAGAGAGAGAGAGAGAGAGAGAGAGAGAGAGAACACAACACACAACACACACACACACACACACACCTGTGCTATAAAACACAAGCATGTGAGGAATGTCAGGATGCATGAATGGACAAGTTCTGAAAGTTGGAGAATGAGTTGGAAAGTTTGATTTTAAAAAGGAAAAATTAATAAAATGGAAAGAAGATACCTTAAAAATAAACAAGTGTTTGCCAAGACAAATAAGACTGACAGACAGAAAAACGTGCAGGAGAATTGGGAAAGTATGTGTGAGCAAGAGTGTGAATGTGTGTCCTGCTCTGTGATTGGCCGAAGACTGATTGAAAATGTGTCTCTGTTTCAGGGCCAGACTAAACTCTATTGTTAGACTGTAAGTCATATATACCATATTTACAGCAACATAAGCGCACATTTTTTTCCTCAATTGTAGACACTCATAAACCTTATGGTGGCGTGGGACCAGACAGAGACGACAAATAAAATCTCAGGCAGATAAATAGTCAAAGTGCTTGTTAGCTATAGCAATTACTATTTTTAAGATGTCTTCTTTTTTTTTGTTAGATAGATAGATAGTTGAATAGATAGATAGATAGATAGATAGATAGATAGATGGATGGATGGATGGATGGATGGATGGATGGATGGATATAGATTTTCAGACAGACATACAGAAAGACAGATGGAGAGACAGACCGACAGATCAATAGATTGATTGATGGATTTTCAGACACAGAGTGATTGATTTTTAGACAGACAGACTGATTTATTGATTTTTTGACACACAGACAGACTGATTGATTTTCAGACAGACAGATTGGAGAGACAGACAGATTTTCAGACAGACAGACTGATTTACTGATTTTCTGACACACAGACAGACTGATTGATTGATTTTCAGACAGACAGACTGGAGAGATGGACAGACAGACAGATCAATAGATGGATTTTCAGACGGATAGGTTGATTGATTTTCAGACAGACAGATTGGAGACAGACAGAGACAGAACACACTCTGCCTGATGATTGTCTACATGAATAGTTCATTAAGGAAGCGTTCAGCTACAGAATAAAAGAGCATCTGTGTTGTAGTAACTAGTTGTGATGGACTGAGGGAAGGAGGCTGGAGATCATCAGGTCTGGCTGTCTTATCATCACACACATCAGACTCGGGGCTATCTCTACACACACCACGCCGCGATGATGTCATTAGATGCATCCCCACTTCCTGTCTGTCACGTTCACGTTCACGTTCAGAGAGTGAGGAGAGATGTTAACCTTAACTCTAACCTTACAGGATTCTGTGAAATCACATTAGTTGCCAAAAATATCAATTTTATCAATATCAATCAATTATCTTCTCATTTTTGTTTTTTCATAATTCTGATTTTTTTGTGCGTTTAAGTGATTTTTATGTTACTCCTGGCTCTGGTTTCAAGTGGGGGTGGGCTTTACTCTAATTGGCTGGTGAGAATGTTACTGGAACACGAAATTAACACTTCAATTTGTAGTTCATTATATAGTGATGAATTAAAACTGTGGTGAATGACACTGGTGTTTCACTTCCTGCTCAACTACTGCCAATCACAATTTCACCTGCCAATCAAAGGCCCGCCCCCACGTGAAACTTGTATCAAACGTCCAGACGCAAAAATCTGAAACAAAATAAAGTTTTAAAAGAAAAGGTGAAGATTGCAAGCAAAAAATTAAAAGCCAAAGGAAAATGTTTTTTAAAACGGGGAGAAGAATGACGACGGGCTCATCGCTGTCTTTTACAACAATAGTTCCCTTCTGTTTTCATTCATGGTCATTCATCAAAATACAGGATCAAGTTTGCAGATGATTTTGTTCTGCGCTGGTTCCCGAGTTTGTATTTGCTAAAAAAAACATCCCAGCGCCTAAAAACACACACTGGTGCGGTGAGACATTTGTTTGTACAAGAGTAATTAAAACGCATCCGTCCATTTTTCTATTTTTCTGAAGCCAATCCCAGCAACTGCGGCTCGGGAGGCGGGACACACCATATGTTGGTGATCGAATCACAGAGCAGGACACACACACACACACACACACCTATGAACAACTTTCCAAACTCTTATTCTCTTGCATGTTTCTGCGCTAAGGAAGGAAACCGGAGACCCAGAGGAAACCCACGCAAGCATGAGTCTCAAAGCTGTGAGGCTCACTAGATTCACAACTAGTTGACTAATTTAACTACCGGTAAATTAGTCTGCACTTGTTTTCATCATACGTTTTAGACGCATGTCCTTTCATTCTAGCACTGTACTTTCTATCTATCTATACATCACTAAAACATTTAGATGTACACAATGTACGACCCTACTTAACAAAATAAATAACGATAATGACAAACCGATAAATATTACAATCAACAAAAATAAACATTATAAAACTGTATAAAAAGTGCTAATCAGTTCGTGTCATCTTCGAGCTTTTTGTAAACAATTTGTAATCAGGAAGGCGACAGAATGTGTAATTAGTAGACAACTTGGTTATCACAAACGTAAATGTAACGAGAAACCTAACAGAGCTTGGGGTTAGTTACAATGTAACGACACGTCAGTGTTGCAAACGCACAAGCTGATAGCTCCGTTTCACTGTTGCAGTAGAACTCTGTTTCCCAGAAGCCTCTCTGATGGACTTTCTCCTCTGTGTTTTCTCCTGAATCTGATCTGTGCTTGTTCTAGAACATCGACGTGACCAACTTCAGCAGCAGCTGGAGCGACGGCCTGGCCTTCTGTGCCCTGCTCCACACCTACCTGCCCGCCCACATCCCTTACCCACAGCTCGCCAGCCACGACAAGGTCAAACCTCCTCTACACCTGTGTCTTTCATCACATCAACTACTTCCTGTGCTTTTAGTCTCTTGTTAAACCAAGCTAGTTACATACAAGAGTCAAGTCTGTCTGTCTGTCTCTCTCTTTATCTATCTGTCTGTCTATTTCTCTCTCTCTCTCCGTCTGTCTAACTTTCTCTGTCTGTCTGCCTGTCTCTCTCTCTATCATCTATTTACCTAGCTCTCGTTCTCTCTATCTGTCTGTCTAACTTTCTCTATCACTCTCTATCTGTCTGCCTCTCTCTCTCTCTCTCTCTCTCTGTCTATCTATCTCTATCTGTCTGTCTAACTTTCTCTCTCTCCCTCTTAATCTATCATTCTCTCTCTCTCTATCTATCTATTTTGTGATAGTTATATCTATTTCTCTCTCTCTATCTGTCTAAATCTCTCTCTCTATCTAACTTTCTCTTTTTCTGTCTATCTATCTCTCTCTCTCTATCTGTCTGTCTAACTTTCTCTCTCTCCCTCTTAATCTATCATTCTCTCTCTCTCTCTATCTATCTATTTTGTGATAGTTATATCTATTTCTCTCTCTCTATCTGTCTAAATCTCTCTCTCTATCTAACTTTCTCTTTTTCTGTCTATCTATCTATCTATCTATCTCTATCTGTCTGTCTAACTTTCTCTCTCCCTCTTAATCTATCATTCTCTCTCTCTCTATCTATCTATTTTGTGATAGTTATATCTATTTCTCTCTCTCTATCTGTCTAAATCTCTCTCTCTATCTAACTTTCTCTTTTTCTGTCTATCTATCTATCTCTATCTGTCTGTCTAACTTTCTCTCTCTCCCTCTTTATCTATCATTCTCTCTCTCTCTCTATTTTGTGATAGTTATATCTATTTATCTCTCTCTATCTGTCGAACTCTCTCTCTCCATCTATCCTTCTATCTATCTATGATAATGAAAGGCTCAAACCCGTGACAGCTGCTCTCAGCTGTATTTACGTGACAAGAAACAGACATTTTGGATGTGTTTGATGTTGAAACGCTGGTGAATCTTGTCATCAGTCTGGTTGTGTGCTCTACGACACGTCTCACACACAGGTCCAATGTTCCGCCGCCGCGCTAGTCACTGGTACGCACCGCGCGAGCGAGCCTAGTGACAAATCGCCGCCATGAGTGTAATAGTGATTACAGGAGGAGATGGCGTGGTGAATTATTCACTAGGCTGCGCGGCGGTGTTGTTAATGTCAGGTCTAGAGAAGACTTCATCACGCCGCTGACGCCGAAAATAACGAGAAACCAGCTCTAGTCGAAAATAAAGCAAGACCACGCTGTGTGTTTTCTTCCCGTAGGGCCGGAATCTCAGCCTAGCGTTCCAGGCCGCCGAGAGCGTCGGCATCAAGCCATCTCTGGTGGGTACGCCATCTATCTGTCTATACGTCTGTCTGTCCATATCTATCCATCCGTCCATCTGTCCTGTCTATATATCTGTCTACACGTCTGTCTGTCCCTTTCTATCTAGCTAGCTTGTCTATACATCGGTCTACACTTGTCTGTCAGTATCTATCTATCTGTCCATCCGTCCATCTATCCTGTCTATATATCTGTCTACACGTCTGTCTGTCCCTATCTATCTAGCTTGTCTATACGTCGGTCTACACTTCTGTCTCTCAGTATCTATCTATCTATCTGTCCGTCCGTCCATCGATCCCTCTATCCTGTCTATACGTCTGTCTGTCCCTATCTATCTATCTTTCTAACAGAAGTCACTGCTGTTACGCTGGCGAAAAACGATTGTGTCGTGAAACATGCGTAGCTTATAAATACAGCGGCGGGTGGGCGGGGCCTAACACACTCACCTCACTCTCCCCCAGCGAGGCGTGCGGACCCCCGCTCCATGCCACTGACAGCATCCCTGTACAACTCATGTTTATCCTAATCACGCTTCATTCCGAGATCAGTCATACAACAGTAAAAACGGAATCGTCATTCTTTCCAAACCGAGGAAACTGGACAGGAAATGGTTCGTAAAACATGTCGTAAAGCTGCTCGTAAAATGTATTTTCTATCAAAACAGCCAATGAATGAGCCACTGGTGGGAAAAACCTCCATAATGTGTTTTTTGTGTGAATAATTGCACGGTATAATTAGTTCATTATGTTAGTGCATCACCACTGCTCAAAAAACATGTGATTGGTGGAAAAAGAAATGATTGCCCCCCCCATCTCTTTCTCTCTCTCTGTGTGTGTCTGTCTGTCTGCCTGTCTCTCTCTCTCTGTCAGTCTGTTTTTCTCTGTCTCTCTTACTTCACACCCTCTCTTCCTCCCATTTTCTCGCTTTCTCTCACTCTCTCTGTCTTTCTCTCTCTTCTCTCCCTATTTGTCTGTCTATCTCTGTCTCTCTTTCTCATTTTTCCTTTCTTTCTGTCTTTTCCTCCCATTTTCTCTTTCTCTCTCTCTCTCTTCCTCCCTCCCTCTCCCTCCATCTCTGTGTTTATATTTCTCTCTCTCACTTTATCTCAGTCTCTTTTGAACTCTCTCTTTTTCTGTCTGTCGCTCTCTCTTCCCCCTTTCTCGATCGTCCTCTCTCTTTCCTTTTTTCCACAACTGTTTTCTTAATCTCTCTCTCTCTTTCTTTGTTTCTTTCAGTTCTCTCTCTTAAAGACTAAAATCATATTGAATCTGAAAAGTGTGAAAATTAATAAAAGGAAAATGATAATTATGGATGGTTGAAAAAGATGAATGGAAGGCTGGATGGAGTGAAAGTGAGTCGGCATTTACTGCCAAGCTACTGCTGGTTTTTCACATGGTGCGATCCTGCTGCGATCCAGAACCAATACTGACACAGAATCTCTGCTGATTATGATAATGATAATATGATAAAGAAGATGATAATGATTGACAGCAGCTCAAACTACCACCGCTGGACCACTTCTGCCACCAACATTTCTATAGTGGACGATTTACCCGTCTTACTCAAGCACAATTGAACTGTAGAAGCTTCCAGTCTGGGATTGGAATCAGCAACCTTCCAGTCACAAGTCCAACTCCCAGCCACTCGAGTATTTAGAGATTAGATTCTGCTAGAGATGATTTTGTATTCCGTGAGAAGACGTGTGGGAAACATTTGCTCTGTGATCTTCTCGCCGCGCTTTTATAAATAATTCACGATTCTAGTGAGCTTCGCTTTCCATCCTCCTCTCGCTCCAGCATCTTTCCCAGAAACGCAGGTGCTGCTTTACAGCTTCCGCTCTTCTGAAGACGCATTCGTACAATACAGACGCTTCTTTTTTAATCTGTAAGTTATTACTGTGTTTTTCAGTCTAAGGCCAAGTAGTTGTTTTTAATATATAGGTATGTTTAATATGTATATATATATATATATATATACAGTGGTACACCGACTTACGAATGTCCTAGATAACGAAAATCCAGAGTAACAAAATGCATCGCTGCGAAAATGTCTGTCTGTCTTCCTCCCATTTTCTATCTCACTTCCTCTCATTGTCTCTCTTTCTCAATCTCTCTCTTGAAAATGTCATCCCGAGTTCAGAAATTTTTTCGCTATACAAAGGAGCTTTTTCTTACCGCTAGCATTCAGGGAGATGAGAGTCCAGACGTGTGTAAAACTGTTTTTTAATCTTCTTTATACGTCAAATAAACTAAAAACAACAGAAACACTAGTTAGTTTCAGGGATATTGTTTCCGAAATAATAATAATAATAATAATAATAATAATAATAATAATAATATGAGTATTTGTAAGGCGCTTTTCACAGTTTTCACTGTCTCAAAACGCACATGTAAATATGTAAGATAATTGTTGCTTTTTATTCATTTGATCGTCAGGTTGTTGATGTTATCACTGTGACTATGACAAGACCAAGAAATATAAAATAAGCTTGTCTTCTCCCAGAATGGCAATGTTTTTTTTTTCTCTCACGTAGAGCTGTCATCTTGAAATGACGTTGTGCAAATCCCACAATGTTGCACAACGTAATTTCAAGATGGCGGTCACTGTTCATGCGAGATCGTCGCTGTATCATTATATACTGTTCTTTTATAAACACCTGCAAAAGGGCCAACCAAACAACTGCTGCGTTACAGGTTTTTATTACATTTATTACTAATATTTTATCATAAATAAAACTATTTTGTCTGAATTTATCAAGACCTGGCACGTATTAGATGAATTTGATGTAAAATCCGGCTCAGCTAACGACAGATATTCGCAGAACGAAACAACTCACGGGACAGATTAATGTGGTAAGTCGACGTACCACTGTATATTAATTCCCCTCTGTAATATTTGGAGTCTATCTGATCGCATCCAAAACAAGCAATGATGCATGTTTCCCGTGATCAGGAGATTCTCCAGCTAAACGTTGAGCACAACACAACTACTACTAAACTACTACTACGACCGTAGTCGCCTCGCCGCAAATCTGCTGAGGAAGAGAGGAGTGAAGGCGTCCGACGGGCTGTTTTAAAATGACCTGTAAATGTTTAATGACTGGCAGGATTCGGCCCGCGGACTGCCATCTGAAGATTATCAGACACGACAGAACGAACAGTCCAGCGCTTTCCGAAGCAGCTCGCTCGAGGACTGGGCTTTACACCGACACTCGTTTGGATGAATGTGGAGTGGAGGAAGATTGAGAGTGAGACGTGATGGTGCTAGCGCTGGGCGATATGAGTGGATATTCATATTCAACGATATTTTCAACGGTATCAGAATTATATCGCGGTTGGGAGGGCATTACATTTTAGTAGACCTTAATTACATTATTTGTACACAAAATCTGTATTGTAACTTTATTTTTTTTTAAATTGATTTTGAATTTAACATATTGAATTTTTAATACTGTATGTCTTTTAAAAGTAGTAGCCCTGGCGTTTATTCGAAAAATGAGATAGAGATAAAGAGACAGACAGAAAGAGACAGAGAGAGAGAGAGACAGACAAAAAGAGACGGAGAGAGAGAGAGACAGACAGAGAGAGAGAGACAGAGAGAAAGAGTTTACGTTGTAACGCTTTCTTTCTTTCTTGTCTCCCCCTTTCACATGACAGAGCGCAAGTCTGTATCTGAAAGTCGCGTGAAACAAACATTTACAAACGACTTTGATAAAAAAAAAAATCAGTCTTTACGGTTCTCTCTGTGTCGCCGCTCTTAAAGACACAGTACACAGACATCGGCTGTGATCTATTAATTCAGCCTGTTACAACGCTTTCTGTGTTCCATTAGCAATGTCTTTGTGTCGTCATTAAAAGTTGTAACGAAACAAACGTGTTATACTGTATTAAAGTCTTTACATACATGTATAAAAATGTAATTGATGAATGTGACTGTATATACGGTATTGCAAAACCCATATCGTCCAAAACTCAATACCAGTTTTCACGTGAATACCGGTTTAAACATCTAGACTGTGACTCCAGAGAAGCTGCTTGTGTGTGGCAGGACGTGAGTGACCTGATGCAGACGGAGAGGCCGGACTGGCAGAGTGTCATGCAGTACGTCTCGCTGATCTACAAGTACTTTGAGACATAGCTGAGGACCGGAAGAGAAGAACAAGGAAGTTCAGCACACACACACACACACACACACACTGATGAATAATGCAGCCGTCATCCAGCACGCTTTCCCCGCATTTACACTTGTTCCAAAGTACCCCAACAAATTAAATGTCAACAAATTAACATTTAATAATTAATAATCCACGCCGAGAGCCGAAAATTTGAAATCCATCTAATTCGTGCCATGGCTTCATCAATTCAGACAAAAAAAAAACGTTATAAATGAAAAATATTGGTAAAAAATGTCATAAAAACATGTCCCGTAGCAGTTGTTTAGTATGCCCTTTGGCAGATGTTTATAAAGGTACGGTTACCGCCATCTTGAAATGATGTGCAAATCCCTGAGATCTCCGTAATTTCGCGAGAACGATGACGTCAATTCAAATACATTACAACAGTCTCAAAGCGCATAGGTGCCTAAAAGATCATTAAAACCGGTCCTTGAATGAAAATTGGTTCAAAGATATATAAAAAGAATTACAAAAGATAAAAAGATTTTTTCTGTACCTCATTACTTTTAAGTTCAAGTTCAAGTTTATTTATATAGCGCTTTTCTTAGTTCAAGACCAACGCAAAGAGTAATACATGTTATTTTATTGCTGTCTGACAACATGATGTTCAGGGTTGAATCTTTAAAATAAAATTTTAAAAAAATCCTGAATTGGTAAAGAATCAAGATCTTTATTCTAAGCAAAATAAATAAATACATCTCTCAGCTCTCCTATCAGCTGCAAAAGAATTGCCATAAACTCAAATTTCTTACTTTTTCATCTCAGAACTGAGTTAAAAGGAAGATTAGTAAATTTAAAACTTCTTTAAATTTTGACGTTTTTTTTTAATCTCTGAATTAAAGTCATAAAGTCAGCACTGTATGGAAATATCATGATTTCCAGATGGCGGCTCTTCGGGAGAGAATGAAAATCATTCTGTGAGAATAGAAGCTTATTTTATATTTTGGAAGCAAAATCTCTAAAACTATTTTTTTTATTATTATTATTATTATTATTAAACGACATAATCTGGATTTTCATCTCCCTGCACGCTAGCAGTAAGAAAAAGATTTGTATGGTGAAAATATTATTGAACTCGAGACAAAATTTTCACGGTGACACATTTTGTTACATGGGATTTTCGTTATCTACGACATTCGTAAGTCGGGGTACCACTGTATTTAAATACTAACATGGTAATGTTAGTGATCATGGTTTCTGTTTTGTGTAACATTTTGTGAAGTTTAAGCGTGAAAGCTCACACTAACACTATTTTAACAATTTTGTTATTTTATTGAGATTTTAAGATGAGATTTGTCGTGAGATTTCCCTGTCGGACATCCGTTACGAGGCCTAAAGAATCTCTGGCAGAAACGTCTTCCATGCCAAACGATTGCAAAGACATTTCAGATTTCGTTTTCTTCAGCGTTTGAAATTTTCTCAAAAACCATGAGACGGTGAGACGATCTCTTCTTTTAAATGGATTTGCTGTTGATGCTTTTATTTTTATTGAAAATTTTATTGAAATAGCTGAATATTTGGCCCGTGCTCTATTGGACGCCTTTGTCCATTTGTGGTTTGTTGTCAATAATAAATATAATATTTTGTCAACGTACATATGTCTTATTATGAACGTTTCTTTGTTTTTTCGTGCAAGACTGAGCGCCACAGGAGAAGCCAGTGTGATTTACGAAGGAATGGAGCGACCGGCTTTATATAGGGGTGTGAAAGTCACAGGGCAGGAGCTTTATGGCTTTGGTGAAAGGAAAAAAAAAAAGTAAAATCAGCATGTTAACGCAGCAAAACAGATGTGTGTGTGTGTGTGTGTGTGTACAGGCATTTAGGTCAAAACGGGGCCCAAAATGCCATGCTTTCATACTAAAGAGCCTTATGGTCACTTGTGGGCATCCACAACTTTGAAGCCTGTTTGAAGGTCAAGATAGTATTTTAGATGGTATTGAGGGGTGGGAGGGCGGCGTATTGTTTAGCTGGAGTCGGCAATGTAAATGACTTGGTGGCCATTCCGTAAAAGATGGCGTACTTTTAAAACCTACTGAGCCACCAGATCGCTGCATCCATGGGCCCGATGGGGCCAGTAAAACTAACGCCTCGATTTGTTTCCTGTTAAATCGTCTCTGTAACACGTTATGTGATCCCGACCACCTTACAGATGCAGCTGGTTTATGCTCTTGCACTTGGACGGTAAATGTTCTTTAAACGTGTCATAAGGCTATACTAAGACTTAAAAAATGTCATAAGGCTATACTAAGATTTTCCATAAAGAAATACTAAGACATGACAGAATTTTGTCATAAAGCTTTACTAAAAGATTTTAAAAATTGTCACTCTATACTAAAACATTTTGGCTACATTCATAAGGCTACACTAAGACAGCCTGCAATACTAAGACATAACAAATGTTGACATAAGGCTATGCTAAGACAAAAAATGTATACAAGTTTTGACTTAAAATTCGATTTTTTTATACTAAGACTAAGTTCCTGGCTGTGTTTTGCCACAGGAGATACTCGCTGAGTATGACGCCTTTGTTTTGGGATGAGGTCGAGTAGTAGGGCTGTGCTCTCTTCCCTCTCCCGAGCTTTACTCTGTTCCCGACAGACACTGGGCTTCTCTTGAAGAGTGACGTCTCGCGGAGTCTCAACACAACACCTCGCACCAGGTGAGAGGTGTTCTCCGTCGACCCTGGCGAGGGTCCGCCACGCACGGGTCGAGAGCCAACGGTTCCTTGGTTGCCCCGGTGGAGGTGAGTGCTATTACCCTCCGGGCTAGGCCCACCTCTAGATGCTGTGGAAGACCCACTGACTGCTCCTCGGCTAGATGCGCCGGAGGGCTCTTTTCGGTAGGATGCTGCCCTGGATGTGCCTGTTGTATTATCCCATAGTCAGGTAACTGACTGACGTCGAAGTGACCTGACTATGAAAGGGAACGTCTATGGTTATGAATAGGTCAGGGAACGAGACGTGGATGTGCCGCTGGAAGTCTGCGTTTGCCTGACCGGCTTCAATCAGGTACTAAAGGTAATGTGCATGATGCCTGCACCGCCTTTTATACCAGCTGGTACAGGTCAAAGGTGACATGCAAATTCACGCAGCCATGAACTTGACCAAATCATTGGCCGGTTGTAAAGATTTGAGGCACGAATGGCTCGCCATCCGATATCCCCGTAGTCAGGTAACTGACGGACGTCGAAGTGACCTGACTATGAAAGGGAACAATGACATAAGGCTACGACAAAAAGTGACATAAGGCTATCCCAAGACATAATGTTATAAGGCATACAAATTTTTGACATAAGGGTATATACTAAGACATTAAAAAATTTGACGTAAAGGTATACTAAGACAAAAAAAAAATGTTGCATAAGGCTATACTAAGACATAAAACAATGACATAAGAATATACTTAGACATAAAAAAATGACATAAGGCTATCCCAAGACAATGTTATTGACATAAGGCTAGTCTAAGACACAAAAAAATTACATAAGGCTATACTAAGACATTAAAAATGTGACATAAGGCTATACTAAGACATAAAACAATCCCCCCTGACATAAGGCTATCCTAAGACATAATGTTATAAGGCATAACAATTTTTGATACAAGGATATACTAAGACATAAAATAATTGACTTAAAGCTATACTAAGACATACATTTGACAAAAGGCTATTCTAAGGCATAAATTATTCCACATAAGGCTATACTAAGGCATAAAAAAAATCTGACTAAAGGCTATACTAACACCCACAATAATTTGACATAAGGCTATACTAAGACCTAAAAAAATGTGACAATGCTATACTAATACTAATGCTATACAAATTTTTGACTTAAGACTGTACCAAGACATAAAAAAGTTGACATAAGGCTATACTAAGACATAATGCAGAACCAGCCGCAGGGGGTTTTGAACCAGCAACCTCTCAAACACACAGTTCTGTTCTCTACCACTGGACCCCAAGTATAAATATCTAAAAACCTTTTGTCATAAGGCTATCCTAAGACATAAAACAATTGTCATAAGGAACTAATAACACATGAAAAAATTGTCATAAGACAATACTACAATATATAAAACAATTGACATAAGACTATACTAAGACCTAAAAATTTTTGACATAAGGCTATACTAAGACATTAAAGAAATGACATAAGGCTATACTAAGACATAATGCAGAACCATCTGCAGGGGGGTTTGAACCAGCAACCTCTCAAACACACAGTTCTGTTCTCTACCGCTGGATCACAACAGCAGCTCAAACTTCACGTCTAAAATACCTTTTTGTCATACATACTAAGACATTGAAACACTTTGAAAAATTGCCATAACACATTAATAAGACATAAAAAGTATTGACCTAAGGCTACACATAGACATACAAAAAAGTTGTCATTAGGCTAAGATGTACACAAAAAAATGTATCACAAGGCTATACAAAGACACAAAACACGTTTTGTCACAAGGCTATACTAAGACATACAAAATTTGGCATAAGGCTATACTAAGACATGGAAAAGTTGTCATATACTGAGACATAAAATGTTGACATAAGGCTATACTAAAACATAACATTTTTTTTGACACAAACAACAACAAAATTTGGCATAAAGCTATTCTAAGACCTAAAAAATATTTTGACAAAAGGCAATACTGAGACATGGAAAAAAAAGTCATAAGGCTATACTGAGACATAAAATGTTGACATAAGGCTATACTATGCTACATAAAACTTTTTTCAATTTTTTTGGGATCAATACTCGACGCTTCAACCTGGACCAGTGATTTAGATAGTTGGGCCAGTCCACTTTAAAAGACACTGGCCCAGGGGGACACCCCTCATTTGTCAATAATGGTTCCTCACTGTAATATAACCGCATGTGTGTGTGTGTGTGTGTGTGTGTGTGTGTGTGTGTGTGTGTTACAACACATATATGTAATGCTTTAGGAGTTTCACAATATATCCACTCAAACAGAGTCTTACAAACACACTCGGACAATCTGATTTCTTTGTCCAGAGAGATCTTTGGTTTAGACTGTTAAAGATAATCGATGACGACATATCTGTAAAGATAAATGCCTGATTCTACTGTTAAAAATTCACCTTCGGTAAGACGTGCGAATACAAACTGTGCCCATTCAAATCCAGCGGATAACGAGATTGTTCTGTCGCGTCGGCTTCTCCAAACCGCTTTCATAAGTTTGAATTGACTCATTTTCTTCGCTGGCCCGACTTTGCGTTACAGTTGTACATATTTTCGTGTTTGGTGTACAATTTACTACTAAAGATCCACCTCCTGACTGGTCTGCGCGCGCGGAAAGACCGCCGTGCGGGTGGGGCGTGGCCACGCGCTGTGACGCGCGCCCCAGACGGTGGCGGTGCGTGTTTTCTCACAGTTTTCCCTGCACGAGCTGCGTGAAATGCCATGCGTGTCGCTCCGAGTGCGTCAGACGCACTTTAGCACCGCAAAGCCCGAGAGAGAGAGAGAGACCTCAACTTCTAGTCTGCAGGAAGGGGAGTGAGTGCGCGCGCGCTCCCCGCGTCACTTGCAACTTTCTGTGTTTTGATTAGATTGTGATTGCTCGCGTCTGCCGCGCACTGACCTACGCGTTGTTTGCGCATCAACAGATGGCCGTGTCGGCGAAGCAGAAAGTTGGAGTATCCGCGGAGTATCATCGCCGCCTGCCTCACAGAGTGACACGTCTGTTCGCGGCATCGTAACTCCTGCTTGTGCTCGCGATGGATTCGCTCTACATCGCCATCGAGCTGATGATCGCCGTCGTGTCCATCGCCGGTAACGTGCTCGTGTGCTGGGCTGTGGCCATCAACTCCACTCTGAAGAACGCCACCAACTACTTTCTGGTGTCGCTGGCCGTGGCGGATATTCTGGTGGGCTGCCTCGCCATCCCCTTCGCCATCACCATCAGCATCGGTCTGCGCTCGGACTTCTACGGATGCCTGTTCCTGGCCTGTTTTGTCCTGGTACTGACCCAGAGTTCGATTTTTAGCCTTCTGGCGGTGGCCATCGACAGATATCTGGCAGTGAAGATTCCTCTGAGGTGAGCGCGCGCTTCCTTCCTTCCCGCCCGATCACGCAACGCGGTGACGTTTCCGAGCGCGCGCACGGACATTTCTGGTTAAATTACCGGGCACCGGAAAGGCAGTTATTTTAAGTCCCTTGAAATACGGAATCGTGCCGTATTTCAGATTGTATTTGCGCGTCCCGTTTTGAATCGTCCCGTATTTTCATCGTCTGGTGTAAACCATCCTTCGCGCATTTTATGAAGATGCTTTCTACTTTTGATTGGGTGATCCTCGACGTCACCGTTAGTTTTATCCCTCTTTTATGGGATCAAGTTAGTTCAAATAAAATTTGACATGGTAATGACAGTGTGATTATTATCAACAAAATAATTGCTAAATATCGGTAAAAATGGCTAGATAGTCGTTACTAGCAGAATACCGTTTTCTACTAGTTAATTATAATATATGTATTTAATATAATTGCGTAAAACCATGTCAACAACTGAAATCACAGTGAAAGGACTGGCTAAAATCAAACTTGATCTCATTTGGTCTGGTTTTCACACACAAATTGCAATTTGTAAAAATTCTGTAAAACAAAGTAAGTGGATCACAATACAATGTAGTACAGTATTACGATTTGCTTGTTCAGGCCAAACAGACACACAATAATTAATTAATTAATTATATAATATATACCGTATGTAGAACATAATGCCCATGTGTAAAGAAAATTAACAAGTAAACTGCAACTTTCTATATTTTTGGTTAAATTATAAATAGACTATATAAAAACTGTGCTAATCGCCCTGCCTCCTTCGTCACGCCCACCAAAATCGGCATGCAGTCTGCGTCCCATATTTTTGGGTATTTAAAGTGATCAAACGGACTTCAGCCGTTGTCGTACTGTAAAACACTTTAATCTACCCTAATTTGCGCACGATTCAGGTTTGTGTTCACATGAGGATTGTGCTCGTTGATGAAGGCAACTAATCTGATTAGGATTAGGAAAGAATGGTCAACAGTGAGAATATTAAGTTCTGAGTTTGTATTCTGAAACCAACTTTCACAACTTTACAGGTGGACGGAAATGTCTAGTTTTAATTCCAGCCTGACAGAGAACCGAGAACACCTCATTTGTCGTCAATAATACTTGAAGCGAAGAATTGATGGAGTGGTAGTGAAGCATTACAGATCAAGGTATTGATTGTTTTAAACAGCGGAGAGAAAATCACTCTGCGCATTCGAGCGCGTGGCCTTGTGCCCCGCAGATGACGATAGGTGCATTTTTAAAACGTCTTTCTTTTTTCACCGCGTTTTTTCTCTGTGCTTGGCACCTGCTGTTCACCAAAGAGTCAAGGCCGTCGTCCATCCAAACCGGCTTCATTGACACTGGGCAGAGATCTGTGGCCTAAAGAGGAAGCAAGACAGCTGGAGAATGGAGGGGTTAGAAGGAGAATGCTCCATGGAACAGAACCTAGAGAGGCTGAGGGTTAGAGAAAGAGATGGGGGTGGAGGAGCAAGAGAGAGACAGACAGAGAGAGGTGAGGAGCTGAGGGAGAGAGAGCGAGAAAAATATAGATAGGAGGAAGAGAGAGAAAACACGAGATGGATAGATGGATGGATGGATGCTGAGGGAGAGAGAGCGAGAAAAATATAGATGGGAACTGAGTGAGAGTGAGAGAGAAGAGAAAAGGAGAGAGAGAGAGAGAGAGAGAGAGAGAGAGAGAGAGAGAGAGAGAGAGAGACAAGGGGATAAGGAGGAGGGAGAGACGGAGGGGGTGTGAGAGAAAGAGACAAGGAGAGAGATGGAGAGTCTGAGGGAGAGACAGACAGATAGAGACGACCAGTCATAGAGACAGACAAAGAGGGAGGGAGAGAGAGAGAAACACACCCCCACACACGGAAAGAGAGAGAATAAGAGAAAGAGTGAAAGAGAGAGAAAAAATTAGCCACACACACAGAAAGGGAGAGAATAAATGAAAGAGAAACGTGTCAACACACGCAAAAAGAGAAAGAGAGAGACAGACAGAGTGAATAAGAGATAGAGTGACAAAGAGAAGGGCACACAGCCAGCCACACACACACACACACACACACACAGAATAAGAAAGGGAGTGAAATATTGAGAGAGACAGAGAGAGAAACACAGTCACAGAAAGAGAGAGAAAGTGAGACACACACAGAGAGAGAGACAGAAAGAAATAGAGAGAGACAGATAGACAGAAAGAGAGAGAGAGAGAGAGAGAGAGAGAGAGAGAGAGAGAGACTAATCTTCTCTACTCATGTTGCCAGAAGAGTGTTGGCATTGACAGAAAAAATGTTAAAGCTGAAAGAAGTGCCTGACAAAAGCGGTCTATTCACTCGGAGCTAAACGCAGTGACGTGTCACACACACACACACACACACACACACACACACACACACACACACACACACACACACACACACACCGCTCAATATTCTCTGGGCATGTTGCTAGCTTCTGAACTGGTCTGATCAGACGTTTGTGCTGGTGGTTCTTACTAGTGTGACGTGATCATGCTGTAATAATCAGGTCATGTCCGGATGCAACAATGTAAAAAACACACACACTAATGCAACAAAATATAGCTCCATGTGCATCTGAATTAACCCATTATTTACAGTTAATCTGGATTAAAACACTGAAACTTGTAACATAGTTGAACTACTGAATTATGCTAAACTACTATAGTAAACACACTAATGTAAGTGTAAATACTGTTGATTGTTAGATGTTTATTTTGTGACATTTCCATTTGTAAACAACATCGTAAAACATCAAGATATTCTAAACTTCAGCTTCTCATAGAACGTCATATCTAAAAGTTTTTAATCTTGTTAACAAGAATCAAATTGCATGTGTAAACAAACAAGATAAACATTTACAAAACACCGCGACAGACTTTTCAACCTAAATATTGCTAAAAAAAAAACAGACTAAAACATTGAATTTTTAAATAACTTTAAATGACTAAACACAACTTGTCGTCAATAGAAAATATATCCGGTCAAATTACAAAGTTAAACATATGAACATGCTGAAAAAATAAAAATCAATAAAAATGTATTTTCTTATTCTGATTATTAATGGAGTTAGCGGTACAAAATGGATGGATAGGAGAGTCAGATGAAGTTCATTTAACGTGACCTGAAGTGCGTTCTGTGATCTGTGATCGGGACTGCACTGCACGTCTACGGGTCTTTGGGTTAAGGGGGCCAGATTTTCTCAGGGACCGGATTATCTCGGGGGCCTGGTTATCTTGGGGGCCAGATCATCTCAGGGGCAGGGTTATCTTGAGGTCGGTGAATTTGTTATCTCAAAGTTCGGATTGTCACAGGGGCCGTGATATTTTGGGGGTGGTGAATTTGTTATCTCGGGTACCGGGTTACCTCAGGGGTCGGATTATGACAGGGGCCGGGTTATCACAGGGGCCGGGTTTTCTTGGAGTCTGTGTTATCTCGGGTACCGGGTTATCTTGGGGGCCGGATTATCTCGGGGGCGGTAAATTTGTTATCTTGGAGGCCGGATTATCTTGGGGGTCTGGTTATTTCGAGGGAGGGATGGGGTTGAATTGGTTATCTTGGGGGCCAGATTATCACAGGGCCCGGGTTATCACAGGGGCCGGGTTAACTTGGGGTGTGTGTAATCTCGGGGGCGAGGTTATCTCGAGGGTGGTGAGTTTGTTATCTAGAGGGTCGGGTTATCTTGGGGTCTGTGTTATCTCAGGGGCTGGGTTATCTCGGGGGCGGTGAGTTTGTTATCCTCGAGGCCGGATTATCTCGGGGGCCAGATTATCTCAGGTGTCGGATTTTCTCGGGGGCGGTAAATTTGTGGCCCCTGGGCCTCGAGTTTGACACCATATACGCTCTTGAAAAATAGCTTTATTGTTTGGTGACAGAGAGAAATGAATTTTGTGGAAATTAAACTGATATATTAAACTCGCAAACATTCCGTTGACGTTGGCGTGTCCACCTACAGGAAACACAGGGAACTGCAGCTGCATTCATTAATTGTTGTTACACTTTACAACCCAGTCTTAATTTATCAACATTAATCGCGTCACGTCGAGCGTCCCCCGGAAACTGACCCTGTGACCCCAGATCTTTCTCTTCTGCTCCAGGTACAGAGAGCTAGTGACGGGGAAAAGAGCGCGGGAGATCATCGCCATTCTGTGGATCTTGTCGTTCATCATCGGACTGATCCCGTTCGTGGGCTGGAACCGCAGAGACTCGTCCTGCTCCCGAAGCCTGAACAGCTCCAGCCCGACCAACAGCAGCGGGGGGGCGACGGACGCCCCGCACAGCTGCTTCCTGGAATGCTTCTTCGAGAACGTGGTGGACATGAGCTACATGGTGTACTTCAACTTCCTGGGCTGCGTGTTACCGCCGCTGCTCATCATGCTGGGCATCTACGCCAAGATCTTCACGGTGGCGCGACGGCAGCTGCGTCAGATCGAGCTGAAGTGCAGCGTGGGTAACGGTGAGAACCAGCACCACGGCCTGCTGCAGCGGGAGATCCGCGCCGCCAAGTCGCTGTCCATCATCGTGGGACTCTTCGCCTTCTGCTGGCTGCCCGTCCACATCCTCAACTGCCTCACGCTCTTCCACAGCCACCTCAAGAAGCCCGGCGTCATCATGAACATCGCCATCCTCCTCTCCCACGGCAACTCCGCCGTCAACCCCATCATCTACGCCTACCGCATCCGCGAGTTCCGCGTCACCTTCCGCAAGATTCTCAACCGCCACTTCCTGTGCCGGCGGAACGAGCTGTACCGAAGCTCCAACGGCAGCGGCGCCGGCCAGCGGGACCAGATCACGATGACCATCGACCCGCTTCTCTAGTGACCGGGTGTCACCTGCAGAGTTAGATGAGGAGAACACTCGTTCAACCTAAACCACACGGAGCAACTGATCACGGGTCCAGAACGGATCGGGACCTTTGTTCCAGTCTCGTTTAATGATCAGACGGGCCCGTGTCGGGACGCTTCCGGTCTGGGACGCCAACCTCCAGGTCGCACTGGACGGAATAAAGGCGGCTTGTAATCGGAAGCGCTGCGAGTAAAGCCACGTCACGGGACAAAACGTCGCCTTCGTTTCTCCAGTCACACCCAGCGTCCCAGATGACTAGACGTCCGCAGCTACAAAACACTTTTTAAAAGAACTTGCGGGATTTTTCAAGTAAATTGAGCTTATTTTTCTTGATTTAACGAGAGCTTCAGTTTCTACTAGCGATGGCTTTAGACACCCAGATAACCAGCGCTAAAATGAAGCAGCCAAGGTCACGTGACTACAGCCCAAAGACACTGGACCTGGACAGCAGGGGTTGGTTAAATCACTCCGGACCTGATTAGCAATGGTCGTTTAAGTCACACCAGACCTTGTCAGCAGAGGTTGGTTAATTTATGCCGGACCTGGTCAGCAGGGGTCAATTAAGGTGACTCCTGCCTCGTCAGCAGGGGTCAGTTAAGTCACACTGGACCTGGTCAGCAGGGGTTGGTTAAATTATGCCAGACCTGGTCAGCAGGGGTCGGTTGAGTCAGGCCGGTCCTGGTCAACAGGGGTCAGTTAAACCACACCGGACCTGGTCAGCAGGTTAAGTTTGTGCTGGACCTGTTCAGCAGGGGTCAATTAAGTTACACCCGACCTGGTCAGCAGGGGTCAATTAAGTTACACCCGACCTGGTCAGCAGGGGTCAATTAAGGTCGCGTCTGACCTGGTCAGCAGGGGCTGGCTAAGGTCGCGCTGCAGTGACCTGTAGCATCATACATTTTGATGTTGTTTCTGTTGTGGTTTGTGACGCATAAGGGCTAAACGAGAAGAGCGTTCCAGAACCTTCAGGTGGAGACGACCCTGTACCGCACTCTGCTGAAATACACGCGCTTTTCTAAAAGAGAAAAGAGACCTCCACTGATTCGCCTTTACGCCGCAAACACGGTTAGTTACTCTTTTACGCGTGAGAGAAAAGCCCAGTCTTACTTAACACGGACAATCTGTGTGCTCAGTTATTTTGTTAATAAAAGCGGTTTGTAAAAAAAACGTGTGACAGTCTTTCTGAGGTTTTCATGTGCCAGTGCGATGGGAAAAACCGAACACATGCACTCAGTGCAAATAAACAGATGAAGCCGAGTCTGGGCCCAGATCTATTTCCAGCCGAGTGAAGAACCCTGGGAGTTCAGCAGCGCTAACCAGTTAGTGAAGGAAAAATCAGTGTCCGGGCAATTACATAACGAGCTTGTTATATTCTATGTTTTCTACTGAATAAATTCCTCATTGACATTGATTATATACAGTCGCACCCTGACTTACTGTATTTTACCTGTAATCCATCTAATCAGTGCCAGGACTTCATAAATTCAGACAAATTGTTTTATAAATGGTGAAATGTTGGTAATAAATGTAATAAAAACATAGCAGTTGTTTAGTCTGCCCGTTGGCAGGCGTTTATAAAGGCACAGTATGTAATGATACAGCACACAATCTCACATGAACGGTTATGAAGGGTTGAAATGACGTCATGCAAATCCTTGAGATTTCCGTAATCTCACAAGAACGGTGGCAAAGCAACGTGACAAGTTTACGGAAATCACAGGGATTTGCACAACGGTATTTCAAGATGGCTGCACTACAGGAGAGAAATCAAAACATCGTCATTCTGGGCGAAGACAAGCTTCTTTTATATTTCGGAAGAAAGATTTCTGAAACTACTAGTGTTTTTTTTTGTGTTTATTTGTGACGTGTAAAGGAGATTAAACGACTGTTTTACACGCGTCTGGACGCTCATCTCCCTGCACGCTAGCAGTAAGAAAAAGATGCGCTCCTTTCCTATACCCAAAATATAATGACATTTTATCTGAGAAGCATTTCGGAACTCAGGATTTTCGTTATCTAGGACATTCATAAGTCGATGTACCGCTGTATACCCTAAAACCTCTAATAGTTAAACGTTCTATTTTCCAACTCTTCCATCACGGTGACTTAATGCACATCTCATCACGCACAGGATTAGACACATTTATACACATATTTTAACAGTCTTTGTCGGTACGGCAAGCCCTAAAATACACAGTGCGATAAAGTGGTCTGTCACACCTACATATTACCTGTTTAATAGTGGCCTTCTAATAGAGGTTTTATGCTATATACATATATAGATATATATAGCCATTGATTTGTGAGGGGGCGGGGCCATCTCAGCTCATTACCCGCTAATAAAGAGAGACGAGACGGACTAAGCCTCACCTTGAGATTCATATGGATTAGATAAACTGACAATACTGTATTTACTTACACTTACATTTAAAAACAGACATTCTAAACTTTATGTAGACATATGTTTTATGTTTGTGTGATTTATTTATTGTTACAGTTCATTTCCACCTGACAGAGAAGACAAAACACGCTTTAGTTTTTATTATTTATTTATTTTTTATTTTTCAAAAAAACAAAACACAACGTCCGGTTTTTATTAAGAGTGTAACCTAAAAAAACAGGTACTTCAAACTTTCAAATGATGTAAAACACATATTTAAGACCAAAAATGTTTGAGAGTGTTTTATCTCGAAAAAAGTGTGACTTTTTTTTTTTTTAAAAAGTTTACTAAATTATATTACAGGATTTAAACTAGTGTTTATTTAGTGTTGCATTTACATTAATTTATATATTACACCACAAAATCCAATATTACAAGCTTCAGTCATTTAATTGCAATTAATTGCGATTAATTGGAATTAATTTGGATAGAGAAGTGCGATTAATTGGTTAAAAAAAATTTAGCGTTTGACAGCACTAATATATAAACACAGAAATATATAACAGGACAAACATGTAAATATATTCACACATACATACATACACACGTGAAAACATGTAAATGTAAACGCAAAAATGCATGAAATTCTTTTCAAAAACGGGTACAGGCAAAATTGGATGTCTGTGTTTTTAACTAGTCACTTTCTGGATCACTGAGTCACTTCTTTGTATTGGCATTTTTACTCATTGGTGTATTTCTACTCATTTGTAATCCTTATTTCTACTGTATTTTTATTGACTTTGTATCTTCATAGTTTGTTTAGTATTTTATTCATATTTTTATCTTCAAATAAAATCTTATATTTACGGCATTTTATTGTATTTTTTTAATCAAATTTCTTAATGCAGCCCCTAAGTTTAAATGCTGTACGACAAGAGAATACTGTACATTTCACTTCATGTTGGACCATGTAGAATGTGAATGGGGCAATAAAATTTGAATTTGAGTTTATTCTTTATCCCTCTCCCTAAATCGACTGCACACCGACATGTCAATAGCCTTAGTTGTTGAGCACAAAAGCTTCAGACTAAATCGGCTGTCAGTCGCGGGTCAGGCCGGCCAGCATGAGGGTCATGTTCTGATCCGAGACCCTCTCGTGCAGACACAAGCCCAGGGCTTGACTCACGCAGACGGCCAGAAGGTGCTTACACTGCGGAGGAGAGCACAGAGAAGGTTCTAGTCCCCTCAGACGCCACACGCTGTTCAGACCAATGATATGTGGGATGGCGCAGGACTTGTTGGAGGTTCAGCTCCACTGCACTTCCACTCAGACCTCCAGATGTTCAAGGTTATTTATACAGAGCTTTTCTCAGTCTCAGGCCGACGCACGGATGGTATGCGGAATTAGGAAAAAAAAAATCTTTATTATCTTTATCTATAATAAAAGGCCCACAAGCTCAGACTGACCCGCGAACATTATTGATGTTCCTCTGAGACGAACATAACAGGACGGTTAAAAAAAATTGATGTTGATTGTATTAGATCTTAATTAGATGTTATTACATCTGTTACTACCTGTTATTAAAACAACATCTGGACTCCAGAGAAGAGCCGCCATGATTCTAACATGGAGCTGCACGTCTCATGGGTGAATAGCGTACAGTAAACGTACAGTACGGCCGAGGTTTGATACACCGTATTTATGTGAATAGAAGCACTCTTTACAATTTTAAAAGCTCGAAAAATTGGGTGGTGCTTATGCGCATATTTCAAATATGCGTGTACATACAAGAGGCCATTTTTCCACATTTCAATCGCAAAAAAAATGGAAATATATCTTCTTTTTATATGTAATACACAAATTAAAACTTAGACGACTGAGATGTTAATGTTAAAACATTACCCTGCCAGGAAAAATGCAAAAAAAAAAAAACACAGAAAAGCCGTGAAACGCAACTGCGTAAAGACAGGAAATGTAACACTATTTAATATCTATTATTCGAGTCAACGAAATCGGAATGAAATATGTGGAATAAATTTAAGTTTTTATTCAAAACTGTTTTAGGTGAAATATGTGGATTACATTTAAAAATTGGGAATTGAGAAATTGGAATTTCTGAGGTTTGTCACTGCATTTCTATTTTAGTTTGATTTCAATATAAAAACTATACAACTAAATGTGAGGCATTAAAAAAAACACGAAAGCGGAAAACAGAAAAACGAGAGACTGTGAGCGGACGAGGATGAATGTGAAAGCAGGATGTTACCTCACCATCAGACTTTCGTTTCTTCTGAGGACCGAGAAAGAGAAGGCCGGACACGGGCAGTAGAGACAGGAAGTGAAGCACGTGTACACGCGTCCGGATCCGCCCAGCACCTGACAGCCAATCACAAACAGTCAAGCTCAAACACACACACGAGCAACACCCAGTTATAGAGGAATATGTTTTTCTTCCAACAAACATATAAAACAACTATTTGCTATGAGCAAAATACATTTTGCATAGTGATAGAATTTTGCATAAAAATTGAATCGACAGAATTGTAAAAATTGAGCTAGCAAATCATACATGGCTTATAGAGTAAATCGCACACTTATTCCCCAAACAATGGTCAGAAAATGACAGTGTCGTCGGAAAAAAAAACGTTCATCTCATTTGCAATTGGTGTTTTTTTTCTTCAACAAATTGTGATTTTCCCAGAAAGGCAGCGGATCAGGAAGTCAATAGCGTCGATCAATTGCAAGGATCAATAGCGAACGTGAAGCCCACCCATCCGTCACACCCCCAACACTCAGAGTGGACCATGACCTTTGACCTTCGTCAAACACACACATATTCACATCTTCTGACTCGTGGTGACAGCACGTGGACCTCTACGTTCCCCATGATGGAAGTTCAAACCTACATTTAAGAACTGTTCATTAGTGGTCCTCGTTGGGGATCAGTCACATTTCCCACCAGAGAAGAACTCACAACAGGCTTATCGAGGTGAATGAATCCTAGTGCAGCCATTACCAGGCGGCTCTGATAAATGGATGAGTTCCGTGGATGAGTCAGAAGGATCTTCACCAGCTTGTGAGAGGCGGTGGGCAAACTGAATCTGCTGAGGGTCTCAGATGAAGGAGTGAATCCCACCGACCACTGACATTCCACGACAACCAGCTCAACAACTCAACTCTACTTAAACAGGTTGGAAAATGACCAGGCAAGATCATCTGTCTTCTAGCTCCATCAGCATTTCACATCTCAGAAGTTGCCACGGCAAAAAGTGTTGACAAGCCAAAAAAAAATCTCAAAATCAGATAATAAATTCTGTTTTATGTTTTCTTGCAAGATAAATGAACCATCTTGGAATTACGATCTTGAAATTAGGCTCAAGTTGCATGTTTCCAGAAAGTAGGACTTGTTTCAAGCCGTCTTACCAACTGGCAGGTAATTTTACTCGATTTAACTTTTTTTTTTACTCATTTTATTTAATGTAGAAATTTACCGGGAATTTCCCCACCCGTTGTGTGGAAAACACATTGCACCTGACGTGCTAAAATGGATTTATCATGTTGCCGTGGTCTTAGACTCTCGTATCGGACGCCACAAAAGAGTTAAAACTGTGAAAAGCGCCCTACAAATACTCATTATTATTATTATTATTATTATTATTATTATATAAAAGAGCAGTTATAGCAAAAATGGCGGCGAACAGAATGGAAGTTCCGGCGGACGCAGTGCCAGACACAAGTCTTTGCATAGGAAGTATTCAAATGTATTATTTACGGAAAATTAGGTAAGACGTGTCGTTAGGACGTTAGGACACAAAAGATATGCTTATCTTTAGTAATAACATATGTAATATCTCCAACAAAAAATCATGCAAAAAAAAAAAAGAAATCGATGCTTCATTTTTACACGTATTGCTCTCCTAAAAGCTCAACTAGCAAATCAAATTTTAAAAAGAATGCAGTAATTTCAGACTCTGGTCTCTAGAGGTTAATGTCCTCTACATTTAACCCTCCAGTGACACACACAAACCCGGAGCAGTGGGCAGTCTTATCAAGGACACCCAGCTTGACCGGGATTCAAACCTGCAACATCTGGGTGACAGATCCAGCTCCCAACCACTGAACCACGACTGTCACGTTGTTTGGTACATTTCACATTATGACTTTTGAATCTTAAACTTAAAAATCTTAAACTAAAAACTAAACTAACTGTGGCCACTTTCTCATGGAGGGTGTAGTTTTGTTCAATGTTTTTGGGCTTATGAAGTATCGTATTTACGTGAATATAAGCACCCTTTAATTTTTAAGTCACAAAATAAAAATTCAAAAAAATTATTCTGCCAAATTATGTACATTTTCTCTTTAAAATACAGTTTTTTCTTTATTTAAAGAACCTAACTTATCATGTCGTTTTACTTAGAAATAACAATAATAATAATAATAATAATAATAATAATAATAATAATAACAATAAAAAATAAACTGAATTTCCCCATGAGGGACTAATAAAGGTTCAATTATTATTATTATTATTATTATTATTATTATTATTATTATCTATTCTAGCGATCGAAACTACAACTCCCAGAATGCTTGGCTGTTCACTGGTTCCCATAAGCCTTTTCACTAAAAGAGCAAAGAGTAAAGCTGACTGAGCTCGGTTTTTGTTAGACGTAAATTTTAGGACAGTGTTGTTTTTCTTTTTTCAGCAGACAGAGAGATTTGATTGGTGTTCTTCGTTTTGAACTGTTTTCTTTTTGCTCTGAAGTTTTTGCGTTCTTAAGGTCTCGTTTTCAGGCGCTAGCTGTTAGCCATTAGCGCAGGTCAACGGGATGCAATATGGTCTGTTTAAATATTAATGACTGTATTTAGTTTAATCTTACTTCTTTCAGTGTTATTTAGCCACTGTTACCTGTCGCAACGTTTCAAATGTTTCTTTATTTCTGTTATTGAGCTATTAAAAACTGATATGCAAGTCTGCCTCCAGAACCATTATTAAAGAAATGAGCGCTTATATTTACGTGCATTTGAAATCGGCGATTAAAAGCACCACGCAAGTTTTTGAGCCGTTCAATTTCGCCAACACCAATAATACTGGATTTATGGCAAGAAAAATCAATTTTCACAATCAACACTTTTGAAAAATTAATATTGCGTATGGATTTACCAGATGTAAAGCACAAATTATTTCCCACGGTGACGTGAATTTAGGATTATCCAGCAGATCGAGCTCTAATGGTAGTTATCCATAAATAAAACACTCTTCCACTGGTATTTTTTAATTCGCTGGCCAAACAAACCAAACGTGATCGGTTTAATCACACATTAGTTCTGATTCTTTTATTGATCAGCCGATCGTGATTCAGCCATCACTGAATTAATATGGAATCAGATGAGCGCCGAAAATATCAAACATAAATTTCTAAGAAACAAACAAAAATGCTTCACGTGAGAACGTGATGTAAAGTGTAATAACAACTGACGTTTTAGCGGTTATTTTCTCTAAAAATAAAGTTCACATAAATGATCACGTTTTATCGGTTACTTTCTCTAATAATAATAATAAAGGCTTTATTATCAACCAGTAAGAGTGAAGTGGCTCAGGCATTTTACATTGCTGGAACACTGAGCACTGTAATAACAGAATCAGGAGCGCAACAAAAAACAATGTGGCTGCTTGACCGTCTTTTTCGATGATGCGCCCGGTTTGACCGCAGTCAACAGCGCGGGATATTCCTCGGCACATTGTTTTCAAATGTTTCTTGATAATGTTGATGCCGCGTGACGTGCCCACGCGATGAAGAGATGCCACAGATCTTAAGAATCTTAAGGCTTAAGAATATAAGCCACAGATGAGGAAATGTAATTTTAACAAGTCTAATTATGACATTTTAAAACGCAAAGCAGACATAGATTTGTTTTAAATAGAAAACTTATTTATTAATTTTTTTATGTAAAAAAAAAAAAAACTTCAAATATCAAATACAAATATTTAAATAATAGTAACATGTTAAATAACTTCATATTTCTGTTCATAAACCACTGCTTTTTTATTTTGGAAAAAAAAATTATTCAAAAATACCCCCTTTCGGGCCAAAAGTTGACCGGTCGGTGAAGTAGCGCACGTTGCCGTTGCATTTCTCAGAGTAGAAATACAGATCTGGAAAGAGTGTGTGTGTTCTGACTGACTTAAACTGAATCTCGACTAACCAATTTGAAGGATTTTATATATTTACATTTCAATACGGAGCAGAGGTGTGCCGTGACATGACGAACGGACGCATTAGTGTTGGGAAAGAGAGACTGGTGCAGTGTGTGATGAAGTTACTCGAGTCGTAGTTCAAACCGAAAATAGATTGGCAATTGAAAAAGGCTGTTGAAATGGCGCTCAGAGTTTCGTGTACCAACATCAGCATTTCGCAAACAGCACTAGACTGGAAGTCACAGGGCTAAACGTGGAACTCTCCTTGGCACGCGTCGCACACTCTTTCAAAGCGCCCGGGGCTGTGCGGGAAGATGTGGTGAAAGCGATTAGAGTCAGAGAGCCAAGCTGGTGGAACAGACAGACATAAAAGATGAAATAAAAGATGGTTTCAAACTAGAAGGTCTGGAGTCGTTCAAAAAAAACGTTCAGAGAAACAGGTGAAACAACGAGACACGGCGCTAACAAGGAAGCATCCGGGAGGTGTGGTTCTCATTTTTCAGGCACAACATAAAAAAAAAAAAAAAAAAACTATTCTGGCTAAATTACGTACATTTTTGTCTTTATTTAACAAAGTTGTTCATTTCAATAACTCGTTTCAGTTCAATGTCGTTTAAAAAAAAAAAAAAAGGACCTATTCTAGCGATCAGAACTACAACTCTCATAATGCTTTGCAGCTCACTGGTTCCCATGAGCCTTTGCACTAAACGAGCAAAGAGTAAAGCTGACTGAGCTCGGTTTACATAGGACTTAAATATTAGAATGGTCATGTTTTTCTCCGTGTAGCGGACAGAGCCATTTGATTGGCGTTCTTCGTTTTGAACTATTTTCTTTCTGCGCCAATGCTTTTGCGTTCATGGATTCGTTTTCAGGTGCTAGCCGTTAGCACAGATTGACCGAATGCGATGTCTCTGTTCAAATATTAATGATTCAATTTAATCTTACTTTTCTAGTGTTATTTAGTCACTGTTAAGTGTCATGGCATCACCGGAGAGTTAATATCAGCAGTTAAAACAAACTGGCGGATCCGACTGCGAGATTAAACCAAGCTTCTCTGGCCAGACCTCCAGTGATTGGATCAGATTTGCGCCCAAAAGGGGCATATTTCCATGAAACAAATAAAAATACTACACATTTTCGCTTTTGACACTAGTTTCACATGGGGCCGGCCCTTACTCTGATTGGCTGGTGAGAATGTGATTGGCAGTGGTTGACAGGAAGCTCTTTTATTTATAAAGTTGTATACAATAAACTGTAATAAAAGCGTTGTTTTTGCATAACTTTGCTAGATTACTGTTCTGGCAGACGACTTCAGAATGAGACATGTTTGCCTCTACACATCAAAATATTTTAAAACGGTGCGAAGAGAAAGTCCCGAAAGGCGTCTTGTGAATAAAATGTATTTCATATTTAATGTAATAATAATAATAACAATATTACGTATGAACAAACAAATAAATACTTGAGGAATGAACCTCCCGCACTTACTAGTCGACCGTTGTCAATCCCATTCTCACAAGCCAATCAGAGTAAGGCCCGCCTCCAAAGTCCAACCGCAAAAAAAAAGGAAACTATTTAATATTAAAATAAACTGAAATGCACAAATAAAGACAAAAAAATGTGAAGTTTGAAACCCAAAGATAAACAAACGATGAATTTTCGTTTGTTTCTGATATTTTTGACACTAATCTGACCACTTAATCTTTAATTACTTACTAATCTGATTTATTACTAATATGACACAAGGGAGAGATGACTTCCGGTGGATACAAGTTACAAGCTAAATCTATTTGCAAAAAAAAAACATTTCTCAACATAAATTTCAGTTTCATTTGCACGTGTTTGATTGTAACGGCTGCGAGCGTAAATCACGTGTGTGTGTGTGTGTGTGTGTGAATAGGAAAGACAGCCCCGTCTCGCTCAAGCGCAGTTACACACCTCACCGTCGAGAAGCCGAAGGTAATGAGCGTTTCTCCTGAAGACGACGACATCGACCTCTCGGACAGACTACAACAACTCAAACCTAACCTTTCAAAATACCAACATTGTTTTGCACCAAACCAAGCAGCATTCTCTCCATAGCAAGAGATAGATATAAAATATCTCACCTTATTAAAGAAAATCTGATGGGAAGAGAAGAACAAAATAAACTGCTTTTCCAAAGACCACAAGCCATTAATGTCACTTACACCAGAAGCGAATCGGTCCACTTTCGTAAGACAAACGTTCGTATTCACAAAATAGACATTTTTGAATAAGAATAATTAATAGTTCAATATTGTTGTCTTTTTTATAAGCACTATAGACTAAGTGTTTTGGTTCAATATTAACTTACAGTAATTCTAAACGTTTATGGTTCAATTACTGTACGTTAATATTCTCTTAAAAATACCATTTTTTCTTTATTTAACAAACCTAAATTGTGACTCGTATAATTTTACTTGAATAATAGATTAGATAATAGATAGAATAGATTCTAGTGGTCAGGACCAACATCCTTTGCTCTCCAGTCAGAGTCCACACATGTGCTGAGCAGTTGTTTCAAGCTCAGGCCTTTTTCAAGCTCTGTATATTTGACGCCGTGTGAAGAGGAAGGATTATTATCCTCTGTGCATCGACCCAGCGTTTTGATTGTGTCTGTTCCTTGAAATTTTTTTACTCCTTGCCCATGTTCTTCATTTTCGACAGTTTCGACTCTTCCTGCGATGACACAACGGACTCGTTTGTAGCCGGTTGCGCTAAGCTAAGCGGCCGTGGTTTGTAGTCTCTGTTTGTTGTAATATATATATTTGTACTGTATTTAGTCATCCAGTGTTCTTTTGTCCCTGTAAAGTGTCTCGGCGTGTCTAATATTTCTTTATTTCTGTGATTGAGCCCAATAAAAGTTTATACTGCAAGCACGTCTGCTTACAAACCATCGTTATTTAGACGCATTAGATGCATAAAGACTAATGATTCTGTGAGTCTGTTTATGTGTGATTGTTTATGTGGATTTGAAATACGAAAAATATGCGCTCATATACGTGCATATTTGAAATCGGCAATTATAAGCACCCCACAAGTTTTTGAGCAATGGAATTTTGAAAAAAGGGGTGTTAATATTTGTGTAAATACGGAATTAATGTCACCCACACACACCACACACAGGGAAAAATCCTGTTTGACATTTACATCAGCTAAGCTACAACTACAACTTTAGCAGCATCAAGACGGAGCCAATATTGTGGTGTCGGGCCGAAAGCTGCAGTGTTAATAAAGACGGAGGTGGAGGTCACGCAGCCGCAGGCCGAAACGTTATTAAGCGCCGCTGATTTTAATACACTATGACAATCACAATGACATATTAATGAGCCAGTGGAATTAACCGGAAGCGTTTGCTGCCGCTGCAGGAACAACCACATGATCGTCGATGGAGCAGAAATGCAAATTCCGGAATAAAATACGCACTGTGTTTGATGTAGAAGAATTCTAAACTGTCATTGGAAGAGAAAAAAACAAAAAAGAAACAAAAAAAGGATATCTCCACGTAAATTCACATCACCTCTCGCCCAATAAAAAGAAACATAAATTACGTTATTGCACATGTATGGTACATTCTTGCAGCCATTATTGGACGTGGGTCAGACTGTGTGTCCGGTAGAGTTCAGCTCAGACACGGCCCGTTCACTAGAATTTCGACTTTTTTTTTTTCTTTTACCAATTATTCAAGAAAAAAACAAAAAACCAAAGTCAAAAATTAGGCTAGTTAAAGAAAGAAAAAAAATTGTATTTGTAGTAGAAAGTGTATGTAAATGAAGCAAAAATGTAAAAAAAAAACAAAAACAAATAAAAAAAGGTTAATTTGTGCATAAAAAATATTAATTCTTAAAAATAACAATTAATTTGCGTAAACACTGTACTTATTTTTCTTCTTTAAACAAACCTAACTTGTGACTTGTATCACATCAATGTCGTTTAATGGATAATAGATCTAGTAAACGGAACAAATTGTGTTTAATGTTTCTGAATTTCTGTTATTCAGCCAATAAAAGCACATGTAAAGAAAGAAAAGAGGACACAACATGTTTCCCTTTATATGTGATCGATCCTGACTTAAAACATGGAAACTTGAAAGTTTCTATAAATTTATATAAAATAATATATTATATTATATATCAGTTTATATATATACATATTTTATATTATTGTGTATTATTTTGTATTCTATTATTAAATATTATATTAATATAATATATAAATGATATATTAATCTAATTTAAAATATCATATTATATTTTATTTTATTATATTATATATTAGTTTATTATATATATTATACTGTATTGTTTTGTATTAAATAATTGAATATTATATTAATATAATATAATAAATTATATACCATATTTTCCGGACTATAAGCCGCTACTTTTTTCATAGGATTTGAACCATGCGGCTTATACAAAGGTGCGGCTATTCTGCAAATTTTTTTCCACCACTAGGGATAGGGTTAGGGTTTTTATAAGTTTTAATCAGCAAAGTTTCTGGTGTTAAAATACAAGTTAGGAAAGGATCTATTTAGTTACATACATGTACAATTACAATTCAAAATTGTTCTGCATTGTCCTGTAGTAAATACAGTGAACCCTGGTTTGCGGTAGATAAGTTCCAAGCCCGACCGCGATAGGTGAAAATCCGCATTTACATATTTATTTAACACTTATTCAGACTTTTAAAACACTTTTTTTCCACATAGTATTCTTAACAAAGTAATGTTAACAAACGTCTCAGTACAAAAATCACAGGAACAGATGTAATAACGTAATAATGGCAAGTAATAATGGCAAAAAAAAACGAAAGATTGTTAAGCAGTATGTACTAAAGATTTTAGATACATACAGTACAATGAATGTCAAGCAATAAAACAGTAAGTGTTTTATTGTTTTATGCATCAGTAAAAAAAAACTAAAAATTATCATGCTACCAATACTATAAAATGTCATACATTCATTCATTTAACGAATGCTTATATGCGCGGGATATGCCTCGCGGTCTTGCACAAATATTTCGATATATTTCATTTATAATTTCTGCATACCGAATTAAAAAAATCAGCCAAGCTGTGAATCCGCAAACATATGTAATAAAGAAAAAAAATCTAATCCAAAAACATACAAATCTGTGGCTTGCAAAACGTGTTCCCTGTCAGGTAATGTTGTCCCCAGTAGTGTCAAGTGAACAACTGGAAAGGCAACTTTTTTTAATAGAGTGGATGCGGCTTATATGCAGGTGCGACTTGTTTATGGTTTTTTCCTTTTTTTTTTTTTTTGAAAATACAAGGTGCGGCTTATAGTCCAGAAAATACGGTAATATAATTTAATATATATAATATAATTAATGTCATAATTATATGTATATATAAATTAAATCTATTTAAGTGCATATTTGAAATATGCACATTTAAGCACCACCCTAGTGTTTAAGCTAAAGTTGGGAGAAAAAAGGTGCTTATATTCATATAAATACAGTAAATACGGTGTTTAACTCTGTATGACGCTGACGGGAACAAGCGGCCAAGCGTCAAAGTGGAATGCTAAAAACACGCCAGATTGCAACCCTGACGGACACGGAGATGAATCATAACGGGGACGGTTGACTTTTACTGAGAAGGAACAAGAGCGTCACAAGACTTACCAGCGCCACCGCACGCCTGTAAAAACACAACTGTGGTTGAAGTAACGGCATGAGAAACAAACCTGAAAAGCCTGGCGACCGCTGGGGGACGAGATGCAGGAGACGGAGCGCCGGTCCACCAGGTCCAGAGCCCGAACAGCACACGGCCCGAACACAAACCGCAACCTGACGCAGCAGAAACAACCACACCGGCCTCACGTCAATCGCATTATCAATATTCATCACACTTAATCAATGACTTTATGAACTGAATGATTCTGGGCGCTAATGACCAGTGAAGTGCTGGAAATTCTGCTGTTTGATTGGCTCTTTTTTAATGCACATTAAGAGGTGGCTGAGTTTTTATTTTTTGGAACAACTTATTGTTCGTGGAAAAAGAAGAATCGTTAGATTGACAAAAAAAAAGTAGTTGATAGATCAGTAGATGCAATGAAAAAAAATAATCGATAGATTAATCGCACAGAAAATAATCGTTAGCTGCAGCCCTAGAACATTCCACGACAGAGTGTTAAAAAAAAAAATCATAAAAGGCTCAGAACTCGGAATGACAATTTGAGGTTCCATTTGAATTCCATAGCAATTTTAAACAGTCTGAGAGAACCGAAGAGATGAGCGTCATCACAAGACACCGAACCTCGTGCTGGCCGTAAAGAATATTTCAGGAGGAATGCGATTCCCACAGGAATGACAGCGGCTCAGCACTTCCTGTGCCTGTCATTGTGGCCAGAATGTACTTTTAAAGTGGCGCTTAATTCAGACAATGACGTCTAGACAGACTGTGTGTATGGGAAAGCCCGTCTGATCCGCATTCACACACAAACACCTTTACAATCAGCAAACTACTGGTAATATTAGCGCAAATTAACCTAAAACATCACGCACTTAGTACACGTAAGAGAGAAGAACAAAGCGCACTCACGCTATCAATAGATCGTCGGGCACTACGGGAGAGAGGAAGAGAACGGTTTACATCTGCATAAAGCTACACACATGCTACAACGACATCAACTGCAATTCAGAAAAAAAACAATAAATGCATCAGTGTATCAACTGGTATTGTTCAAATTGTTAGGAATTCTCAAAACGACAAAGAAACTACAACAGACTATATAAAGAAGAAAACACAATCCCAATTAGAAAGCATGTGTAATGCAAATTAACAATTACAATAATAATATTAATAATATGAATACGGTAGTAATTGAAATGCAATTAAGAAGCCTTCTTAACCTGCATTGCAAACGTTAACGACACAAATAGTATCTGGTTAAAACATTTCTAAGAATTCGTTTAATTTCTTTGTAAACTATCATTGTCACTTTAGTGAAGTCTTTTATGAAAGAGAAACTGGTGCTGGTGCGCCACCGTGAGTCGGAATACAGGAATTGCAGAAAATAGACAAATACTGGTATACTGTAATAATAATAATAATAATAATAATAATAATAATAATAATAATAATAATGAGTATTTGTAGGGCGCTTTTCACAGTTTTAACTGTCTCAAAGCGCACAAGTACTGTACAGTACTTAATTCTAGAAAAATAAATAAGGCAAAGCTAAATTAGTAACAATTAAAATAAAAGCAATAATAATAATATATTTAGTTATTTCCCTAATCAATCTTTCTCGTTGAGGCAAGACTTTAGAAATTTAAGAAAAACGTTTCATTTATTTTCAAACTTTTACACTTGCCAAATCATCTTATAGGCGAACAAAACTTTGCCTACATATTTTGTTATTCCTTTCCATAGATATGTTATCTACATTTGTCAGTGAGTCAACAGTTTGTTTTATAGTACACATTTTATTATTTTTTTTATTATTAAATTACACATTATACTTTCTCTCACTGGTGTGTATTAGTGGTGTACGTTGCGTTGTTTAGATCAGACTTAAGGAGACTGTGTGTGTGTGTGTGTGTGTGTGTGTGTGTGTGTGTGTGTGTGTGTGTGTGTGTGTGTGTGTACTCACCTTCACTGGTCTGTGAGTAAGCTCTATGCAAATCTTTCAGCAGCTGCTGTGCAACAGGAAGTAGACCAGAACCCATCACACACCTGAACAACACACACACACACACACACACACACACACACACACACACACACACACACTGCCTTGAGATGCTCTGATAGTCTGAAAAAAGAACATGTTTTCGTCACTCACTATGTTTAAAAAGTTGAACACCATTTGGAACTTTTACTCAGTGACGCGTGTAAACAACAGCAACACGCGACACCGCGTTCAACAAAGAACGATTAGTAGCCACATGTTTACTATCCTAATGACATTTGTCCGAATTTCAGAACAAATTTGCTTTAATGTGTTACTTTAATGTATACTACAGCATTCGTAAGTAACATAATTCGTTTTATTACCTTTCCCAATTATAGTCGCCATTTCATCGAAGTATGTGGCATAAAAATATTTCCTGGTAAATTACAACTATAAAGGAAAAGTCAGATATATATGAATGATACGCCGACTTTATGTTGTGCAATTTACCGGGCGTCAGGCTTCCCGCGTCACCGGAAATAAAGGCGCAGATCCGCAGAACTGCATTGTGGGATTTGAAGTTAAACGGTGCGAGGATCGAGAGAAAATGCGGCAATTTCAAATTAAGCATAAGAAAAAAAAGCGGAGGTGTGTGTGGGTGTGCAATTCCGAGGCAGTGGTGGAAACGCATTCACGAATGCGTTGCAGTATTTTAAGGCGATGAATTGTTTGGTTGAAATAATTGTTGCGCAAAAGAATTGGCTTTGTCACAATTAAAGCACAAACTGACGTGATTAAATGCTCAGTGACGTGATAAAAAAAACCCTTGGGTGCTCCTCAATTCTTTATTTGTGCGTCCTCGCGTCCTTTCCTAGCTCCTTTCCTAGCTCCTTGGCTCCACCCCTCTAGGATGCTGGAGAAGAAGAGAGGCCGCCAGGTCGGAGCAATCGAATCAAGCGAAATGACGTGTCCTCGTTTCCTACCGCGTCACTTCAAAGCGTCGTCAATTAATTAGTGGGAAAAATATCAAACGTAAACGTACTACGCTTTCCTCCACCTGCAGGAAAGCGCTGGTCCGCATTGTGAAAACAGCGGAGAAGATCTCTAGAACTCTACAACACCCGCCTCACCCGAAAAGCAGTCCGCATTGCCACGGACCCCGCTCAGCATCTCACCGCTTCCTTAGTCTACTGCCGTCAGGAAGAAAACGGAAAAGTCTGCCGGCCAGAAGCAACAGACTGCGGGACAGCTTCATCCATCAAGCCGTTCGGAAGCTGCACTCACTTACCACACCATCCTCCACACCCTCTAACGAACACTTGGCCACTTTCTTCCAACTTTTTGCACAGATCTGTTGCACTATGTTGGTACTTTCCTTAAATTGCACATTTTTATCTGTAACTGCGAATCGCACAACATTTTTTGTACAACTTTGTGTACTTGTAAATTTCACATTTTTGTACTACTTGTATTTTTGTAAAAGTGCATGTATAATCTGTAAAGAGCGTGGATGAGTAGAGAAAGCAATTTCGACTCTCTGCATGTGTGCAGCAGAGTGGACAATAAAGCTGACTTTGACTTTGACTACTAAGTGTAAAGTAATAGAAGCATTCCTGATCCTAAGTAAACCAACCCAATGTATCCACAATACTTACCGCACAAAGGTTCCTTTTTAAAGCAATGAACATAAAGATGAGTTGCGGCATACCAATTTCTCAATTATTCATTTTATTTGAAAAATCGTAATTTAAAACATATCGGTATGTTCCACGAACTGCAATTCCGATCTCACCTATGGACGTATAAATACGCAGCACCACACAGACGAGTCACCGAGTGATAACCAGAGTAACTATACGTTGAAATTAATAGAAAGCATCCAAACGGACTGTGTGATGTGTGTAAAACACCAGAAACAATAAACCATCTAATGGTAAACTGCAGAAGAAAATAACTGATGGAGGAACTAAAGAAAAATAGGATGAAAGTATAGATTTAAGACAAAATGAAGGATAACTCTTCAAATGAGGACAGGATTTTTTAATGCCTGGAGAAAACGAAAGAATACTGAGTGAATGTAAAGAGGAAGTATAAATAAATAAAACAAATAAAAAAAGGTATTGCGACAGAAATGGGCGCAAGCCGCCGTTAAACAACAAATGAAGAAAGAAGAATGTATCTGGTTGTTTTAAGTTATATCATTAGGCCCTTTCACACATACAGACATTCCCGGAAAAATACCGGTATTTTTTGCCTGCACGCACGTATGTGTGAACAGACAAATGCCGGGAAATTCGTTCCGGGAATATTCCGGCACGGATACTAGTAGCGTTCCCATATCTTGCATGCATGGAAAGCACGCCGAAGTTCTGACCGCGCTGACGTCCCCCACTCTGAGCCAATCCGAACATTCTGGCGTGCGGCTCAATTCTCGCGCTAATTTCGCGGGTCTATGTATAATAATAATAATAATAATAATAATAATAATAATAATAATAATAATAATAATAGTAATAATAATTCGGGCGGATGAAGACATTTGTCACCACATTTTCTCTATTCTTCCAGTCTGATGTCTTTTGTCATTTTTGTTTTTTTTACAGTGTCCTTGGGTGTTGAGAAAGGCGCTTGAAATCCAAGCTATCATTATTAGTATTATTAAAGGGACAGTTGACGCCATCTCTGTTTAAAGCGTGTTGCCAGTTGATGATGTCACCAAATTACTGGGATTTTGAAACCACTGTGTGAAAGGTTTTTTTCAGTTAAAATGCAGGAATGGCAGCGCTTGTGTGAACAGTCTTTACCAGTAAAGTCGTTCTGCTATTTTTCCTGCATTTTACCGGCATTGTTGTGTGAAAGGGGTTATCTCATCAAGGACTGTTTTACACTGGTTTTCACACGGGAATACACATGCCACAAAGTATTCAAAAATATGCAAAATAAGTTAAAATTTTAAAATTCTGACATTACAGACTCTGAATATTGTTATACACGCAAAACGTCTCCCGTTCTGGGTGTCTGTATCTCTGGTCATATTATTCTATTTCTGGGTTACGAGGAGCCGAGAAAAGTGATACGCACCCACAAATAAACACACACGCACGCACGCACGCACGCACGCACGCACACACCACACACACACACACACACACACCACACACACACAGACCAACTCATTAACCAGTCAGTTTAATGTTGCCCAATCAGAAATACAAAACAATTGTCTCTTATAGTTTGTATCGTCTTGGGTATAAAAACTCTTGGAAACTAAATCTGGAGCACGTGGTTATAACCAGTAAACATGTATTTTTGCAACTTGTTTTGAGGACAACAATAGTATATATATATATAAATATATATATATATATATAATATATATATATATATATATATATATATATATATATACTAATACTGTAACAATAATAGAAAAACAGTTGAACGCAGATTAACAAGTCTGAACGGAACTGAGGGAGAGGAGGAAGAGTAAGATGAGGATGATGATGATGGGTAAGAGTAAGAAGAGGCGGAGGAGGAAGAGTAAGTGGAGTTCACTGGTCATCCGCGCGTCTCAATGGGCAGTAGAGGCGGGTATGCGCCCAGTCTCCAGTAGCGGAGCAGAAGGGACACACGTATCTCCTGAGGATCGGGCAGAGCACGCGTCCGTCTCGGCTCTTCAGCTTGTGGCTCAGGTAAATCTCCGGAGACTCGCTGTTCTTCCTGCAGAAGCCGCAGCCGTAGCGCATGAAGCGCTTCGTCTGGTGGCTTGAAGAAGGAGAAGCAGAGGAAGAAGCGTTCATCAAGCCCCCGGAGGAGGACGCGGTGCCCACCAACAAGTTGGTGAAGGATGCGGTGCCCATCATCGGATCCCGGATGGAGGGCGCTATGGTGACCCGGTGTGTGCTGGAGGAGGACGCGGAGCTCATCATCAAGCCGGTAGAGGAGGATGTGGTGCTCATCATCAGAGTCCGGGTGGAGGACGTGGTGCTCATGAAGAAGCTGGTGGAAGATGCGGTGGTCCTCAAGCCGCTGGAGGAGGATGCGGTGCTCATCAGATGCCGTGTGGAGGAGGCGGTGGCCATCCAGTCCTCGCCGGGCGGGGCGATGTGACGGTCCACCAGGAGGGAGAGAGTCTGTCGGAGACCCATGTAGTCCCGCCAGATGATGAAGTGTCCATCAGATGACGTCTCCCTGATCTGCAGGTGCGCGGGAAAGTTCTGCATCTCGGTCAGGGTCGCGCGCATGAGCATTTGCAAAACAGTGACCGGTCTGTGACTGCGCGCGTGACCGACGGGGTCAAAAGGTCGCGTGCCCAAGTGGTCTGACTTCTCTCGGAGCTCATTGGACACGCTGCGCTTAATTGACGAGTAAAACTTTTTCCCCGCCCGGAGAAAAAAATGGCGCGTGCACGAGAGCGAGAAGAGCTCCTCCCACCTGCTGCGGCGAGCACGTGGGCGTCTCTAGCCAGTTAACTATGGAATCCGATTAGTGGGAAAAATATCAAACATAAATTACCAATTAACGAACGAAATGCTTCACATTTACGTGTGTTTTTTAATGTTTCGCTTGCAATTACGTTTGATTTTCAAAGAGTAAAGTCGTGAAACCTGGGCCAGAAGTCTAAACGAAAAAAAAGAGAACGAAAAGTACAAAGCGGAAAAAAAAAGTTTCAAACGAAAACGTGAAGATTACAAGCTTACAACAAGCTTAGAACAAGAAAAAAAAAAAAAAAAAAAAAACGTAATTGCAAGCGAAAATTAAAAACCCCAGCTTAAATGTGAAGCACTTTCGCTTGTCTATTAGATTTTACGTTTGATGTTTTTGGCACTAACTAATTCCTTAGTTAAACACCATCAAAACACAACGAGTCTGTAGCCAATGAATGTTTTTATTACAATAGTCAAAAGAATCATTACATGTGAACGTTTGCAATAGTAATACTAAATAACTCCAACACAGAAATGAACTTGTACAACACTTTTTTTTTTTCAAAGTTCTTCCTACTTTTATATTAAAATAACATGTCCTTTGCAAAACAGTGCTCGAGTAGTAAATCTAACGGGCTTTTATAGCAGTTGCTTTTCTTTCTTTCAACTAAGTCAAACGTCTCCAGTAGGGGTAAAATGCTAACAAAATAAGACAACTCCAAAACCAACCGTGTGAAATATGTCTCATTTGACCAGCTGCACATGCACAAAGACGACACGCATCCCGATTCAGCAAAGTACCACCAGATCTCACCGACTGCGAGCAAACACGCCAGGAAAAACAGGCAAATGTCGAGAAAAGACGTTTATTGAGTTTTATGCTAAATTCTAGCAGGCACGTTTGAGTGTGAAAACCTAAAATAAATATAAGTTTGGGGCTAAACACTTCCGGACGGAGAAAGTCCAAGGCTAGTTTAAAAAAACAACAGTAAGAGCGACAGACAACACGACATCTCTTATGAAAAAACCTATTTGCTGTACCTTCACACACACACACACACACACACACACACACACACACACACACACACACACACACACACACACACACGCGCACACTCACTGCTTTTGCATGCACACGACAAGAAAAACTGAACAAAGGAGGACAAGAAAAGCTGACCACACGTTTGAAAAGGTGCAGAGGAATGTCTGCGACGTCAGAAGGCCGGATGGGCATCCCAGCATGCATCAGCAGCAGCGGGACAGTAAACGCCACGTGTGTGTGTGTGTGTGTGTGTGTGTGTGCGCAAGGGAGTATGTTTGTGTTTGACCAGTGTGACAAGTGCAACATCTGGAGCAGCTGATGCTGATGCTCCTCGTCTCCGGCTCCTCACAAGGCGGCGAGCAAGTCACTTCCTTGGAAGTCAGACGTCAGGTGAAAAATAGAGCGTGTTCTTCTTCAACTCTGCGAAGGAGATGGGCGAATGCTGCAGGTAATACAGCAAAACCTGGACCTGTGAGACACAGAAACATCAGCTGTTGATCGAGGATGAAGGGTTGTGGTAAAATATATAAAGAGATATTATGCCAAAACAAACAAAAACATAGTTGTGCTTTATAGTAGCAATTGGAGAAGTGTCGCTGTCTGTCAATATTAGCATTTGTACGATGTAATGTTATGTCGATATAAAACAAATGAACTAAATGCACAAATGATTCGCTCACTTTATTGTTCACGAGTTAAAGATTTGAGTCAAAAATGTGTGCATTTTTTGTAATTAACTGTAATTAGAGGGAATAATGACGATTAATAAACTGATTTTTATTCTTGTACCTCAGTACTCATTTTTTCTTTCCTTTTTTCCCCCCATTAACTGTTATGTAACTTGCTTTTTATAGCAGTTATTACGATATTTTACCATACGTTTTAATAAAACCAGGATTTCAAGCACCAGTAGAAACCCTGTGTGTTAAATCTTGTGTTAAAACTCCACAACTACATCAGTTACTTCTGATTTGAGTGGTGAGTTAATAGACACGGAGTTTAAGCGGTCACGTGTACACATGTTGTGCAAGATCTGATAAACCGAGCAAACTGAGGACTGAGCCATGAAGCCACCAAAAACGATCCAGATAAACTCGGCCGTCGCTATGCTTGCGTAATCACATGAAAACTACTCTGGACTAATAAAGGTTCAATTATTATTATTATTATTATTATTTGGCAATCATGTGACACAAACGCAGACGGGAGAGACAAAATAACATACAGTAGTCAATCTGCAAGAAGACAAGCTTATTTTATTGTTTATCTTGTTAAAAACATTATGTTGTAAAAAAATGTTGTTAAAAAATAGAGAATGTTCTAGGAATATTTGTACTTTTATTACACATATTTAACCCTCCTGTTATGTCAAAGGAACATCAATAATGTCCGTGGGTCAGTTTGACCATGGTGCCTTTTATTATGCATATTAAGTGTCAGAAACCAAAAAGTAGCAGGCGTTACAAATATGTCAACTGAACCATTTTTTGTTTAAATGTAGATTACACTATTAAGACAAGCAGGATAAGTTTCAAAGAATAATTTTAAAGTTAATTTTAACACTGGTCAACATAAACATGTAGTGTGGTTTTACCAATATGTCATCCTAATCATTATAATTTTATATGATGATTACAGCAAATAAGCCAAGCAGGAGACGTTACAAAGTAAAAAAAATACTTTTGATATATATCTTTAAACTTTGAAAATGGGTCACTCAGCATTTATTTTTACTTCAGAATAAAAATATTATATTATAAAAATATTATTATTGGTTTATGATGTATTGGTCAAATACCACAAGTAGACATTACATCCCATAAACGATTTGACAAAATGAACCAAAAAAAAATAAAATAGGGTGAAGCAGTTTCCAATCCTCTTAGAAATGTTCCAAAAAATTGAGAACATGCCAGGAATATTTGTACGTGTATTACACATATGCAATTGAATGTGAATAAATAATAAAGTACAAAGCAGACTGACCTGTGCCATCACATCATGAGACCAGATGTCGGAGGCCAGCGTGACGTGACTCTTACTGCTCTCGGGCTCGGAGGGTCTCAGCAGCGTGGGCCCGAACACCGTGGCCAAGTTATGTAGGGACATCTTATTGAGCGGTTCCTTCTCTGCCACCCTGCAAACACAAAACCCTGAGTGTGAGCAGAGCCGCCAGCAGGTGTCCTCGTATCACCAGTAAACCCAGTGGAAGTTACAACATCCGTTTAGCCCCCATAATTAAAAGAACAGATAGAGAAGGAGCTATGTTTACTCCAGTGCTTGACCTCTACTAACAGTGAGTAGGAGCGCTTGTGTGGGATTACATTTTTCAGAGTTTCAGTGTTTAGGCTTCATGCTTAAAGCCAGCACTTTACAGCACGTTTCTATACATCAGATGAAATAACTAGGGATACACCAAGTTCAAGTTTATTTATATGGCGCTTTTTTTTTTTAGCTCCAGACCAACGCACAATTGCTATGTGGAATTAGGGGAAAAAATTGTCTTTAAAGATAATAAAAGAAAATAAACATGTCCTCTGTTCATCTATGTTCAAAAAACAAAAAATAAATGTTGGCTAATAAAAAAAAAAAAAAAAAAA
>CM051502.1:10059639-10071820 GCA_028031935.1 Paedocypris micromegethes
AAAAAAAAAAAAAAAAAAGACAACTTTTCTGGAAAACTTGCATTTAAGTACACGCCGACTCAGAGTACTCAATAAAAACATGATTATAAATGTACAGGTAACAGCTTTAGTCATATAATTTGACACTAAAAAGTGCTAGTTTTGAATTAGAAATGTTTATTTAAAATGAAAAGCCTGTTGTATACGTCATATCACAGAACCAATAATTATAAAATGTAATGAGTATTTTTTTTCTCAGCTATCTTCTGGTGCTTTAAAAAATGAATACACATTTAGAAACGTTGTTTGTATTTTGTTTGCATTGTTAGATCAAGTATTTAAAATGTCCAACAAATCCAATTTTTTCAATTCCAATTAAACTTCATCATTGATCAGCGCACAGACATCTACTGTAAATACAAATGCAAACGTGCTGCACACCCTCACTGAGATTAGAGGGTTAATTCTTACACAGGTTTCTAGTTTCGTTATCTCCTGTCTGATGTGTCGGTCTGATGTTTCTCTGAAGCGGATTGTGTTAACAGGACAAAACGGGACTTAAAAACACTTCTGTTAATAATGGAAACAGTTCCTAACCTGTCGAAATCCCTTATTCAAGACTGCGTCTCGGTATGTGAAGTGTTTAGCCAAACTTATTGAAATATCGATATTTTTAAATCTCAACGCTATATATCGACATTTCCGGCACCGGTTTCCACTATCGACGGACTTTTAAGTACTTGCAAATACCGTTGCATCCCTAGCAAATTGGTGCATCCCTAGAAATAATCGGTTTTAACCTAAAACTATAATCTGGTGCATGAAATTCTATTACATTTACCTCAAATATGTTCATAGTGTCTACTCGTTTAATTTACAGAAATCATTATTTGATCTCAGATACGATTATGCACATCGCCGACAATATTACGCAATATCGAGGTACGTCGGTTGACTGCAATATTCACAATCATGTCGGAGATAAAATAATTGTTCTTTAAATTGTTCTTTAAACTGGACACTTTAAACATCACTTGAGTCACTTGTATTTTGCACTTTTCACTCTTTAGCTTTCATATTTGTATTAATATTTTATCTTGTATATTTATCCTGTATTTTTGTATTTTTCTCCCTTATTGTATTTTGATCTTATTGCTTTGTACTGTTACCGCCCCCCCCCCCCCCCACACACACACACCCCACCACTATGTTTATACGATTGCAAAATACATTACATTTCACGTTGTTGCAAAATAATTGTGTATGTGACAAATAAAATTTGAATTTGTTCTTGTATACTTTCATATTGCATCAGTATCCGCGTGTGTGTGTGTGTGTGTGAGTGTGCGCTCACCTCTTCAGGTGTTCCAGCAGGGTGAGGAAGGTGATGAGGTTGGGGTCGGGCAGCGAGCGCAGCAGGTGCATCATGCAGTTCTCTTTGGCCGCGGGATCCGACAGAGCTGGAGAAGAGAAGCGCAGCAGCTGATGGCTAATCCTGAACCAAGAGCCAGACGGAGAAAAGTCCTACCGATTCCCTCCATGAAGGCCGGGTAGAGCCGGTCCGTCAGCAACGGTTCGGGCAACTCCCTGAAATATAGCTTCAGCGTCCCGGCGATGGCGTTAATGTCCATGTCGCTCAGCATCACCAGGATGTCTTTGGTATCTGAGGAAAGCCGAGAGACAGAGAGATGAGCTTTTAAGGCCATGATGGACGAATCTAATGACATGACTCATTAGGGTATCAGTCAGGCCTCGGGACAGCATTCTAAGCTCTAAGTGTTGCTTATTCGTTCTAACTTAACCCTAACTTAAACCATGTTATGTTCGTTTCAGAGGAACATCGATAATGTTCGTGGGTCAAATGGTTTTTTATTATGCAAATAAGTGTCAGAAACCAAAAAGTTCCCCAAAACAGTGTATGAGTGTGTGTGTGTGTGTGTGCGTGCATGCGTGTGACACAGCAGTGTATTATGTCTCATTGTTGTAAAGAAACAAACGGTATTTGATCTTTCTGACTCTTTATAGCTTCTATTTAGTCTGAAGGGTCAAATTGACCTGAACATTTTCTTTGCAACACAAACATATGTAGCGGGCGTTACAAATATGTCAACTGAACCATTTTTTGTTTATATGTAGATTAATAATAATAATAATAATACATTTATTTTTAAGCGCCTTTCAAGACACCCAAGGACGCTGAACAGAATAAACAGAGACACAAACAATTAGTCCAAAAAGAGTGGACTTTTTTAGTCCAAAAAAAACAAAAAGTCCAGGGTGAAATTTATAATCCAAAAGCCAGTTTAAAAAGGTGAGTCTTGAGTTGAGCCTTGAAGACGGGAAGAGTGCCCTCTTTCCTCTTTCTAGTGTAGAGATTACACCAACTAAGACAACCAGGAGTAGTTTCAAAGTGAAAAAAAATATTTTTAAGTTTTTTTTTTTTCATTTTCAAACTTTTAACACGAGTCAATTGATCTCTGACCCGAACATAATCTTTAAACATGTAGCGTGATGTTAAATGGTTTTTCCACTTTGTAACTTGTCTTAGTTAGTGTAATCTATGAACAAAAAATGGTTCAGTTGACATATTTGTAACTATATTTGCAATATGTATACATATGTAAAATACAATTGATTCTGAAAAAAATTCTTAGGCCATTGAAACACTGAGCATAGTATTTGTACTTGTATTAGTACTTGTACTTTATTGATTGCGTGAAATTATTGGGACTGCGTGAATTTAAAAGTTGCTTATATTTTTGAAACTCTGTACAAGTACAGAGTAGCCAAAAATACTAAGTAATAATTTAAAAAATATTTACAAAATTTACAAAAATGCCTGAACTTTACTCAAGTACTTTACACTTCTGCTTTTTGGTTTCTGACACTTATAACCAAATATGGCATATATTTTATATGGCATAATAAAAGGCCCCTGGGGTCAAATTGACCGGCGAACATTATTGATGTTGTGATCACTTAGATGTTGTGATCACACGTGGCTAATGTTATTAAAAGCATATATACACATCTGCCTCCGGAACAATTATTTAAAAAATGAAAACAGAACACAACACTGACGCACACAGCTGCATAAAGACGACGCATTTCCACTTATTTGTGACTCGAAATATGGTAAAATGGGCGCTTATATTTACGTGCATATCTGAAATATCCGCCAAGTTTTTCCACATTCAAAAATTGGAAAAAAATGGGGTGCTTATACTCATTTAAACGGTTGCTCATTTAAAATGCTTTTCAGATAGAGTGCTGATAGAGTGACTCTTACACGCTCTGGACGCTGAAGGAAGGATGGAGTCTTCAAGTTCATTTCATACTTTACTCCAAAACCGCCTTAGTAGTGTAAAAAAAGAATGTAAAATTGAAATGTTAAATTTGACAAAAAAAAAAAAAAAAAGGCGGGTTATGTTCTTCCGGGGCCGTGAGACCCTCTGGACAGCGGGAAAGATCAGTGGGGTCAGTCAGTGTGACCTTTCCCACAGCACTGACGCTGCTTTTAGCCCAGACAACCAAATGATGGGAAAGATTCTCTACAAGATAAGGCTGAAATGTTCCGCCAACAGAACTAATTAAAGCGATGCAAAACGAACCAAATCAGCTACTTACACAATTCAATTCAGCTTTATTTATAAAGCATTTTAAAAGCAATAAATGTTGCCTCAAGTGCTGTGCACCACCAATAAAACCATCAAACGTATATAAGATATACACATCCAATTAACCGATTTGGGTTATTGCGTAATGACGACTTTGTTTGGTTTTAGTGGTGTGATGAAATTCGTTGCTTCTCGCGAGATGCCTCCGTTTATTCTCGCCTAGCGAAAATTCGTCACCGCCTTCGCCACATTGTATGGGATAATTATTGTGCCAAAAAGATCCGTCGAGCTCCGAAAAGACTTGAACGTATCTTTGTTCTCACGTGCAAATCTTCTGCTCGAGTACAAATCTTTATTAGACTAATATATCGAAACAATTTTCGATTGAGTTGCACTTGAAGCCAAAATAATTCTACCGTTCTTTGCCAGTTACTGGAAGAGTCATCTTTGTTTAGAAATAGTGCGTTTATTGCCTACGCTTATTGCAACATTTGTGTCGTTTTTTTTTTTAAGCTATTGTAATTTATTGGTGGAAATACTTGATTGGCAATTTTTTGGCAAAATTTTTAGCAAGGTTCACATGTTGGTTATTACCGCATGCAATTAATGAAAATAGAAAGAGTGACATTTCAAGACTATTGAAATACTATACTAATGTTCCCCATATATTGTATCATTTGATCATATAATTTTATAAAAAAAAAAATCCGTCTCGTCCAGTCTCGTAGGATAAGTGTCTTGCCACGCACCTACTTATTATATATGAAAAGGAGAAACTAAAGATTCACAGAACGGTGCTAAGATACAGAAATGTATTTCATGAATATGTTTCTTTAACACAAAAGTATAAATCACTCTTCCACAAGAATTTGACAGTCGAATCCTCCATAGTTTCATCTGAACCTGGCATTGATTAAAAAAAGACTTGTTCAAACAATTCATGTAATTTAACGTAAAACACTGATGTGTTAGCGGACAGTTCAAGTTCAGTGCATTTATAGGTCTCAAACAGTCTCAAAGAACATGTGTGAAGATGTAAAAAAGATTGATGCATTTTATTCATTTGTTCAGGTGTTAAGCTAATGGCTATGACCGGTGAGCAAGCAAATATGCAACAAAAAAAAACCTCTCGGACAGAAAGCGAGGAGAAAACAAAGAGAGAAGTACGGCTCGTGTCTATCGTCTGGATCAGAGCCTGTCTGTTCGACTCGCCTGGTGAAATAAGAATCACAATTTTTTTTGTTTGGAATACAAATCACGATTCTGGAATTAGTTTTTTTTTAAGTTTTCACCCTAAACAGGTCATCAAATAGCAATATAATGAGACATATTACTTACTTCTTTGCTTTAATAGTAATGAAATGTGAGGAAGAACAATGTGATGTAAAATGAATGATGTAAAGATAAAAATCTTTTACATTTTTTATAACCCTTTTTATATCTGCAAAATCTTTCCAGCAGTTTTAGTTTTAGGAACTGTGGTGGTGGGCGGGGCCATCGATGGCTGGGATCTGCTTCGCGATGGGTTCGGTTTGACCAATCAGGAGTCAAAAAAGTCCAGAAACTATTTGAACTCGAGTGGAAGATATTTGCAAGCGAGCATGAAGAAAACTCTTGTGCAAAACTCTTTTTGGCACCAATTTGTTCCCATAAAACCGCTGGAGTGAATTGAATCGAATAAATGCTGGACTAATATCGGCAGGTGGGAGGAGCCCAGATTGCGATCTTTTAACGGTTAATTGTGTAGCTCTACCTGGTGTTGGAGGTCAACGCCATTTTAGACGATAAACATGACTCCGCCCACAACAAAAACACAACTCGTACAAAAACTTCCAGCTCTGCACACGTAGACACACACACTCGTCTCTTACTGGTGTCAAACGCGGCTTTCAGCGCCTGGATGTCCGTAGCCACCCCTGAGATCCTGTAGATGCCCACTTCATCAATGCCCCTCTTCTCCACCTCCTCCATACACTGGCGGACGATGTAAGGCACCTTGGAGCGCTCGCGTCTGAGGAGAGCAGGAGGACGTCAGTTAGGACTGGGCCTTATGAGTGAAAATTCACATCACGATATTTTCTAGTCTGCATATTTTCAAATCTTTATTGTAAGTTTATTCAAAGAAATTAGACGCAGGGGGAAACCTGGATAAGCACCTGCCATTTCGACTCATTTGGATTCCAAGAAAACGCACAAACCTGTTTTGATTTCGTTTGTATTTTTTACTAACTATTTTTACCAACATTTTATTAGTGACAAAGTATGATGAAAACCTACAACATCTACCGGTAACAACTAGTATTACTTAATACATCGCAACGCAAGCGTCCTGAAGCGCGATTGCGGGTCAGCGGGGGAGTAGAGAGGGGGACAATCATACCGAAACACGGATCCAGCAATGTGAGTACACCCTAAAAGAAGTAGCCCTGGCGCTTATTCGAAAAATAAATAGAGAGAGAGAGAGAGAGACAGGAAGAGAAAGACAGACACAGAGAGAGAGAAAGAGAGAGAGACAAAGACAGACACTCAGAGAGAGAGAGAGAGAGAGAGAGAGAGAGAGAGAGAGAGAGAATGGGAGAGTACGACAGAGAGAAAAAGAGAGAGATAGAGAGACAGAGAGAGAGCGAGAAAAAAAGAGAAAGAAAGAGAGAGAGAACGACAGAGAGAAAAAGAGAGAGAGAACGACAGAGAGAGAAAGACTGAGACAGACAGAGAGAGACAGAGAGAGAGAAATAAGAGAGAAAGAAAAAGAGACAGTGAGAGAAAGAGAGAGAGAGAAAGAAAGAGAGAGACAGAGAGAAAGAAAGAAAGAGAGAGAGAGAGAGAGATATAGATACAGAGAGAGAGTGAAAGAGAAATGGAGAGAGAGTTTACGCTGTCACACTAACCCTTTTCTCAGTGTCGCCGCTCTTAAAGACACAGTACACAGACATCGGAGCTGCTCGCGGTCGCGGGTGTGATCTATTAATTCAGCCTGTTGTAACACTTTCTGTGTTTGATTAGCAATGTCTCTGTGTCGTCATTAAAACATGTTCTACTCTATTAAAGTGTTTACATACGTGTATACATATTTAATTCATGTGTGACGGTATCTACGGGATTGCAAAATCCATAACATGCACAACTCAACACAACTTATCACGTTAATACCAGTTTGTGTGTGTGTGTGTGTGTGTGTGTGTGTGTGTGTGTGTTACTCACTTGGTGACCACGCTGATCTTCACTCCGAACACACCGCTCTGCTTCTTCGAAGGAGTTCGCTTCAGACTCAAGTCCCGACTGGTGAACTTCATGGAGAACTCCACTTTAATCTGACAAGAAACCAGACGCCACCAACGTAAACATGGTTAAGCTAAGCTAAGCTAAGCTAAGCTAAGCTAAGCTTGTCCGAGCAATGGGAAGTCTCACCCCGTTCATTTCTATGACGTCCATATTCCAGTTCTTGGACTGGACGGTCTGCGGGTCCAGCTGTGGAGAGAAGGTCAAGGTCAAGTTCAAGTTTATTTATATAGTGCTTTTCTTAGTCCCAGACCAATGCAAAGTCACTATGCTAGGTTATGATTTTGTAATAAAGGTATTTTAAGTTTAAAAAATACGCCAGAAAAACTAATCAGAAAAACAAACAATTACCTTTTCTCTAATATACGTACATGATTTTTCAGGCACAAAATAAAAAATGGTCTGCCTCCAGAACCATTTTATACAGAAAGAAAAGAGGACACAACACACACGCGCAACGCTGCGTAAAGATGACGTAGTAATGTTTATTTGTGATCCTGACTTGATGTGTGGATAAATAGGAGCTTGTATTTACTTACATATTTGATGGACAATATTTAGGCGAATATAAGCACCCCTTTTTTAAAAATGTATATGCTCGAAAAATTGCGCCATGCTTATAATCGGCAATTTCAAACATGCACGTAAATATAAGCACTCATTCTTCCATATTTCAAGTCGGCAACAATCACAAATAAACTGAATCACGTCGTCTTTATCCAGCATTTATTTCTTTAAATAATGCAGACGTGCATATAAGCTTTTATTGTATCTTGTGTTATATTTAAACCGTTATTTTACTATATTGTAGTTATTCATATTGGTTATTCAGTGTGTATATTTTACCGTTATCTCATCTTTCTTTTGGACCAAACGGAGTAGCAATACTAATTTCACTGTAACCCAATACAATGACAATAAATGCATTCTATTCTATTCTATACTATACATTAGAGACGACACTTAACAGTGGCTAAATAACACCAGAAGAAGTAAGATTAAACTAAAAACAATCATTAATATTTGAACAGACAGAATACATTGCATCCGGTTCAAAACGAGGACAATTTGTCTATAAATACAGTATGTGAATATAGGCACTCGCCTTTTTTTGAGCAACTGAAATTGGACAAGGAAGTGCTTACATTTGCGTAAAAACGGTATTTCAATAATAAACGAATTAAAACAATAAGACATTGGCTTATTGGAAAATTATTGATTATGATTTTTTTAGCAATGTGTGCTTGAGCTGAATAATCTCTTAAAGCTCGACAATCAATCAACGACTTACAACTTACGATTCGCGCAAGTGACAGTAAATTTACAGTAAATACAGTCAACTTATTGATTTTAAAGCCTGGAAACACAAGAACTCTATGAATTCACATTAAACATGTTTGGTTTCAATAGGACAAAAAAATCAATAGGACGTCTGTCATGATGCTAGCGGAAACCGATGTTTGTGTGTGTGTGTGTGTGTGTGTGTGATCAGCCAGCACAATCAATGACTGTTAATCTGAACACATTCAGTCCGATCGATCAATCCCCTCAACATTAGATTAGCGGCCAATCAGCATCATTGATGGTGTTTCTACACTAATTGAATCGTTAATCTCAGATTACTGGAATGCAGTGTGATGAGGAAACCAGAGGAAGACTTCAACACAACATCATCTGCTTTTCTGATCAAATCACGTGGCGTCGTGCGTCTGTTCATTCACAAACGCAGCGGTGGAACGGTTTCAGGAATCTGCTGCTGTGGGAACGCTCCAAAACTCTTCCGCTTTTACATGTTAATTACGACCCGGTTTAAACTGCAGTCCGCCACTGTATTTGTTTTTTGTGAAATAAGTATAATTGAATTTTCAAGCACTTTGTTTAAAATTCAAGCATTTTAAGCTTTTTTTAAGGCCTTGAAAACATAAAAATGAAATTCAAGCATTTTGAGCTTTTTTAAGGCCTTGAAAACATATAAATGAAATTCAAGCATTTTGAGCTTTTTTTAAGGCCTTGAAAACATAAAAATGAAATTCAAGCATTTTGAGCTTTTTTAAGGCCTTGAAAACATATAAATGAAATTCAAGCATTTTGAGCTTTTTTTAAGGCCTTGAAAACATAAAAATGAAATTCAAGCATTTTTAGCTTTTTTTAAGGCCTTGAAAACATAAAAATGAAATTCAAGCATTTTCAAGCAGCCGTAGGAACCCTGATATCAGCATCAAGAGTTTGACTTCTTGCTTTCATCGCGCTGCTGAATGGAGAAGTCACACAGTGGATTGTGCGCACGACACGTCCATTTACACCACAGCCAACAACCGACCCAATGGCTGTGGAGAAGAAGGAGCAGCTTTGAGTCCGTCACTGAAGAGCGCGCACGGCCTTACACCGACAGAACAAACTCCATTCATTCCGTTTTTATTGATAAACTATCGTCTCAAGGCGAGAAGAAACCGCTTCCACTGCCGCGCGATCGCCTGAACGAATGCGTATGGTGGTCTCTGCCTTTTAATGCCGTTTCTCCTGGAATGGCCCAGCGATACCAGTAGGTGTGTGTGGTACGTCCTCTTTCCTGCCGCACATTTACTGAATGAACGTAGAGAAGCGCTGGCGTCACACTGGGGCTGAGAGTAAAGCGGAAATGAAGGCTACGCCTGAAAGCGTAAAACTAAAGAAAAGCCTGATTAAATGTGGGGAAAAAATTAGGTTTCAGTTCTTTCAGGTTTATTTGTTTGGTATGAGATTTAGCATTGCTGTAGTAACGTGTGGGATTGTCATCCGCTGATCGCCTTGTCTCTCACTCGCCGTTTGCCGCTCGACCACAAAGTAGAATGTTTTTCATTGAGTCACACAAAACTCGTTTTATACGTAAAATACCTGTTATGTAACATGGTTTTTTTTTTAATTACATTTATTACCAATATTGCAGCAATTATAAAAACATTTTGTCTGAATGTATAGATCTTCAGAATGGATTAGGCATTTTAGGAGGAGAGAGAGAGAGAGAGAGAGAGAGAGAGAGAGAGAGACAGACAGAGAAAGAGAGAGGGAGACAGACAGACGGACAGACAGAGACAAAGAGAGAGACAGACAGACAGAGACAGAGAGAAAAAGAGAGAAAGAGAGAGAGACAGAGAGAGTAAAATAGAAAGAGAGAGAGAGAAAGACAGTAAAAAAGAGAGAGAGAGTAAAATAGAAAGAGAGAGAGCAAAATGCGGTCCACCTAACGAATTTTTCATTTAACATAACAGCTGTCGGCAGGAAGGAGCCACAGCAGCTGCAAGCGGCAACGATGAGGTCCAAGAACAAGAACATCTGCCTCCGTTAAGGGACGAGGACTGAAGGAACGGAGCAAAACCAGGAAACGTCCCTGGTGAAAAGCCACACTGACTGTGGAGTATTTCCGTGGTAACTAAACCAAACACACAGCAGATCATTGATTCCCATGGAAAAGCAGGGTTGTTGAATTGTAAAAATTAAACGTTAAGTCGCTGAATGACTGTAAAGTAAATTGAAGTAAAGTAAAGTTAAAGTTTTTAAACCGATACTAATAAGGAAACTCATTGTCTCTGCCTTGCAAATGTTAAATACAATACATTAGCATATGTAGTCTGAGTGGAGGAGTCAAGTAACAAAGTTTAAATACATAGTTACTCAAGTAGAATTTCAGCTTATTTACACTTTACTTGAGTAATCATTTATCCCCACCTACTTTTTACTTCTCCTTACATTTTTATGCAAATAACTGTACTTTCTACTCCTTGTATTTTAATAATAGCCACATTACACTCATTTAATCTCAGTTTTAGTTCCGTATTGTCATTGATCTAAAAAAAAAAAAACATCCAGAAAAATGGTGCCATCCGGTTAAAAAACAGCTGCTTTTGCGATGTAATGAAGTTGATTGGTTCTGTGTTTAATTGAAGTTATTTCGTGACGTCACTGTAATAAAGATCATTGTTGATCTTTGATGACCATTACAATACTAGTCATCATGTTTTTCACGCTGAAACACACATTATTGATTAGTAGCGCATACATGCTTCTTTAACGTATTTGTAATAAAACGCACATGTTTTTCATGTAATTATAGACCGCAAGTGCAACATTTTAATACAACAATATAGTCCTATACCAGTAAAAGTGTCATTTTTAAAAGCATTTTTCTCCTAGCATTACTTTTACACCATTACCTTAAAAATCCACAGAACTTGAACATACAACAAGGCCCTGATATAAAACACTTCCACGCACGCACACACACACACTAACGCAAAAACACAGCTACGAGCGGCTGGAGGATTCCAACACAAGAGATCAGATTAAAGACCAATCAATCAATCAATCAATCAATCAATCAATCAAGCGTGTGGTGAGACCTTCTGTCGGAGCAGTTTGCTGCGCACGCGACCCCAGAGTCTAGCGCCGCCGCCGTCCACGCGCTCACACAGCGAGATCTGATCACAGTCCGTCATCCCCGAGGAAAAGATCCGCAGCGTCTCCTCAGCTCCGAGCCAGAAACACTCAGCAGCTCACCAGGAAAATTACTTCAGTACGGATCCGTCACCACACGCAACCCTCTCGCCCCACTACTGAAGAGACGGAGGAGAGAGAGAGAGGGAGGGAGGAGTGTGTGTGAGTGAGTGAGTGAGAGAGAGAGAGAGAGAGAGAGAGAGAGAGAGAGAGACAGAGAGAGACAGAGTGGGAGGAGTGTGTGTGTGTGAGAGAGAGGGAGAGAAAAACACGGGAAATGAAGTAGAGAGAGATAGAAACAGAGGGAGTCAGACAGACAGAAAGAGAGCAAGTGAGACAGAGAAAGAGAGTGAGAAAGAAAGAGAGAGAAAAAGAGAGAGGCAGACAGACAGAGAGTGAGTGAGACAGAGAAAGAGAGTGAGATAGAGAGAAAGAGAGCAAGAGAGAGAGAGAGAGAGAATGAGACAGTGAAAGAGAGAGAGAGAGAGATATAGAGTGAGACAGAGAGAATGAGAGAGAAAAAGAGAGACAGATGGAGATATATACACAGAGTGAGACAGAGAGAGAAAGAGAGAGAGACATAGGGAGAGACAGAGAGAGCGCGAGACAAACAGAGAAACAAATAGTGAAAAGAAAGTGAAGTGACAGAAAGAGAGAGATGTGTGTGTGTGTGTGTGTGTGTGTGTGTGTGTGTGAGTGGCAATTTTAAAGTCTGTCTCACTCTCTAAAGTCTCTAATTGCAATTTTGTTAATAACAAAAACAACGAAATATAGCCTAAAAAAACATTGTCTGATTAAGTTAGAAATGTTCGTTTCAGGCAGAAAGAACAGCATAA
>CM051502.1:10075667-10092148 GCA_028031935.1 Paedocypris micromegethes
TGTGTGTGTGTGTGTGTGTGTGTGTGTGTGTGTGCTGACCAGACCGTATAACCAGTTTGATATATCACATCTGTAAATACATTATCACAGACCAGTCTGCGAGAATACGGAAGGTTAGGTGGGCGGGGTAAAGTGGGGTTACAGTCCTTAATGATTTATTACTTAACATGTATTATTTATTTATTTTCTGTTTCTTAGGAGTGCGTGTGTGTGTAACAGAACAAATGATTTCTTAGGAGTGTGTGTGTGTGTGTGTGTGTGTGTGTGTGTGTGTGTGTGTGTGTGTGTGTATTTAGAACATTATTTCATAATATTATTAATTAATTATTATTATTATTTTTTGGAGAGTCTAGTATTTTATTACACAGATTTACAGATGTACTTTAATTGTATTACAGAAGTTAGTTTTGCACCAATGAAGCATATTAAAGCTTGTTCATCCACATATGAGAAGCCAAATTATAATAGTCAATTTAAATTATAATGACTATTATTATGAATATAATATTACTACTACTACTAATAATAATTATTATTATTATTACGTATTATTAATAATATTATATAACTATTATCAATCATAATAGTCAAAAATCATGCACATTGTTCTGTTTTCTTCTAACAAACTGCACCTTCATAAGACTTCATAAGCTTTATGTTTGTTCTGGGACAAATCTAGAGTTTACTATTGTTTTAAAGGTTACTTCTCGTCTTATTTCGGCTAACAATGAAAGCGGAGGGGGTGGGGCGTTCCAGAAGGTGGGAGTGCCCGGAGCCGCTAGACTAAATCTGGTCTCATTCTTGCGAACACAGTGTCTCATCTCATGGAATAAGTGTCTTGTCACACCTCTAGTGTCTAGTCATCGTTGTACGCTGCTGCGGTTTAGTTGTATTATATTGTGATTAGGGCTGTCAAAGTTAACGCGTTAACACATGCGGTTCATTTTTAAATTGTTAATTTGCGTAAATTATTTTTATTGCGCTGACGCTGTTGCGCAAGTGAGAGTAGAGAGTAACAATGAATCGTTTGACGTCCCTAATTGTGATTCTTTCTGTACATTACTGTGATGTTGTTACTTGTTACTGTTCACTATACACTCGCTGTTAAATGTCTACTTTTGCTGCTCTCTGCTGAGTTGCCAAATATTGTTCTAAACAATGACAATAAAGTTCTAAAGTCTATATAAAAGTCTATAAAGCATATGATAACCGAACTGAGATACAGAAGCACGTTTATATCATGTATATACGTCATTAGATATATAATATATAGCTTTCCCAGTAGCTCAGTGAGTAGAGCGCTGGTTTGAAACACCAGATCATGGGTTCTATGCAAATTTGTTGAAATTTTTATATGGTTCTATGACATTTGTTGAATTGTAAAATTGTAATTAAACGTAAGACGCTTTGGATAAAAGCGTCAGCTAAATGACTATAATGTAAAGAACCACAGAAACAGACCGGGATGAGAAATCAATGCAGACGATGGGAAAAAGATTGAAAAGAGTCCGTTAACAAGCAAACATTCAATACAGAGGCTGAAAACACACACACACACACAATGATAAGAAAGTGTCCTCGTGCAGATCTAATAGTCTTATCAGTTTCTCTGCACAAACACACGAGAGAAACAGATTTCAATCAGCAGAGCAATCAATACTGGTGCGTGTGTTGCAGAGGTGTAAAGTACTTGAGTACACTGTAGGGATTTTTGTAAGTTTTGTAAACATACAATATGTAAAAAAAGACGGCAACTGCTTAGCGATAATTTGTTAAAAGAAATGTTTGTTAAATCACGAAACGCTAACGCGGCTATGTTTACGCTTTTCACGACTGTGCAATAACGACACACTTTACTATTAAACCAAAGTACAATAGCCAAACTACTATCATGAATATTACACGATGAACAGAGTATCTGACGTGTGAAGTCCGTCACATTCAGACACAGGCTCATCACAGGAAGTGATCCTTTTGACCAAGATTTCAAACGTCTAAACACACGTTTGAAATAATTTATTTGATGGTCTTTAATAAAACTATCCAGACATTCTGGGAGTTAGATTAAATTAAAATATAAATTAAAATATATTTTTGTATTTCCAGATATTTAGTGTCGTTGTCGTCTTCGCAAAATTGTTTTTGCAGTTTAAATCACTCTTTTACTTTTACTTTTGCACTTGGACGATAAACGTTCTTTTATTATTGATGTTTTTCAACTGTTACTGATTCATTCTGAACAGAGCAAACCAGACACTGCAGGGAAACTATATGACAAAACTGCCCAAAACACTTAAAAATTGCAAACATTTTAAGATTGGATGCAGAATAATTTGTGCAGCTCAGTCTGGGGTTGGAAACACCAGATCATGGGTTAGATTCCCAGGACAAACTGTACAATTTCCACAAATCTTAACACATTATTAATGACATGAAAGTTGCTTTGGATAGAAGTCTAACTGACAGTAGAATGTAAAAAAAAAAATCAAGTCTGTCCTGCTGACACACACTTTAAACCAAACTGTGGCTAAACAAACTATTCTTGAACTGTAGTATCACAACCATAAATCACTACAGTGATTTGAAGCAGTCACCATCATCATTGTCACCACCGTCATCATCACCCCCATTGTCTCCATCATCATCATCATCATCACCGTCATATAATCATCACCATCCGTATCATCACCATCATCACTACCATCATCATCTTTACCACCATCATTATCATCACCATCATCATCACCATCTGTATATAATCTTCTTCATCACCATCATCATCTTCATAGATGAAGAACAGATCCACTCGTCTCCTACCTGCACTTGACCTTTGCCCATGATCTTGTCCACAATCTCGTTGTCGTCCTTGTTCAGCTTGGACTTGTCGTAGCACTTTTCGTAGCACAGGATGCGCAGACACTGAGAGCCCTCGAGCTCGATCTCAAACTCCTGAAAAAGTGAGAGTGACAGAGAGACAGAAACAAAGAGAGAGAGACAGAAACAAAGAGAGAGAGACACACAGAGAGAGTGAGACACACACACACACACACACATAGAGAGAGAGAGAGAGAGAGAGAGAGAGACAGAGAAAAAGAGTGAGACACACAGAGAGAGAGAGAGAGAGAGAGAGACACACACAGGGAGGGAGAGCGATAGAGAGACAGACAGACAGAAAGAGTGAGAGAGACACACACACAACAAGAAAGAGATATATATATAAAGAGACATAGAAAGAAAGAGAGAGAGTGCTGGTCATGGGCTGGTTAGTCAGTGGTTTGTCTGTAGTTGGTCAGTAGTTGGTCGGAGGTAGGTCAGTAATTGGTCAGTGGTTGGAGGTTGGTCAGTAGTTGGTTGGTTGGTTGGTCGGGGGTCGGTCTTTAGTTGGTCGTGGTTGGTCAGTGGTTGGTCAGAGGTTGGTCGGTGGTTGGTCTGTGGTTGGTTAGTAGTTGGTCGGTGGTTGGTCAGTAGTTGGTCGGTGGTTGGTCAGTGGTTGGTCGATGGTCGGTTAGTAGTTGGTGGGTGGTTGGTCAGTAGTTGGTTGTGGTTGGTTGGTCGGAGGTTGGTCGGGGGTCGGTCTTTAGTTGGTCGGTGGTTGGTCAGTGGTTGGTCGGAGGTTGGTTGATGGTTGGTCTGTGGTTGGTTAGTAGTTGGTCGGTGGTTGGTCAGTGGTTGGTCGGTCGGAGGTTGGTTGATGGTTGGTCTGTGGTTGGTTAGTAGTTGGTCGATGGTTGGTCAGTGGTTGGTCGATGGTCGGTTAGTAGTTGGTCTGTGGTTGGTTAGTAGTTGGTCGGTGGTTGGTCAGTGGTTGGTCGATGGTCGGTTAGTAGTTGGTCGGTGGTTGGTCGGTAGTTGGTTGGTTGGTCGGAGGTTGGTCTTTAGTTGGTCGGTGGTTGGTCAGTGGTTGGTCGGAGGTTGGTTGGTGGTTGGTCTGTGGTTGGTTAGTAGTTGGTCGGTGGTTGTTAGTGGTTGGTCGGTGGTTGGTCAGTGGTTGGTCGGGTGGTCTGGTCAGTAGTTGGTTGGTGGTTGGTTGGTCGGAGGTTGGTCGGGGTCGGTCTTTAGTTGGTCTGTGGTTGGTCAGTGGTTGGTCGGTGGTTGGTCTGTGGTTGGTCAGTGGTTGGTCGGTCATAGGTTGGTCGATGGTCGGTCAGTAGTTGGTCAGTGGTTGGTCAATGGTTGGTCAGAGGTTGGTCAGAGGTTGGTTAGTAGTTAGTCGGTGGTTGGTCAGTGGTTGTTCGTTGTTCGGTCAGTAGTTGGTCGGTGGTTGGTCAGTGGTTGGTCGGTAGTTGGTTGGTGGTTGGTCTGTGGTTTGTCAGTAGTTGGTCTGTGGTGGGTCAGTGGTTGGTCGGTCGGAGGTTGGTCAGAGGTTGGTCAGTGGTTGGTCAGTAGTTGGTTGGTCGGAGGTTGGTTAGTAGTTGGTCGGTGGTTGGTCAGTGGTTGGTCGATGGTCGGTAGTTGGTCGTGGTTGGTCAGTGGTTTGTCGGTAGTTGGTGGTTGGTCTGTGGTTTGTCAGTGGGTTCTCACCTCGTTCCACTGAGGCTCTGCTGTGTCGCGGAAAACGCGTGTTTTGGCTTTGCTGACGAAATAACCGTAAGAGTCGACCTCCAGCGTACAGTACAGGTCTGACGGGAACACACACACATCAGTGTCAACGTTTCATCTAACTCACAGTTTGTTGACCACAAAAAGAACAAATATTCTTATACTTGATTCATATACTGTATGTACTTACTCATATGCAAATAACTGTCTATTAATTTTCAATGATGCAATGATGCAAATATGCGACGCTTTTTTGGGGCAAAACACCACCAGCCTCTCTTTCACCCAAACGCTGTCACTCAGCATAAAGCGTTTATCAGCAACTTCGATGTTGTTATGAGTGAATGAGACTCAATTGTAGAATGTAGAAAGAGCGAGAATATCATCTTGTTGATATTGATGATCTAATGAAGAATATAAATACGGTCAAATGATTCACGACCATGGATTGAAAGATTCAACTTTATTGTCATTGACCAGTACAGGGACTCGGCAACAAAACGCAGAATGGTCTAATCAGAAGTGCAGAAGTAGCGATATGTGTAATAACGCATGTGATGGTTGTATAATAACTATAGGGGAACATACAGAGGGAACATACAGAGGGGAAGTATGCTGCAGTATATATCACATTATGTACAGTCTGGGTGTGTGCGTGTGTGTGTGTGACACTTACTCGCTGACTCCTGGAAGCCTGTGGCTTTATGGACAATGACATGGAGGAAGCCGTACAAACCAGGAGATTCCTCATCTGAAGAAGAACACAAACACTCAGTGAGCAGGTGTGTGTGTGTGCTTTATCCAGCACCAGCAGATCCCTTCGCTCGAAACGGAGAGCTACTTCCTGGGTGCTGTTAAAGGAAAATAGCTGCTAGTTTGATACAAACTTCTGAAGAAGCCAATAAAAAAAAAAATTTTTTTTAATTAATTTTTTCCAATTTACTCAATTTAGCTTAAATGATGTTATTATTAATATTAATAGTACCGTATTGACGCGGATATAAGCAGGCACCCCTGTGATTTTTTGCCTGAATTCAAATTGATTTATTTATCATTAATATTCATAAATTATAATTAATCATTCATATCATGAATGTGAATTATTTAATTAATGGTATTTAGCTATCTGTGAAGACACTAATCATATTAACGACTTATCATAAAAAAATCAACAATGTATAAGATAGGAAATAAATTAATATCAACATGACACACTTTTGCACAGAAATCACATTAACATTTATGACGTGAATTAAACAAATCATTCAGAAAATAGGGCACGCGGGCTTAGTTTTTCACTATAACGTCATACCGGTAAACGCTACGGGATCAAACGAGGGCTAAAAAGAGCAAACGAATACAAGCACAAATATGTCCCGGATAGAAATTATTGCACAAACTTAACTTTATACAGATATAGTTGATTGATCGATCGATTTGAGTGTTTAAACCGAATTGTAGCTCAAAAACGAATCATTTTTTTCCTACCATCAGACTGAAGTTTCAGTGTTACGTCATTTTCTTTAAAGGTATGCCCGTACAAGACGTACTGTATTCATGCAAATTTAAGCACCACCCCTGATTTTGGTGTATCTGTTTGTTGTTAAATAAATTATTAAGTTGAATCTTACTTTCTCTAGAGTTATTTATCCACTGGTAAGTGTCGCGGCGTGTCTAATGTTTACACATTTTTGAACACAGATGAATAATGTACAATTTTCTTCTTTAAAGACGAAGACGTTTCTTTTTTTCCCCTAATTCCAGCAGCGACTTTGCGTTGGTCTAAGAAAAGCGCTATATAAAAAAACTTGAACTTGAACTTAATGTTTTTTTTACTTCTGTTACTGAGCCAATAAAAGCATTTATGCACGTCTGCCTCTGGAACCATTGTTTAACATTATATAGACGCACATGCACCGCTGCATAAAGATGGCGTGTTTCTGTTTATTAGTGATTGCTCCTGACTTGAAATACGGAAAATAGGAGTTTATATTTACGCACATGATTGAAATCGGCGATTATAAGCACCCCCTAAGTTGTTGAGCGTCCAAAATAAAAAAAAAGGGGTGCTTAAATTTGCATAAATTGAGTATTGCGCAAGCACACAGCACGAGGTAGGAAAATCTGAGGGGTTGGAAAAAAATGGCAAAACACCTACCAAGCAGACCGGGCCCTCGAACCACATTTTTTGAACCACGATTCTTACCGTCTTTGCTGCTGGTGACTGGAATGTTGTGGACCGTTCGAAGTTTAAAGCAGGAAGCAGTTAGAACCTGCAGCTCCACTGAACTCAACAAACAAGCCTGAAGATCTGAGACGAGAACAGAACATGATTAACGCTTTTATCTGCAGTCACCCCATATCCATACTCATATTGTATAGTTTGACCTCTGTGTACAGTAAAGGCATGTGTGTGTGTTTTTGTTTTAAGAATCCATAAAAATATAATCTATTTGTAATTTATAATATACCGTAAAACCTCTAATAGAACGGCATGGCGGTCTAATTTTCAACTCTTCAAATCGCTCTATTAGAGGTGCCGTTCTATTTTTAGCGTAGTAATACGAATTTCAAAAGAATGAAATTACATTCACAGCCACTTTCGGTTATTTATATTTGCCTTTTGCACTAAGTATATTTTGTCATTTGCATTTTTCTTGTGTTCTTTGTTCTTGTATGTTTTGTTATATTTAAACTGCTGCTTGCCTTTATAATTTGGACCATATTTTAATATATTGTAGTTATTCATATTGGTTATTCAGTGTGTATATTTTACCATTATCTCATCTTTCTTTTTGCACCACACGGAGTAGCAATACTAATTTCATTGTAACCCTGTGATACAATGACAATAAAAGCATTATATTCTAATATTCCATTTTTACACTTTCACGCAGCGACTTTGAGACCGTAGCGACTGTAAAAACGCTTCACAAATGCACTGAACTTGAACTTTAAATGAATATTCAATACACATGTTAAAATGCACACTACCGTACAAAAGTTTGGGGTCACTTTGAAATGCCCTTATTTTTTAAAAAGAAAGTCACTGATTTTATCACTGAAAATAACATTAAACTCATCAGAAATACAGTCTATACATTGGTAATGTGGTGAATAACTATTCTAGCTGGGTTTTGGTGCAATATCTACATTGATTTATGTTATTTAAGAACTATAGTCGATGATTATTACAAGCTTGCTTGTCGACATATTACCTCAAAATGCTGTAAATATTACAGCCCCCAAAGTACTATTACGCTTAGAAGCGCATGTGTGAAAAGCAAAACGGCTCAAAAGCGAAGCCGTGGGCGTGGTCGGAGTTCGCTTTGTTTGCGTTGCCGTTTTTGTTTCGATTATTTTGTGATACGTGAAAGCAAAACGATCTAGAAAAAAATGCGATTCGTTTCGCGGCGTGCGCAGGAGACAGAGGGAGAGAGTGTGCGTGTGTGCGTAAAAGAGAGAGTGAGAGAAGCACAGCACAGTAAAAGTGCCTTAATAAACAGAGCAAAAGGAAAGAGAAGGCGAAACAGTGTGTGTGCGTGCATGTGTGTGTGTGTGTGTGTGTGTGTGTGTGTGTGTGTGTGTGTGAGAGAGAGACTAACTACAAACTACTTCAATGCATGTGCCTACTGTAACCTAATTCTGGTTAGTCTGTGAAAATTTGTTTAAAAAATTATCTTAAAAAAATAATATGATCATTGTAGGATTGTATTCAATAATAAATGGAAAAAAAGCTTATTGTTTGTATGTTATGTGAGGGAAATATGTATGTGAGATTAAATACCATTATTTCAATCATAATTTAATCCTATTCTAATTTTAATCTTGAATAATTTAAAACTTGAAAAGTTTCTAATCTGACAGACTGGCCAGCCACTGGAATGCTGGAAACAGAACACGTCCTACACGTCCAGTACGTCTACACCTTCTTGGACCATTGGCAACGAAATTCCTCTGTTCCCAGCAAGAGGGTGTTCAACAAAATGGGAAACATTTACAACACGAGGAGCAGCGTCACAGGAGAAGAGCTTTGTTTCCTGCATGAGCACCTGTGCCTCTTCAGATTTCTTTAATTATTTATAATTATAAAGTTACTAATAAGACTTTAGAGAGTAAGACTACTAATATATGTCTGTGTGTGTGTTGACATCTTTTTTTTTAGTCATTGTTCAATAAATGTTACATTTGGAAATGTTGTGAATTTTCTTATTATTAAAGTGACGTTTTAGCATGCAAATGAAGGGTAAAACTTAAGATACCCCCCCCACCCCAAATCGACATCACGTATTAACCATCGACCGACCCTGACCTCTAAAAATCGACATCGACTATAGAAAAACTAATATCGGTCGACCCCTAGTTTCAATGCTACAATGTATTTGCTAACAGTGTCAGATGGATAATGGATGATGATAAAACCCTTGTTTGATCATATTAGCACAGCTGGAAACTGGTTAAAGAAGCTATAAAATGTACCTTCTTTTCAGCAGGTTGAGAATCAATTGCTCAAAATGGCCAGAACTTTCATGAAACTGAACAGTCTGTCCTTGTTCTCAGAAACGAAGGATATTACATGCGAGAAATTGCCGAGAAATTAAAGATTTGAGCCCAAACTTTTGAACGGCCCTGTGTATTATACACCACCACCCATCTTTATAGGATCTGACAAAGACGCGCTTTACCCTTCCTCTGTAGTTTCTGGATGCTTTCCCTCCATTCTGACCGCTCGTAATCCGAGGAGAGCAGGAAGACGCAGCTCTGAAGAGAAGCACACAAGAGTGGTGAGAAGAGAATGGCCGCAGCAGCGCTCTCTAGTGGACACGACGAGCAACACCATGCACTCTTCATCACACCAGAGTTCATTTGGACAAAGGTCTTGATTTAGTTTTAGTCCTAGTCTTTTGACTAAAACTCAGTTTTGTTTTAGTCCCAAAATTTTGTTGATTATTTCTTGGATTTTTTTGTTCAAGAATAGAGGCTCTACTTGCATCATTTGAGTGAATAATTTTAATGGATTACAGTTTTTCAAATGTATTGGTTATATTTGGATATACGTATATATCACTATCTTTTTTTTCGTTTTAGTCAAATTTTTACACAACAATATTTTAGTATATATTTTATATATATTAGGGCTGTCAAAGTTAACGCGTTAACTCGTGCGATTAATAAAATTTGTTTGTCGCGTCAAATTTTATTATCGCCTTTAATCACTTCCGGGTTTTTTCCCCCACTTCCGTTTTTGCAAAGCTGAAATCACGGCGCACTTCACTAATAAGGAAGGGAACAACATGGAAACATTCAGCCGTCTCTCAAACGAACGACTGCGCATGCGCCCGCAGATCACGGAGAAGTGTAGAGAATGGCGTTTAAAACACAGATTTATATATTAGTACAGGTTATTATATATTAATATATATATAATATATATATTAGTTTATATATTATATTAGCCACTGGGAGATTAAACCAGCGAGTCTGACATGTTCTAAAACTGCTCAGGATATGTTCAGATTTGTGCCCGTTTATAGGTTTCATCTTTTGAAAAGAGGGAAAATACACACACGCACGCGCACACACACCTTGCCGTGCTTGTTGTGGATGCGAAAGGGGATGGTGGGCGAGTGTATGAGCAGACACGACTCCTGTTCGTTCATCTTCTTCCTCAATCGTTCCACGTTGCGACTCTGCATCTTCTGCGCTTTCTGTTTGAGAGACAAACGCGGGCGTGGTCAGCGCAGGGCGGTGCAGGCGTCACAGAGGCCGGTACCTTCTCCTTCTGGATTTCACTTTTGATGGCAGTGATCTTGATCTTCATCTCCTCGATCTCGTGCTCGGAAAGAGTCTGGACGTGAGGGAGCGAGTCGGCGTCCTCGAGAGTCTGGAAGCTCAGGTCGGCTAGAGGAATGTACCATTTACACTCGTACTGCTGCTGTTTCCTGTCGACAAACCAGAGATACTTGCCACTCGCGCTTCACAACTCGAAAGTCGCTAGTAGAGTCATTTCTAACAAAGTGACGGGAAAAACGGCGTTATAAAAAACGGTGTTACTTTTTTCAGCAAATACAAAGAGTAATCTGACTAGGGGTGTCCCGATCTGCTATCAATATCGGTCTGATATCAGCCCCAAAAACAGGATTATATCGGACTGAGGTAAAATTTAAGCATCCGATAAAATATAAGCATCCGATATAAGTCCGTTCCGCTCCGCTCCAAACCCTGTTAGGGCTATTCTACCCAGCAGTGTCCAGAGCCGGCGAGCAACGTGGAAAAAAAGAGTTGTACTTTAATTGTTACATTTTTGTTGTTACTTGAGTTATTGAAGCATATTAAAGCTTCAATTTATATATATATATATATATATATATATATATATATATATATATATATACCCACTAGTGTTTTATTTATTAACAGTTTGGGTTGAAATGTTTTAAAATATTTGTTTATTGTTTTATTTGTTGTTCATGTCATTTAAGCAATGGTGTTAGATGTGAGCAATAACAATGTATGTGATTAGAGGGAAACGGAGCGCGAGTGACGTTTGTATAACCTGTCTTCTGATTGGTTGTTGCGTGGAGGGGGCGGAGCTAAGATCTATAGCAGTAGCGGTGCGAGAGAGTGTGGTTTACACGATTGCCAACCACACTCGCGATCGCGGACATTGTGTTGGGACGTGTGTTGCCTGGACATGTCCTGTGAGCCTGGATTCTTTGGATTATAAGCCGAAATACGTGCCCACGGACATTGAGGTGGATTTTTCCTAAGTGCTGAGATTGGGACCGCCAATTTCTTGGATATTTTTCCTTGTTCAGATTAATGAGGAGAGACAGAACTAGATTTTTGTTGCCCGCCACGGACACCCGGAAAATCACAGGCCTGCAACGAGGGGAGGTTTGTGGGACTGCGTGTGTGTGTGTGTGTGTGTGTGTGTGTGTGTGTGTGTGTGTGTGTGCTGGGCCTAGTCACCAGTTTATGTGTATGTTGTGTATATTGTTGAAATATTTATGTTACCGTATTTTTCGTCGCATAAGACGTACTTTTTCTTCCCCAAAACTGAGGGTGAAAAGTTGGTGCGTCTTATACGGCGAATGCAGAGATCCGCGGAGCGCGGTCACCGCCATCTTAGTATCCAATACCGCGGTATTGCATTTTAGTAGACCGTATTAACATAATTGGCAAAATCTGAAGAAAGGGGCGAGAGGGAGGGAGAGAGAGAGAGGGAGAGAGAGAGAGAGAGAGAGAGAGAGGGAGAGAGGAGCGCGTTTCTGGTCTTCGTTCGTAAACGTTGTCTCGCTTTCTTTCTCGCGCAGAATCGTGTGAAACAATGAAACCATGATTTCCAAACGAAAACAAACTTTGATCTAAATAAAACAAGCACATTTTCTCGCCCGCGTCTTTAAAACTAAAACAGCCGCTCTTCTCTTAAAGGCACAGCGCAGACAACGGAGCATCACGCGTATGCGCGTCGCGTGTGTGATCTATTAATTCAGTCTGTTACACTGCTTTCTGTGTTCCATTAGCAATGTCCTTGCCGTCATTGGTAGTTGTAAGTTACAACTTGTAACGAAACTAATGTGTAATACTGTATTAAGGTGTTTATATACTTATATAAAAATCTAATTCATGAATTATCACGGTATCCACAGTATTGCAAAATCCATATTGTGGCACATCTCAATACCGGTATTCACGTTAATACAGGTATACCGCCCAGCCCTACTTTCACTGTTTACTGACTTTACTGACTGTTCATGTTACATGTTTGGCATACAATTGTTCTTAAACTGCCGTTAACTTTTATACAGTTGATATAAAATATTTTACTACAGTATTTGGTTCAGAATTTTTTTTTTCTACATTTTCCTCCTTTAAAATTGGGTGCATCTTATATGCATGTGCGTATATATATATATATATATACGGTGAATATATATATACGGTTTTATATATATATACGGTGTATATATATTTTTTTTCCCTCTCTCGCGGGCCTCACTAACATTAAACTTTAATAATAAGGTGGGGGCCACAAACTATCGTCTCGCGGGCCGCAATTGGCCCGCGGGCCTCGAGTCTGAGACCCCTGCTGTATAACATTAGTCTGAGTGTGAGAGCGAGAGAGTCGATAACAAACGAATAACCATGACGATAGCAGAGCGGTTTCTATGAGAGTGGGCGGTCCGCTCTTACCCCGCCGCCGTCTTCTTCGTCTTGGCACAGAGAAGGAGGTCCGTGAAGAGGAAGACGTGGCGAAGTTTACGAGTCCCTTCCGACACCTCCACCAGGAAGCCATCCTTCACCAGCTGACGCACCTGACGGAGATGAGAACACATCACTTCCTGTTAGACGGATCCGAGGCCTGCTCTCAGGTACACTGGGGGTCTCTACGTGTCACCTCGGCCTCCGGAGCCCAGATGGGTTATAAGATAAGCATTATTTCATAAAATATAAAATAAAAATAAACTTAAATGTAAACTCCATGTCCATCTCTTCAGCTCATCACTGACTCCTGGTGGTTGGTGTGTGCAACTGTGAACCAATAGCCCCTTTCATACATACAGACATTCCCGGCAAAATACTGGTATATTGCGTACATGCACGTATGTTAGAGCTGCACGATTAATCGTTAAAAGATCTTGCCTCTTCATGATCAATCGGCTGAGTTTTGCTCACACGCGCACGAGCGGTCTGACAGAAACCATTCTTCTCGTCCGCTCGCGCGCGCATTGAGCAAAACTCAGCCAATCGATCTTTAAATATTATGAATTAAAGATGATCTTGCATTACTTCTCCTGTATTTTGCGGCGCCTCTCGTTGGCGTGATGACGCACGTGACGGCCACATGCGGTTTTGCGCAGCTGCGATCACACACGCTAATAACCTGCACTAGTGTATGTGAGTCCAGAAGCTGTCGAGTTAAGAGAAAAAAAACACTAAAAATAAACGGGGAGAATGAATGATTAAATACAATGGTAGAGTATCAACTCATCTAGCAAACAGTTGAGGACAAAATCATTAGCCCCTCTAAAATAATCATTGTTTGATAAGTATTTCAAAAGTGCTTTTAAACAAAGCTAATAATTTTGTCCTCAACTGTACATAATACTGTACTTTGGAATGCTTATTTTTATTACGTCTAATGGTGATTTTTTTTTCTTTTCAACATTACTTTTACATTACATTATATTTTTCATTCTCTTTATTAAAATACAAAGCAAAGAATAATATGTGTTATTATATTGATGTTTGACAGCCTGATTTTCAGGGTATAATATTTAAAACAATAAAATATCCAGAAAGAATTGTGAAAAAAATCGTGATCTTTATTCTAGGCAAAAAAATCGTGATTCTCATTTTTTCCAGAATCGTGCAGCTCTAACGTATGTGTGAACAGACAACTGCCGGACTAATTTTCCGGGAATATTCCGGCACGGATACTAGTTACGTTCCCGGTATATTGCCTGGATTCTGCTCTGTGTGAAAGCGGAACGAAGATTCCCGGAAAAGCACGCAGAAGTTCCAAACGCTTTGACGTCACCCACTCTGAGCCAGTCAGAACATTTTGCCGTGGGTCACGGAAAAAACATCGACGCAATTAAGCACTTGAAATGAATCCCGTGTGTTAATTCGTTAACTTTGACAGCACTAATGTATACATATTTTTTGGCCAGTTGTGGTTGGTGCAATAAATATTAAAAGTTCTTCAATGTACTCAATATTAAAGACGTCTTAATCAATACAGAATTGGCAGAATTCATTAATTTTCAAGTATTTAGTGATTAGAGTTGACGTCTTCAATATTAATGATCAATTAGTTAAGAAAAAAAAGATCAGTGTTAATGTCTTTAATATTAATGATCAATTAATGAATAAATTTTCAATTAATTAAGAATTAGCGTTAATGTCTAAACCATCTAATGCGTTTTATTATTCACTATACTAATGATACTATTCGCAATAATATATTACATTTATATTACTATTAAATAATATATTACGTCTCTCACAATATCCCAAAGCTATATTAAAATAGTGTAGATAAGTGTACAGTGCTTCATAATAATAATAATGTATTATATTTTGTGTCCATTTCATTCATTTATCATATTTTTTATTGACAGCAGCCAAGTTATTTTGACAAATGCCAACGCAACAGTTACTGTCCCAGGTAATTAGATTTTATATAAATGTAACTCAATTACAAACCAAGTTACTATTTGCGAGAAGTAGCTAGTAACTGTAATGACTTTTTAAAAAGATTCACACTGTGAAACTAATCTCCCCGCGGCTCAGATGAAGGACACACCTCTCCTTTAGGCGTGGTCACTGCCGTCCGGCGTGGATCGATCTCCTCGTTGATGCTGGACAGGAAGTTCTGGGAGATTCTCAGCGCGTCCTGGAGCAGTGGGAAGTCTGGGTGATCTTTAGCTGTGTGTTTCAGAAGGTCCTGAGCCAGAGGAGAGGAGAACATATGATCAGGTCGACAGAAGGTTCTAGGTCCAGGCTTGCATTTATTTACGATAATGTAGGACTTTATTCGGATACGAGACGGTGAGGAAACGGAGGCGGATAATGACCAGAGCCTCACGTCTCATTACAAGAATCCGAAATGAATCTGAAATTTTTTAAATTAAGACGCTTCGTCAGCGTTCCCGCATTTAGCACAAAGTGGGACCCCAAATGCTAGTTATTAGCAAAGAGTGTAGCCCTATTGGGCACGTGTGGGGTCTTTGTAGAGGGCAACAAAACGGTGAAGGTCTGAGGGTGAAGATGTGATGTTGAGATGATAACTGAGTGTGTGTAAAGGTCAGAGTAAAGTAGAAGAAGGAGAATATTCAGATGGTTTAGTCACAGTGAGGAGAGAGAGAACGTGTTGTTCTGTGAGTAAGTCAATGGTGGGGCCACACTCTGATATACATGCAAGTAAGAGTGTGTGTGTGTGTGTATGTGTGAGTGTTACAATGTGACAATGGCGAGTCTGTGTAAATTAAGTGAAACGTTCATGAATGTGACACATTGATATAGCCGTGATGTGTCTGGTTGAGTGGAATCTCAAAGTAAAAGTGTCAATATGGCTGCAGTTTTTAAATTAAAAATGTAATGAGTTGTAAGTCACTTGGGATGAAAGCGTCTGCTAAATGACTGTAAAGTAAAGTAAAGTAAAGTAAAGTTTATGTAGGGTAGGGTAGGGTAGAGTACGGTAGCGTAGGGTAGGGTAGGGTAGGGTAGAGTAGAGTAGAGTACAGTAAAAGTAAAGTAAAGTAATGATTTCACTCACGTGGAGAACCAGAGTGCTGCGGGTGACACGGTCGATGGGTTTGTAGAGCAGCGCTGGAGTGAGAAAGAAAACAAACAATCAGGATTAATTAAGTTCAAGATAAATTAAGATCAATTAATTAATCAATCCATTAATAAAGAGCTGTGTTGATGTCTTCAATATTAATAATCAATCAATTAATCAATAATTAATTACATATTAGCTTCAATGTCTTTGATATTAATGATCCAGGGGTAGACAATAAGGAAAATGTTCAGTAACTTTTGAAGTTCACTGGCCCGACTATCAAAACCAGTGGCCCATATCGACGCGTTGTGTATTGATCCCAATAATCGCAAAAATAAAATGTTTGCTTGAACAACAAGAATATCATTAATTTGTTTAATGTAGGTTTAGTGCAAAACAGTGAAAACAGAACAAATACAATTCTCTGCCTTTTCTTTTCGTATTCTGTCTTGCTTTCCCTCAATACCTCTTGTGATTTTTTTTGTTCCTTCCTGAAACATGTCACCTAGCTCAGTGGCGCCCATTGGAAAGCATTTTTGTGTCCCAATAACGCACCTGTTTTTTATTTTATTTTTTTACTTCATACTGTCAGTTAGATGCTTCGATCCAAAACAACTTTCATATCATTAAAAGGCGTTTCCAATCAGTTCTA
>CM051502.1:10092553-10115025 GCA_028031935.1 Paedocypris micromegethes
TTTAATGTAGGTTTAGTGCAAAACAGTGAAAACAGAACAAATGTAATTCTCTGCCTTTTCTTTTCGTATTCTGTTTTGCTTTCCCTCAATACCTCTTGTGATTTTTTTTTGTTCCTTCCTGAAACATGTCACCTAGCGCATTTTTGTGTCCCAATACCGCACCTATTTTTTATTTTATTTTTTTACTTCATACTGTCAGTTAGATGCTTCGATCCAAAGCAACTTTCATATCATTAAAAGGCGTTTCCAACCCCAGCCCTACTGACTGAGCTGCTGCTGCACAAACTATTCTGCACCCAATCTTAAAAAGTTTTGTAAAGAATTTTTAACTGTTTTTGGCAGTTTTGTCATATAGTTCACCTGCAGTGTCTGGTTTGCTCTGTTCAGAATGAATCAGTATCAGTTGAAAAACATCAATAATAAAAGAACATTTATCACCCAAGTGCACCCAAGTGTAACATGTTACATATAAAAAGAGCAGCCTCACAGCAGTGACTTAATCAAAGTGCCATAGTAAATATAAATGGTGTTTTTCTCACTCCTGCCAGAGTGATTTAAACTTCAAAAAGTTTTGACCTTACAAAAAATGCAAAAAACATTTTGTTGAAATAAATCAGATGCAACTATGCCCACAAATACCTAATTACAAATATATATTTTAATTTATCATTTAATTTAAACCAACTCCCAGAATGTTTGGATCGTTTTAATAAAGTTTTATTATTTATTACCATCAAATAAATTATTTCAAACGTGTGTTTAACTTCTTAGTTGAAGAAGTTAAGAATTTTTTTAGAAGTTCCATTTACTTAAGTTCTGTTTTGATGTGACGTGTGCCTATATTGTGCCTTGAAATTGTTCTGAAATGTGAACTTGTGTAAGGCATAAATAATAAATCTACATATACATTTCCATTTACATATCTATTGGAGCTAAGATGGCGAGATCTTTTTTCTCCCACGCTTCTTTATGTAATCTCATTTTTCGTGTTTGATGCCCAGATTTAACGAGATAATTCACGAAGTTGATACTTGTGTATATGCCGCAGCGGCGCGCGGAAATGCAGGTAAATAATGACAAATTAGATTTTTTTTATCGAGTCATTTTTACTGGCCCCACCAGGCCAGCAGTTGGACCGACCTGGTGGCCCGGTTGGTTTTAAAAGTACCTCCGGGCCACCAGGCCATTTATATTGTCGACCCCAGTGATCAATTAATCAATTATCAATCAAAGATCAGCGTTAATGTCCGTCTAACAGATTCACGCTCACAATCTTCGTCTCGGACGCACAAACAAGCTCTTGCCTTCCATGGAGGCCGTGCTGGTGCAGTCCTTGGCTTCTCGAGGTCCTTTAACCTTCAGATTCTGTCAAAACAGAACATCAGTTGTAAAAACAAGGCCGCAAAGGATGAAATATTAGTCAGCATTAGTCAGAGCGCTTAGTCGTTCTCGTTATTTAAACAGTTAAGTGAAACTTCTGTAATCTCAAGTTACACGTGCAATCAGAAGGTCGCAGGTTCAAATCCCAAACTGGAAGGTTTCTGCAGATCTGAACTCGACCTACTGCGTGTGTGTGTACTGTATGTATGTGTGTGTGTGTGTGTGTGTGTGTGTGTGTGTGTGTGTGTGTGTGTGTGTGTGGCACCTCTTTTTACGACATTAATTTGTGCCGACAGCAGGTTTGTACAGTGGATTTTTTTTTTATATATTTTTAAATAAAAAATATACAAAAAAAAACTAAAATATATAGTAAAACATTTTTAATTACAATTAGTTTTTTTTTCCAGGGGCGCTTCTATTTTTTGTTCGGACGTTTTTATTCGGAAAATACTTTAAAATACTTTGAAAAGACTTTAGTTGAGTTTTTTTTTAAGAATGTTTCACCAAGAAAAGGGTTTTGCAATTTTTTTTTATCAAAAGGCAATGTGAAAGAATTTATTTGAAGAAGTTATGAATTTTTAGAAGTTTCATTTACTTAAGTTCTGTTTCGATGTGATGTGTACCTATATCGTGCCTTGAAATTGTTCTGAAATGTACTGAAATAATAAATCTACGTATACATTTCAATTTACATATCCATTGGAGCTAAGATGGGGAAAAAATATAACCAATAAATAAAAAAAAAACTGTAATCCATTAAAATTATTCACTCAAGTGATACAAGTAGAGCCTCTATTCTTGAACAAAAAAAAAATTCAAGAAATAATCAACAATAACCCCGAGAGTGAAATAATTGACCGCAAGCCTGCAAATGCTGCTTGCAGCTATATAAAATGTTGTGAAATTATATATATATATATATATATATATATATATATATATATATTTATATACATTTTTTTATATTTACCGCATTTTGCATGTAAATTCGAAAATATGTCACACAATAAAAAAAAAAGTTTTTATAAAACTTTATAACTGTAAACGTAACAACTGTAATAAAAAACATGTTACATCCGACTTCTTGAATCTGGCAATAACTGTGACAGCTGGATCAGCGCAGACCCTGACTTCATCAGGATGTTAGCCGAGTATCTCACTTGGGTTGTACTTTTGTGCGTAAACATAACAAAACAGCACAGACACTGTTCTGAACTCCACCTGCATTGCCTTTCTCCGCCACGGTTGTCGCAGTTTCACAACAAAACAGAGCAGCTTAGTCAACAAAAGTGACGTCAGCAGTTCCTGTGTGGAACTGACGTCAGCAGTCAGCGGTACCGGACGTGTAAAAGTGTTTATTTTTTACTGACGTGCTTGAAAAAATAAAAAGGACTGTTTCAACTCAAAAGTTTTAACATCTTCCTGCATGTTAGTGATAAGAAAGAATAACTCTCTTTACATCCTGGTCATGACATTTGGTGTATTGTATAGTGAAAAAAATTAGTAAAGAGATATATTTTCGAAGACGCCTTTCGTAAAATGAAATTTTCGTCGACAGTCATTCCTAAGTGGAGGTACCACTGTACTTTTAATTTTGTAAAAATTTTGTAAAAAAAAAATAAAAAAATTCCATATGTTGAATATTTAAGTAATGAAATCCCTTTCTCCTCACACATCACACACTGTATCATTAGTGTTTGTCTCGATGAGCGTGATGACCGATCGTGAAGTGGCGTCACCTCTGAGATCTTCTGGAACTGGTTGTTGGCCAGGCTGCATTTCTCTGCTGTCTCCTTTGCCACCTTATAGTTGTCCACGAAGGATTTGTAAACACCAAGTTGACTGGCCTGAAAAATAAAGGCAAAAAAAAAAAAAATTCTGCGCTGTTAGATTGTTGGATGGATGGATGGGATATTGTACCGCTAACAGTAGAAGATGAGAAGAAAACAACCAAACGACAGAAAGAGTAACACACGTTTTCAGCCCCTGAATGATCAGAGTTACAAAAGACTTATATTTTGTCTTCTCTAAATCTGCAGTTTTTAAGTGAAGGTTTAAAACTTTGAGATTCAGACTGTGTAGAGCAGTGGTTCCCAACCTTTTCTTGTTTGAGGCACCCTTGGAAAGCCTTTCAAGAGAGAGGGAGAGAGAGAGAGAGAGAGAGAGAGAGAGAGAGAGAGAGAGAGAGAGAGAGACAGACAGAGAGAGAATAGAGAGAGAGAAAGACAGAGAGAAAGATACTGACATAGAGAGAAGCAGAGACAGACACAGAGAGAGAAGAACAGAGAGAGAGATATTTTAGATATTTTTTGGCACTAATCTGATTCCGTACAAAAACGCATCAAGAAAAACCTCGAACTTGGTATTTACTTTACTTAACAGTCATTTGGCTGTTTGGATGTATCAATTTATGCATCAATTTAAAAATACAGTAATAAGTATATTACTTGTAATTATAACTTTATATAATAAAGTTACATTAATACATTATTAATTACAAGCATGTAAGCGTAGATGTTAATCTGCTTTGAATAACTGCAAAACTAACGATCACATGATCTTTATCTTTATTTTCCGTTTAGGATTGTTGTAAATATTACAGGTTTAGCGTTGGTCTGGCACTGAGAAAAGCGCTATAAAAATAAACTTGATTATTGTTCGCCTCGTTTGAATAGTACTGAGCAGGTAAAGTAAAAGCTAACTGTTTGAATCAGTTTTACAGCAGGGAACACTTTATGAAAGATACAATTCAAGCACTTTCAAGGTCCATGTTCAAGTTTTTGTGGTAAAATTTATACTTATAGCTATGCTTAAATCAAAATAAAACATAGCGGTTGGTTACTACATTTATAGGTTGTACAGAAAGCTGTAGACATCAGTAGTAGAATTGCTGCATAATTTTCTTTGCTCAAAGTATAAACGAGGATATATAATCAAGTCTAATAGATTTTTGATGTAAAATGAAACTTAACATACCACAACACAGGTGTCGTCATTGGGTCCCAGTGAGTCACTTCATATTCATTTTTTTTTAAATAACTGGTTTTTTTTTTTGAATGCATGTTTAAATACAAATAAATACTACTGTATACTATGTTAAATACTAAAATCTGAAAAATTACCCCCCAGCCTTGGAAAAATGATCGCACGTCGACCGGTCCATGACGACAAATAGGTTGGAGACAACTGCGTTAATGCGTTAACTTTTATGTGCATTGATATTGATAATACAGAGGATATAGTTTGTGTCACCACATTTGAGAAATCTCCTACGACCAAAACATTACCACATTTGTGGAACAAATCGATGTTTAAAATTCAAGCATTTTCAAGGCCTTGAAAACAAACGTTTTCCCGTAGGAACCCCGTTACAGACTCACCAGCTTCTGGAACAGATGCCCGACCGTGACCTTTTCATCCCACTGCTGGATGTGTGGTGAAAGTGCATCGTAAAACTCCTTGTGGATCTCAAAGATATCCTGAATCATGTAGAAGATGGTGTCAATCTGCTCGGCGGTCAGCACGGGCTTGGATGTGGTCGCTGTCGCTTTGAGGGGTCTCATTGGCTGAAACGGAGTGAAAACAAAACAGAGTATGACTTCACTGGGTAAGACGTCTCCACCCAGTTCTACTCCTGCTAGTTGTGGGTGGTAAACCCACTCTTTACTGGTTACTGTGGTAAGCAACAAAAATGCCATCTGGGAAGAAGTTCAGGAGCATCAGCTGCAGACCAGGATGCTAAACAGCTTCTTCGCGCAAGCAGTGAGACTGTTAAACGGGCTGCCACCCTCAGCGATACCTGCATTCTTAAACTCAACACCGCAATAAGACAAAATGAACTGAAATACCACAGGGACTACAGCAAACTGCACTTTAGCTTTACTGTCACTTTACTGCGTAAATGAATTCGTTTCATTGTTTGCACTGATGATACTAGGGAGACACAATATTTCGTCTCACCTGTGTACTTGTAGACTGTGTGTGAAACACCTAATAATAACCTTCAACCAGTATTAACGTGAAAACCGGTTTTCAGTTGAACCACAATTTGGATTTTGTAATACCCTAGACACCCAATCATGAATTTAATTATTATACACGTATATACCGTATTTTCCGGACTATAAGCCGCTACTTTTTTCATATGTTTTGAACCATGTGGCTTATACAAAGGTGCGGCTATTCTGCAGATTTTTTTCCACCACTAGGGCTGCTCTAAGCAGATATAATTTTTATAAGTTTAAATCAGCAAAGTTGCTGGTGTTCAAATACAGGTTAGGAAAGGATCTATTTAGTTACATACATCTACATTTACAATTCAAAATCGTTCTGTTCCTGTAGTAAATACAGTGAACCCTGGTTTATCACGGTGAAAATCTGCATTTACGTATTTATTTAACACTTATTCAGACTTTTAAAAGGCTTTTTTTCACGTAGTATTCTTTATTAAAGTAATGTTAACAAACATCTCAGTACAACAATCACAGGAACAGATGGCAAGTAATAATGGCAAGTAAGTGCACAACATAGAAAAAAGAAAATATTGTTAAGCAGTATGTACTAAATATTTTAGATATATACAGTGCAAAGGAACGAACAAGTAAGTGTTTTATTGTTTTTTGCACCATGTAAAAAAACGAAAAATGATCATGCTACCATTACTATAAAATTTCACACAATCATTCATTTAACGAAAGCAAGCAAAACAACAATAATTGCACCACGTAAAAACAAAAATTGTTATGCGTACAGTAACGGAACTAAATATTCATTTATAATACACCCTGCTTTTCGCTAGCACGCGTCCGCGGAGATAATAATTTTCAAATTGTTTGAATGGGGGAATATCAGGCGCGAGCGCTGGGGTATCTCCGCGCCGGGACGCGTACACAGAGGCCCTTCTCCAGCTGCTACTAGACGCGGGCGACGGGGCGGGACCTTCGGGGTATTGGCTCGCGGACGCACACAAATATTTCGATATATTTCTTTTATAATTCATGCATACCTAATAAAAAATCCACGAAGCCGTGAATCCGCGAACATACGAAATAAAGAAAAAAAATCTAATCCAAAAACATACATATCTGTGGCTAGCAAAACTCTCCAGGTTTCGACTGAAACCCTTGTTCCCTGTCAGGTAATGTTGTCCAGTAATGTCAAGAGAACAACTGGAAAGGAAACTTTTTTTTAATAGAGTGGATGCGGCTTGTATGCAGGTGCGGCTTGTTTATCTTTTTTTTATTATTTTTTTTCAAAAATAGAGCTGATGCGGCTTACAGTATATACAGGTGCGGCTTATAGTCCAGAAAACACGGTAAACACTTTAATACAGTATAACACGTTTGTTTCGTTGTGTCTCTCACACTGGCTCTCACACTGTGTCTCTCTCTCTCTCTCTCTCTCTCTCTCTGTCTCTCACACTGGCTCTGTCTCTCTCTCTCTCTCTCTCTCTCTCTCTCTGTCTGTGTGTGTCTCTCACACTGGCTCTGTCTCTCTCTCTGTGTTTCATTCTCTCTCTCTCTCAAAAGGTCATCAAAAAGAGATAATTTTAGACAAAACGGTTGAGCTAGATGACAACACTACTGGTGAGGATGGTGCAGGTCGGGCTCTCACCAGAAGTAAGGCCTCCAGCTGGTTGATGTAGATCTCCTCACTGGCCAGGAAACCAGACAGCACCAGTTTCTTCATCTCCAGTCCTTTCTCAACGTCGCCCTGCAGCAGTAAAGCGCGCGTTAAACAACCACCACAGCAGTTTATGTTTAAATGTCACAACAAAAAAATCAGCCTGCACAACACGTGCATGACGTAACAATTAATAATTAATAACTGTTAATGTAAAAAAACTAAACTCTTAGGTTTAAACTAGTTACATAAACAAAGTCGCAGTCGTACGAGAGTCGTACAGGAGTTGATTGTACCATTACAATATCATTATTTCACTAATTCAAAACAAAAAAGGAAACTCGTCTATTATATTCATCCACTACTCACAGACTAAGACATGTAAAATGTTTATTTTGCTTAATCCAGTTATTGTTGTTGGATCTGAGACTTATCGGTGGATAAAAAACACAAACGCTTTTCCACAATTGAATCCTCAATTGGAAAAAGTGTGCAACTCTCTGCTCTGCCTCTTTTGACGAGGAAATCTGCTGTTAATTGGGCTCAAATGTTATTTTGTAACAGTTTTATCACCATATTTACACGAGTATAAATGCCCCACAAATATAGGCACTTTATTTCTGTTATTCAACCAATTAAAACTCTATGCTATATGCATGTCTGCCTTCAGAACCATTATTTAAAGACACACAAGCACACAGCTGCGTAAAGATGACGTAGTTCCAATTATTTGTGATTGATCCTTGAAATGTGGCACTAATGGGAGCTTGCATTTGGAATATCCGCATATAAGCAACCCCCAAGTATTTGAACTTCTAAAATTGGAAAACAGGGGTGCTTATATTTGATTAAAAATGTTATTTTATGACACACAAAATTAAATGAAACATATGCCGAGACTAGTGTTGATGGAGCTCAGGGAAAGAGTCAATCCCAACAGAACATCTATCAGCCGAGCAGGACCATGGGATGTTCTCCCGGCTAAAAGAGATCCATCCTACAAACTACTCAGAAATTCAACTTCAACTGAATTAACGGTCCAACGTTTTGTGCAGTAAACAGCGAGTGCATCCTATAAAACGTATCAAAAATCTAATCACATGACCCTATGGTCCCCAACCCCCGGTCTGTGGATGTAATGGTACCGGCAACACTCAGCAAACCACATACAGCAAACATCTACAGTTGAGGAAAAACTTATTAGTCCCCCCTAAAATAATCATTTTTTGATAAGTATTTCAAAAGTGCTTTTAAACAGAGCTAATCATTTCAATCAATTATTATAATCCTCAACTGGACATAATACTGTACTTGTTCATGTAAATGAACTTTTATTAAAAATTTATTTTTATTATTGTTGCATTTTATTCATTGTTCGTTTTGGCGAGATTCATTAAAGTGGACTGCGACTGGAGACCCAACAGTGTGTAAATCAACAGTGTCAGACGCATCTTGCTTTGGGATGGTCACGTCAACGTAGCCGCCATCAAAGTTTACGTAAATGCGTCGATGCAAAAAAACATGCACCGACGCCTCATTTTTTTTCATTCTTTCAAACAAGGCGGTGCAGGAAACTAACGGAGCAGACCGATGGCGAAAAAAAAAAAACGTGATTATTGTTGTCAAAGTTTGGGAAACAAAAAAGGAAAAGCGTGGTTTCTGTCGTTAGGACACATTTTGGCTTCAGGAAGGATGAAGGACACAGAACAAAATGAAGTCGTGTGTAGACGCTTTTTTTTTTTTGGCTGAATTTAAATGCACTTCACAGGGGGCGGGGCTATCTTTAATCAGTTTGGGTGTATGTGTTTATGCCACATCATTTCATATCGCCGTTGTGTTTAAAATAAAAGACAGTGTTAATTAAAAGCCAAATAGCATGTTTATTTTATTTTTATGAACAAATAATCGTAAGGTCCAAAAGTAATCATTAGACTAATCCAAAAATTAGCCGATCCACGATTAGTCGATTAATCGCGGGAGGGGGGGGTTATAATGATAATTACTCATTCAATTTATATATATATTTTTTTTTTCGATTAATCGATTAAAAAAATAATTGTTAGCTGAAGCCCTAATCTAAAGTTATGTTCTCTGATGAAGCCTTTCATTTCCTTTCGAAACCGGGAAGTCATAGTCTAGACTGGATCACTTTGGTAAGTGCCAATCAAAACAAGACTTGTCTGTCCTTGCTAAAAATCCTCTGAAATTGATTACACACGCTCCATCAACAACGACAGGAAGTACCACCCTCACGACCAATTACACAAATTTTTGAGGGCAAAAGTGCTGTCTAGAACCCGCATGAGGTTTTCACTAGTCTAACTTTGAACTGGCCGTCGGCTGAAAAGCAAATGGCTATTTTAAGTGTCCAGAGATATTTGGATGAAAACGAAGGTTCAGACGCACTGACATGTCTCTACATCTGTTGTCTGTTGTCTGGACGTTTCTTTACTGCTACGTCACTTTGGAGTTTCAGCGGGTCCAATCCGTTCCTCCCAAGATGCTCAAAAGGAATCGTTAAAGAGTCTGAAAAAACATATTGTACAGACTGTCTGTATGTGAAGAAGAATAGCACTAGTCAGCTTCGCGTATGAGCTCATGATAAATATTATCAGATGGCGAGTGCATTCACGAGCAGTTCGAATCGAAAAAGCGCTAAAGAAGAAGTTTTGTCTGGAACTTTTTCTGGCTTCGAGGCAAAAGAGCAGGAAGATCTGTATCCAAGCGCTGCTACAGGACCGCGCTAACACCTCACGTACACAGACGCGTAGAGAGGATTCGGAGAAGTTAGTAACTGGGTCATTATTACTTATTATTATTATTATTATTAATACATAGTCATGTGTCTGCTGTAAATTAAATTGAAAATCACAAAATAAATCTGTGTGTGTGTGTGTGTGTGTGTGTGTGTGAAATCAAACACTGTGAAAGTCACTCTGATTGATTAGTGTGGACCGGACTACATGTCCCAGAATTCCGGGCGTCTCCTCCTTCTGGTTTCCCACCGTTTTTCTTCCTATAAACCCGAATAATGTCGGAAATGGGTGTAGGTATGAGAATGCTTCTGATCAAAACTCTCATTTAAATCTGCATTTTTCCTGGCACACACACACACACACACACACACACTTGTTTCCTGTTTCAGCTGAGAGCGGTAGACCTTCAGTCCGGCTCGGGGAACAGAGACGCCTTTCACAAGCCAGAAGACAAACGTGAGTCATGGCTGCAGGTTCACAAGCCAAGTGTGTGTGTGTGTTATCTGCAGAGCGGGATAAAGATCACCAGCGCTCAGGTCGGCTACAAAGTCCCATTTCACCGCGGGAAGTAAAAGGCCACGTCTCCGGACGCTCCATCTTTAGGCAGAGAGGAAGTGGCGTCTGAAGGTCTCGCTCACCTTCAACGCCGGCGTCACGTCCATCTCACACTCATCTTCATCGTCCAGAATCCTGTCTAGAAGTCCGAGCACTTCCTCCTCATCGTCCTCCATGCTGAGGACTTCCTCATCAGCGTCGCTCGACCAGTGGCCGCACGTTTACCCTCCTCACGCCGTGTCTGCGCCTCTTTTCTCCTCCTCGCTCAAACAGCAAAGTTTCCTCCCCCTCAGAATGTATTTCCTCACACACACACACACACACACACACACACACACACACCTGCACTCTCACACTCACAAGACACAAGCCCCTCCCTCTGACGGCACTTCTGGCTTCCTGGTGTGTGTGTGTGTGTGTGTGTGTGTGTGTGTGTGTGTGTGTGTGTGTGTGACTTCCACACACTTCAAATCATTAAAACTCCAACATCTCTTTTACTTTTCTTTAGCTTTCATCTTTTTTTTGTGTTTTAATGCCAATGATGCAGATCGTGCCATATTTTTGGGTATAATAAATAGTCATGTAGAAATATATAGAAATGCGTGTATAAATATACCCTGTTTTCCCATCATGCTGTCTTTGTGTTGTGTTGTCGAAGTTGCTATAATTATTAAAACTGTTATTTTAATGTTGTCGTTGTTACTTAATTCTCTTATTTCAATGAACACGTAATGTTTTTAAGTCACATATATATATATATATATATATATATTATCCGCGATAATCGAACCACAAAGTAGCGAGGGATTACTGTATATATATATTTGCGAGGAAGTTATCCGCGGGACTCATCACTTCGGCAGGAGCGAGCACGGCGTTTGGAGGCGGAGCACCAAAAACTCGCTGCATATTAGTAAGACTGTCGCGATCACATAACACTTTATACAATACACGGTAGTTAACGAGCGAAGCAATTTTTAATTTTTACTGGCAGTTGGACTGATCTGGTGGCCCGGTTGGCTTTAAAAGTGCGTCCTGGCCACCGGGCCATTTATATTGTCGACCCCAGATAAATATATATAATTTTTGAGTTTCACTTCAAAACCATTTAGTATTATTTGTACATTATAGAAAGAATAGAGTGCAATGCAATTATTTACAGTCTCTTAGACGACTGCGTGCGCATGCGCACAGACCACATGTCGGACTTTTGTTCCTTTAGATAAAAATGTGTGATCAGTGTTTTCAGCTAGACTAATTATCAGTGCCATACTTTTGCTACACAAATATACAAATACATATCCGTTGTCTCTTTTCCTCAAAATAAATTACTTATTTCTTTTTTAATTATTATGACCGGCTCACCCATTGTTTTCTTTAGTCAAAACGGTATATTACAGTATTTAAAGTATTTAAAGTGTTTATTTTGTGTTGACTTTACATTCATTTATATTTTACACTTCAATATTTAATATTACAAGATTATATACTTGTTCATGTTAGTAATAATTGTTAATACTAAAGGTCTTTTAAAAGGCACTTTTTTAAATACTTGTGAAAACAATGAGTGTTTTGTAGGGGGGGGGCTAATAATTACACCCTATACTGTATTTATCAAGTCATTTAAATTCAAATTAAACATTCACATACATTTATAATATACTGTATATACTAAATCTATTAATTTTATAGTCATTAGTTGACACAGTACCTTGCATAATCTGAAAGAATACATTTTAATAGTGTAAGCATGTATAACGCCGTCCATCTTTTAATTTGACAGAAAGAATGAAGAGAATCCACCATGACTGAACTCTGCCCTCTGCTGATCACACATGATGCTGCATGACGCATGTACTACACCAGTCAGACTTCACGGCTGCACATCTACAGGGTCGTTCAAAAGGCACACGAACTATGGTCTTATTTTACGAAAAGCAAATGGAAAAATTGGATTCTCTCTCTCTCACTCTCTATTTATTATACTGTGAACATGAATGTGAGAATGATTACATTTTTTAATGTAACACAGACCACTTATGCTGGCTCAGATGATCGGACCCTGACGGCTAGAAGCTTTGAGTTGTGAGACGTTCTCTGCCTTCCTGCAGAAAAGAGGAAGCGAGAGCCAAAGCGACACACGATGTCACAACACGTTAGCGTTTCACTTCAGGCTTCTTGTTTTTTTTTTAAGTACAGACCCCCAAACAGAGCGACCGCATCGTCTCCAACTCCGATATAGAAATGGAACCTTGACCAACGGTGTGAGTGAGAGCGTGTGTGTGTCTGTGTGTGTATATAGGCGAGTATGACGAAGTCGTGAGAATGTGAGAATCATCTGTACCACTAGATGAAGGAAACCAAGACCAAGATATGGTCTGCGCTGTGAAGAATCTCCTTATATGAAATTGTAAATTAAATTGTTAAGTGCAATGAAATCTGACGCTTTAGCGGTTATTTTCTGTAAATGTAAAGTTCAATAAAACATCCCATTTTAGCTGTTACGTTCTCTAAATGAAGTATTTAAGTATACAGTAATCCCTTGTTTATCGCGGTAGATACGTTCCAAGCCCGACCGCGATAGGTGAAAATCCGCGAAGTGGAGGCACAAATATTTACGTATTTATTTACCACTTATTCAGACTTTTAAAACACCTTTTTCACGAAGTATTCTTTATTAAAGTAACGTTAACAAACATCTCCCCGCCGCACGCGTCGTCCCCGTGGAGATATTATTTTTCAAAGGGTGTGAACAAGAGGATCGGGCGGGAGTGCGAGCGCGCGCAGACTGGTGGGTGGACTTTTGACATAGTGATTCGCATCTCCGCCGAGACGCGTCTGGTGGTGGTCCGTCTCGAGCCACTGCGAGCATCCTCCGCCGAGATACGGTCGGGAAAAATGAATCCGCGAATATAGGTAACAAAGAAAAAAAAACGCAAAACAGTGAATCAGCGATAGTCGAACCGCGAAGTAGCGAGGGATTACTGTATAAGCAAACTTATCATAGATTTTGTAGAAATGCTTTATTATCAACCAGTAAAAGAGTGAAGTGGCTCAGGCATTATACATTGCTGGAACAGTGAGCGCCGTAATAACAGAATCAGGAGTGCAACGAAAAACGTCCGTCTTTTTATTTCACAGACACGGCTGGTTTGACCGCAAGATATTCTCGGCACATTGTTTCCTAATGTTTCCTGATCATGTTGATGCCGCGTGACGCGCACACGCGAAAAAGAGATGCGAACTGAAGAATGATTTTGAAGATGAAAATGTTCTTTTTTTCATTTCTAAGCTGTAGAACTTTCTTCAAAGTATAAACGAGGAAATAAAATCGAGTCTTTGTAGAAAAAGGTATAGACATACCTTAGATAGATTACCTTAGATACCTTAAATAGATTTTGTTTTGAATTTTTGATATAAAAAGAAACTTGAAATTTCATAGACACCGATCGGTGACAACAAAAAGGTTGGGGACCACCGTTCTAGAACACTAGTGAAGTCTGAAGCGAGAATTTAAAGTCTGAACACGCAGACATGCGTAAAAAAAATCTAATTTAAAAAATAACAAACCTAAAAGAACACTGACAAAAGTTCTGTTGGAGCCCGAGAAGTTTCCTCATTGCATATGCAACTTTCCCGTTTAGCCAATAGGATTGCCAGGAGCTTGCTGGAGACAGCCAATGGCAGAGCAGATTGTCACAGCATTTTCCCGCCCCCAGGCTTTGTGAAAACGAGTATCAGCGCACAGAGCAAAGCAGACGTGAAATAACCGATGAGCTTGAAAAAAAAACTAAAGAAAACAGTGTCATTCGTGAACTAGACTAACTTTGTCGCGTGTCTTAACGTTCTGAAAATGAAACAACAGTTTTTTATACGTCTGGACTCTCATCTCCATTCATTTTAGCGGTAAGAAAAAAGACTCGCTCTGTTAGTATCATTCTAATTTCGTCACTCGGGGCAAAAATGTCGTCGCAACTCATTTCGTTACTCTGGGTTTTCCTTATCTAGAACATTCGTAAGTCGGGGTACCACTGTGTAAATAAACGTGAACTTCTCAAGCCACGGCATCAGACACTAGATAAGGCAGGTTGGACAGCGTGGGCAGACATACCCCTACTGGAAGCCCCTCGGGTGGCGTGGGCGAGACTTCTCCGTCCGGTCCTCGTGCGCAGAGGTGAGGGGACATGGTGGGAGACTCGTCGATGAAGGGCATGGTCTCGGAACCCTCCTGAGACTTCCTGTCCTCCGCAGGGTCTCCCTCATAGCCGTCAGTGTTGTAGGTGAAGTCTGTGAGAGAGAAGAAAAACCACATAAAAAATTAGGGCCGCAGCTAACAATTGTTTTCTTATCGATTAATCTATCAGTTATTATTTATTTATTTAATTATTTTCTCCTGATTAATCGACTAATGTAATCTATCGACAAATGTCTCGATTATTCTAGCGATTACTTTTTTTTAACTTTTATTTATCTAGTTTTTCTACGTTTTCACATGATTTGAAATGCTTTGTGGCAATTTATGTACTATATCTGTCTTTTGTATATATTGTTTTGGAGCGTTTTTTTCTTCACTTTGGATTTTTCGTTTGTTTTTTATTTTCGTTTGGATTTCTGGCACTAATCTGATTCCACAGATTTGAAAAGCGTTTGAAAGGGTTAAACGAGCTAGGTGTGAAAGCACCGTCAAATGACAATGTCTGTTTGCTACAATCAGACAATAATTTTGATTGATCTACATGTATTCAGTTTAATATTTACATTAACATTTAATGCATTTTTTTACATGATTAATACATGATTCACACAATGTTTTATTACATAATATTCTTTCACATGGGGAGAAAGGAGAATGCATCTCTCTCTCACTCTCTCTCTCTCTCTCTGTGTGTGTGTGTGTGTGTCTGCTCACACACTCCCAAGTGGCACGTAAACAAAAGCCTAGCTTGACTCATGCCCAAGGGGCGGGGCCAAGGCCGTCAGTCACCATGGAGTTCAAAAAGGCTGTTGCCATGACAACCTCAGCTAACACACTAAATCTGTTACTCATCCAGTTTAAGTTTGCAGAAAGCTCTTTGTTTTGCAGCACTTCCTGCATTAGTCACGACCTGTTGGATTGTGGGTATCGAGAGCTGTGCTGGACTGGCGCACAGGAAGCTGGTTGAATTGGGGTCAAACGCCTCGCAGCGAGGGTCCTCACCCGCTGGCGTTTATCCGTCCGCTAGATATTGACTCTGCCTTCAGCTTCACTGCCGCTCTACATTTGCACCACACAAACATCTTTATTTGCACTGACACGGAACATACGTTAAAGGTTGTATCAGGTGACCAGAAAAAGTGTTAATAATATCTGTCTGTCTGTACACACCCATCCACTGTCTGTCCATCTGTCTGTCTAACCATTTATCCATCCACTCACTCACCCACCCAATCCGTCCATCTATCTTTTTTGTCTGTCTGTCCGTTTATCTGTCCGTCTGTCCATTCTTACAACCACCCACCCATCCATCCACAATATGTCATTCTGTTTCCTGTCTGTCTATCCATCAATCCATCTATCATTTGTCTGTCTGTCTGTACATCATTTGCCTATCTATCATTTGTCTGTCTGTCTATCATTTGAATGTCTGTCTGTCTATACTTTGTCTCTCCGTCTATCCATCATTTGTTTGTCTGTCTGTCTGTCTCTCTATCCTTTGTCTGTCGGTCTATCTATCATTTGTCTGTCGGTCTGTCTGTCTGTCTGTCTGTCTATTTATCATTTATCTGTCGGTCCATCTATCATTTATCTGTCTGTCTGTCTATCTATCATTTGTCTGTTGGTCTATCCGTCTGTCAGTCAATCCATCCACTCACCCACACATCCCCCCATCCATCCAATCGTCCATTTGTCATTTGGCTGTCTGTCTATCCGTCCATCCGCCTCTCTCTCTCCGTGTCCATCCATCCGTCTCTCTCCATCTCTGTGTCCGTCCACCAGTCACTCTCACTCACACTTTCACTCTCTCCCTTACTCACTCACTCACTCACTCACTCACTCACTCACTCTCAAGCAGTTTGGTGTTAACCATGAATATAAGCAAATACCCGTACAAACATTTGCATGTCTGGTTTACCATCATCTCAGAGAGAGAGGAAGTGCTCTTCCAAACACTTCCCTCATTCTGTTTTATCACACAAATGTCCCATCAGGCCAGAAGCGCTTAAAACTGTGTAGCAGGTGGAATGTTCGGCTGTGTTTCACTGATTTGAAAGACTGTTTTCATTGACATTATGCATAAATAAATTACTATAAAATATAAGATTGTTGTGTAGATTTATTATCAGGCATAAACCCAACAAGTTTATGCTTAAATTTCAAAAACCTGTTCAGACAAAGTGACGACAAATGCAGAAATTCTGCCTCCACACAGGCCCAATGTAACATTAAAACAATTTCCTAAAACCTTACCAAAATATAAAAAATGTCAAAATTCTTAACTTTCTACATCAGAGGCCCCCTAAAAGAATACTAGAGGTCAAAAAAAAAAATTTCCATTTTTTTCAAAATTTGGGTCTTACAGGGTTAAACGCTGAAGACAATCGATCAGCACGATTAGCCTCACGGCGACACAAGGATCTACACCCTCTTCCGGTTAAACGCTGGAGCGAAAGCACTAAAGCGCGTACGTTGCACGTCTTACCTTTGGCGGAAGTGATGGACTTCAAGACACAAGCCACCTGAAAAAAGAAAGCCATGTAGAAGCCTCGACGTCAGCGGCGTGACGGAGCAAACGCCATCCGCACTGAGCGGGCGATGAGAGTGACCGGCAGGAAACCTTCACGCTCGTTTATTCAAATATATGGAAATACAAACCAAACGGAGAGCATGGCAGCATGGGAAATGAAAGACGCTCTGTGTGTGTGTGCGTGTGTCTCTTTTAGCTTTAGCTGAGATTTTTCTTGCAAAGATAAAAATAACAAGTAGAAAAGGACACGTAAACTAAAAATATTTTGAATTAAAAAAGCGTTTGAATTAAAAATATTTTAAATAATAAAAAATATAAGCATTATTTATGGAACGGTACAGGTTGAGCCAATCCGGCGCTCAGCCAATCACAGCTTGTCGATTAGTGATAATAAACACATCACAATCAAGATCCGGCGCTCAGCCAATCACAGCTTCTCGTTTAGATAATAAACACCATGACAACGTGTGGGCGTTAAATCACACTTAGTTTACAAAACAACTAACGTAAATAAACAATTAAAAGTAGCTATTGTTCTCGCTTAAACAAAATGGCAGTGATGTTGAAGAGATCTGAGAAAGCAGAGTTCATTTATTCATCGCTTTTCTTATTTCAAGACCAACGCAAAGAGTTGTATTTAAGGTACTATAAGAGTAACACACTGAAGCGACGTTAACAACGTATAAAACAACTCCACATCACTGATATATTATTGATGTAAAGCATCGACATCTTTATTAACCATCTTCAGGATAAAACACAAAGGCTTAGTGAAATACACCATAACTACTCAATCCACACTTCACCGATCAACCGTCTAGAACACAAGCTTTGTTCAACCTCTCAATAAAGAAGAAGGACCGACAGAGTGGTCCTCCAGAGATCATCCGTCGCCGAGAAGATAAGCGTTGCCATGTTAAATGACTGCGTGTGTCTGAATTATACCGTCGCCATGGCAACAGCCCCCCCCCCACACCCCGAATACAGACCCTAATTATTCCCATTCCTCTGGATGGAGATGACATTATTACGTCACAACCAAACTGACATGGAACAGCAACTTATTCACCCAGTCAAACAGAAGGGACAATAAATAAATAAATAATTAAAAAAAATGTAAATACAAAATAAAGTACGGAAACTGTAAAAACAGATCAAAGTTAAGAAATCATGGGTCAGTTAACTTTTATTTTTCATAAATCAAAACCAGACTAGACTAGACCAAAATGGACCAAAACAAACCAAACAAGACTAGACAAGACAGACCTGACCTAAACAGACCAAACATGACCAGACCAATTAAGACCAGACTAAACAAGACTAGACAAGACCAGATTAGATCAGACAAGACCAGACTGAAACAAAACAGACCAAACAAGACTAGACAAGACCAGAACAAAACGGACCAAATAAGACTAGACAAGACTAGACTAGACCAGACGATATCAAACAATACCAGAACAAAACAAAAACTAAATAAAAACACAAAAACAAAACATACCAAACAAGACCAGACAAGACCTGCCCAAACAGACTAAACGATCATCAAATGCATATTTATATTAAGCAATTGCTATTAGTTATCATCACACAAAAATGCCCATTTAAAAAAATCCTTAATTCTACCAGAAATGTACCGTATTTTCCGGACTATAAGCCGCTACTTTTTTCATAGGTTTTGAACCATGCGGCTTATACAAAGGTGCGGCTTATACTATTCTTTTTTCCCCACCGCTAGGGCCGCTCTAAGCAGATATAATTTTTATAAGTTTTAATCAGCTAAGTTTATGCGGTGTTAAAATACAGGTTAGGAAGGATCTATTTAGTTACATACATGTACAATTACAGTTCAAAATCGTTCCTGCAGTAAATACAGTGAACCCTTGTTTATCTCTCGGTAGATACGTTCCAAGCCCGACCGCGATAGGTGAAAATCCGCTAAGTAGAGGCACAACATTAACGTATTTAGTTAACACTTATTCAGACTTTTAAAACACTTTTTGTTCACTTAGTATTCTTTAATAAAGTAATGTTAACAAACATCTCAGTACAAAAATCCCAGGAACAGATGTCAAGTAATAAAACAGTAAAGTGCACAACATAAAAAAACGAAATATTGTTAAGCAGTATGTACTAAAGATTTGAAGGTATTTTAGATACATACAACGGAATACAACTGAACGAATGTCAAGCAATAAAACAGTAAGTGTCAATGCATTTCCCCCGTAGGGGGAGGGATGTCCGACATATCGATTCGCATCTCCACACAGAGACGCGTCCACCGACGCCCTTCTCGAGCCTCTACGAGCATCCTCCGCCAAGATACGCCCGGTCGTTTGCGCGCGAAACACGGGCGACTTGGGCAGGTTGCGTGGTCGCGCACAAATATTTTGAAGAATTTCTTTGATAATTTATTCTTATGTAATAAAAAAATCCGGGAAGCCGTGAATCTGTGAACATAACTAATAAAGAAAATAAATCCGCAAAGCCGTGAATCCGCGATAGTCGAACCTCGAAGTAGCGAGGGAACACTGTATCTAATCCAAAAATATACATATCATTGGCTTGCAAAACTCTTGAGGTTTCACTGAAACCCTTGTTCCCTGAGAGGAGGGAGCACTACAGGTAAAGTTGTCCCCATTTAATTACTAGAAAGTAGTGATGCACCGAAATGAAAATTCGTACAGTTACGTACATTCAAATTATGTAGCGCGGCAGTGATAGTTAAGGTGAACCGCTAGATTTTAATTCAAATTGGATCCGGACCGCGGTCCACCATTATTCTGCTTGCGTCGTCACCTTTCGGCCGTGTAGTTTTGGTGATAAAAGTGTTTCGGCCGAAAATTTTCGGTGGCCAAATTATCGGTGCATCCCTACTAGAAAGGGAACTTTTGTTAATAGAGTGGATGCGGCTTGTATGCAGGTGCGGCTTGTTTATCTTTTTTGTTTTTTTTTTTCTTCAAAAATAGAGCTGATGCGGCTCATATACAGATGCGGCTTATAGTCCAGAAAATACGGTAACTGTAAATGTAATCTGTGTGCAGGCCTACAGTGTCAATATATTTTAAAGTTCTATGTAACACAAGTCGACCATAACTTGAACACTAGTCTTTGGTTTCTGACGCCTTGCCAGAGCTATAACACACTTTCTACTAGGTTTACGCCAATTTACGGCAACATAAACCTACTTTCTGACAGTTTAGGCCACCTTACGTCTCATCACAAACAGGTTTCCACCGGCGAAAATGCAACTCTCCTGGTCATCTGCCCTTTACACTCTCCACCAGCAAACATACACCACAGACACACTCAAACATAAGCCCTTACACAAATGTTACTTGCTCACTACACTCAAACAGCACGTGACCAAATCCCATTCAAAATCGAGTTGAGCGAGTTGAGCGGAATTATCACAATTCAGTTAAAACACAAACAAACGGCTGATTTTAACTGCCCAAACTGACTTAACGTGTCCTGACATCCTGTGGTTTGATCAACTGGCATTGTGAATTTATCTGGAACAATAAAACATAAACCAGAAAACCCAACAGGAGGTCCCCAGCAGAACCCCTCCACCCGCCTGAGGCTCCTCATGCACAGCTCCTATTGGCCGAGTGTCTGGTGAGTGATCTGTGACCTGAGCTGTGATTGGTCAAACACTGGATGGCAGAGTGAGAAGAGACACGGTTACAAGGGCCGGGCAGGACAAGTGTTCAAGCATGACAATACACACACGCGCACACACTGTATTTATTTATTTATTTATTTTTCTTAATTTATTTTTCTTTATTTTTATTTATTACTGGTCATAGCCCATAGTCTGAACAACAATGGACAATGAACATTTTTCTTTTTCAATGGATTCTTTATTTCTCCCTAATTTTTAAACACAGATAAATATTGGACATTTTTCTTCTTTAAAGACTATTTTTTCCTAATTTCAAACTAAGAAAAGCGCTATATAAATAATCTTGAACTTGAACTTTACTTAAAGGATGGGGGAGGGGTGTTCCATCTATTGATTGCAAAAAATAACTGTCCGATTATTCGATTCCCAAAATAATCGATAGCCGCGGCCCTACTACTTGAGACGCGAGGCTTTACACGCTAAAGAACAGAATAGAAGCAGCAGACGCGTTAACCCCTGCTTCATCATCACTAATACACTCCACTAATATTGATATTACTCTCCACGGAAACATCTGGCATCAGATATGCACATCCTTTATTAAGCATAAGACTCTTTAAATGTTTAATAACCTCATCAATAATTGATTGGCTGTGTGTCTTTAACAAGCCTGAGAGAGAGAGAGAGCGAGAGAGAGACACAGAGACAGGCAGACAGACAGAGAGACAGATAGAGAGAGGGAGACAGACAGAGAGAGAGAGACGGACAGACAGACAGAGATAAAGAGACAGCGAGAGAGAGAGAGAGAGAGAGAGAGAGAGAGAGAGAGAGAGAGAGAGAGAGAGAGAGACATAGAGAGACATAGACAGGCAGACAGAGAGAGAGAGAGAGAGAGACAGACAGACAGAGAGAGTAACAGATAGAGACAGACAGACAGACAGACAGACAGACAGAGAGACAGACAGACAGAGATAAAGAGACAGAGAGAGAGAGAGAGAGAGAGACACACACACACAGAGCAGCTTTGTTTCTGCTCCTCGTTTGTAAACGTTGTCACGCTTTTTTTCCTCTCTTGCTCTCCCTCTCCCGCGTGAGCGACGTGAGTCTGAATTGACTATTGCGTGAAACAAACGTTTACAAATGTCTTTGATGAAAAAATAAATAAATTAATTAAAAAACCCATAAGAAACAGCACTGCATGTGCGTCTTTACGGTTCTCTCTCTCAGTGTCGCTGCTCTTAAAGACACAGTACACAGACATCGAAGCTGCGTTCCATTAGCAATGTCTCTGTGTCGTCAAGTGAAATGTTATTATATATTACAAATGTATAACAATTAAATTTATGAATGTGCGACGGTATCTACAGTTTTGCAAAACACATATTGTCCACAACTCAATACTGGATTTCACGTTAATACTGGTTTACCGCCCACACCTAGTAGCTGGTAACGGAGCATCAGACCTGGTCAGCGTCGTCATCATCAGATCTAGTGGAGCACGTCTGTGTCACATCTTTGTCTGAAGAACGTCTATTTTAAGGCTCTTTTGAGTCTTTTGGGCTCCAACCCAAAACTCGCCATGTGTCCTTTATCAGAATGAACTGTGTTATTTATGTAGAAGACTGCCAACGCATTTGCGCGCGCACACACACACACACACACACACACACAAACACACACTCATTCTCACACACACACATACAGACACACGCACACTCACACACACACGCATTCAAACACACACTCACACCAATTCAAACACACACACACTCATTCTCACACACACACACACACACACACACGCAC
>CM051502.1:10115280-10142518 GCA_028031935.1 Paedocypris micromegethes
TCTCGATGTAATTCGGTGTGAAATTATGGGCTGGAGGCGTCCCTCCCCAAGCCCCCCTCCTCCTGATCTTCTCCTCTGAAAGCCCTTTACGTAACTCAAGCTCGGAGCCCAGCAACCACAACAAGTGCATCTCCTCACTCCCGCTCTACCCACAATCCCCTGCAGGCGCTTTAGACCACCTTCTCCATCGGGAGAGAAAGACACATCCCACTGTCAACACACACGTTATGGACAAAGTGGAAATGAACATCCAAACTAGACGGAGAAGAAGGGATGGAGGAAGACAAGCACTCACGCGGGGTTAAAAAGAAAACGCTGTGATGCTAAATAAGAAGGTCTCCATTCTGAAGCGCATCACACACACACACACACACACACACACACACGTACTGCTGTAGAGCGTGTCTATCCAGGAGAGTCTAGGCAGCTCGCGGGCGCTCAGGTGCTCCATCTCCCCTCAGTGGACGCTGGTCACGCCTCAATCATGCGTCCGCACCACAGCTCCGCACATGTCAGACAGCTGCGAGAGGAAAGGGAGGAGCCGTCCCCCTACTCTCTCTCTCTCTCGCGCTCGCTCGACCACACACTCCCAATCACAGAGTGTTCCGTCTCCATCCAATCAGTGCGGAGCATCTCTCGTCTCTCACTTTCCTTACACCACAAGCCACGTGATACTTGAGCTTACAGCGCGTCATATAATAATATTTACATTGTATTAGTTAACATACAAACATTAAAAAAACATTTTAAATAATAAAAAATATAAGCATTATTTATGGAACGGTACAGGTTGAGCCAATCCGGCGCTCAGCCAATCACAGCTTCTCGTTTAGATAATAAACACCATGACAACGTGTGGGCGTTAAATAACACTTACACTTAGTTTACAAAACAACTAACGTAAATAAACAATTAAAAGTAGCTATTGTTCTCGCTTAAACAAAACGGCAGTGATGTTGAAGAGATCTGAGAAAGCAGAGTTCATTTATTCATCGCTTTTCTTATTTCAATGTGATTTATGAAAATGTATTGGAAACTGCAGTAACACACATTAAAAAAAATAAAAAAATAAAAAACAACTAAAATGCAGGTGCCAGCTGCAATGACGGGGTTCCAGCTTTTGGTTTTTGCTACTGGGATCTGATTGTTGCATTGCTACTGTATTATGGGTGTTTAATTGTTGCACTATTACTGTGTTGTTGTTATTATTATATCATGTTATTGTTGTGATACTAATGTTTTATTATTGTGTTATTCCTGTATTACTTTTGTGTATTTAGTGTTAATAGTTTGCCATTATTGCATAATTACAGTGTTACTGGTGCGTTACAGGTGTGTTATTATCATTTTGATGGTGTGTTACGGTCGTGTTATTAATGTGTTACTGGTGTGCTATTTGTGTTGTACGGGTGTGTTATTAAAGTGTTACTGGTGTGCTATTTGTGAGTTACGGATGTGTTACGGTCGTGTTATTAATGTGTTATTGGCTAGTTACAGGTGTGTTATTAATGTGTTACTAATGAGTTACAGGTGTGTTTTTGTTTAGATGGTGTGTTACGCTTGTGTTATTAATATGTTATTGGTGAGTTACGGGTGTATTATCGTTTTGATGGTGTGTTACGATCCTGTTATTAATGTGTTATTGGTGAGCTACGAGTGTGTTCTTATCGTTTTGATGGTGTGTTACAGTCGTGTCATAGCCCATAGTCTGAACAACAATGGACATATTTTTCCTTTTTAACTGACTCTTTTTTTCCCCCAAATTTCTGAACACAATAAACACTTTTCCACATAGAGTCTTTGCGTTGGTCTCGGACTAAGAAAAGCGCTATATAAATAAACTTGAACTTGAACTTATTAATGTGGTACTGATGAGTTACGGGTGTGTTATTATTGTTTAGACAGTGTGTTATGGTCGTGTTATTAATGTGTTACCGGTGCGTTACGATGTGTTATTGTTCTGATGGTGTGTTACGCTCGTGTTATTAATGTGTTATTGCTGTGTTATTACTGCCGTGTGTTGGAGCTGTCGACGCTGCTCTCACTTCCTCCCGCTGTGTCGCACATGCAGAAGACTTTCTCCACTGGGATTTCGTGTAAGAAACCCCCTCTCGTCTCTTTTTGCTTTGGTCTAATAAACGCAACGTACATGAAGACGACACTCCTATGCTTTCTAGAAGTTGTTCAATGACACGACTGTTGCTTTGCTGTTGTGGTTTTCTCTGTGCTCTCCACCATCTGAGTGTCAAGGTATCATGAGAAGAGACCAGGCTCTCAGCACTCCAGAGATGCGGGAGGAGTGAGGGATGCTGAGAGCAGATGGGGAGATCTGTGGCCCTCGCGTGACTGATGAGTAGGTAATGGTGCGAAACATACACTACACCAGTCCGACACTCATGGACAAACAACACTGTTAACACGCGCACACACACACACACACACACACACACACGGAGGAAGATCAAAGAGGAAACCGTCTGATCCTGCTGATGCTGATGATGATGAAGACGGCAATTAGCATGGACTTCATGCATGACACCCCTGGCATGAACAAGGAACCCCCCCCCCATTCCAGACCCCTAAAAAACCATGGCCCCTCCCCCCATAGAGGCAGGACTTGTGATAAGCCAGAATGAACAACTTCAAATAGGACAAAAGGGCTCGGGAGCATCTGCCCACCCTTGACTCCACCCACCAGCACTCCCCTCCACACAAAGACCACCAGCCAAATCACACTTACACCATCACAGGAGGGGAAAGTCAGAGGAAAGACCTCCACACTAAAGTCCACACCTTCTCAATCCACGTGTCTGCACAGCTGAGTAACAGGCCAGTAAAACAAAGAGCAGGCCAATGTAGGTCAGACAAACACTGTGTGTGTGTGTGTGTGTGTGTGTGTGTGTGTGTGTGTGTGTGGCAGTTCATCAAATATGGATCTAGAATGACACACGCAGCTCTTTGTTTGTGGGTGGAAGTCGGTACGTCAGCCACACAATGGTGGGCTTGTGCGAGATCCCACCGAACACTTCCGCTTCACTATGGAAACAGATTAGCAGCTAAAATATCAAACGTACATTTCTAAAAAAAAAAAACGAAGGAAAAAGCTTCACATTCAGATTTTTATTTTTTCGCTCGCAGTAGTCACGTTTTCGCTTGAGACTATTTTTCCCGCTTTTCTTTGTTCATTTCTTTTTTTTTTTATTTGGACTTCTGGCACTAGCTTCATGTGGGGGCGGAGCTTTCTCTTATTGGCTAAAGTGTTATTTAGCGCAACATTACTACATTATTGTGGTGGCTGCTACTTCAAAATAATAGTAGACATCTATGCTTATTTACATCAATATACTGTATAATGAAACTGTGTATTGGCACCTTACAAATAAAATTTTGCATTGTTGTTGCTGTGAATATTATTAATATTTTTATTATGACGCAATTAAAATAATGATGAAATGTTCTGTATGTTCCAAATGGAAAGAAAATTAAACGAACGAAATATATACGAAATGGAAAAAAGTTTCATGTTTGTTTCCTAGAAATTTACGCTTGATATTTTTCGCAGTAATCTGATGCCTTTTTTAATCGAAACAGACCTTGATTGGAAAGTAAGATCTCAGGTCAAATTAAAGAGAGATGCTCACAGAAGTGAAAAAGACTTGTGACTTTCAACTTAATGAAAAGTGACTGATCAGAATCCAGGACAGAAGTAGCCTGGAGACTGAGGTTACGTGCCGCCACCGCTTTAGCTTTGACTGATTTACAGCACTCGCAACCTTCTTTGTTTTTAGAGAAATGCGTTTATGGTCTTGAATCTCTTGATCACATTGATCATGTTTGAAAAAAATAGCTTAATCAACTGAATTGTTACATTTACTAGACAAATTGTGTTTGGTTGACTTATTTTCAAAACTTTGTAGTCACTTGATTTGTACTTGATTGATCTAAAACACATTTCTTACCTGAGTTTGTTTGATTCACTGTGTGAGATACACGTCAATAAACGAGTCAATATATTATTGATGGACATCACAATCAAAAAACAATTGTTTCACAAACATTAGCATGAATTCAAATTAGCGTATTTTCCAAATAACATAATAAAATGATTCGTGTAAAACAAAACAATTCTTCACTTGTTTCATTATATAAAAAAAAAAAAACGCCCTCTGGAATGATTGAAGGTTTTTTTACTTAATTTTAAATCACACAACGTAAATAATAATAATAATAACAACAATAACAACAATAATAATAATAATAATAACCATAATAATAACCATAATAATGATGATAATAAAATCTGCAACATTGTACATTTTTAAAACTTTGGCTTAAAAAACTGTTGAAAATCTAAAAATAAATAAATAAACAGAGCACAAAGAAAGTACGGAATAAAAAATAAAATGTCTGTAATCATTTATCCGTCATTGGATTATGAAGCATGAGGCAGGATGAACGAGTGTCAGTGGAATTTTATAATTTATGCCAGAACTTCATCTGACAATTTGAAAGTTTCAAAAATGAAAATGATTTTGACACAAAATCAATAATAATCTATTATTTAAAATAGCATTTATTAAAAGCCATATGTGTTATTTATTTCTCTGTGAACTTTTCAGTAGATTCCTATCGATTAACCCGAAGACCATTAATCAGCCGCTGTCTGTGATGTCGCTCTACTGCCCCCTCGTGACATTTTAATGCAAAGCCGCTTAGATTGAGGCGCTACTTTACTTTTCCTTGGGAAACAAGGAGCCGCAGCATGTCTGATTCAGCGTGTGACGTCAGGAAAACCTGTTCAAAACCAGTAGAATAACTGCAAGGCATGACAAAAAAAAAATAACTGAACTATTCAAACAAGCTGTAAACAAGAGAGTGAGAGTAAAAGAGAGAGAGAGAGAGAGCGGCGAGAGAGAGAGAGAGAGAGAGAGAGACAGACAGAGAGAGAGAGACAGGGAGAGAGAGAGAAAATAGAGAGAGAGACAGAGAAATAGACACAGAGAGAGAGAGAGAGAGAGAGAGAGAGAGAGAGAGAGAGAGAGAGAGAGAGAGAGAGAGACAGAGACAGAGAGAGAAGAAGAGAAACAGAGAGAGAAATGAGACAGAGACACAGAGAAAGAATGAGAGAGCGAGTGAGAGAAACAAAGAGAGAGACAGAGAGAGACACACAGAGACATAGAGAGAAACAGAGAAGGTGTTGTGCGGTGGCAGCAGAAGTGAGAGTGATGAAGAGGGGAAACGACAGGAAGCGACAGACTTCTGCAGGATGCTCATCGACTCGCTCACTGCGCAGCTGCAACCGGATGTCTGAGGTCGAGTCTGCACACGCGGCCTGAAGTTCAAACGTTCTCACACAGTGACAGCATGTCTCCTGTTCCGTGTATGTTATGTGTGGTATATTAGAAGTGTAATTATTATTAACAGTTAATGACACCGGTTATAAGCTTTTCATTAATATGCTGATCACTGATTGTCATCTTCGTCTTCCTTCCGCTACTACTGACGTACACAGTCAGAATTCAGTATAGAGAGAGATACAGAGAGAGAGAGAGAGAGAGAGAGAGAGAGAGACAGAGAGGAGAGAGGGAGAGAGGGAGAGAGAGAAAGAGACAGAGAGATAATGAGACAGAGAGCGGAGAGAGACAGAGACAGAGACAGAGAGAGAGGGGGAGGGCGAAAGCGACGAGAGAATGAGACAGAGAGCGAGAGAGAGACAGAGACAGAGAGAGAGAGAGAAAGAGACAGAGAGATAATGAGACAGAGAGCGAGAGAGAGACAGAGACAGAGACAGAGAGAGAGAGAGGGGGAGAGGGAGAGAGAGAGAGAGGGAGAGAGAGAGTGCGCACTAGAGAGACAGAGACACAGAGAGAGAGACACAGAGAGAGAGACACAGAGACACATAGAGAGAGAGAGAGATAGAGAGAGAGAGAGCAGGGGTAGACAATAAGGGACATTTTCCAGTAGGCCTCTGGGCCAATAACTTTTGAAATTCACTGGCCCGAATATCTGAACCACTGGCCCAGGTCGACGCGTTGTGTATTTATCCCAATAATCATCTTTTCATATTTTCTTTTCGTATTTTCTTTTGCTTTCCCTCAATTTCTCGTGATTTATTTTTTCTTCTTCCTGACACGTCACCTAGCTCAGTGGCGTCCATTGGAAAACATTTTTGTGTCTTGGGCCCAATACCGCACCTATTTGTTTTACGTCTTACTGTCAGTTAGATGCTTCTATCCAAAGCAACTTTCATTTTATTAAAAATGTGTTAAGATTTGTAAAATTGTACAGTTTTTCCTGGGAATCTAACCCATTATCTGGTGTTTCTAACCCCAGCTACAACCATATAGTTCCCCTGCAGTGTCTGGTTTGCTCTGTTCAGAATGAATCAGTATCAGTTGAAAAACATCAATAATAAAAGAACGTTTATCATCCAAGTGCAAGAGTAAAAGTAAAAGAGTGATTTAAACTGCAAAAAGTTTTGACGAAGACGACAATAACTGGAAATACAAAAATATATTTTAATTTATATTTTAATGTAATATAACTCCCCGAATGCCTGAATAGTTTTATTAAAGATCGTCAAATGAATTATTTCAAATGTTGCAAATCTTGGTAAACAAATCTTGGACAAAAGGATCACTTCCTGTGACGAGGCTGCTTGTGTCTGAATGTGACGGACATCACGCGTCAGATACTCTGTTCATCGTGTAATATTCATGATAGTAGTTTGGCTATTGTATTATGGTTTAATAGTAAAGTGTGTCGTTATTGCACAGTCATGAAAAGCGTAAATATAGCCGCGTTAGCATTTCGGAATTTACCAAACATTTCTTTTAACAAATTAATGCTAAGCAATTGCCGTCTTTTTTCACCCGCGCTGCTTTATTTAATCTCGCTTTTCGTTTTTGATGCCCAGAGTTAACGAGATCATTCGTGAGGAAGTTCCTACTTTTATGTGACGCGGTGTCGTGTGCACAACCCAGGATTCGGTCGTCGGAAGTGGCCGCGGAAACTCCAAACTCGTTGCATAAGACTGTCGGGATCACATAACGCGTTAGCGCTAGTTAGCGAGCGAAACGATTTAACATAAATGCGGGTAAATAATGACAAATTGTTTTTTTTATTGAGTCGTTTTCACTGGCCCCACCGGGCCAGCACTTGGACCGATCTGGAGGCCCGGTTGGTCTTAAAAGTAGGTTCGGGCCACCGAGCCATTTATATTGTCGACCCCAGGAGAGAGAGAGAGTCTCTCGTAAGCAAAAAACAACCCACAAAAAAAAAAAAGATTAACAGTCGGACATTTTGAAAAATATATAACGGCTCTACAGCCAGAAAATGTGGTATTTAAAGGAAAACGGAGACAAACGTGAATTCGTTAGCGACAGCTCGCGTGATTCTCTGGTGTTTCTGTGATTTCTCTCTGATGTGTCTCAGTGCTTTGGTTTATTTGTGGTTCCATCACGTTCTGCTTCCTCTTTCTTTAATGCTGATTGAGCAGTTTTTTACAGTCTTTTGCAGAGTAGTGGAGCTTCTGTTATACCCTTGTGACTCAGATTTGAACTAAACTTGTTTACATCAGCCTAGTGAGTTGAACATCTTGCGTTTCGAACACGGCGTGACAGTTGCCTGCGCTGTGATGACACGTGTGCTATAAATACAACACCGCGATTAAAGCCCTTTTTTTCCAGTAGAAACAGTTTTAGTAAATGGAGTGAAATTGTCAATATGGCAAACTACAGATGCACAATTCTGGTTAAAATGAGAATCACGATTTTTTTGCTAAAAATAAAGATCATGATTCGTTTTCTGATTCTTTCCGGATATTTTATTATTTTAAATATTCAACCCTGAAAATCAGGTTGTCAAAAAGCAATATTATAGTAAAGTAAAAAAAATATAACAATTCCGTTCATATATTTGTTACAAAGATACTGTTTGGGTCAAATTGACCGGTTTTCAAAGTTTAAAAATATTCTGAAAATTTACTTTAAAAGTATTCTTTGAAACGTCAAACGTTAATGTACAGTAATCTACATATAAACAAAAATTGGTTCAGTTGACATCTGTAACACCCGCTACATGTTTGTGTTACAATGATAATGTTCAGATCAATTTGACCCTTCAGACTAAATGGATAAAAAGATAAGAAAGATCAATTACTATTTGTTTCTCTGTAACAATGAGACATAATACACAGCTGACTCTCTCACACACACACACACACAGTTTAGGGGAACTTTTTGGTTTCTGACACTTAATATATGCATACAAAAAGCCACCCAAACATTAGTGATGATCCTCTGAAACGAACAGAAGAGGAGTGTTAACACTTATCCTTCATCATCACACATTAATGTGGGTTTTCAGGAGGCGCCCGGGAGTTTCAGGTAAATCTCCAGCTCGGACAAACTACAAACCGATCTTCCCTAATAAAACACAGATGTCAGGTAAAGAGAAGCCACGTGTCTTCATCGCAGGGTTCCTACACTTTCTGAAACGTAAAATTCAAACACTTTCAAGGTCCAAGTTCAAGTTTTTCCAGCACCAGACAGTTGTGGTAAAACATATACTTAAAATGTAAAGGTGTTCGTGCTTCACACTTTCTGCACTTTTAATCAGGATTATAGTGATCACGGCCTGTTTATTCACAGACTCACTTTATTTATGTCTCTCTCTCTCTCTCTCTCTCTCTCTCTCTCTCTCTCTCTCTCTCTCTCTCTCTCCGTCTCACTCACTCTCAAGAATCTGTGTATCAAAAGTCGCGTGAAAGCAGTCCAAAAAGTTCGGATCCGGACCCGAGAACGTGCACTTATCCGGAGTCCACTGTATAATTTCAAGCATTTTCAAGCACTTTAAAAAGCATTTAAAATTCAAGCATTTTCTAGGATTTCAACCAGTCGTAAGAACCAGGTGCCACCGGAAAGCATCCATCCTGCCTTCAAAGCTCAGCGGCAAACATCAAAGCACATCTGGCAGCGGTTAGAAACAGCAGCTGAGCCGTACCTGAGGAGTCGGAGCTGAGGTATCCGTCAGGTGTGCTGCGCCCGGAGCCGGAGCGGAGGCCGTCGTCCGAGTCCACGCGCACCCGGTGCCTGGGCCGGTATCCGCCGCTGCCGCTCTTGGGTTGGACGATGTTCTTCCTCAGGAAATTCTCGTTCAGCTCCGCGTCCTCGTACTCGTGGTCGCTGCTCGGCCTGGCGGTGACGTCACCCGGCAGCTTTCGGCGCGGCGGAGGGATGAGGATCGGTTTGCCCGTCTTACTTCCCCGCAGAAGGTCGCGGGCGAGCGGCGGCGGCGGCGGCGTCGTCTCGGGCGGAGAGTGCGCGGCCGCCTTCCAGCATCTCTCGACGTCGCACGTCCTCTTCTTCTGCGCCAGCGTGGTCTGCAGGTAAATGACCTTGAACTTCTCCTCGGACAGAGCCCGCTGCAGCATCTTCAGCCTGGCCTTGCACGTCTCCAGCTCCGCCTCGATGTCCCGCGCGGAGCTCAGGTGGAGCTCGGGCACCTCGCCGTCGGGGAACTCGTTCCTCCAGTGCTTCTCAAACTCGCCCTGCTCCCACATTTTCATCTCAAGCTGTTGGAATTCCCCCTGAAAACAACTTTAGTTCGCCTCAGAGTTCGCCGAGAAGAAGCCGCGGACGCGCATATTCACTCCACACACTGGAGATCAGTTTACAACTGAAAAAAAACTTTCGTCTTCCGCCACGATGGAAAGGCGTGACGTCACTTTGACTCCTAGCCAATAACAAACAAGGGAGTTTAGTGGCGAACTCGCTCTCCCGTAGTCCGTTTATTGAGACGTGACGTCGGGTTAACGTGTGTGCTACGGTGTCGTCGTCATTTCCTACCAAACTAAGCGGAAAAAAAGTTTCACAATTGCCAACTTTGATTAAAACAAATCAAACAAAATCGGCTGATTTCGGTGGGTTTAAAAGTCTTTCTGTGTTCGGGTAATTCGTCTTCATTGTGCCATTTGACCTTATTATAGTTCATTTTGGTCAGAAGTGATCGAAAAAGTTTAGAAAAAAACTTTGACTATCAACTTACGTTCAAATACACGGACGGTTTTTTTTATGAAATGAGATGTTTTATGGATACATTATATGCTCTTCTGCTCAAAGCAAAATAAACAGTTGTAAAGAACTTTCAGATTCCTCTGCGAGCCTTCGTGTAGATGATGATGATGATGATGATGATGATGATGATGTCTTTATTCTTTTTCCACCTTTACTTTGGACGAAAACAATAACCGGGCAGAATTGTTTCTTTCTACTATGTTACTTTTTTTTCTGTTACTGTAAGTGAGAAATTTACTTTACCAGATGTGGATATCTGTTTATTTTATTGAACAACCGTTTCAAATACAATTAGATATGAGAAGTGAGGCTGAATAAAAGAATCACACACACACGAGTAAACACTCCTTTTTTCTGGTGACGTCAGAGTCGACATGTCACATGACCAAGGCCTGGTTCAGTCGGCTTGTGTTTGATCTGCGTGGACGCTTCTGGCGTAAAGCGAGGTTTTACAACAACAAGCTTCTTTCTCTTCTCGTCGTTATCCATTTTAGGGTTAATAATAGAGGGCCAAATGTATATATAGCCATTGACACATTTAATGAAATGTTTTGCCTTCTGAATTTTCATGTTCCCCTGCTTTTCCCGTGCATGTTTTATCAAGTGTTTAAATGGTTAAACGCTGGGCAGGTTTGACCTGGCGATGTTCTTCCCTCTGCAGGTGATTCTGTAAAACCACCCTTTCCTTCTAAAAAAATGATAAGGTGAATTTATTTACTACAGAACGCAGACAAGTACTAAAATATTGCTTTATTTCTGTTGTTAATAAAAAGATACAGCATGTGAGAAACACTGGAATCATTTCAGGTTTCGTATTACTAAACTGAAGACTAGTCAAACAAATGTGCAACAGCATTTTGACGACACGACTAACACGTCACATGTCCGAATCAACACCAACTCCTGTGTTAATGCCTCCATAAAGTGTGCGTAACAGGACCACATCGTACCAACTACCAAGAAATGACTGTTGGCGAATTCAGACTTGCATAGATTTACGTTTACAACACACACAAACACACGTTTTCTCCGTCAGCATGGGAACAACGACGCACGTGAGACTTTGGAAACACAGATACAATCTCTAAAGTATACTGATAGAAATTGTTGATAGAAAAGAACAAACACCTTTGATGTCACTAGATCCGTAACTTCTCTATAAGGCAGAAGTGGGTTGAGTCACTAAACCGCGGGACACGTTCCCATTGGACCGTCACGACACGGAGTTGTACGGCACGTGTAGAGTAAGGTGAAGGTAAGTGGGTTCTTGTTAAGGCCGTTTCACACTGGAGGGCAGTGAGAGCTTCGCCCGAGTCAGACACACACACACACACACACACTACGCATTAGGACACCAGACATTGTACAAACGAGACGTAGAGTTGCGTAAGTATAAGAATAGAACTGTTATTGGCGTTGGCATCTTTTTTACACTGATGCTTTTCTTATCGCGTGCGCGTGTAGCGTCTCCCTGCACGTGGTGACGAAGGCCTGCTGTTTCTCGTAGTACGCCGCCTCGTTGATAAAGGTGGGGTAGGCCAGGCCCGGACCCTCGTAGAAGATGGTTTTTCCGTCAAACGTGAGAAACGCAGGGTCGCCACGGCTCAAGGGCTCCCAGTCGCAGTCCTGCACAGACGGAGAGGACGAGGAGCGCCAGGAGTCCGTAGGGCCCGAGACGTCGACCTCACCTGAAGACGAGGGTGAACCATCGCTGTGATGTTCCCGTTGGAGTCTCGAGGATAGTCCACTCTCTCCTGCACCCTGAACACCTTCACCGCGCAGGCCGGAAACTCCACACCTATGGAAAAAACACTGCGCTTAATAGAGCTGCAGTCAATTGCAAACGTCAAATTCAAGTACTTTCATGTTGTTTTCATGTTCAAGCACACTTGTGGTAATAGTGGTAATATATATATATATATATAGAGGTCTGCCTCAATACAGCCAAAATGAAACTTTTAATTACATTTAATGAGATGTTAATCGAAAATAAACAAAAACAAGCTGTGGTTTCCATTACCAATCAGATAAGTGCTATTAGTATAAAGACAGTCGAATTTGTGTTATATTGACGGTTCAAACATATTCACAGTCGACTAGACAAATGAACGAAATGCACGAACGACTCGAAATTATTCAAGTTTAAGTTTACTTATAAAGCACTTTTCCCAGTCCCAGACCAACGCAAAGGCACTATGCGGAAACAAGAGTCTTTAAAAATCATCCAATGTTCATCTGTGTTACGAATTCAGAAAAAAAAAGTCAATAAAAAAGAATTTGTTCACTTTATTGTTCAAGTCAAGAGTTAAAGATAACTGTAATAAGAGGGAACAAAGACAGATAATAAACTGATTTTTATTCTTGTACTTTAGTAACAGATTGTTTAGTTTAGTACCAATTGTCATTGTGCAATAACAATAAAGATTATCTTATCTTACTACAGCACTCGTTTTAGGGGGGGGTTCCAATGACTTATGTAACATGTTTTTATTACAGTTATTATTTAATATAATTAATCAATTATATTATAATTATATAATATAATTAAACAATATTTAATCATATTATTTAAAAAAAAATTGTCTGAATTTACGGTGGCATGGAACTTATTAGTGGAATGAATGAATGAAAAAGCCTTTACTTGTCCCACAGCAGGGAAATTTCATGTCACAACAGCAGACAATTATATGTATATAAAAACATCTATATGAAAAATAAACAAGTAAATAAGCATGCATGCATTCACATAAACAACACTGCACACTATAAATAAATACATAAATAAACGTAACCATAACACGTCGCAAACATCACAGTGATGTGATAGATTAGGAAATTCTAAACAAAACTTTTGTCGGCACAGGTTAATTTCGTAAGTCACTGTATTTGTTTGTTGTGAATTATAATAAAAATTTCAAGCATTTTTCAATCAATCACGAGTGATGAGTAATGGAGGAGCAAGTCTTGACTCGGTTCGAGACTTGCTCGACAGAGATTCGGACCCTGATGGGAAAAAAACAGAACATTTCCTGTTAAAAATTCGACAAGCTCCGTGGCTTCAGCTTCTGTCAGTCAGGCGACACAATCTACTCAAAACCAAGTGACGCAGTTAAAACAAAAATGCTGGCGTACTGGTCACGTCTTCCACCATTAACCTCATTCTTTCTCAAACAAGCACGTTAATTATGCATTCAAGAGATACGCATTCTGCTGGGTGTGGCCGTCTGGGCGTGGCTGTCTGGCTCTTATTGGCGCAACGTGATTCAATTACAATCAGATATGTCCTTGTCATTTTTTTGTTTCACAAAAATAACGCATCACGGTTTGTAATGTCCAGTAGAAGTTACGCATGAACAAAACCAATCCACCAAATTCTACTTTTCATTTTAATTCGTGTAAAACAATATATGTGAAAGTTGTTTTTAATTCCTTACAGTATTATAATAATGTGCATTAAATTCCATCCATCCGTTCATTTTCCTAATCGTTCTCCCGTTTCTGGATCACAGGGAACTAAAGCCAATCCTAGCCACTCTGGCAGGACACACCCACTGTTGACCAATCACAGCGCAGGACACATGTTCACTCTCATTCATCCTTTGTGTCCTATCCACACGAGCACTCCACACACGCGACTGGCTTCGAAAAATAGATTTTTAAGATTGGGGTGGGCAAATATTTAGATTCTCGGGCCACATTGAGTCCTAACATTTGATAAAGGGGTCGGACCTGGAGAAAAAAAACACATTTTGGGATACGGAGGAAATACAGTGGTACCTCGACACTCGAACACAAAATTGATCAAAATACACCTCGCTTCACAAACTCCGCCTCCGGAGGCGCGGTCATTTGACGCTATTTTCAGGCTTTCACATGGTGATTGCGGAAAGAAGGAGGATAGAGCAGAATGAGTATGAAGACTTTAAATTATCAACTCGTTTGAGCGATTGCTGAGCTTAACTCCCTCTATGGATCCAAGGTAAGCGCAGAGGAAAGCAGAAAGGGCAAAAATGAATGAAAAAGTGCAGAAATGAATGCGATGAATGTGTAAATATAATATTAAAAATACACTAGTAAAATTTCTTTAACGTATTTTTGTGCATATGGTTCCTCCATGTTCAGGTTTTCCCAGCACAATGCAGGTAAAATGTACATTTAAAGCTATGCCTAAATCAAAATGAAACAATTAGGGAAAGTTTTATCTAAATGTAAAGTTCCATATAACATCACATTTTAGCGGTTACTACGTTTGAAGTTGTACAGAAAGCTGTTGACATCAGTAGTAGAACTGCTGCAAAACCTTCTTTGTACAAAGTATAAACGAGGATATATAATCATGTCTTAATCTCATAATCAAGTCTCATTTTAAAAAGGTGTCTGACATTTAAAAAAAAAAACAAATAGATTTTTTTTATTTTTGATAAAAAAAAATGAAACCATAACACAGCTGTATTCGTTGGTTCCAGTGAGTTAAAATACAAAAAAACTCTATATTCATCTTTTGGCATAACTGCTTTTTTTTTTGGAATGCATGTTTAAATACAAATAAATATTATTATGTTAAATACCAAATTAAATACTAAAATCAGAAAAATTACATTGGGGGGAACTTGGTAAAAATCAAACGTTGTCCGGTTTATGACGACAAAAATGGTTGAAGCATTGTTAATTTTTACGTGCATTGATATTGATAACACAGAGGAAATGGTTTATGTCGCCACTTCACGTGACCACGCGCCACGTCTGCTGAATCTGAACACATCTCAAGATGAAGTTTAGTATGAAAACGGCATCAAAATATCGTACGACCAAAACATTATCACTTGTGGAACGAATTGGTGTGTAACTTTGCCTCCGTTCGGGTCGGGCATTTATCTGCATTCCACTGTGTAATTACATTTCCAAGCATTTTCAAGCACTGCATTTAAAATTCAAGCATTTTCAAGGCCTTGAAAACACATTATTGAAATTCAAGCTTTTTCAACAGCCGTAGGAACCCTGTGAATAAGTCAGAGTGGGACGCTAGTTTTAGTGGGTTCTTCTATTGTGGTGGATGTGAATCACGCGGCACAATGGCACATTCACGCTCAAAAGCTCAACGTGACACTGCCAAACCCACTGAGCCATTACTGACACCAGGATTCAAGTCACAGGCCCAGAAACCAGCAACTTACAGCCCGCGAGAAGTGTGTGTGTGTGGTCAGGCAGCGAGTACACGTGACTCAACTCATTTAAAATTGGAGAAAATGCTTTCAGAACAGAAAGTTATTACCGTATTTACGCAAATATAAGAACTCGTTTTTTTGTTTTGTTTTTTTTTTCTTCAAATTTTAGCGGCTCAACGTGCGTGGTGCTTGTAATCGCCAATTTAAAATATTCACGTAAATATAAGCGCTAATTTCTTTAAATAATGGTTTTGGAGGCAGACGTGTATATGAGTTTTTTTTAGCACAAAAACAGAAATAAAGAAACATTAGAAACATCGCAAAACTTAACAGTGGCTAAATAACACTGGAAGAAGTAAGATCTAGTAGGCCGCCGTGCTAAATGCTAGCGGGCTAGCGCTTGAAAACGAGATCAGCACGCTGCAAAAGCTTCAGAGCAAACAGAAAACGGTTCAAAACGAAGAACACCGGAGTCAAACACAATCAAATCACTCTGTCTGCTGCACAGAGAAAAACACGACTGTTCTAATATTTACGTGTGACATGAGCCAAGCTCGGTTATCTTTACTATATGCTCTTTTTGTACAAAGGCTCATGGGAACCAAATGAGCAGCACGGCATGATGGGATGTGTAGTTTCGACCGCTAGAATAGATTATTGTTTTTTTATTTTTAACATTGTAAAACAACATTGAAGTGATATAAGTCACAAGTTACGTTTGTCAAATAAAGAAAAATGCTTATATTCGCGGGGTGCAGTGTTAATTTTGACAAAGATTTTTTATTTAGTTTTGGTCATTGTCTTTTGACTAAAACTCAGTTTTGTTTTAGTGCCAAATTAGTCATCTTAAATTTTTTTAGTTTTAGTCTAATTTTGGTCGACTAAATACCACAACATTTTAGTCGACTAAACTACAGTACAGATTTAGCCAACGAAAATATAGGTGCTATATATTCTAAATGTTTACTAAAGTTGCTATGTCTAAGAAATCTGAATAAGTAGTTAACTATGAACATATAAAATAAAACAAATATCTCAGTAATTTGAAAAAACATTTACAGTATTTTCTGGACTATAAGCCGCTTCTTTTTTCATAGGTTTAGAACCATGCGGCTTATACAAAGGTGCGACTATTCTGCAGATTTTTTGATAATGAAGATAAATACGGTAGATGCCGTTTATTTTCTCTTTTTTCTGTCCCTTTTAATCAGCAAAGTTGCTGCCCTGTTAAAATGCAGGTTAGGAAAAGATCAATTTAGTTACATACATGTACATTCACAATTCAAAATCGTTCATAGAGCAGATGCGGCTTATATACTGGTGCGGCTTAGAGTCCAGAAAATACTGTATTTTTCTTTAACTTATTTTTATGAACTTTTCTTTCAATCCAAATAATATAACAAATAGAATGAAATTCTTTCTCCACAAGCTCGGATTATGATTGGACGTCGTCACGAAAGGCATTTTCATTTAGTTTTAATTAGTTGACGAAAGTGTCAATACATTTAGTTAAAGTTTTCGTCCCTGAACGGGAGTTTTAATAAAGTTCTCGCTTAGTTCTCATCAGGGAAAAAGTGTCGTTGAAGAAGACGTAGCCGAAAATATTTCGTCAATGAAATGAACACTGCTTATATTGTCGTAAATACGATAAGTTATTCTCCAAGGAAACCAAAATCCCAATCCCGTGGTTACTCAGCGCCGGACACGTCCTTCCTCAGACCATCCTCACCGCTATTGAAGAGCTGGATGAAGTCCAGAGCGTGCTTGAGAATGGCCCGCATGGACTCAAACACGTTACTGCGCAGGACGCCCTGCGGCTGAGGGCCGACCTCCAGACCTGCAACACACACCAGCAGGATTCAACCTCGTATACACACACACCAGGGGTGTAAAGAGTACCGGACAGCCATACTTGAGTAAATGTACAGATACTTAGTGTAAAAATTACTCAATACAAGTACAAGTAACAAGTCACCAATTTCAAAAAGACTCGAGTCAAAGTAGCAAAGTATCCAATTTTAAAAGAACTTAAGTATTTTTATCTGTGCTCAATATAGGTCCAAAAAAAGAAATGTGAAAACAAACTCTTGTTTTCCAAGACAGAAACAGAATTTAACCTCATTGTTTGAAAACTGGTAGAACAAAGTAGATAAAAAGAACAAAAAGTCAGACTCAATCACTTAAATTTGCAAGAAGATATAAAATAAAGTGACTAATCTGATTAGTAAATTATATATTATATGTATTATATAAAGTTATATATTATATAATAACATTTGTAAAACACATTTTTACGCCCCTAATTTGCATTCTTGTGGTTTCTAATTCACAAATAGCGTCCAGTACCTTCAGCAGCCTAAAGATGGCGATATTCACCTCGCCCACCCAAGAAATTAACCGCGGTATAAATCGATTCCGGCTTGTCGCGCACAATTACAATGTAACAAGTAATGATAAGTGTTCGTTCAAATGTAGTGGAGTGAAAAGTACTGCTACTCAATCACAAATGCAGTGGAGTAGAGAGTAAAAGTTGCTTATATTTTTTATACTCAGTGCAAGTGTGAAGTAGCCAAAAACATACTTAAGTAAAGTAAAGAAGTACATTTACTCAAGTACCTTACACCCCTGACACACACACACACACAGCGGCGAACAACCCACCAACGGGGTGCTTGGCGACCGAGCGCGTGGTGGAGTATTTCAGCTGCGGGTGTTCGTTCAGCAGCACGGCGCAGGTCTCCGGGGCCATGGCGCTCTGCGGGCAAACGCCAGTCACGCCAGTCACGTCTCACACCACACACGCGCTTTCACAACGCCTTACACTGATGTAGTGCGCCATCTGAAGGTTGAAGAGGTCGGCAGAACTTTCCAGAATGAGAGTGGAGCCCATGTTGGCGGTGGTGTTGTGAAGGTCGAAGATGACGTCGTAGGCCTCTGCACTTCCTTTGGGCCCAAACATCTGGTTGATTTCCTTGGCCCTCTGGACTTCATACGGCAGGCCTGCTGCGTCCGCACAACTGCACACAGATCAACTCACTAACCAGCCTGCTGAGGATCCGATTAATGGTTAGACCGTGTCACCTCAGTGACGGAGCGATGGATGAAGAGGGAAACGCTATAGTCAAACATCAGCACGTCTGCTGAAGGACTCATTTGAGCGTTTGTGGATCATTACCAACTACATGCTGATCAATTTTTTGGAAAGGTGGAACTTTTTGGAACTTTTTTCTGTCCACATTTTCATTATAAATGACACATCACCCAAAGAAGCATGTAGAACAATTTATCACAAACGTAATGCAGAGATAATCACAATACGTAAATACATAATACCAACATTCAGCATTGGAAATCCTAAAACGAACATGTAATGCAACCTAAATGCCGGTTTTAATTTGCATTAGGAGTCGATTAGGTATTCTGATTTCTATATTGTCACAGAATATAATATAATTATTATTCAGTTAAGTATTCATTACATTATAATTGTGACAATTATTAAACATATTTGACGATGAGGTTTTTAAATCGTCTGTTTTTATGTACCCTGCATGAACACACTGAGTGATTATGCAGGTCTGACGTAAGCAACATATTTCTGTATATTTAATTATTTATTTTAAAGTTTTTATTACATCATTTCATTGTGTTTGTATGCATCTTCTCTCTTTATCACTGTTCTGCTGTTATAATATGTCATTTCTCCACTGTGGCCCGGATAAAAGTATTTCTTTCAATTCGAATTTCAATTCAGTAACACACACGAAACACATGTAGACTGCGAGAGCGTCTAATTTTTTTTTTTTAATAGAAATGATTTTGATTTAACTAAGTGCAAACGTGCACGGTAAACCCTTTTCCTTCGTCGACTGCTAGTAGGGATAAAGGATTGATTTGTGTTGTGGCGTCGATCGCGCGCACGCCGCTGATGACGCAACACGGATCACGTTTCTCCGCGCACGTGACACGAGCGCCTCGGATCAGCTGACCGCTGTTTACGCCGCTCGACGTGTTGTCAAAGTATGATGGCCCTAACTAAACAGGAGTAAAACATGTGACGGATGGTCATTCCACTAGAATGTCTGTTTCGAAAATGGCACGAGATGATGGAATGTGTGGAATGTCGCGCCATAACAACGCTGATCGGTCAAAACGACGGCGTGTGAGTGCGTGCGTGCGTGTGCGTACCTGAGGTTCTCCGGCGTGAAGGCTCGGTTGAGGTCCGTGTCGATGTACCTGGCGCACTTCTCCACCGCCCGCGGGTTGCTGATGAAGGGCTTGACCAGCAGCCCGTTCCTCTGGATCTCGCTGACGTTGTGCTTCCACATGTTGACCAGCGTGATGCCGGACATTTCGTTGCCGTGTGTCCCGCCGAAGATCGCCACGCGCCTGACGTCCTGCAGACGCGACACGCCGCTGGTGCGCGCACTCATGTCTGACGCAGCTGACGCGGTTACACACGCTCCTCCAGCCCCGCACACAGCGACCCGAGCGCGGCTCCGGCTTCAAAACACTGCCGTGCGAGCGCGCGCGCGTGCGTGAAAGCGCGTGCCTACACACACACACACACACACACACACACACACACACACACACACACATATGAGCGGAAACGAACTACATCTGTAAATGTCGTCAGGGTTCCTACAGTTTCTGAAAAGTCAGATTCAAGCACTTTCACGCTCTATGTGCAATCAAAATGAAATGCTGCCGTTTAAAAGTGCTTTTTTAATTAAATTTAAAGAAATATTTTCCGAAAACAAACAAACACAAAGTTGTGCTTTGTAATAGCAATTGTAAGTGTCGCTGTCTGTCTAGTCGACTGGCAATATTAGTTTATGTACAGTCGATATAAAACAAATGGAACAAAATGATTTATGGCACAACACCAGTAAATATACGATTATAAACGAATACGATTTTAAAACATTGATGATCATTGTTACACAATTCTTTTTTTTTTTTGCTACCAAATCCACGCAGACGTGAAGCGTCCCATCTGGCTGGAGGTCTGAAGTTCAAAGTTCACTTTAGTGTCATTATACACAGTACAACGTAGCAGACTTGGAGTGGCGGTACTATGAATGAGACAAAATGCACGAATGACTCAAACGAAGACAGAAAATAAACTGATTTTTATTCTTATACTTTTATTATATCTTTGAAAATTAATTTTCCTTAATATCTGTAGCATGTTTTTATTACAGTTGTTACAATATTATCATATTATTGTAAAAAAAAATCTGTCTGAATTTACAAGGGCTTGGAACTTCTTAGAGCATTTACATGTTAATTACATCCTGATTTATGAAATTCTTATCTTGTTTTTGCTGTCAGCACGGATTAATTTCGATTATCAATTCGATAATCAATTCAAGCATTTTAAAGGATTTCAAGCACCAGTAGAAAGACTGTCTTTGACAAAGACATCTACGTTAATAATTTACATTGATCTGTGATGAAATGTATGTACAAACTTTGCCATGTACAAAGTTTTTTTCTTTGTCTGTAAGGCGAAACTGTATAGGTGTCCAAACTTTTGGCAAAGAAGACCATGATTTATGACACAACACCAGTAAATATACGATTATAAACGAATATAAACAAATAAGATTATAAAACATTGATGATCATTGTTACACAATTCTTTTTTTATTTTGCTACCAAATCCACTCAGACGTGAAGCGTCCCATCTGGCTGGAGGTCTTGAGGTCAATGTTCACTTTAGTGTCATTATACACAGTACAACGTAGCAGACTTGGAGTGGCGGTACTATGAATTAAAATCCAAAGTCTAATGATGCAAAAGAAATAAAATAGAAAAGTACGTACAATAAAATAGAAGCATACAGTTGTATTGCACAGGAATAGATATGAATAGAAAGTATGCAGTAAAGTATATAAACGTGTGTATGTAGAGGTAGATTGCACATTGCCAAAATTACCCATTTGTTACGAGGGCCGCGACATGAAGCCGTATTAATGGCCGTACGAGATGAAGCGCCGCTGACACTCAACATCTGTCTCGTCTTGTACAAATTCGAATTGTACCATCAGTAACAATTACTTAAATGTACATTTTGTATAATATTGTCCATATAATGTCCATGTTTTTTTTTTTTTGCACCATGATCATATTTTTTGTAAAATCTCGGCAGGATTTTAAATCTTAAATTTTAAAAAGTTATAACAAAGTTTTTTCAAGTTCAAGTTAAAGTTAGTTAATTCTGAAATATTAAAGTGAGTCTTCTGGAATTAGAGAAAAGATCCTATATTATTTGGGAAAGTCATGGTTTGCTTTTATATTCTGTCTGTATATAAAACAAAATGTATAATATACAGTAAATATAAAATTTATATTCTGACAGAGTGACAAACAACTCACAATATAACTGACCGCAGGCAGGCCGATTACACGCATACGTTATGATTAGATTTCAGGCTATGTTTAAAATAATTCTCCCAGTTAAGAGGAGTATAATATCTACTACACTTTATTTTAAGTTGACACAAGTTGATTTTAAGTTGGTTTTGCATCAACACATTAAACTTCACTGATTTAAGAAAGTGAGTAATTGTCAGTTTGGCCACTAGGGGGCGTGTCTTAAATCATGATCTGTATTTATTATTATGGAAATATATATTATATATAGGGCTGAAATATACTATAATTTCAATTCAATGTATTGTTTGGTCCAAAATCCATAAATCAATCAAGCAAATAACATTCAACCATCCAGTAAAGTGACACAAACCCTTAAATTAATCATTTTATACAATTCATATCACAAGTTTATACAATTCAACACAAATGTCAAGCATATACTGCAGCACATTGAGTTGAGGCAGCATGACTCATTTCATCGTCCTCTGGTGAAACGCTACCCCGCAATATTTATATAAAAAAAATATATACTCCAAGTCGGAAGATTTGAGAGTAAAGCTGGAGCTAAACGGTGATGATGCTCCTCGTTCTTTCAGCTCTTCCCTTGCATGGTGTTTGCGTCTGGTTGGCTTTTCCCGCTCTTTCTGCAGCGAGACTGCTGATGTGACGGCGGTTCCTCCACGTTTCTCTTCGCTCTCTTCTTGGCTTTGGCATCACTCTTCCTGGCACTAGGCAGAGACTCCACTCCACTGTCATGTTCCTCCTGGCATCCCATCTTCTTTTTCAGATTCGGTTCCGTGACATCACACGCCGTAGACTCTCTCTGCTTTTGTTCCTTGCCGTTGTCTTCATTGAGATCTTTGGGTCTGGGTGTGGACTGTCCGCTGAGCGCATGTGGAACGCTTCCTTCAACAGATCCACTGGGTTTCTTTTTCCTCTTCTTTGCCGACGTGAGGACGGTGATGCTGGGAGACGAACTTCTGGAAGCTTCTGGATTTGGAGTCAGGAGGTTGTCTTCTCGGCAGGTCTTTCTGGACGCCGTCGACCAGTTTTCCACGTGAGACGCCTCCAGGTCAAACAACTCACAGTTTAAGTTGTAGAGCTTGTGCCTTTTCTTCACGTTTGCTCTGGAGAGATTTGTGACGGGTGTTACTGTTTCCACATCATCAAACTGAGACGCAGAAGAAACCAATTCTATCCTCCTCTTCTTCTTCTTCTTCACCAAAGCTGTAGTTACACGTGGTGAGGAACATTGCGTAATAACGTCTGAACTTCCCACCTGCTTGAGCTGAACCTTCTCACTGGAACTAACATCTCGCTGCTGCTGCTTCTTCTTCTTCTTCTTCACCAAAGCTGTAGTTACATGTGGTGAGGAACATTGCGTAATAACGTCTGAACTTCCCACCTGCTCGAGCTGAACCTTCTCACTGGAACTAACATCTTGCTGCTTCTTCTTCTTCTTCTTCTTGGGTTTCTCTGAAGTGAAATCGGTGGCATCTGCAACGTTCTCTGGTTGAGAATCTTCTGCTGACTCTTCAGGCGGACAAAAAGATGTTTCACTAGGCTTTTTCTTTTTTCGTTTAGAATATTTTATGTCATGCTCATTTTTCCTCTCCAGATGTTGGGCTGTTGTGTCTCTATGTGCTGTGTGTGATTGCACTGTGTCTTCTTCTGCAGAAACCGGTTCCATCCTCTTCCTCTTCTTATTCAGTAGATGTGTAGTTACACGTGGTGAGGAACATTCCGTAATAACATCTGGATTTCCCACCTGCTCGAGCTGAACCTTCTCACTGGAACTAACATTTTTCCGCTTTTTGTTCTTCTCTGGAGTAAAATCGGTGTCCAAAGACGTTTCGTTAGGACTTTTCTTTTTTCGTGTAGAATGGTTGACGTTGTGTTCACTTTTCCTCTCCAGATGTTTGGCCGCAGCGTCTCCATTCAGCAACTGCTCACCAACGTCTGGTCTAGTCGTCTGATCTTCTACAGCCATGACAGATCCACTGACGTCATCATACTGAGACACAGAAGAAACCAAATCCATCCTTTTCTTCTTCTTCTTTACCAAAGCTGTAGTTACACATAGTGAAGAACATTCTGTAATAACGTCTGAACTTCTCACTTGCTCGAGCTGAACTTTCTCACTGGAACTAACATCTCGCTGCTTCTTCTTCTTCTTCTTGGGTTTCTCTGGAGTAAAATCGGTGTCTAAAGACGTTTCATTAGGGTTTTTCTTTTTTTGCTTTGAATACTTGACATCGTGTTCACTTTTTCTCTCCAGATGTTTGACTGTTGTGTCTCTATTTGCTGTGTGTGGTTGCACTGTGACTTCTTCTGCAGAAACAGATTCCATCCTCTTCTTCTTTTTCGTCTTCTTTTTCTTCAGTAAATGTGTAGTTACACATGGTGAGGAACAATCCATAAGAACGTCTGAACTTCTCACCTGCTCGAGAGGAACCTTTTCACTGGAACTAACATCTTGCTGTGATTGGAGCTTCTTTGTGGGATTTTCCAGAGTTAAATCCCATTGTTGGAAGTGGTCAGCGTCCTCTGAGCGACAGTCTTCCGTTTCCTCCAGCTCAGTCTGACCCTGGGATGTTTTTCCACAGGGTTCATTATTCTTACGATGTAGAGTCTCGTCGCCTCTTAAACGTCCCGACGCGTAGAAAGACCGCGATTGTGCGTCCACCACCAGAGTAACGTCATCGCCGTCCTCTTCACCACTGAGCTCTCTGCTCCGTGTGTGAGACGCTGGTGTGAATAAGTCCTGAGAGCCGAAGGAGTCTGTCTCCGGTGGTGAGGAAGGTGAAGGAAATCTCTCAATCACAGAGTTTCCATCGCTCTCCACCAAACACACGTCACTTCCCCAGTCTGACGCCTCCGTGTCCGAACGCTCCGCTAAAGTCTGGAACTGCTCTTTGCAACGCTCGTCTGAAGGTAAATTTTGAAGTCTCTTCTTCAAGAAATCCTTGGACATCCACACTTGCAGGTCTTTTCTTCCACTTCCTGGAACGTAAAACGTCTTCCCCTGAAAAACAGACGACCCACATAATTGTTAAGCTCATCGCCGTGTCAAGTCAAGTCATCTTTATTTATAAAGCACTTAAAAAAAAAAACCAGACGAACTGACCAAAGTGCTTAACACTTTTAAAACAACAACAGTAAAAACAAAAAGAACAGTAAAAACACTTACAATAAAATTAATACAATGTCAAAAAAACGTAAAATTATATTAAAATGAATACAATAAAATAAAAGGTAAAGCCAAATTATCGCGCTGTGTTAAAACTACAACAGCATTGAAAAGTTGATTTAATTCTAGATTTCTATACAGAACTGGCCTAATAGATTCTTTCATACAGAAGAGGAAGATGATCTGAAAGTCACACCATCGTGCAGTAACCCAGGCCAAAGGAGTTTCGATTTCTTAACATATTTCTAGGTCTTAGCTCCAACTATTTAAATATATTTAAATGTTTATCATTTTGTCGATTTTAATAGACAAAACTCACTATGTGTGTGAAGGAAAATTGTCATATTTTTTAGTTTTTTCTAATTAATTCACTATTAAATTTAAAAAAGTTATGTTCATGTTCAAGTTTATTTATATAGCACTCCCAGACCAATGCTAAGTCGCTATGCGGAATTAGGGTAAAAAAAAAGTACTTTTAACGAAAAGATATGTCCATTGTTCATCGGTGTTCAAAATTAGGAAAAGTTATGTGTGTGTTCTAATTGTAAATATTCTAATTCTGTTTAATAGTAATCGAAACAAGCCGAACAAATAGCTAGGAAATAGAGCTGCACGAATAATCGTTAAAAAAATGCCATCTCGATTCTGCGAGATTCTTGATTCATTCCATCTATTTAAATGTAAAGCAAAGAGTAATGTGTTATTATATTGATGTTTGACAACCTGATTTTCAGGGTTGAATATTTAAAATAATAAAATATCCAGAAAAAATCTCATTTTAGGAATCTCACGTGATTCTCATTTTATCCAGAATCGTGCAGCTCTACTAGGAAACAAGGAAGAGAGTAGCGAGTGAGTGTGTCAGTGTGACCACTAGGGGTCGTATCAATACTGGGATCTACATTTAACCAACCAGTGAAGTGCCTGTGTCCGAATCGTGCATACTATTAAACAAAAAAAAAACAATTACAGAACAAACAACAAGACAGTAAAGAAGGATTCGTACCCTCACTCTCGTGACTTCATGCTCGTCGTCGTCGTCATCATCGAAATCTTCTCCGATCCTGAAAAACAAATCCAGTCACGAATAAAGCCATTTCATGCAAAAGTATTTATCAGTGAATATAATCAGAACATTCCTCTGACCACTGAGGCTTTACAGTCCTGACCACGCACGCAAACACCCAGATGACAAGAGAGGGGTCCGACAGGCCGGAAGAATGACCCCGCCCATGTGGAGTGGACCGGACCGCACACAGCGCAGCTTAACAACTTCTTTGCCCGCTTCCAGCATCACAACCATCTTCTCTCTCATTGTGGAGGAGAAACATTTGGGTTTCATTATAAGACACTGGTCACTCAATACTTTCCCAGTCCTGACAATTGTCTCTAGTATCACTTAATAACTGCCAGTGTTTAACCCTCCTGTTATGTTCGTTTCAGAGGAATGAAACTGGGACTTTTATTATGCATATAAGTGTCAGGAACCAAAATGTTCCCCAAAACGGGAACGGTGTGTGTGTGTGTGTGTGTGTGTGTGTGTGTGTGTGTGTGTGTGTGTGTGTGACAGCGATGTAATATGTCTCAATGTTGCAAAGAAACAAATAGTATTTGATCTTTCTGACTCTTTTTAGCTTCTGTTTAGTCTGAAGGGTCAATTGACACGGACATTATCATTGTAGCACAAACATGTAGCGGGCGTTACAAATGTGTCAACTGAACCATTTTTATAAGTAGATATTGGTAGGTATTAGTATTTCTTTTTATTATTTTTAAACTTTTAACACGGGTCAATTTGACCCAAACAGTATCTCTGTAACATAAACATGTAGCGTGGTGTTACAAATATTTCAACTGAAATGATTAGACCAAATAAGCCAATCAGTAGAGAATAAATGAAAGAAGTAAAAAAAAAATACTTCTGTAAGTATTTATGGTATTTTATTTTCAATATTTTTAAACTTTGAAAAAGGGACACTTTGACCCGAACATAATAGGAGGGTTGAAGAGTAGACAAGTCTATTTTACTTACTCAGAGTCAGACTCGGGTGAAGTGAGAGTGCTCTCCGTGTACACAGGGCATTCCTGCGTTCTCCTCATCAGTCTGAAGAACCCTTCGATTTCAGAATTCTGGGGAAAAAAAAAACATTAACAATAATTTAAGTGTTAACAAATGTAAAAAAAATATTAGAAGGAATGAACAGAACCTAATAAATGTGTGAATGTGCCCATATATGGACATAGCCCCCTCCCATGGAGACATTCGATTCAGTAACAAGTTAGGTTTCTTAAAAGAAGTATTGTTAGGAGACGTATTTAGTCTGAATAATTAGGTTTCTGGAATGTCAGAACAACAACAAAATAAGGAGTTGCTTGTGTTCGCTTATTAATAGAATTTTGTTCCTGGGAAAAAAATAGGGGGG
>CM051502.1:10148062-10194511 GCA_028031935.1 Paedocypris micromegethes
GGTGACGGAACAAAAAATGTAATACAAATATTTAACGTCTAATGCAATGATAATATCTTTATTTGTTCCACAGCGGAGGGACAAATAAATTTCACAGTATTTAACGGAACGAATGCAAGCAAACAAACAATAATTGGACCACGTAAAAACGAAAAATTGTTATGCGTACAGTAATGGAACGAAATATTAATAATTAATATACCTAGCACGCGTTGCCGCAGAGATATTCATTTTCAAAGTGTTTGAATGGGGGAATACCAGGCGCGAGCGAGCCTTTTCCCTCCGCTGGGTGGTTGCGGGGGGACGTCCGACAGAGCGATTCGCATCTCCACGTCGTGACGCGTCCGCCTACACTCTTCTCTTTCGGAAGGGTCTTTGGCGGTAACGGCTCAAGAATTTACATCAGCGGACCGCACGGTCGCGCACGAATATTTCGATATATTTCTTTTATAATTTATGCATATGTAATAAAAAAAATCCACGAAGCCGTGAATCCATACATACATTTCTGTGGCTTGCAAAACTCTCCAGGTTTCACTGAAACTCTTGTTCCCTGAGAGGAGGGAGCGAGACACTACGTCCCCATCCATAGTGTCCAGAATACAGTACATAAATAAGCATAAACAGACATATTAACAGCACGTCTGTGTTCGCCTGAGAAGCAAAATGGATAAATCCGACTCTGAGATTTGCTTGCCTTTGTATTATTAACCTTGCACGCACTTTTCTAAGGTTTACAACATGAACACCGTGTCTGAGGAGCTGGAGCTTCCGGGGGCTTTTCTGATCGGGGCGGGTGCCGTCTCTTCTAAAACGGTTGGAATGAACGCAGAGGTTTGTTTTACGTATGCGGTTCAGATCAGTGTGTTTTTTTTTTGTAGTTCATTTTGTTACAGAAAATAGATATGAAAACACAGTATTTACGCGATTATAGGCACCCCTTATTTTCTTTTCTTTTAATTTTTTTATTTTTTGACGCTCAAACTTGGGGGGGTGCTCAATCGCAGACTTCAAATATAAGCGCCGGTTTTTCAAAATGTTTCTATATAAACAGGGAAACGCCATATCAAACAAAACACGACATCAAAGTTATACGAGTCACAAGTTTGGTTTGCAAATAACTTAATAAGCTTAATTGAGCCAGAAATGTAAAAAAAAAAAAAAATAAATGTGTCTGAAAAATCAGTGCGGCGGGTGCTTATATTTGCTTAAGTACTGTAGTTGGACTTGTTTGTTTATTTCTAATGTCTTATTATTTGTTATGACTCCTTTTGGTCGTTGTTGGCTAGGGCTATAGAACGCCGCACATAAATAAATAATAACATATAAGAGAAAAGAAAATATTAATGATTAGACGTGTGGAACCGAACGATTGTGATAAATGAACCCAGTGAAGTGTGCAGTAAACAGACGAACACACAACAATGACTTTGAGTAATGATTTAGTGAATAAACTCAGGACTTTATAATTATGATACACTTTGAACCTTTTTGAAAAAACAAGTAGACGAGGCGTGAGCGGCGCTGGAAATCAAAGAAAGGAATAAAACAAAACAAGCTAACTACCGCGTTCGAATCGCTAAACTAAACTTGAAATCAAACCCCCGCAAAAATGAATTTTCAGCACGAAGCCTACTAACTACTCTGTCTAATAAATTCAAAAATACGCGGGTCAGCGTCAGCTCCTAAACTGCTCAGTCTATACATTCAAAACAAAACTACGTGATGAGAATGTATCACGTGACATACTAACCTTGCCTCTTACACGATGTGAGATAGACCGACACTCCCCCGAACGATTTCAAAATATAAAATGCATACATCGCGCTGGATGTAACATTATTCAAATTTGTATTTAATTAAAATATATAAATAATAACAAAAAAAATACTCAAAATGTACAATACATTATTATTTATTATTGCTGTTTATTTTTCTCATTAGAAACATTGATCTAATTAATAAAGGAATGGATGAAGTTCCACGTTTTGTGTGTTGTGGTGTTTTTGTGGAGTAAAGTCTGCTGATGTCTTTCAGCTGATGCCGCTGGTGCTCACTGAAGCGGAGGGACGACCAGCAGTAAACGCCAGCTATTATTCCTCCATCAATCCAGCAGATGGCAGATGTCTGCAGGAGAAATACAGCGAGCACTTCCATGACTGCGACTTCGGCTTGCTCGCTAATCTGTACGCGTGCGAGGGCAAACCAGGAAAGGTAAAGACGCTCTCACGTCTGGCCTCAAATCAAATGTAGGGTTTTATTCTAGAGAATCACGTCTTTATAAGCCTAAAGAAATTAGCTTAATTATACAATAGATCAGGGTTCCTATGGCTGCTTGAAATCCGTGAAAATGCTAGATTTTGTGTTTTCAAGGCCTTATAAATACTTGACTTTTAAACAAAAAATGCTTAAATGTAATTAAACTTGTTTCACAACAAACAAATACAGTGGTTACTCCGTGCCGACAGCAGTTTCGTAAGCCAAAAATGTAAATGTAAATGCCCTGATGAGATTTCTTTTATAATATAATGTAGCGGGTTCCTGGTGCAATGGAAGGACAAGCACAAATGGTTTGGGTGAATCCAGTTGTAAATTTATTGACAGAGCAGCGAAAGCCCCTAAACGGGGAAGCAGCGCTGGGGCGATGAAGACTGGGGTCACGGCGCTCACACACTTTGCCGATCTCTGGACCTCCTTCTGAGTCTTCCACCACTGGCTTTGTCAGTCGCTCTCTGGTTCACAGGGGGAAACAACACATAAACAAGCGTTAGCTACACGTCCAACTTCACCTTCAACTTCTCCCCCCCTGGCTTTGTTTCAGGCAGGGTTTTTATCCCCCACTGCAGATCCAACTGATTTCCTTCAGCTGTCCCTCTTGATTTGCCAGAGCAGCCGTGTTTGAGCTTGATTGCCTGTGTGGCTAGTGGCGACACCTGGTGGCTTGTGGGGTACCTGCTACAATAAGAAAATATCACAATAGCTGTAATAAAAAAAAAAACATGAGTACAATGCTAAAAGAATAAAAATCAGTTCATTATCCATCTTTGTTCCCTCTTATTACAGTTAAGAAAACAAAATGCACAATATTTTGATTCTTGAACAATAAAGTGAACAAATAATTCACTTCGAGTCATTTCGTGCATTTCGTTCATTTGTTTTATATCGACTGTACATAAACTAATAATGACAGTCGACTAATTGGACTTTTTCAATTGCTATTACAAAGCACAATTTACGTTGTTAGTTTTCGCATGATATCAAATGTAATTAAAATGGCACAGTTTTTTTTTTGTGTTTAGGCAGACCTTTAAATATATATTTTACCACAACTGTGCGGTGCTAGAAAAGCTGTTTAAGTGCTTGAATTTGACTTTTCAGAAACCGTAGGAACCCTGTAGATTAATGCTTCTAAAATGCAAAAGTATTTGTTCATGAACTGACGCATCAACATAAAAACAATCCGGAAGGAACTGTACGGATTTGAAATCAGGTGTTAAAGGTGCAAGCCTCCAGACGGACAGGAGACGACAGCCTCGTCAGCTGCATGAGGAAGACCATGGAAGACCACTATAAGGAGAAAAGCTTGGCTCTCGGAGGAACGTTCATCATGCAGAAGGGGAAGGCCAAGATCCACATAATGGTACTGGTTTTACGTTGACAAATTGCCATGTTTGAAAAATAAATTGTTAACCCACGTTAAAAGTAAATATCGCGATGAAGTATTTAAAATCAATCCCATGCGTTAACATGCTGATTTTGACAACTCTAAAATGAACACAATAGCGTTTCCATTAAAACTATAAACGATTATTGTAAAATGATGATTCTAAAAATGATGAGTCCTTTTGCACTTGCTCTCTTTGTTTTTAAGCCTCGTGAGTTTTCCTCCTGCCCTTTAAACACCAACGAGGAAGTGGAAAACTGGCTCAGGCATTTTGAAGTGACTGCTCCACTGATCTTCCAAACCGTCATGGTGTCCCGAGACCCAGTGAGTAGCTGCATTACACTAGTAACTAATACTAAACAAAATGCTAATCCTGTGGTACCTGGTTGAGTGTATCGAGGAAAATTCTAAAAGCAAGATTGAAGCCGAACTCTGACACACTGTATAACGCCTAATAATTACACATCACAGTGTAAGCAGTGTGTCATACACTTTTTCTTTCAAGTTTTTTTTTTTGTTTTTTTTCTCTAAAATATGATATTTAGAATATTCTAAGTGGACTGAATGAGATGGATAAAAAAATGAATTGGGTTGCATTATCAATTTAATTTCATTGGAGAAATGGATTGGTTGTGGATTTGCCACATAACTAAACTGAGATGCGAGGTTGACCACAGAACAAATTATACTTGTGTCGAGCGTCTGATCAGGTATTAACTTTATTTATGATTTAGCCACAAGTTGTAATTGGAAAATCAAGGTACCATATTTACGCGAATATAAGCACCCTTATTTTTCAAATTGTAGACGCTCAAAAACTTGGCGAGTGCTTATATTCATATGTTTCAAATAAGCAGGTAAATATAAGCGCCCATTTTTACACATTTTTAGTCAGGAACAATCACAAATAAAGGGATACACGTTGTCCTTACGCAGCGTTTGACAAATATTAAGTCACCAAGCCAAATGCAACCTCTGACGTAACCGCGCAAACACAGGAAACTGTGTTAATAAATACTGTAGTGTGTATATTAAATATTATCTATCGAAGGCGTCGCTTCACTGCAGACGATCCGTTCTGTCTCTGTGAAGAAGGAAAGGAACAATAGATCCGTGAAGTCGACCAACAGATCATGTGGTCTCTAAAAATCTCCTGATTCTGACTCTGCAGGGTCTTGACCTGAGGCTGGAACACACGCATGGCTTCAGTCACCACGGTGAAGGAGGACATTACTACACCGACAGCACTCCGGACACGGTGCAGTACTGCGGTTACTTCCTGCCTGCGGAATTCCTCTACAGAATAGACCGACCGGTCACGACACACGACGTCGGGAGAGAGTGAGACGCGTGTCATCGCCACATTCACAATGTTCATATACAGATATTACCCAGACGTAACGTGTCGTTAATATAAGTCATAATTGAAGTGTTAATTATGAAGTTGCTTCTGTCTAGAACAGTTAATGTAATCGAGTCAATAAAACAAGTTTTTATCAAGTCACTGTTGAGTTTGTGCGTTTTGTGTGTTGTTTTTATCCTCCGCATATTTAATAATCGTAGCCGTGTCACAGTCGAAATGGAAAATCGGAAACGCCCAAATATGGACATAGCAAGTGGAATCATAGCACCTCCTGCTGGACATATACTCCACTACATTTAGAAAAATTTATCTACGTACTGCTTTACTATCTACTATTATTCTAATATATATATTATTCTACTACTTCACTATCTATTATGTTACTATTTATTATCTATTATTCAAGTAAAACGAGTTAGGTTTTAGGTATAGGGGCGAGCATAATTATATTGGCATAAATGAGGTATTTCTATGTTTAAATGTGAAGACGGTGTAGACGTCTCGTATTTCTACACTAATATATTCAAGCTGAATCTTGAAAGAAAAACTGATCTTGAATTTTGCTCTTTGGTTTTACTAGTGCGTTAACCATATTAAAACTGGAATCGTTTTAAGGAGTTTTATTTGAGGTGTACAGCCATCTGAAGCATGTTCTGACTATTACAAACGTCCTAGAGAGGTCAGCGTCAAGCGGAAGCGGAGATGGTGTTGATGATGCTGACTAGCTGTTGTCTGGGAACGGGACGAACTCCACACCATCACTCGTGACTTTCAGAAGTTCTCCATTCTTGCTCTCGTCCGTCAGAAGAAGCAGCGAGGCCTCGGCAACGTCCTCGGGCCTGTAAAGGAAAAAGCGGAACTAGTTATTAAAGAACAAAAACACTCCTCTCTTCCATCACAGTGGTTAACGTACTCCACAAATTTCAGCTGGTCAATGGGAGTCATTAGCTGATGGAATTTTTCAAATCGTTCTTTGTTGTCAAGGATCTTCAGATCAGCCTTTATCAGACCACGGCAGAGGAGGTTAATTCTCACTCCAAGGCCGAACTTCACGACTGAAGACTGTTCCAACACATCAAAACACAACGAGAAAATCACGTCAACTCGGCGTCACAAACGGTCATATTTAGATCATGTTCTAAGTTCCTACAGAAATGCCCCGTGTGAATCCGACGGCTCCGTACTGAGTGGCTGAGTAAACTGGAGCGACGGCGATCGCCTTCAGACCTGAGAACAGCACAGAACCTCCAGGTCACAAGATCCACTTCACATTGACATGAATCTCACGTTACAACAGCACGTGTTGTTTTCACTAAAGGAACTTTTTCTTCACAAAAACAAGAAGCTGCGCAAACCTGCGATGGTCACCACGTTCACAATGGTTCCTTTCTTGTCCGTGTTCTCGCTCATGAACTTCAGGCCCATGTAGGTCCCGATCACCAGGCCGTCCTGTCACCAACACCACAACCACTGAAAGCGGCTCCGCAACCACACAGACCAGTGTCGGCTCACAGCGTACCAGGTTCACTCTAATGGTGTTCTCCCAGTCCTTCTCGTGGACCTCAACTGTGTAGTTGTAAACTATGTCGATGCTGCCAAAGCGGTCCACCACTTTCTGAAAAGCTTCTGCATAGAAAAGAAGACAGTGGGATACAAAGCCACCGTTACAGTTCTTGATGCCACCGAAACACCTCAGTGAAGTTTTCACGGACCTTTAATGTCGTTCTTGGCTAACGGGTCCACGTGGAAAAACTCTACTCGGTCAGAACCGAAGCCTTCGGCAAGAGTTTCCTTCAGCTCTTTTCCCTCCGACTCCTTCTCACCCAAGAAAGCGACCTGTGATCACAACCAAGACCAGACCTTCCCTTGACCGGAGAATTCAGCATCACACACCGTTTCTCCTCATTCCAGTGTGCAATCGCACTTCTATCCTCGTAACTTTGCTTAACTTTGTTTTTTTTTTTCAGACTCTTAAAGCAAATATTAAATATTCCCAGTTTAAAGAACTGACCTTGGATCCATGTTTCAGGAGAAGTTCGATGAAGGTTCTATTCAAACCATCAGCTCCTCCAGTAACAACAGCCACTTTACCTGTTAAATCCATATTCGGCTTTTTCTCTGTGGGAGAAACGTTATTCAGCATTTTATAGACATGATAAAGCATCACGTTTCCACAATGAGACGTTTGTACCTGAGACAGATTCACAGCTCCAGTCGGATAAAAACTGAGCGGCGTGAAGCTGCTTTATACTGTATGGTGGATCCTGGTGGCAGGATGCAAAGCGCCGTCATCGTTTGCATTACATCTGTGTGGCAAAATATTGCAAATCTAGCCGTTCTGAAAGCAAGCTTTTATCACTGTGAGATTATTTCAATACGTAAAACTGCCGTTTTTAATCTATTTAAACTATACATTTGCATCCAAAGTCTGAGTAATGTCAAATTCTAGATTCTAAACTTTTAGAATTAGTTAGTTTTTTTAACTAGGATGACCTGTGCTTGCTGTGGCCAAAAAGTGATTGTTATGAGATTTAAAGTCACTGTTTTACCATTAAACTATAGCTGGGCAAATTAGTTCATGTTCAATCGTTTTATATTATTTGCTCATCACAGTCTCATAGTCTCAGTCTCAGAACGAAGTTTAATTTAATGAGCAACAATGAGACACAACCAGAACAATAATTACACAATAGAAGATATGTGGAAATACATAAGACATGATATATGTGCGAAATACAATACAATAAGACTATTAGGATAAAAAACATGTGAAGGATAAAATTATTATTATTAAAAAAAAATAAAACAACTGAAGTACACTAACCTTTATAACATTAGTACATTTTGTGACATTCGATATGATTCGATTCATATGACATTTTATGATTCGATTAAACTGAAAAGAATACAAATAGGACAAAGAAAGAACAATTTGTGAAACGATTGCGAGGATGATTTTATGGCAGCTGAATAAAAAAACTGTATTCAAATTTAAATTGTCATATACACATTTTTACATGGTACAACATGCAATGAAATGTACTTTCACCATCGTACAGCAATTAAACATGGGGTAGCGCGGGGATGATGCATGCGAGAAAGAGATACAATATAAGGATGAGATTAAAAAAAAACAATAAAATACAAAAACTATGAATATGAAAAAACGGAAAGGTGTAAAGAGTACCGGACAGCCATACTTGAGTAAAAGTACAGATACTTAGTGTAATAATTCCTCCATTACAAGTAACAAGTCACCCATTCAAAAAGACTTGAGTCAAAGTAGCAAAGTATTCAATGTTAAAAGAAACTTAAGTATTAAGAAGTATTTTATTTGTACTCAATATAGGCAAAGAAAAAAAAAATGTGAAAACAAACTCTATTGTACGTGTATATATGTAATATATGGATGCTCGTCCAGCCCTTGATGTGCTGGCGTTTGCTTCATCATGGCGTCAGTCGTGTAACTAGTTAAACACCTGCTATATGTACATAATTTGCGTTTATGTGGTTTTAATTCACAAATAGCGTCCAGTACCTTCAGCAACCTAAAGATGGCGATATCGCCTCGTCCGCCCAAGAAATTAACCGCAGTATAAATCGATTCCGGCTTGTCGCGCACAATCACAGTGTAACGGATAACGATAAGTGTCAATTCAAATGTAGTGGAGTGAAAGTACAGTTACTCTATCAGAAATGCAGTGGATGAGAGAGTAAAAGTTGCTTATATTTTCGATACTTAGTGCAAGTACGAACACCCAAAAACACACTTAAGTAAAGTAACAAAGTATATTTACTCAAGTACCTTACACCACTGAAAAACGGGCAACACACAGAAAAGTGACTTGAGTGATCCATGTAAAGTGAAGCCGTTTAAAGTGTAAAGTGTTCATAACCAGCGTGAAAAAGCACTGAAATGCATTTTTTGTGTATTTTTGTATAATACAGTGACCCCTGTATTTTTTGATGTGACGGTTACACTCTGGTAGTGTGGAAATATGTAATGTAATACTCCTGCCTTGTATGCTTCAATAATGAACAGTAGTAAATTAATACGCTGTACAATTTCCATCCAAACTTTCCCATTTTCTGTCACAATGAGCCAGTGAGTATGTCAGTGTGGCCACTAGGTGTCGTGTCTAAACTGTTCTCGCTTTTAACCATCCAGTAAAGTGACACACACACACGCACACACACACACACACACGGAGCAGTGGGCAGCTTAAGCCATGGTGTCGGGGGGCATGTGGGGGTCCGTGTCTTGTTCAAGGACACCAGCCGAAGCAGAGCCAATCCAGGCAAAATGCATTATTTGCATTGTAAACTACAGCAATATACTTGATCACATTACGCAAAAAGAACATAATGGCCACAAAGTATTGAAATAATCTCACAGTGATAAAAGTGCTTGCTTTCAGAACGGCTAGATTTGCAATATTTTGCCACACAGATGTAATGCAAACGATGACGGCGCTTTGCATCCTGCCACCAGGATCCACCATACAGTATAAAGCAGCTTCACGCCGCTCAGTTTTTATCCGACTGGAGCTGTGAATCTGTCTCAGGTACAAACGTCTCATTGTGGAAACGTGATGCTTTATCATGTCTATAAAATGCTGAATAACGTTTCTCCCACAGAGAAAAAGCCGAATATGGATTTAACAGGTAAAGTGGGTGTTGTTACTGGAGGAGCTGATGGTTTGAATAGAACCTTCATCGAACTTCTCCTGAAACATGGATCCAAGGTCAGTTCTTTAAACTGGGAATATTTAATATTTGCTTTAAGAGTCTGAAAAAAAAAAACAAAGTTAAGCAAAGTTACGAGGATAGAAGTGCGATTGCACACTGGAATGAGGAGAAACGGTGTGTGATGCTGAATTCTCCGGTCAAGGGAAGGTCTGGTCTTGGTTGTGATCACAGGTCGCTTTCTTGGGTGAGAAGGAGTCGGAGGGAAAAGAGCTGAAGGAAACTCTTGCCGAAGGCTTCGGTTCTGACCGAGTAGAGTTTTTTCCACGTGGACCCGTTAGCCAAGAACGACATTAAAGGTCCGTGAAAACTTCACTGAGGTGTTTCGGTGGCATCAAGAACTGTAACGGTGGCTTTGTATCCCACTGTCTTCTTTTCTATGCAGAAGCTTTTCAGAAAGTGGTGGACCGCTTTGGCAGCATCGACATAGTTTACAACTACACAGTTGAGGTCCACGAGAAGGACTGGGAGAACACCATTAGAGTGAACCTGGTACGCTGTGAGCCGACACTGGTCTGTGTGGTTGCGGAGCCGCTTTCAGTGGTTGTGGTGTTGGTGACAGGACGGCCTGGTGATCGGGACCTACATGGGCCTGAAGTTCATGAGCGAGAACACGGACAAGAAAGGAACCATTGTGAACGTGGTGACCATCGCAGGTTTGCGCAGCTTCTTGTTTTTGTGAAGAAAAAGTTCCTTTAGTGAAAACAACACGTGCTGTTGTAAAGTGAGATTCATGTCAATGTGAAGTGGATCTTGTGACCTGGAGGTTCTGTGCTGTTCTCAGGTCTGAAGGCGATCGCCGTCGCTCCAGTTTACTCAGCCACTCAGTACGGAGCCGTCGGATTCACACGGGGCATTTCTGTAGGAACTTAGAACATGATCTAAATATGACCGTTTGTGACGCCGAGTTGACGTGATTTTCTCGTTGTGTTTTGATGTGTTGGAACAGTCTTCAGTCGTGAAGTTCGGCCTTGGAGTGAGAATTAACCTCCTCTGCCGTGGTCTGATAAAGGCTGATCTGAAGATCCTTGACAACAAAGAACGATTTGAAAAATTCCATCAGCTAATGACTCCCATTGACCAGCTGAAATTTGTGGAGTACGTTAACCACTGTGATGGAAGAGAGGAGTGTTTTTGTTCTTTAATAACTAGTTCCGCTTTTTCCTTTACAGGCCCGAGGACGTTGCCGAGGCCTCGCTGCTTCTTCTGACGGACGAGAGCAAGAATGAGAACTTCTGAAAGTCACGAGTGATGGTGTGGAGTTCGTCCCGTTCCCAGACAACAGCTAGTCAGCATCATCAACACCATCTCCGCTTCCGCTTGACGCTGACCTCTTTACGACTTATAAATTGACTTAAAATCAAATAAAGTCGCTAACAAAAGGTCATTTTAGCTTCATGGTCTGATTTTGTTTGAAACATTTGGCAAAACCAGCGGACATTAGATTTTAGTTAAGCTTATGAGTGTCTGGAACATTCCTGAGACATCCGAACCGATCTTCCTCAGCCGACTCCTCTCAATGTGGCGGAGAAGCGGCATTACTCTGAGTTCCTCAAGGGTGTCTGAGCTACTAAAGGATGTGGATGAACGTTAACGTGACCGTCACGTCGAGCTTCGAGATAAATAGCGATACTGTTCTTCAAACGTGATATTTCCCCGCTGTGGGACTAATAAAGGATTTTTCAATTCAAATAGAGCTGGGTAACAATTGAATCGAATCAGTGAATCGACTCCTTTGGACAACCTGCTGCGAAACGATTCGTTCAGTGGCACGCGACGGCTTCTTTTCGCGCTTCAGGTGCCTCAGCTTCACAATACTGATGAGTAGCTTTTCCTGCCTCCGGTTTCACAAGAAAGTAAGTAATTAAAGAAGGAAGTAATCGTCGCATCTAGTGTCAAGCAACGAAAATAAAGATTTGTTCGAATTTTCGAGAACTCAATTTATAATTGGTAAGGATTTTTCCTTTTATTTTGACAATTAAAACTGTGCGTATGCTACGAATACTTAGCCTGGTTTCCGCAGAAACCCGTTAATAATTCACCTGAAGAAACGCTAAAAACAAAATAAAAAGACAATCACCATAACAGAATAGAAAACGAGTACAAACGCGAAAAGTTCAAGACAGCATACGGTTCCATTTCGTACAAACGCGCTATTATTGCGCCTGAATAATTGTTGTGTTTTTACTACAGATATAGTGAGCAACATGTGGGCAAACGAGGAGAAGAACCCGAGAAACAAAGCAGGTCGAGAAACATTTAGACACTAGAATGTACTGAAGTAAAGAGTAAATGTACTCACGGCTTTTCATTTCCCTCAGGGTGTCTTTCGGTTCCACTATTTACTAGGAGGAAGAGGAGCAGGTCACCTTCATCATCAACCAGGCCCAATGAGTGCCAGAGCTCCTGTGCTGCTGCTCCTCCGTACAGTATGTGTTCACTGCTTTATTCTCAGAAATACAGTACAGGGTTCCTTCTGGTGCTTGAAATCCTTCAAAAGACTTGAATTTCAGTTGTGTATTTTCAAGGCCTTTCAAATGCTTGGATTTTAAATGGAGTCCTTATTTCACAACAAGCAAATACAGTGGTACCCCGACTAAAAATGTCCTAAATCAGGATGTAATTCACATGTAAATGTTACACTCTGCCTGCTCTGTCTGACCGGACTCCGCCCCTTGTTTTGTCGCGCACACCTGTCTTGTGTTGTACATTGATCACCTGCCCTATTTAGTTCTCCCCAGTGTGTTTCCCCTCGTCTTGTGTCGTCAGCACTCCCTGGTGTGAACTTACAGACCCTCCGTGACCTACCTGTATCCCAGTGATCTCGTAGATTCCAAGATACTCCTCATCAAAGGACTTTCCAAGTCATCCCGTGATCTCAGACTCCCAGGAATCCTGAGTATTCTTCCGAGCCCCGTCTCCTCGTTGTTTCCGTCCTCGTTTCAGTGTTGTCTTCAAGCCCATTAAACCCCTGTTGTGTGAACATCTCCTCGTGTTTGTTTCGTACGTCACTCACGCTCCTCCACGAGGGCGTGAGTCGTGACAGTAAAAGCCCTAATAAGTTCCAAGCCTTTGTAAATTCAGACAGATTTTTTTTATAATATTATAAAATATCGTAATAACTTCATTTGTTTTGTATTGACGTACGTAAACTAAACTAAAACAGCGACACATTCCACTGCGATTACAAAGCAAAACTTAGTTTCTGTTTGTTTTCGCATAATGTCTTTATAAATGTAATTAAAATTGCAATGTTTCACTTTGATTGTATTTAGGCAGACTTTTAAATATATGTTTTACCACAACTGTATGGTGCTGGAAAAAGCTTGAACGTGGACCTTGAAAGTACTTGAAAAGTGCTTGAATTTGACTTTTCAGAAACCATAGGAACCCTGACGGTATGTATAGAACAAAAGTTGGGACAAACCTTCTCATTCAAAGAATTTTCTTTGTTGTCGTGACTAAAAAAGTTGTACATTTACACTGGGCATCAAAACTATGATTTAACACGAGTTGAATTATATACGTACATAACAAAAGTGTGAACTGAAAGTGTGTAAATTGTAGGTTTTTCAAAGTAGCCACCTTTCACTGTGATTACTGATTAAGAGCTTTGTTTGTTTAAAAAAACTTTTACTTCATCTGTCACTCTCAACAAACAAACAAACAAACACAATGGGCTTAACATGGATAACAGATGTAAACTTATGTAAAATAATTTGATATTTGCTTTTGGTTAAGATTGAGTTTTTTCGATCTTCCCATAGGTCAGCGATACGACTGGAAGGTTGGATGGAACATGAGACCACAACAAACCACCATGAGATCTGGTCCGGCAGCACAAAAAATCGGTCTTATGGATCCTCCCAAACCTGTCAATACATGGTGTGCCGTTATTATTTTAATCTCCAAGGGCTACTCAGTTGTTTAGTATGATCATTTAAGAAAGAGATAAGGATAAGGATGTCTTTGTTGTCATTTCACTTTTGTTCATCTGACTTATAGTGCCAATAAAAATAGTGCAAAGTGTTTTGCCAGAGCTTTATAATTACTGTGTGCTATGAGCCTCGAGTTAAGCATCAGTAATTACATTAAAAGACATTAGTAAGTAGTTTATAAATACTGCTTTAAAGGCTTGCTAGTATCAATATAACTAGCCTGAAGCAATAATAATTTAACTTAATATTTGTACTTTCACACTTTAAGGATCAGTTCATCGTTTATAAAGTCATCTTATTCAGATGTACAATAACATTTACTCAGTGTGTTAAACATTGTTTTTCACACGTACACCTGTGTGTGTGTGTGTGTGTGTGTGTGTGTGTGTGTGTGTGTGTGTGTTTTGGATTGAAACCTAAACAATACTTTGTTTATTTTGCCTCTTTACCCAATTTCAAGGCCTGCTCAACAAAGACCCACAATGACAAAAGATTTTCCTCCGGCCGCTGCATTACAGAAGTACGGTGGATTTCCCAGTTCTCCATCATTGGACCAGACCAGATTTCCAGGCTCTCACTTCGATGAGCCGTCCACTAACTGGCCAATAGAATCAACCAGGCCTCAACAGTGTTTTTCTGAAGGTGGCACTGTAAGTGGAACTTCAAATCCCATCCACAATCAAATTATGGAATGTGGGCAGAAGATCGTCTTGAAGTTTAGATACATTTCACGCTATACAACGTCTACAATGTCACGCTAATTACGCTAACAACATCTACTGATTGTCCTTGAGCAACACACAGACTTTGTGTGTTTTTCTGGGTTCAATTCACAGTGTTGAATAAACATTGCAGGGCATGATTTCTTTAAGGCCCCTAGTGGCCATATTGGCAAACTTGCGCACTTTAATTGGCCTAATGATTAGACTTTTTTTTGGGTGTTTGAACCGCGCTTCGGTAAATTACTGAACTAAAACGTCCTTGAGCAAGAATAAACCAGATGTGCTACCCAACACCATGACTTCAGGCTGCCAACTGCTCCATCGTGTGTGGGAATCATTTTGAGTCTACTTGAGCTACACCACTGTTTGCTCTCTCCTCTGAAACAGGTCTCGTCTAAGGCGTCACTGCGCGTCGTCACTGCCGTTATATCAGTCCTGAAGCACTGGAGCACTAGCAAGGTGCCTTTGTTGTTTGAGATTTTTGGTGAGTGTGAAAAGTTTCACAGATGATTTCCTCTTTAGACTCTGATTTAACGTTCAAATCTGTGCCGACAGCCCGGCTGGACTCCGCAGTGACCGTGGGAGAGAACGGAGCAAAGAAGTTTCTACTGAGGGAACGCAACGATACCGTCATGTGTCTCTACTATGAAAACGTGAGTCACGCCATTGTGTTTTTCTACAGCTCTTGCCTCGTCTGTACGTGTAGTCGTGGGATTCGGATCAATGCTCTCATGTCTCTTATGTAATATACTGAGGCGTTGACAAGCACTTTAGTTCAACATACTGCTCAATGATTTTCCGTAATAGCACCCCTTATAATCTTTATGTAGTGACTTTGCGTTGGTCTCAGAAAAGCGCTATATAAATTTCATTTCATTTTTTATTTGTTCTTTTTTTTTAGTGGTAATGTTGAACATATTCCACCTTAAGAACAGGAGTGGGAAGAAGACCACGTCTTATTTGCTCCTACCCCATTCTTATCACAACATAAATAATAACCACAGATGGCAATTTCAAATTTTCAAATAAACTTGAACCTAAACTTAATCTGCTTATAATTGGCGATTTAAAAAAAGCGAGAAAATGTAAGCGCTAGGGCTGGGCCATCTGAGTGAAAATTCATATCATGATGTTTTCTAGTGTCTAGACGATATCAGTCTTATTTCACGGTATTGGGGGGGGGGTGGACATTACATTTTAGTAGACCTTAATTACATTATTTGTACACAAAATCTGTATTGTAACTTTATTTAAAGAAATTAGATGCAGGGGGAAACCTGGATAAGCATCTGCCATTTTTATTACTGTATGTCTTTTAAAAGTAGTAGCTCTGGCGTTGAGAGAGACACAGATAGAGAGAATTTACGTTGTCACATTTTCTCTCCCTCACGTCAGAACGGAGTCTGAACCCAAATGTCGCGTGAAACAAACGTTTACAAACGCCTTTGATAAAATTAAAAATAATCATAAAAACAATCAATAATGATCTATCTGTCAGGAGCAATCACAAAAAAAAGTATACACATCGTCTTTATGCAACGGTCTTTAAATAATGGTAATATCCACAAGACAGACGTGGGTACAGTATAAGCTTTTATTGGCTCAATAATAGAAATGAAGAAACATTAGACATGCCGCGACACTTAACAGAGACAAAATAACACTGGAAGAAGTAAGATTAAACTAAGTACAATCATATTTGAATGTGACTCGGTCAAAATTTTTCCTGAGGGCCAACGGCAAATTTCCCTTATTGTCTACCCCTGCTTTCTCAGAGCAGCTGTATGGAATTTTAAGTGTTTCCCACAATGTTCCCCTAGCTAATTGATAACCAATGTAGAAGTTTTTGACCTTAATTTCGTTTTCAATTTTACACACTCCACATTCTCATCCTCTTCCATTTTTTTATATAGCGTTGATATTTGGCAGCAGCCCTAGTCTACTCCTTACAATCTTGAATCTAGTCCGTTCTAAGAGTCTTGGATAGCATTATATATATCAAGTTAATTTATGCTCGTCCCGAGAATTAAAGAAATAGATGAAGTGGCTAGAAAAATGGCCTCTCTAGTTCTCTATGTGAGCTGTGGCTTCCATGCTGCTGGGCTTTTAGTGATGCTTTTTTTTATAATAAATGTTCAGTTTAATTTTGACTAAATAAAGTTTCCCCATTTGTGTTCTGAATAAGTACATTAGATTCAACACTATGAGATATTGTGAACCCATCTTCTTGTCCATCAACAAATAAAACAAGGACATTTTATATACCGTATTTACTCGACTATAAGTCGAGGATTTTTCCTCAAAAATTTGGGCTGAAAGTGGGGGGGTCGACTTATACGCGCGGTCTACCGAAATAGAAAATATTTTACACAGAACAGTGCGCAGATATTTCACCCTTTCTCACAAAAATAAACAGCAGAGACACAAGCGCGGTAATTAAATTAACATTTATGACGTGAACTAAATACATCTTTCAGAAAACGGCACAAGCTGGACAAATGAGTAGCACTGACTCCGCTCGCCACTGCTCCGCGCACACACACACACACACACACGCGCGCACTCTCGCACACACTTTCTGCTCAGCTCTCTTCTGACTCCAGTCTCTCTTTGGCGCGGGGCTTCACAAATAAACGACTCACACGGGGGATTTCCAACGCAGTATTTATTCCCAAAACACGAGTTAGCATTAGCCGTCCGATTCTCGGGAGAACTCTTAAAGGGGCAGGGCACTTTTCCCAGAAATCTTTAAAATGATAATGCAACCATACCAATGACAAATTAAACTTAAACATAAATTAACAATAGCTTAAATAGATTAATACCAACATAAACAAACAGGGTTACTTGATTTTTAGGTTTCCTTTACCACCAAGCATGTCTGAATACTTTTATTATTTCTAAAGGGAGAATTAAAGAGCATCTGAACAAGTGTTCTATCATTATTTCCCTGTGCCGCTTTAGTGTCTCCGTGAGCCCCAAATAACCAGAATTGACTTTATATGAAATGAAATGGGTTTCTACTCGTTTCTATCTATTTACTTTTCTCTAATTTCTTTCACCCGTCTTATAAGCGGGTCTAAACAGAATACCACAATCTCACAGTTGAAGTGGGGGGTCGACTTATAAGTGGATCGACTTATAAGCGAGTAAATACGGTATTGTTTTAGCCTCTTTTATATTTGAAGCTGTGGCTTTTAATTCAATGCTTTTTTTAGAAAGACAGCACAGTGGACTCCCGCTTACTGGTAACAAAGGCGTGTTCGTTCTCTCGCTCTCGGTAATGAAGTCTCGGTGTGTGTTCAGGATCTACAGCTTCCCAAACTGATCCGGGGTCAGGTGCATCGCTGCGTGGGGACCTACAGCCGGGAACGGGACACGCTGACCTGTGTGTCTGTGCGGGTCGCCTCACTGACCGAGCAGAGGAACGCCCAGGAAGCCTTCAGAGCCTCCGACGTGGAGATGAGGAGTCTGGCCGCCTTCAAAACGGAAATCTGACCTTTCCGATAAATCACAGGAATCACATCCGTTTCTGTCAATGTTACAGTGAGCACTTCTAACGCTGTCAACACGTAGTTACATGTGATGCACATACGATATGATGTTCAAAAAGTTTCCCAAACTACACTTTCGCATCTGTGGAAGGAGCAGATCATTTTTTTCTGTTCATTAAAAACTCAAAAGCATTTTAGAGTCGAGATGTTTCTTTACATGTATTTAGTTTATTACAAAGCGACGTGTGAAAAGTATTTCTCGGGAATTCAACATGTTTAACACAAGGCGACAGTTCAAAATACACATTTCAAAAGCATCAGCTTGTGGAGTTAGTGAATGATTTACTGTGATGGGAAGACAAACCTGATCGACACAGCCACATTTCTACCAGAGGTCAGAGAGGTCAACAGTCACAACCTGACTCGCCTCTCAATCCTCTTACACCATCAGATTCAGGAATATACGTAGTCTCCATTATTATTTCCAGAAACACTGATTAATTTAAAACCAGCGTCACTGGATGGTGGAGTTAAGAGGAAGCGCATCCGTTTCGTTTGATCGTTACGGCAAACGTGACCGTGGCGAGAGTTCCATCATTCCACCATCATTTCAGATGCTTCCACTACAACGCTAGATGACTGACTCATCACAGAGGGAGACGGAGAGCAAGAACAAAGTTCCACAATCTTTTAGAAAGCGTTCCGTAAACATGTACATCACCTGATGCTGGGTTTTTGAGACTCGGTCAGAAGGCACAGGAAGGTTTGACGTTGGTATTGTTCAAAACACAGTCTTGCTATTGGCTAAAAACATCCTAGCTCCTACGGTAAAGGGCGCGGTCGAAATGCTCACAGTCACATACGCTACAGTAAAGACGAGATTCACACAACCTGATAAAGACTGATTCCGATGGCGATCTATTGCTCCTGCTGCACGCATTTACCACGCGATTTAATCGGCTCTTTACAGAAACAGGTTCAGGTTCAAGAAATGCAACTCACGTCTCCAGGCCAGTTTCGCAGAAGAGTGTGTTTTGACATTTTTCTGGTTTAAAACTGATCAGTCCATCAGTTTTTTTTCCTGATATTTATTACATTATCGCTTACATGCAATTACCAAAATTCCAGTCCCACCTCTGTCCAGTTGATATTTCCAGCAGTAGTTCAGTCCTCAGGAGCTTCCATTGACAACACGGAAATGACGAGGAACACGTTGATTCTTTTCAAAGGACGTGTTGTTCAGCGGCTGATTCTGAGGATGAACTTGCTCTACAGTAGAAAACACGGCGAATCTTCTTCCCAGAGACGTCAAGCAGATCTGATGTCCTATTATAAAGGTTGAGCACGCCGATGGTGTCGGTCAACAGTCTCCTATAAAAGGGTGGGGATAGGAGTGGGCGAAACATGCTCCTTGGGGGCGTACTTTGCGAAAAAGGGCAAGAAGAGGGTGAGCATGACGCCCACTATAGCCAGCATGTAACCCCAGCCAATCTGACACTCCCCAGCACAATAGATGTCCGAGTCTCCACAGGAAGACTTCACCAGCCGGGAGTTAAACCCAAATGGGTAAACCAGTAGACCAGACGCCATGATGACCACTGGAACAGAAAGAGATGAAACATCCATTAAGTGTTGTACCAGGTGACACCAGCACAATCACGTCAGACCTTCAAGACTCTGTTTTTCCTAGTTCGGCTTTGACTGGGACTGAGAAAAGCGCTTTATTAATAAACTTGAACTTGAACCTTCAAGAATACACACGCAGCCGCATAGTTCGCGTATGCCTCGGGCCGGCTCTGCTAATATATATATATATATATATATATATATATATATATATATATATATATATTAGTACTGTAAATATCGCCTGCATGTTTGCACTGAATAGTGAGATGCTCTTAATTTCATGGTATATGTATATATTATGTACATGAAATGTATATACAGTATTTTACATCATATATCTGTACAGATAATAAAGGCTTTCAATTCTGTACTATTCTACAAAGATAACAGAGGTTACTATTGTATCAGTAATGGTTACTATTGTATCAGTAAATACAAATGACAACAGTAATTGTATCAGTTCCGTCACCCCTCAAAATGTTGTAATCTATAGATAACATGCCGGACCCCGACACTACTGCATGCGTGTTTATTATAGGCCTGTAATCTGCTTCCTGTAATTGCGCTACTTCCTGATTGTTTGTCAAATGTTTCTCATTTCCCCTCATTAGCTCCAGTAGATGCCCTCATGTTTATTTCCGGCTTCGTCTCGGCTGTTAGGGGTTAATAGCGTGATGAAAGCTGATGACGTACTGTCCTGCGGGCCTCTGTGGTCTCGGCCTTCAATAATTCAGCAGCCATCTTCACCACAGCGCAAACCCCATTAACCAGCCATGAATTATTTCAACTCTCACATCTGTCCACGCCAGATCCGCCCGCCTTCCTTCTGCCCCACCTGACCGTTCACGAGCTGCAGACCAGACTCAATCGGACTTTGCCTACACACTGCAAAAAGTTCATTCTTGACAAGCTAAAAAAAATCTTGAAATTAGACAACAAATCTTGTCATTCATTGTCAAGTTAAATGAACTATGTTAGGATTAAGAGTGAGAGATTACTTTGCTTATTTCAAGGCAATAGGACTTGAATTTTTTCGCTTGGAATAAAATGCACATTTTGATGATATTTTATCAATCATCGAAGTAGACATTGTGTCTTAACACAGAACTTCCTGAAACGAGAAATGTCAAGGGAAATTTTCTTATTTTAAGATCACGTTTTTTTAATTTAAGAAACTACCTACTTTTTCATATTAAAGCCAATGAGAACAAAATCTGAAATGCAGAAACAAATCTATCGTGTAACAGGATTATAATGTCTTGTTTTAAGCGCTTCTCTAAAATTTAAGTTACATTTTCTCACCTCATTGGCAGATCATTTTACTTGATTAAATTTTTTTCGAACTCAAATTGTTAAGTGTCCCAATTAACCGGAGTCTACTGTATACATATTATATATAGTATATAAAACATTTGAATATACATATAATTCTATATACGTGAAAGAATTGTACTTTTGAACTCAGAATTCTGACTTCATAACTTTTTCTTTTGTGCTTCAGTGAGACAGTGTTTCTCTGTTAAATTGTGAATGATCCATTCAGTCGCTTTGAGTTCACGACTGTAACGTTCAGTTGTTTCCATTTGGTGTAAGAAACGTCTCACGCACGTATCTCCCCTCAGAAACGTCAGACATGACATGCACAAGAACTTAGCTTGTATATCAGTAAATGTGTAAACTTTATTTATATAGCACTTTTTAACAGATAACATAACAAAGTGCTTTACAAGGTGCAAGCACAGATAAAAAAAGATCAATTAACAAAAAAATTGTATTGATGTTATTCTTTTTATTTAGGTTCTAAACAATTGTAAATGTTTATAGTGATAATTGAATTGTTAAATTGTTTCATTTCAACGTAATAGTTTTAACTATTTAACTATACGGTAAAATTATAAGGAGAATAGTAATAGAAATGACGGCAAAGGTTTTTAAATTGTATTTAAAAGTTGCTTTACTGGCAGTAGCTTGACATTTATTATCTCTTACATATTATTTATTAATTTATCTTGATTTATTTTTTTCATTTAAATTTTATTGTATTCCCTTATTTTTGCATGCATGTTTTAAGTTCTTGTGCATAATCTGAACTATTTATAGTTTAAACATATAAATTATAAATATTTTATACAGCTTGAAAATCACCACAGCTTGCATGATATAGAACTGCTCCCAACCACAATGCGACAACAGATTAATGCAGACCATTATTATTTATTACTATTTTTTAATATCGTGGGCCATTCACATATACTGTATATATTCATTAAATACACATTTAAATATATACAGTCAATTTGTGCCTCATTGTATAAATACTGACAGCAACAAAAGCCTCACAAATGATCACAAAGAAGGGTGTCAAAGAAAAAGACCAAGACACACTTGAAAAGACTCAATTATCATGATATAAAGAGAGAAAGAGGAGAAGAACGCATAAGCCACTGGTCCGGTCTGAAAGTAATTACGGGAAGCCAGCGATAGCGACTCATGTGATGCCTGAAGACGTCAACACTCCCAGACTCTTTATCTGCTGAAGGTCAAAGTCAGGATGAAGGAAAGCACTTTAATCCGACAAGCATCTTCAGCTTCTCAGACCTGCTCGCACTTCTCTCACTTCACTCTGCAAAGTCAAAACAGCTCAGAAAACTCTTCGCTTTCCACGAGAAGAGTTGGAAAAGCAGTTTCCGAAAAGAAGTTCATGATTTCCTAGAGTGCTAGATTAACACAAGGCATTGAATCATTTTCACAAATTACAAAATGACATTCTTAAACTATAGTCGCAAGCCTTGTCGTTTTCGTTATGAATGTCAAGCAGGAACGCAGTTCTGAATAATGATGTTTAATAAAGTATTTATTGTAATAATGTATTTACTATTTAATAATAATATAATAAAACAGTGTTTGATGAAGTCAGTAAGGCAAGAGGCGCGGTCACAGAACATGTGGGCGATCCAAATAATGAGGGCAAAGAAAGACAAACGCATTGAGGAAGAGTCCAGTTCCTGCCTGATAATGATGGGGAGCCAATCAAAAGATACTGAGCACCGCAGATACTAATCTGACATAAGTGACAGACAGAGGGTTATAGAGAGAAAGAGTGAGAGAGACATACAGACAGAGACAGGGAGAGGGGGAGAGAGACACACAGACAGACAGATAGAGAGACAGACACACAGATAGAGAGAGTGAGTGAGACCGACAGAGACAGGGAGAGAGAGAGAGAGAGAGAGAGAGAGAGAGAGAGAGAGAGAGAGAGAGAGAGAGAGGCAGAGAGGGAGAGTAAGAAAAACAGTCAGACAGAGAGTGAGTGAGTGAGTGAGTGAGAGAGAGAGACAGAGACAGACAGGGAGAGAGGGACAGAATGTCTGAAATGTGGGAAAATGGCTGTTTATATTTACATGCATATTTGAAATGAACATGAAAATGTGAATATAAGCACCACCCGAGTTTTTGAGCTTCAAAAACGGAAAAACAAGGTGACTATATTTGCCTAAATACGATACTAAAAGACATGCTCTGAAAGACAAAACGAGCTCAACAAAACGAAACAAGTCTATTAACACGCTATTGACAGGCAAACCATGTGTGGGCAAACACTCCGCTGTGGGAAAGCTCTAGATTCTACAGGGCCACGACACAATACACTCAATAGAAGCGTCCGGACAAAGGGCGGGCAGAACGCGTCTCTCTCTCTCTCTCTCTCTCTCTCTCTCTCTCTCTCTCTCTCTCTCTCTGATTGGCTGCTTCACTCTCTGGATGTAAAAGGACAAGAGAAGAAGAGCGTCTGTATTCTCTCATCTGAGAAGAAGAGTCTGACCACCACTTCACCCGCGGAGCCCATTGACATGCAAACGACAGGCCACAGCGAACAACGAGCGAAGAAACACTCAGTCCCTCGTTCATATTAAAATACGTCACGAGACACGAGGTGAATCATGAAAGTCTAGAACAGCTTGAATCATCAGCGGGTGCTTACGTTCACGCACAAACGTATTGTATTTATATGAAAAGGATCATAGCGCTGATCATCTTCGCGATTATGCGGAACGCTGACAGACCACCGTCACTAAAACGCCATTTCTGCTGCCCACGTTATCACATCTAGATTCATTACTGTGTGTGTACAATGGGATTTAATGTCGAGAGAGAGAAACGCATACACACAGAAAGAGAGAGAGGGAGACACAGAGAGAGAGAGAGTGAGAGAGAGAGTGAGAGAGAGAGAGAGAGAAAATGACAGAAACAAAGAGAATGAGATTAAGAGCGAGAGACAGAGAGAAAGGCAAAGTGAGGGAGAGAGAGAGAGAGAGAGAATGACAGAGAAACAAAGAGAATGAGATTAAGAGCAAGAGACAGAGAGAGAAAGGCAAAGTGAGGGAGAGAGAAAGACGAAGAGGGAAAAGAAAAACAAAGAGAGAGAGACAGACAAGGAGAGAGAGACAGACTGAGAGAGAGAGAGAGAGAGAGAGAGAGAGAGAGAGAGAGAGAGAGAGAGAGATAGCGAGAGAGAGACATAGACACAGAGAGAGAAACACAAAGTGAGAGATAGATGAGAGAGACAGAGAGAGAGAATAAAGTCTGATGCCATGGCGTAAACATCTTCAGAATCTTCAGACAGATTTACACAGGAATGTGTGACAATAGAAAAAAAGAATTTGAGAATCTGTGACTATTTTCCACAGAAAACACACGTTTGTTCCACAAACACACAGAACATTCCCTAACTGTGACTCCAAACTAGAAGAAGATGATGATGATGATGATGATGATGATGACGCCACAAAAATGAAAGAGTGATTCTCTGCAACACTAACATCCTGCTTTAAATCATCTACGTCTACGCAGGGAATGTGTGAAATCAATACACAATACTGACGGAAACGATGCCGACTCACAGAGTGTGTCTGTGTGTGTGTGTGTGTGTGTGTGTGTGTGTGTGTGTGTGTCTGTGAGTGTTCACTGAAATACAGGCAATTTACTAATGGACGCTTTATATGGACAAAGTTTTGTGCCAAATTAAAGAGTGTATTGAACACACTCTGATCACGGTTACAGCACTGAAATAATTATGAAATTTACTATATTCTGAAATAAATATCTGATTAGTAACATATACGTACTGGCTTGCGGTTTTATGCCCCGTGAAAACATTTTGTGATTGCACTTTCGTAATAATATCTTGACATATTGTGACAATTTTGAGTTCAATTAGACGCAACAAAAACGAGGAAGAATTTTTTAAAATCTGATTGGCTTGCTGACCAATCAGAAATGGCAACAAAATCGATAGTTTTGAAGTCTACTTTAAATCAAAATGGGGCGGTTGTGCGACATTCACGCAGAAACGCATTGATTTTGTGGATCTCAGGTGGTAAATTTAGCGACTGAACATCGGCAGATGAGAGAAAGTTCAAGGTTGCAAAGGAATTAATAGCAATTACAGTTATTAAAAGTCGAGAACAAAGAGAGAGACACTGGAGAGAGACAGATAGATAGTTGGGACGAATGAGACAGAAAAAAACCAAGAGATAAAAATACAAATCTCACTGTCCAAAACAAGAAAAAATGACAGAAGATAGTTTTTTCATCCGGAACGGACAGATTCTTTTTTCTTTATATTAGCCACTGGGAGATTAAACCAGCGAGTCTGACACGCACTGATCAGGATATGTTCAGATTTCAGTTTTACCTGTTTATAGGTGAAAACTTTTGAATAGAAGGAAAATATTGTAAAATATATATAATATAAAAACATCTTTTCAGTACCAGTGACAACATTGCTACATGTGAGCATGTCTGTATTAATTTTTCAGTGTTTCAGATTAAGTTAAAATAGAAAAAAAGTTTAAATTTAAAAACAAATGACCACGTGGTTAAGTTAATTTACATTCTTATTCTTTTGTATTTAAATTCGGGTCTTTAATAATCATGAAGCATCAAACAACATATTTTATTCATAATTTTAGATTTGTGCACTTAAAAGTAGCAAAATCAAAAATCGCACCGCAATGCTTTTCAGAAAAATCGCAATTAGGTTTTTTTCTCAAAATCATGCAGCCCTAGTAATTAATAATAATTATGCTTGCACTACTGTAAGTAATGCAAGTAAAGAAAAGATGTTAAGTGGCCACAAATGAAACAACATCTATAAATGAATTGATCCTTATCAGGCATTTACCACACACACACACACACGCACAAATGACAGACCTAAAATTAGTTTTCAAAGAATGTACAATATACGACAATATAATATGTACAATAGAAACTTGTTTCAGGCAATTATTTAAATAATAACAATCGGCAGTGACACAGTTTTTTGAATTAGGGACTATTTAAACAAAATACAGTATTTGATTGTACAGAATTTGAAATACAGAATTAATGATTCAAATTCTATCATGAACCCTTTATTTCTTATCCATTATTGTCATTGCAGAAAAAAAAAGCGAACACACATTTAACATCAACTCCATTATTAATCCATGTTTCCTTCAACGTAATTCCAAACAGAAATAAACTGCACAGTTGAGAGAGAGAGAGAGAGAGAGAGAGAGTGTGTGTGTGTGTGTGTGTGTGTGTGTGTGGTGAGGCCACATATTTTTTATTGCAGTCATTTTGGGAAGTGTCTCCGGGATGAATTATAGACACGAGGAAGCGTCAGACATTATAACAGTGAAGACGCAGGTCTGGCGTGCGTGTGTGTGCGCTGATTTATTACTCCACACCTCCACCGCTGCTCCAATATTGCTCTTTGTTATTCAGCTCTTTTCTGCTCTTGATCTCGTTTCATTATTCACAGCTTCACTCCTTTTCTAACATGTATTTATTTCGAGCTCCTCAACATCAATCTTTCAACACCCACACCCAAACACACACTTGCATTTATTATCAGTGTATCACAGTTGTGTTGCCCAAGACCCCACAAGTGCCCATAGGGCCAACACACACACACACACACACACACACACACACACTAGAGAGAGAGGAAGATGCAGTGTTGGTGGATGGACGAGAGTTCTGGTCCGACCCTGAGCGTTTCTCTTCAGAACATTAGCACACGTAGCACTGATGCTAACCACACTAAAAAATAGATCTAGAACAAATCACAATCAAGTACTGACTGTCAGGCACTGTCAATAGTGCGAGTATCTACTGGTGCTCCGACAAAGTCATTTTAAGTTATAAGTAGGGCTGTCAAAGTTAACGCGTTAACTCGTGCAATTAATAAAATGTGTTTGTCGCGTCAAATTTTATTATCGGCTTTAATCACGTCCGGGTTTTTTCCCCACTTCCGTTTTTTTACGCGCAATAAATGGACATTTAGACGGATGGTTTCACTTTAAAAAGTTGCTTAAACGTTGATAACTTCATATCAACCATTGCTGGTGCAAGTCCGTACAGGTCTTAAAAAAGACGAGTGAGTAAATGACAGGGCGTGCGAGAGCCGCCAGGCTGATATTTACCTGCTGACGGATGCCAGGTGTGACCCTGATGTCACTGGTCCGCGTGATGGGACTCACTAATGTCACTTCAAGGTTTGATCCAGATGTTTCAAATTCAAACTTGTGTCCCTCAGGAGTGGAACGCTGAACTAGAGAAGAGATCAACCGAAATGGCTTTTGTCAGGGTTAGCTGATGGCTGAAATGTGCTACTGCTTTTTTGGGAAGTTTCGCCCTTCATTTCCATGCTAAAATGTCACGCTAATTATAAGAGGATACGCAACATTTCCAAACTCAACGTTATTTATTAAACAATGACTTTTGTAAGAACATACACTTCAGACGTTCACACATTCAAATGTTCTGGGTCGACTACATAATTAGCCAGTTTCTTCACTTCTAATGTGCTTAGTTTAAGAACAAGGATAGACTGTGGAGATTCATGAAAGTTCTCTATTTCTGCTCCAGATTCTCAACCTGTGACAGGAAGGTCAGTTTTATAGCTTCTTTAACAAGCTAAACAGTTTCCAGCAGCGCTAACATGATCCAACAAGATCAAACCTTCTGACACAATTAGCAAACACATTGTATCATTAAAACACTGAAGTTGTTGGAAATCAGTTGAAGGACTATCTAACTGGGCGGAGCTTAGTTCCCGGTGTTTACTAAGGATGACTTCTAGTAATTTCAGTCTGTTGACAATAGTTGGAGGAAGGAAGTCATCGGTTGACGTTTGGTGGCTACTTTGTACTTTGTACTGAGCATCAAAAATAGACGCAACTTTTACTCTCTACTTGACTACATTAGTAATTGAGTATCTGCATCTTTACTCCGCTACATTTGAATGGACACTTACTGTTACTCGCTACATTGTTATTGTGCAACATCTTTGTGCGGTTAATTTATTGTGCAGGCGAGGTGATATCGCCATCTTGAGGATGCTGAAGGTACTGGATGCTGTTTATCAGCTCAACCACATGAATGCCAATTAGCGGTTGCACTTGGTTTGCACATTTTTTTAGAATCTTATTTGTCATTTTATCCCCTGGGCACAATTGAGTTGGACTGAGACTGACTTTTTCTTCTTTTTTATTGTTCTGTCATTATGAAACATTTAGGGGTTCAATTTAATTTCTATATCAAGAAAATAAAACCTGATAGAGTTTCTTGTTTTTCCACATTACTTGAGTATTTTACTCTTATAGAATTAAGACTTAAAAACACCAAGTTCTTTTGGATACTTTACGACTTTTACTCAAGTCTTCATGGAATTGGTGACTTGTAATGGAGTCATTTTCACAGAAAAGGTTTCGGTACTTTTACTCAAGTATGTTTGTCAGGTACTCAATGTAGGATGATTCCTACAATATGTAGGAATCTGAACTGTTCTTCACGTTGGATTTCTGTTTTTGCTCGATGGTTTTCCTCTACGTGTAAAGAAACACAAACACACGAAGGAAACTGTAGTTACGTGACGCTTCTCATCACGGCTGCCGTGGAAAAGGCCAAAGAAATGTAGTAAAGCTGAGAATCGCAGAGGAGGAAGTGCAGGAGTTTCTGCTGACGCTGGAGGAGGATGAAGGGTTGTCGACTGATGGCACAGCGCCAGCCAACAGCTACACAAGCAACGCACTCCAGCTTCAGCAGTCACAACAACACTTACACACAACACCAAGGACAGACAGACAGACTGACAACCAGACAGACAGATGGTGAGTAGATTGATAGACAAATAGACAGACAGACACAGACAGATAGACGGACTTGAGCAGAAGAAACTGCTACTAACGTGCAAATTTCTGATCTCTCTCCCGGTCTCTTGCTTTCTGTGTGTGTGTGTGTGTGTGTGTGTGTGTGTGTCTCTCTCCTCTCTCTCTCTCTGCGTGTGTGTGCGTAATTTCTATCTCTCTCTCTCCCTCATCTTTCTCTGTGTTTGTCTCTCAGCTCTTTCTGTTCTGTGTCTCTCTCCTCTCTCTCTCTCTCTCTCTCCTCGTTCATCCTCTCTCTCTCCTCTCACTCTCGTCGTCATCGTCTCTCTGTCTTTCTTCCCCTCTCTTCTCCAGGTCTCATCCTCTCTCTTCCTCATCGATCTCTCTCTCTGCTCTCGTTCTAGTGCTGTTGTGTGTGTCTCTCTCTCTCTTGTCCCCTATGTGTTTGTGTGTGTGTGTTCTCTCTCAATTTGTGTGTGTCTGTGTTTCTCTCTCTTCCCTTTCCTCTCCCTTCTCTCCCCCTTGTTTGTCGTGTGTGTCGTGTGCTGTGTGTGTTTGTGTTCACTCCTTACCCTCGCTACTCTCTCTCTTTGCTCGTCTGCTCGTCTTTATTTTTTTTTTTTTATTTCCTATTTCTTATTGTCCCTTCCCTCTCTCCTGTCTCCACTCTCTGTTCTCGTGCGAAGTTCAGGTGTTCGTCTGTTCCCGTGTTCTGTGTGGTTTTATAAAACGCTCCTTTACTTTACTCGTCCTCCATCTGGTTCAGCGAAAGAAGGGTGGTCTTGTTGTCTGTTAGTGTGTGCAACAACTTAACTTGCATTCCTGTAAACACAACACCTGCATCTTCACAATCAGACATACGCGTATATTCTCAACAGCAGTAGTGGTTGTGCATGTTTTGTGTGTTGGGTGTGTTTTGTGTTGTTTTTGTGTTGCCCGCCCGTACTGAAACTCTTTTTATTACTTAGACACAGATCTTTTACTGCATATCCATTAAAATAATTAAAATGTTTAACAGGCTGAACCGTTCAGTCAGAACATACGTACGCGATTTTAGAAAACGCGCGCAACTGCATAGAGATTGCGTGTTTACATTTGTGAAATGTGCAAAAACGGACACTTATGTCTGAAATATACGACTATAAGCAACACGCAAGCTTTTGAGCGTCTAAAATTGGACAGAAAAAAAGGGTGCTATGTTCACATCTAATACGGTGCTTTCTGTGAACAAAATATTTGAGATAAAATGGAGGGAAAATGTCCCAACGAAGTGCTTACGATGAGTCTTACTGATAATCTCCGAGAGCAGAAGCAGAAGAAACAACTCTAAGCACGCGCTGCTGCACCAAGTGTTTCCATCGTTCATTTATATTTCATACTTCCTATGGCATTGAAGTGCTTAAAACGGGTAAAAGAGACATGGGCGCACTCTTGCCACCACCAGCTCAGATACACACGGTCCAAAGGCGGAGAACGCTCTGTCTGTGATATCAGTGACTCTCGATCTGCCGGGCTCAATCCATCCCAGGAGATGCCACAGATGGAAGCGGGCGATGATGCCAGTGTGGACGGCCTGGGACATTAGGAGTGCTGGAGAATACGTTCAATAGACGCTTTCTGTCTCACTTCTGTCCGTCGCTCTCTCGTAACCGGACACTTCTACAACAGGCATGAATATTTCAGAGAGCCAGAAGAAACGATTGAATTACAATAGAATAATGATTAGCGATCTGAACCACAATATTAAAAACCTTTTTATTCAAATTAAAAAACTACATACTGTAAAGTGCATAATGTTTATTTGTAATTGTGATTGGTCAACCACATGCAATAGTAATGAGAGCATTAAGAGGAAAAAAGCACATTAATATTAATAATGTTTAGCAATATGAACCCACATAATGCGATTATCAAACAATAAAACAAAGACAAAACTACATACTGTAAATAAAGTGCATAATGTTTACAATATAAACAGAAATGAAAAAATAAAGAGGCCAATTTGAATAATATTAATAAAAATAAAGTTTGGCGATATGAACCTACATAACACAATTATCAACCTTTTTAATAAAACGAGGAAAAAACTACATACTGCAGTTTGACGTTTTCATAATGTTATAGTAAACATTATGTACATACCGTAAATATTGTGCATAATGTATACAATATGTATGTAATTGTGATTGGTCAACCACATGCAGCAGACATTAGGAAATAAAGAGGCAAATTATTGTGAACACAACAAAATATTAAGCATATTAATATGAAATATATTAATAATAATAATATTGAGTAATATGAACCTACATAACACAAAAATCTGTGGCTAGATTAAATAATGTACATAATGTTTACAATATTTGTAATTGTGAGTGGTCTACCACATGCAGCAAAAATGAGGACATAAAGAGGCCAATTATTGTGCACACACAACAAATTATTTAGCAAAAAAAAAAATACAATATGTAGAAAATATTCTACATTTAAATTAAGATAGCAGAAGACAGACAACACAAGATCGAGAAAAAAAAACAGAGACCGACAATACAGGCAGACAAATGCACAGAACAAGAACGAAAACCAGACGGAACGATAAAAAGATGCACAAGGAGCCAGACAGAGCGACGCAGATAAGAGAAAACAATCCACGGAGACTGAGCTGAGAAGAACAAGGAGAGTTTGACATCAAAAGAAATACTCAATAGATAGAGATAAAATAAATTAAAATAGACTGAGGTGCAACCAACTCAAAACAGAGAGGCAGACATCAAGCTCTGGGCTTTAGATCAACTGAAATGTAAAAATAAACACACACACACACACACACACACAGTTTTTGACCATGTTTTATGTACTCAGAAATTGTTAAATTATATTATTTCCACTCATTCTGAGCAACTCTGGGCCTGAAGGCGGGACATGCCGCTTGGATTGGTTGCTGACCAATCACAGAGAGGAATTCAGACACACACACACAGAGTTCCAGTTTAAATTCATTGAGGAAATCGGAGACCCGGAGGAAACCCACACAAGCAAGGGGAGAGCATGCAAAACTGCTGAGAAAAGCCCTGACCGGGTCTCCACCAGCTCTACCCACTGCTCCACTGTGCCGCCCTAAATTTGTAATTTTTAAAAGATAAAAAAAAAAGTTGTAGTGTAGCTCGGAGAATGTGAAACACGAAACATAAGTATAAGTCTACAAATCGAACCAGGCACATCTAAAATTCTATTAATAATTGTATTCTTCAACTATATTATACAAACCAGCATCCTCTTTGACACAAGACCAATTCCCTTAATAAGACACTGACCACGACTCAAGGCTGCCCACTGCTCCGGGTTTGTGTCTAATGCAAACAGCCTCCAAACGTGGTAAGACTTGCAGGTAAGCATTATTTAAGCTATGTGTAAAAACCAATAGATGGAGCGAAAGCAAAAACTGTACAATATTCATCATTCAAGGCTTCAGAAACATGGAGAACTTTCTGGAAATCAGGTGCGGCTGTGACCGGTGATGGAGACGCTAGTTCTGACCTCGCTCTTCTGCCACCACAACGGTCAAGCTGTTGCCTAGCGACCGGAAAATTCCTCTTTCATTCATCCGTTTAGCCTTTGTGAGTGAAGCGCTTTACAGTAAAGTGCTTTTTGAAAGAATTCCAGCCCTAGCCCTAACAGTCTGACTGTCGCCGGAATTCCAAACGGTCAGAAGTGTCGTGCGTTCAGAAGAGCAGCTCCGTCGGTTAAAGCACAAACCAGCCGCAATAACTATTTTTTTTTTCCTGTCATTCTGGGATAAGACCAGCCTCAGAAGTAAACAGAACCTTAATAAGAACCTTATTCACACATACACACTTAGCAGTGGTTAAATACAATTAAAATGAATACAATGAAACACAATAACATGTGCAACTCTGTCAGTCTGTGACTGTGAAAACCGGATTACACTTTTAATATATATATTGTCCAGTTTGACTGATTAATGGATTGGTGACGGACACAAACACACACGCACATCTATTATCCAGACTCTAAGAAACTGCAGACCCAGAGGAAACACACGCAAGCACTGGCAGAACCGGCAAAATGCCACATAAAAGATCCCGACCCGCATCAAACTTGAGTCTCCAGCAGGACCTTCTCTCTGAATCATCATCAGACTGAAGACGCATCTCTTCAACGAAGCTCTAATTGTAACACATCTAAAAACTGAGTATAACCGTATAGAAAGACTGCATAGTGTACTTGCCAGGAACCGAAACACACCAGCACCTGAGTGTCAAAATCTCATGGCACTATGACTATATGTCTTGCTACCGCTTTGTTATTTCTGTGTTTCACTCCTCTCCAGAGCGCTGTACTATTCGGATGGAGAGGTAGTCGATCAGAAATTGTTCTATTTTTACATTTTCGTCGAGACAGTTGTAACAGTGAAAAGCGCTTTGCAAATGAACTCGAGCACTCACCCGCCGCCATCTGCATGTATCCAGCCAGTGTGCAGATCCTCCTCTCACAGGCGCCGCCGGGCAGGAAGATGGTGATGATGGCCAGCAGAGAGCTGACGGCCAGGAGAGAACATCCACCCGAACACAGCACCGCACTCGTCTGAAACACAGCAGCCGTCACAGTCACACAAACACCACCACACTTACAGCACAATTATTATTACGTAAATACCGTATTGATAGGATATAAGCACCCTGTCATGCATTTTAAATTTGATTAAGGCGGGTGCTTATATTCACATATTTCGAATACATACGTAAATATAAGCGCCCGTTTTTCCGTTCTTCAAGTCAGGATCAATCACAAATGAACTGAAACGCATTGTCTTTTTGCAGCGGCGTGTGTGTGTTGTGTCCTCTTTAAATAATGGTTCCCGAGGCAGACGTGCAGATATACTCTACAACATTTAGAGATAATATTTAACATTGTAGTGTTGTTAAGAGAAGTATTCAGCCAAAGTCAGAACACCAAGAAAGTAGATGCTTGTGTTCGCCTAGTGATGGAATTTTTATTATGTGATTTTTATTATGTGGAATTTTATTGTGTAAAATCATTATATTTACGTAATTACAGTATCTCATCACTTCCGCAGAGATTTTATAGATCAAAGATGCTTCTATATATGAGGACACTCTTATGAATTGTAATTGTGCTTGACCAGTCGCCATCTTTTTCTACCGTGGTTGATTTCTTGGGCGGACGAGGTGATATCGCCATCTGCAGGATGCTGTTTATCAGCTCAATCACGTCAACGTCAATCAGTGGTTGCACTTTTTAGCACATTTGAGTTGGACTGAGACCGACTTTTTCTTCTGCCAACATCAAGGTGTTAAATTTCACTTCTATATCAGGAAATAAAACCTGATAGTTTCTTGTTTTTCTAATTTGTTGGCCTTTTTTGAGCCTAAACACACCACCAGTAAAATAAGTTTTTTTTAAACTGGAAACCTAATAACTTTTACACAAGTCTTCTTGGAACTGGTGACTTGTGACTTCTAATTGAGTATTTTTTTACAGTATGGTATCCGTACTTATACTGAGTATGATTTTCAGCTACTCTTTACACCTCTGTGATTCACTGTTGAATTGTTTACAGGACAGTATGAAACTATCACTTTCTTTACGTTTAAAATATCGGTTACATATTCATAATCACACTGGGTCACAGGGAGCCAGAGCTAATCTCAATAACTAAGAGTCTGAAGGCGGGACACACCCTGGTTTGGTGGCCGACCAATCACAGAGAGGGAGACACACACACACACACACACACACACACACACACACACACACACACACACACTTATGAGCAACTGTCTTCTCCTGAACAAGGCTTTCAGACTGTGTCAGGGACACCATGACGACTATAAAATCAAATCAAAACTCAATCGTCAAGTAAAAAAAAAAAGAAAACACAGTAACACATTTCCTCGGATCGTTTCAGTCTGAGCAGCTTTAGTTTAATAGTTAATTTTAATAACTTATGTTGAAGAAAGTCAAAGTTCAACATCAGAGTTCTGGACATCAATCGTGTTCCTCTAACATTCCTCTCAGCTTCTGGAATTGTAAGGAATTTACACTTGATTTAAGAACTAAATCAAGATTGAAGGAGAAGCGTTACCATGGTGAAGCTTGTTCTGTTTCCCATCAGTATCAGAACGGGACAAAATCGCTATGCAAAACCGGGAAACAAGGCAAGAGCAATGGTCAAATCCGGGCAAGACAAGAAACAAACAAGGCAAGGCAAGATACAAAACGACTGGATCACAAGCAAAACGCACAATCTAGCAAAGGTGAAGTCAAAAACATGTGCTTAATTACAGAGTGTGACTGCAATTATGCGAGCTGGACCGGGAAACAAACAGAGCGTGATTGCAGAGGAAACCGGAAATGCAAAATAAAACGGGAAGTGTCAAAATAAGAGTTTGCATTGGCTAAGAACCAGAGTCCGTGACAAATGGTATTTTCCGAACTGCTTTATTTTAATATTAAAAGTAGTAAATAAATACATAAATAGTATGTACATATATGTTAATGTATATACCGTACATATGTATATGCATGTAAATATATATACACATTTATATTTATATATATATACATAAATAATATATATTAGTTATATATAGTAAACACTGTATACTTAAATGTGTATAAACAAACTTGTTATAATAATAAAATAATGTGTAATAATAATATAATAATAATTCTTTTGTAATTTAACACCCCGTGCTGAATTAAACATGGATCACCGGTGAGACCATGTGACATCATCTGCTTACACGACGCAGGAAACACACGTTTGTCTGAATCTGATGCGTAATGATGATGCTTTGCTGCTCTTCTGCCTCGCTAGACTTCACCGTCTGCATCTTTCCTCCCTCTAGCAGGATGTAAATAATGCATCAGAACAGAGGAAAGTCAAAGCTCAAACGAGAAGCTCCGAGTGCTGGAAAACTCTCGTCGCACTAATGATGGGAATGTGACAAAAATTCATTCTTTCCCTTCACTGGATGTAAAAACGACAGACCTTTACTGTTCTCCACTTACTAACACATGAGTCCATAGAAGGTAAAAACACACTTTTATCTGAGGTGCATTTTTACTTCACATGATGGAAAAAAACCAAGAGAATGAATCATTGATGCCACTCCTTTTTTTTTGTTCTTCTTGAACCCAATAAACTGCGTCTTGCGTTTTAAAGTAGGGAAGACTAAAGTAATGTTTTCCTGTCACTAAAACGCACAAACCTCTTGGTAAAAAAGTCAAACGGTGTTTGTAGTGTGTGTGTGTGTGTGTGTCACGTTACTGCAGCTATTTCAGGCCAGAGACACTGAAAATAATTAATCACAGCGAGACTCACCTCAAAATAATGTTTGCTCCACACACACACACACACACGTTACACACTCGGCATCATTCATCAGAAACACTATTTATAGGTGCAATTCCAGATTGTGTCTGTGTCTTGTTGTCATTTAAATTTTTTGTATTTGTTATTGTGTAATACGAAAATCCCTTAGTGGGATTAAATACTTTCTTTCTTTCTTTCTATTCGAGCATCTATCTATTCTCTATCTATCTATCTATCTATCTAGCTTATCTAATCTAGCTATCGACTATCTATCTATCTACTATCTATCTATCTATCTATCTATCTATCTATCTATCTATCTATCTATCTATATATCTATCTATTATCTATCTCTATCTATCTAGCTATATTAATATATATATATATATATATATATATATATATATATAGGGCTGCCAAACAATAAATTTTTTTAACTAGTTAATCGCACTTCCGTAAAAAAATGATCATTATTAATTTAGTATTAATTAATATTAAAAATATTAAGTATAGACATTTGTAATATTGAAGTGTAAAATATAAATTAATTTAAGCAAAATAACACAAAATAAACACCTGTTTAAATACTGTAATATATTGTTTTCGACTAAAGGAAACAATGTCTAAACCAGTCATAATTTAAAAAAAAAGATTTTATTGAGGAAAAGAGAACACAGATATGTATTTGTATATTTGTGTGGCAAAAGTATGGCACTGATAATTAGTCTAGCTGAAAACGCTGATCACACATTTTTAACTAAAGATGATCACACATTCACATCAAAAAGACAGAACGCTGATCACACATTCAAAGGAGAAAACAAAGCTGAAAGTCGACGGACATCGCTGTCCTCGTCATTAGTCCGTTACAGTATTCTTCATCATCATCATCATCCTCATCATGCACAACAAGAGTTTCCGCGTTTTACTGCAAGTGAAGTTCAGCGCAGCATCACAGCCTTTTCCATAGTATGTATTCAGCGTTCGCGACCACTTTCAGCTTAAACTGCAGCTCTTTAAAAGCAATTGCATTATCAGTCATTTGGCCACAACAACTTTGACTTGTTGTGAAGCATATAGAGCTTCTAACAGGGAAAAAAGTCTCCTGGAAAAAGCAGAGGTGATGCAGAGAAATGTCGATTTTGAATGAATAAGATTGAAGTTTAAACGCAGTGGTTTTTAAGTGACGTATTGAAGACACAGCCAGAGCGTTCACACTTTAGCATTAACATTAGTCTGGAACTAAGAAAAGCTCTATATAAATAAACTTGAACTTGAACTCCGGCAGCGTGATGTTTCCCTAAAGCTGCAGGACAGACAACTTCACAGATCCCTGGATCAATAAATACAGCCGGGAGTTTGGTTTCGAATTAAGCAGAGCGAAGTGCTCTGATAAACCAGAAGCTGATGCTGAATGTGGAAACGGATTTACTCAAGCCTTGTTCTCCCAATCCTGACAGGCAGCAAAAGCTCAAAAGCACAGTCACATTCCCTCAACAGTTGTGTTGTTCGGGAGCTTTACGCTTTAATCAGAGTCTGAGCCCATTACTGGGGTGTGATTCCATTACTTCCAGTTATCACCATGGCAGCACTCGGCGCAGACGCTGACACGCAGCACAATCCTCTCGATAAGACCAAACCCTTCCAAAACTTTCCCTGAAGCCCCGGCAGATGAAAGCCCGTCAGTCCACAGACAACACAAGACAAGATGCAACTGCAATCAGCAAAATAACAGACAGGAGGATTTCCATTTAGATTTCTTGTCCGTTACTTGTGTAAACTGATTGAAATCGAAATCCAGCAGTTCTTATAAATGAACGGGAAAGATGGGAGCTTATATTTACGCTTATATTTATATGAGAATATAAGCATCCGCTAAGTTTATGAGCTTCTAAAATTGGAAAAATGTGATTTAATTCACGTAAATACACTACCGTTCAAAAGTTTGGTGTCACCTAAACCATTTTGTGTGTTCCATGAAAAGTTGCACTTTTTTTTTTAGAACAAGGATAGACTCTGGAGATTCTCAACCTGTTTAAAAGAAGGTCAGTTTTAAACCTTCTTTAACCAGCCAAACAAGCGACAAACCAGGGTTTTTGCCATTGCCGTGCCTAAACTGTGGACATTTATTGGAATCCTCTTGAACATAAAAATATTTTTGATTGACTTTTTGTTAATTTGACATACCTGGGCTTTCTTTAAGAGATCCAAACCAACAGGTAATTTTGAGGTTCTTTATGGTTTATTTCAAGTATGTTGTTAAGAAACAAAGAAATATATATTGCAAAAGGAAATTAAAGTCTACTAAAATAGAAAGAGACAGAGAGAGAGAAAGAGAGAGAGAGAGAGAGAGAGAGAGAGAGAGAGAGAGAGAGAGAGAGAGAGAGAGAGAGAGAGAGAGAGCCAGAGAGAGAGAGAGAGAGAAACCGAAAGAGAGCCAGAGAGAGAAAGAGACACACAGAGAGAAAGAGACATAGAAAGAAAGAGCGGGAGAGAGAAAGAGTGAGAGAGAGAGACACACAGAGAGAGAGAGAGAGAAAGAGAGAGACGACAGACAGACTGAGAGAGAGAGAAAGAGACAGAGAAAGAGAGAGAGAGACAGAGAGAGAAAGTGAGAGAGTCAGAGTCAGAGAGAGAGAGAGAGAAACACACACACACACACACACACACCAAGAGAGAGACACAGACAGACAGACAGACAGACAGACAGAGATTACTTTCAGGCAAACAGTTAAATACAAATTTGATAATACATAATTGTAGTATAAGTAGTATAAATACTATAAGAATAGAAAAAATAAATGCTCTGAAAAATATACAGTATTGGCAGAGCTTAATAGTGTATGTTGCTTTTTTTGTTGTTGTTTGTTATTTTCAGTCTGTTAACAGCTCCTGAGCTACGGGAATCTTTTCCTGAGAGACAGACTCACAGCGAGACAGTTCAATCAGCTAAACAACGGCTCGCGCTCCAGCAGATGTTCTCACCACATCACATCATCCTCGTCCTACCTGCCAGGAGCTGGAGGGAATCTCGTGGAATCTGCCCAGATCGCCGAAGCTGGAGCATCTGTAGAGCATCTGGTCCGCCGACTCGGAGCAGCGCCACAGGAGTCCGAAGCTCACAGACTCCGTGCTCCTCATCATCTGCTCCCTCACGATCCACGCCGGGGAGATGAAGCTGAAGCTGCAGACCGCCACTAGCGAGGAGGACAGGAGCACCCAGAAGCAGCCGACACCGCTCAACATCCTCGCGGCTTGTTCCAGCTCCGGGCATCGGGAGAGCCAGCACGAGCACAGTCACGTGCACGCGCACCTCCTCACGGTTCTGCACGAGGAAGGAGAAGATGCAGCCGTTATCCGAGGAGGACACACCTCTGCCACGCCCTGAGCTCCAGCAGCCGCACTCACAGTCGCGTGGATGCTGCTGCCCTCTGTTGGTCACTTTTCAGTTCGTCTTTTTGGCTGGAATCTCAATCACCCGAAGTCTTCGTTCGTTCGTTCGTTCGTTCGTTCGTTCGTTCGATTGGTCATTGTAGTAACTGTCTGTGAGAAGGGCGGGGCTAAGCGGAGACAAAGTGTTGAGAGAGAAAGAGTGAGTGAGTGAGTGAGTGAGTGAGTGAGTGAGTGAGTGAGTGAGTGAGTGAGTGAGTGAGACATAGAAACTCTACTGAAACCTGACTTTATACTGCACAGTGAACAATTCACAGAAAACAAAAATTCGAGCATTTATTCTAATTCAATAAAATGGTTTCTCCATTATTCTAATTCAATAAAACAACAGTGTCACAGTTAAATGGCCTAAATGGGCCTTTTGGAAAGCTCAGCTGAGCAAATATTTTACAGGTAACGAGTTCTGTGATTAATCTAACGAGTAGGACAGGTGCGGTGAACACCTGATTTTCTTTCTGCACAAAAAATGCATTCAAATTAATGATTGCACTGTATCAAATTATTCTAATTTGTTGACCAGCACCTGTATATTCGCTGCGCCCCTGTTCGAGTTTACTGAAGGATATTAAAATGTGAGAGAAGTGGAAAACGGAGGCGGAGAAGCGACGCACACGGAAATTCACGTTTCTCAAAAATCGAAGCCGGCGGCCGCACTAAACTAAGTCTGCGGCGCGGCCGAGGGGGGTAATCTGTTGTATATATTTTTTTTAATGAGTGAGATTATTTTCAAAATACATACATCCAATATATGGGACATTTTGAAACATCTTAACATATCTTAAAAATTAGGTTTTTGTCTTTATGCGGTATTCGAATAATTTAAATTAATAATGAGTGTGTTGTTACATTTACAATTATTATTCTAACACACACACACACACACACACACACACACACACACACACACAGGCTGCGTGGCGTGCGTCGGGCGGCTGAGCTCAGCTTTTCTCTCTCTCTCTAGCACGGGCGCGCGCGCACACACACACACAGGCTGCGTGCGCCGCGCGTGTCAGCTCAGCTCTTTAAATTTATGTAAAAGCGTGGAGCTTCACAAATGAACGAGTCACACTCACGTGATGGATTTCAAACGTAGTATTTATTCCCAAAACACGAATCTGCAGCGTTCGGGAGAACTGCATTTCTTTTAAAGGGGCAGGGCACTTTTCCCACAAATCTTTAAAATTGTAATGCAATAACTATACCAATAACAAATTAAACCTTAAACATCAAAAACTATAACTTAAATAGATGAATACAAATCTAAATAAACAGGGTTACTTTGATTTTGTGCTTCTTTTACCACCAAGAATGTCTGAATAGTTTTATAATAGAATGTCTAATCATTCAGTAAAGAGCATCTGAACAGGTCGTTGTGAAAATATAAAGTGATGATATTTTAAGGGTTTTCTTCTCATCTGATTTCGGAAGGGGGTGTGTGCCCGGCGCCACTTTAGTATCCCATGGGCCCCAAGTAACCGGAATTGACTTTATATGAAACACAAAATTGGGTTTCTACTCATTTCTATCTTTTTTCTATCCCCCCGTCTTAAAAGGGGGTCTAAACAAAATACCACAATCTCACAGCTGAACTGGGGGATCGACTAATAAGCGGATCGACTTATAAGCGAGTAAATACGACATTATTCTATTTACTTATTACTGATTGATTGATTTTCTTATTAATTTTCTTCTAATTTGTTTATTTATTTTTTCATATTATTTTGTGTTAAATAGACATTTGAGAAGATTAAAATTATTTAAAGTTTTTCTTGTGGAAACCTGATCTCACCCCGACTCTGCCTCCAGCGGCCCCCAAGTAAATTGAGTTTGAGACCCCTGCTTTAGGTTGTTTCTGGAGATTCACTATACTCTAGAAAAATAATGTCATATTAAATTCAACATATATATATTGCAATGTTCAAAAATGAGTAAGCATTTTTTTTCTCCATACCTCTGTTAAAAACAACAATTTAAGACATTTCTAGTCCACTAGGTTTTCCCGTTGAAGATCGGAACAAATGAACAATTAAATGTCAACGTACATTATATTAAATATTTTTAAATGTAAGTTTATTTTTATAATTCTTAATATTCATAAGGCAACTTTAAGTTTTGTACATATTCTAGTTGGTGTGTTTTGGATAATTTGACTATCCAGCCAAAATCAATGTTATAAAATCTGGATTAAGCACATGTTATTTTATTTTAACTTTAAATTTTCGTCTGAGGGACTGGCAATCTCGTATTGTGGTCAGGGGGTCAGAAGGTCGAACAACACAAACCAGCAAGAACAACACCTACTATAAGCAAAGGGAGAAATCAGTGGTCAAACTTGATGTTGAACATGACCGTTACCCTTTCTGACGGCTCCCCAGTTAAGAACCAGCCTATAAGGACTGGCTTCTTATAAGGATAAATTCATTTGGCATGAATGTGGAACAACCATTTTAATCAGAAGCCTCTAGATCAGGGATGGGCAAACTATGGCTGGCGGGTCACATGCAGTCCTTAAAATGTTTTAATCCGGCCCACCGAACTTGTAAAAATCAAATGAAAGCCAGATGTTTTAAATGTAAATGTTATGAAGGCTTATTTTATTTATGTAACACATTTTAAAAAGCTGAACCATAAACACATCATGTACCTAAAATAATTGTACTAGTATATTTTTAACATGCATTAAAACATGTTTTACATTGTCAGTCTATGGAATCAGACGCCAAAAATATCAAACGTAAAATTCTTAGAAACAAACGAAAATCTTCACGTTTTGTTTTGAACATTTTTTTGCTTCAGATTTTTCTGTCTATTTCATTTTAGTTTTGTTTGGCCTTTTGGCCGGCCCTTACTCTAATTGGCTGGTGAGAATGTGATTGACAGCCACTGGACTAGGAAGCCCGGTCCAGCCCCTTTGTCAAATGTTAGAACCCAATGTGGCACGCGAATCAAAACGTTTGTCCACCCCGGCTATAGATATACAGTATGTTAAAAACCGAGACGGAGAAAAAAATCTCAGAATCAAGGGACGTCTCAACGATATCTGTATTTCAATCATACACATTTAAATATATTATAGTTTAAGTACACACACATCAGAAAACATATACGTGGTACATAGTACCAAATGTCATCGGCCTGTTTCTCGTTCATGTCTCAATGAGGTTGGAAGTGATGACGTCACAACGTCACGCATTTCTAAAGCAACGGCCAATCAGATGTGATCAGACATACAAAGACAGATGAAACCACCATTGAAAAGATCAAACAGTAACATACGTCGGTAAACAAGAAATATACGTTGCAGTTGCTGGGTTTCTGTAGCTATAATATCATCAAGAAGTTGATTAATTTCACTAATTCCATTCAGATAATGTGAAACTTGCATATCAAGTGTCTAAAATGTCCTTATCTTTGTCGTCATGTCCTCTGTGTGCAAGATTATTTGTCACTTAAAACCATCAAAACTGATCAACAAAAAAACTTGTCTGTGTGTGTGTATGTAACGGAATTAATATAATATGCTAGTTTCACTTTGGATGGAATTAGTGATCTCACCTAGTTGATATGAGTGCAAGACCAACATCTGTATACAGAAGAGAGATGCCCGATGCTAGTCGGTGATTCCAGATGTTCTGCACCAGGAGGATTGATCCGACAGACTGGAGTCCGTTATCTCCTGAGCCAGTGGAGCTGTAGGAACACCAGATCATCCACAAACACAACTGTAGTCACTCGTTCATCGGCTTGTACTAAAAGGGACGAACCACTTCGCAGTCGCTCCATTTGTGAAGTGAAGTCAAATAAAAGGACTAGGGAGAGTAAGAAAAGCCAGTCACTGTAAAAAAAGAATGTTTGGATGGCGTTGTGCGTTTGGTGTGGGCGACATGAGGGGAATCTCCGGGTTCCTCCCTCGGTTTTCCAGGAAAGCGTCCGGCTCAATTTCTCTTGATGCAACAAGACAATGAAAGCATTTCTTCAGAGCATCGCCAAGGAAAAGGCTGAACATACGAGAAGGATCATCCAGAGTTGAGATGTTCCAAGCGCTTACAGACCAACCAACACACACGTACACACACAACGAGGACTTGGGGAACGCTCGTCTGTCCTCGGTGACAGAATAACGCCGCTGTACTTGATGCTCTTCCTCAGGAGTGATGTCATAGCTGCGGAGAAAGAAGAAAACTCAATACAAATCCAGATGTGCAGATTTGAATTGGTTTGCTTTAAGAGGAGGAAAGAGCAAGCGGCCGTACAGTGTTTGCCTTGACCTCGGGGCTGCTGTGCTGACCCTGCTGCATCACGTCTGTCACTATCATCTTCGCTATCTTCCACGCCATCTCTTCCTGTGCCTGCACCCAACAACAACAACACCAGAGAGTGAGACAGAGAGAGACTGAAAGAGAGAGACACAGAGAGAGAGAGATACAGATACAGAGACAGATAGAGAGAAAACGACAGAGAGAGAGAGAGAGAGAGAGAGAGAGAGAGACAAAAAGAAAGCGACGAGAGAAACAGACAGAGAGAGAGAGAGAGAGAGAGAGACAGACAAAAAGAAAGCGACAGAGAGAGACAGATAGACTGACAAGAGAGTGAGAGAGTGAGAGAGAGAGAGAGAGAGAGACAAAGAGCCAGATAGAGATTTGAGAGATTTTAAACAAACTTTATTTACACAACTTAAAATAAAACTTTTTTCTTTAACAGACAACAAAAAACTGTTGGACCATCAGTTCAATGCATTGGAAAAGACGTTCTAAACGTTAGAACCTCTCACCTCATCAGAGTTTCCTTGCACCCATTTTTTCATTGCTTGAGAAAACATGGAACCTAGAAGAAATATAACGTATGAGTAAATTCTCTCTCTCTCTTTCTCTCTCTCTATTTCTAAGGGCCGATGATCATTAGACATGAGAACTTTCTCTTTCACTCACCCTTTGATTTCTTCACATCAGGCTCTGGTTCGGCTTCTCTGATGAACTGGCCCAGCTCGTTCACCTTCCCAAAGGTCATCCTTCTGAAATGAAAAGGACAAGGTAAAATCTGGAGTCTTTCACTTAGATGTTTTAACGTCTACGGACCCGACGTACGGTCTCTGGTAAAGAGACTCGGGATCCAGAGTGGCGATGTCCACTGTGATGGCCTCGTCGAAGTTCTTCAGGATCTTGATTGCTGCTTTTTTAGTTCCTTGTTGGGACTGGGATAGTGAGGAAAAAGGAAAAACAGGATTTCATTGGAATTTCAGATGATGGTTGTTATAAAACAATAAGTTATTCATAAAATAGACATAGTAGAAAACAGAATGGATGATATAAGTTCATAAAGATAATGGTACAAATGATCATGTCGGCTCAAGAAGGATGGATGAACAGATGAATGGATAGACAGACAGCTTAATTAATGGACGTCTAGATTGGTAGCTTGGAAATGGATTGATGTATATTGATGGATGGATTCGAATTTGTTTAATTGTTATGCCATGGCTAAATTAATGGAAATATGGTTTTTGCTAATCAAAACCAGATACATTTTTATAACAGAAATTAAATAGCAATAGACACGCAACATGTCAACAGAACTGCTAACTATTAGTAAAAAATTTTCATGTTGACTTCTGATAAAAACAGTGTTACTCTTTGTGGTGAAACATTCTCAAAAACGTCTGTTAAAAGATTTTCTGAATTAAACTGTCATGTAATATCCCCCTATCTTCACTCATTAATAAATATAAATGTGTGATTCTGGAGTGGCCAATTCTACATCTCATAAAAACAACTTGATCCTTTCTGTTGTCGAAACAATAGAGGCTTCTTTTGTTTACAGACAGGTTCAATGTCAGACACTTAAAATCAATTTGAAGAGTTATATAGAGATAGACAGACAGAAAGAAACTGAAAAAAGGAAGGAGAAAGAGTGCTGCGTATAAAAGGCATGATCATCTGTATCGCTCCGCCCAGACATTAACCTGCGTTTGTGACCCTTCCGTGACGCTCAAGTGCCGGTCAAACTCTGGGGTCCAGCTCTGGGTCTGAGAGCTGGCGAACTCGTCCACTCGAACGGAGTTGATCAGGTCGCTCAAATACTTGTAGTAAAGGTTGCTTGAGAGGAAGCCTGGCATGTAAACCTGCCGACAGGAGACAAAGTCAGATGCAGTGCGCTTGACATTGAGCTAGAGCTATGGAATCAATTTAGTGCCAAAAAGATTCGCAAGCGAGAAACCTCGAAGCGAGCGAGCGCAATTCGAACTGAGCCCGCGCAAACTGTGAACTGAGCGCGCTCGAATCTACATTCGCTCACGCTCAGTTCTAGTCTGCGCGCCCACAAATTTTTATGGCACGATTTTGACTCATTGTTCTGATTGGTCAAAGCGAACCAATCGTGGAGCAGCCCACCGCCATTGTCACGCCCACCATGACAGGTCCTGAAAGATTAAAGCAACAAATACCGTACGTATTACTTTTGCCGAGCAATTGTCAAGGCGCGTTATCTTTTGTAAATAGTATTCTAAGATATCTTAAAATGTATTTCTCCTAGTCAGAATACCAATTGCATATATCTGTAATCGAGGTCTGATAGTCACAACCACATTTGCAGACATATATAAAGTTGGAGATAATGAACAGCATTCAACTATATCATTTGAAAATATCTTTAAATATAAATCGACTATAGTTATAAATCAAACTAAATATATCTTAAAATATTACTGACTTGTCAAAATAGGTTTTAGAAATTAAGATATCTTTATTTAAATGCATTCGGATATATCTTAAACTCCATTATGACTAGTCATAAAAATTTAGAGATATCTTCAATTATTTTACTACTAGTACACATGTATTAGCACTAGTAACAATATGTTTGAAGTAATGCACGGTACCAGAAAGAGCGCTTAAAACATTTTTTTTTTTCAAACAAACGTAATGTTTGGCAT
>CM051502.1:10202339-10229152 GCA_028031935.1 Paedocypris micromegethes
ACACACACACACACACACACACACACTCGCGCGCCCGCACGTTTGCTGTGTGGGAGTGAAGAGCGACAGCGATGCTTCAGATTGAGTCGCGACACAGGAATCCCGGCCAAACTGACCGGAAGCCCCGCTCACCTTTCCGCTTGAAGAACGACATGACGCATCTGAAGCGGGGAAGGCTCGCTCAGCTCAGACACGGCATCCCGGTTGCTCCCGCCTCCCTTCATCCAGAACACGACCGCACGCAGCCGTTACGTGACGCATCCGCGCTTACAGCCACCGAGCAGACGCGTCCATCGCTCGCTCAGCTGGCCCGGCCGCCATGTTGTCAATAACGCCTGACTTCCGCAGTGACGCCGGCGACGCGGCTCCTCAGTAAGGAGAGTCGCCATTGGCTGTCCCAAAAGTCACTGAATGACGAATCATCTAATTTACAAAATAATTTACACAATTCAAACATTTCTCTCAATTGTCGTTGCTATGTGCTTGCTATATGCTAATATAAATATATGCGTTGCTATATGCTAATATATATATAGGAGCAGTGGGCTGCCGGCTACAACGAGCGGCGCCCGGGGGGCAAGTGGGGTCAGTGTCTCGCCCAATTGACACTCAGTTGCAGAACCAGCGGTAGGGGGGAATCGAACCGGCCACCTCTTGGACACCCGTCCAAGCCTGAAACCTTTCAGACACAAATCCATGTCCCCGACCACTGGACCACAACTCCCCAAAACATATTGTGGCGATCCACTGCTGCTGTGTGCTGTGCTGCAGCAGAGCCCCAGGAGGTGTGAAAACCCAGCAGGGGGTGTGGAGTCACAGCAAGGGGGGTTAGCCCAGTGCTTACCCACAAAGCACTGGGGTTTCTGTTTCATTTGTGTTTATAAGTGTTGTTTTCGTTGTAAATACTTGTTTTTATGTAAATCTTTTTGTGTCATTCTGTTGTGTATGATGTGAGGTTCATGTGTGTCTATTTTTATAACTGTTTTAGTAGTGATGGTAAATCTACCATTGTTGAAGTGTGTAGCCAGAGTAGTGGCCTGGCTACTTGTTCTGTGTGTTCAGGAGGGAAGAGTAGAGTGTGTGATTAAAGCAGTGCTTTAATAAAGACCACCACCTCAACTAAGCTGTCTCTGTGTGTGATGTCAGCAGATACTCTGGGTCGTGCGGTGTATGGGGCACGAGTATCTTGAAGGCATCAGCGCTTTTCGGGAAAGCCAACGCCACCCACGGAAATTGTTACAATATATACAGTATTGTAATCCTGAACATACAACACTGAATAAGGTAGTTGCTCTTTTTTTTTTAAATATAATATAATTTACTTTTAAAAAGAATCAAATTAAACAATAATAAAATAAATACATATAATTCAATAAAAAAATCAAGATACATAATTAAATTGCGTCCTCAGTGGCAGGCAAAACCAATTCCTCAGCTATATGGTGAACGCTTTTGTATATTATAAGACTCCAAATGTGAATGAAGACAATTTAAAGTTTTCACTCAAGATAAAGGCACTTTAGAATTAGCTGCGAATATGTAATATTTTTTTTTGACGGTAATTTAAAAATGACAAGGTGAACACTAGTAACGCTATAAAAGTTTTATTTCGTGAAATATCCGGCTTAACTTTATTCCCATCGTGTCCCTGAGGGACACACTTTATTATTATTATTATTATTATGTGTAGCAGATACAACGCGCCAGTAAACTTTGGTCACGTGATGAAGTTGGTGGGTCACTTGACAGGTGAAGACGGTGCGGGTTGAGATTAAACGCAGAGCACAATTTCAATGTGACTCGCCATATTGACAATCACGCCCGCGTGCTTTCCGACGAGGACCTCACCGACTGCCTGTCCGAGGCCGTAACCCTCATGGGCCTCGACTGGCAGGCACCGGCCTCGCCGACGGATTGCTGGCTGGACGGGAACAGGACCAGGTTGGGCGCCCGAGCCGCGAGTCTCCGGGCAGCCCCGTTTTTCCCTGAGGTCCACAAAGAGCTGACGCGCTCATGGGAGGCCCCGTTTTCGGCCCGCACGCGCCCGCCGGGCTCACCCATGCTGACGACAGTGGACAAGGCCGACGACTCCGTCTACAGCCGGATCCCGCGGATCGATCCGGCCATGGCGTCGCAGCTTTGCCCCAACGCACATTGGGGCAACACGTCGCTGCCATCAAAGCCCTGCCGCGCGACCGCGTCTGTCGCGGACAAGGCTTTCACCGCAGGAGGCCATGCGGCGGCCGCCCTGCACGCTCAGGCGGCCCTCCTGGTGCTAGCGGCTAATTTCGCCCGCCGGCTCCAGTCGGGTGAAGAGGACTCCCAGCTGCTGGATCGTCTGCTGCGGGTGCTGGACCACACGCTCGAGGCCTCGCGCAAGGCCTGCAAGGCCTGGGGAGGGCCATGGGCGGCCTAGTGGTCATCCACCGACACATGTGGCTCAACCTCGCGGAGGTGAGGGAGGAGCACAGGCGTAAGCTGCTCGACGCGCCCATCGTGCCGGGCAGTTTATTCGGCGACGCTCCGGAGTCGCTGGTGGACGGCGTGGATATGGCCCAGAAGAAGGCCAAGGCCTTCGGCCGCATTTTCCAGCGGCGGGAGCCCAGACCGCAGCAGCCGCAGGCCGCGGCAGACAGGGGGCGCTCGAGGTCGTCGGCTCGCCGGGCGGAGCCTTGGTCCAGAGAACCACTTCCGCCGAGATCAGCGCAGGAGCCGCCGGTCTGCCAGCCTCAGGGCTCACAGCAGCAGAGGAGACGCGGCAACGCTCCCCAGCAGCGGAAGGACAACCGCCCCCGTCCCGGCGCGGGACAGCCGCAACAGCGGTCCTGACTGTCCGCCAGCCGCGAAGAGGGCCGCGCCTCCGGTCGCTACGTTCCGGGCGAAGAGGCGCCGAGTCTGTTTCGCCGGCCGGGACCGGTTGGTTCCGCCGGTTGTGTTGGAGTCTGCAAGGTTTGTCCGAGTGTTTCGGTACCCTGCAGGCCATTATTAAAGAATGTTGTGTTGGAACGCATGTGTGTCATTCCTCCCTCGGTAGAGGTAAGTGCCGTAGGGCCTTTCGGTCAGGCATTAGACAAGTGCAGCATCATGAGCGCGACTATCGCGACACGCTGCCATGCACCCACACAACCACGCCCCCCGTCCCAGGCCAAACCGGGCCTGCAGGTAAGACTCTCCCCCTCCGACTGCGCTCAGCAGTGGAGGTCCCTCCCCCACGTCTCCGGTGGGTGCTGGGTATTGTGGAGAGGGGCTATACGCTCCAGTTCGGCCGCAGGCCCCCCAGGTTCCGCGGCGTGCTCGAGACGCAGGTGAGCGAGGCGCACGCTCCGCTGATGTGGGGGGAGATAGCGGCCCTGCTTCACAAGGGGGCGATCGAGCCTGTCCCGGACGCGGAGCGGGAGTGTGGGCTATACAGCCGCTACTTCCTGGTCCCGAAGAAGGGCGGCGAGATGAGACCGATCTTGGATCTGCGGCCGCTGAACAGGGCGCTGATCTCGCGCCCGTTCGGGATGCTGACCCTGAAACAGATTCTCGCGATGGTTCGGGCTGGGGACTACTTCGTCACAGTCGATCTGCGGGACGCCTACTTTCACGTCCAGATGGCGCAGAGACACCGGAAGTTCCTCCGGTTCTCTTTCCAGGGCAGGGCTTTTCAGTTCAAGGTGCTGCCTTTTGGCCTCTCGCTGGCACCGAGGACCTTCTCCCTGTGCGTGGAGGCGGCCCTGAGACCGCTGAGAGAGCAGGGGATGAGGATCTTCTGCTACTTAGACGACTGGTTAATCATGGCACAGTCGCCGGAGGCTCTGAGGAGGCAGACGGGGCAGCTCTTGGCGCACTTGGTAACGCTGGGCCTGAACGTCAACTTCGAAAAGAGCAGACTGACCCCGCCCAGACAACTCGGTTCCTGGGCGTGGACCTGGACTCGAGGTCCATGAAGGCATGCCTCTCGGAACCCAGGGTGACGCGATCAGACAGACGCTGTCCTCGTTCGGGCTGGGACGCCGAGTGTCGCTGAAGCTATGCCAGAGGCTCCTGGGCCTCATGGCGTCAGCTACGTCAGTGTGCGTGTTGGGTCTGCTTCACATGCGTCCGTTGCAGTGGTGGCTGCGCGACAACGTCGCAGCTTCCGCGTGGGACGTGGGCCGGGCGGACATACGCGTGTCACGGGGCTGTTTCAGGACGCTCGTCCCATGGACGATGGGGAGATGTTGGAGAGAGGGGTGCCCATGGGCAGGGTGACCATGAGGACCGTCGTCTCCACGGACGCCTCCCTATCGGGATGGGGCGGAGTGTGCAACGGAACCCCCGCTTGGGGTCGATGGCCGGAGCACCTAGCGAATCGGCACATCAACCAGCTGGAGCTGCGGGCGGTGTCCCTGGCTCTGCGGGCGTTTTTGCCGCAGGTGCGTGGGCGGCACGTCCTCGTCCGGTCGGACAGCACTTCGGTGGTGTCCTACCTGAATCGTCAGGGAGGCCTGGGTCGAGGGCCCTATACCGCGGGGCCAGGGAGCTCCTGCTGTGGGCGGACAGGGAGTTTCTCTCCTTGAAGGCCATCCACGTCCCTGGGAAATCGAACGTGGGGCCGGACCTCTTGTCGAGGGGCGGTATCGTCCACGGGGAGTGGAGGCTCCATCCCCAGACGGTGCGCCTCATTTGGAGGCGTTTTGGAGAGGCTCAGGTGGATCTGTTCGCCTCGAGGGAGAACGCTCACTGCGCGCTGTTCTTCTCTCTGACGGACGCTCCGTTGGAGGGCGATGCGCTCTCCTCGGTTTGGCCGAGCGGTCTGAAATTCGCTTTTCCGCCGGTGAAGGTCATTCCGGTTTTGCTGGAGCGGATTCGGATGCAGTCGGACGTGGTCTTGCTGGTGGCGCCGTACTGGACACGTCAGGTCTGGTTTCCAGAGCTGGTGGGGATGTCGAGTGGCCCCCCGTGGGAGGTCCCGATCAGAGCGGATCTCCTCACGCAGGCGGGCGGGTCGATATGGCACCCTCAGCCCGAGCTGTGGAAGTTGCATGTGTGGAGGGTGGCCCCGTCCTAGTCCGGTCTTTGGAGCGCCGCGCGCTTGAGACGGTCGAGGAGGCGAGGGCGTCTTCCACGCGTAGACTGTACGTGTGTAAGTGGCGCGTATTTGTCCGTTGGTGTGAGGCGACGGGCGTGGGGCCGTGGGATTGCGGCATTCCTACTGTCTTGTCGTTTTTACAACACCGGCTGGAGGAGGGAAGTTCCCCTTCCACGTGAAGGTATACGTCGCGGCGATAGCGGCGCATAGGGGCGATATCGAGGGTCGCTCGCTGGGTAGGCACAAGTTGGTGGCCGTTTCTTAAGGGCGCGAGGCGGCTGATGCCGGCCCGGTCCCGGTTGGCCCCTTTGTGGAGCCTGTCCCTGGTTTTGGAGGCGCTGTCCGGAGCGCCGTTTGAGCCCCTTTCGGGGTGTAGCCTGGCGCTGCTGTCGGCCAAGACGGCCTTCCTGTTGGCTTTGGCCTGCGGGAAGCGCGTGGGCGATCTGCACGCTTTTTTGTTGACCCTTCGTGTTTATCGTTTGGGCACGACGATTGTGTGGTGAGACTGGTTCCTAGCAGGGCTATGTCCCTAAGGTTTTGTCCACGCCGTTTTGGATCAGGTAGTGACTGTCCGTGCTTTCGGCGTGGCGGGCTCGCCCTTGTGCCCGGTGCGGGCGCTGCGTGTGTACGTGAACAGGACGGCGGCTTTTCGGTCGACCGACCAGTTGTTTGTGTGTCACTCGGGGCGAAGAAAGGGGGTCCGCTGTCGAAACAGCGGCTCTCACATTGGATTGTCGACGCTATTAAGCGGGCTTACGTGCTGCGGGGTCAGCGGTGCCCGGATGGCGTGAGGGCTCATTCCACACGGGCGCTGGCGGCGTCGTGGGGTTGGGTCAGGGGCATGTCCTTGCAGGACATCTGCAGGGCAGCCGGCTGGTCGTCTGAGGACACCTTCGCGAGGTTCTATAACCTTGATGTTGTCTCTTTTGCGCCGCATGTGTTGCGACAGAGACTGGAAGGCGATTCTGCTTCGGAAGGCCGGAGCAGGGATGGGCCTGGGGCCACATGAGTGGCTGGGGCGCAGGCGTGATGGTGGTCTCGGTGAGTCGCCAGTCGGCTTGGTGCCCATTCCCTTGCGGCGGGGATTGTATTGCGTTCCCCACCTGTGGTGTCAGTAGTGGACAGCTCGATAGGGAACTATCTAGTTACGTCTGTAACTCCGTTCCCTGAGGATGGAACGGATGACACCACACAGGTTGCCGGGGAGTATGGGAAGATGACCAGAGTTGGGAAGGGGAGTGTGGGGTGTTGGAGGCTCTCCTGTCGTTCATTCATTGTACTGAGAAATGGCGGCACGCGCAGGCGCTTGGGCGTGGGGTAACGCCCAAGGGGCGGTGCTTTGTCCCATTGGCTGCAGTTGTCACTGCGTCATTCTATTGCTTCACTTGATTATGGTCAGGAAACGTTGTTCCCCACCTGTGGTGTCATCCGTTCCCATCTCTCAGGAACAAAGTTACAGACGTAACTAGATAGTTATCAAAGGCAGAAGGGAAAAGTCTAGTTTGGAAGAAGGCGATGGAAGAGTGGCAAAGACAGAGGGATAGGGAGGTAAAGAGGAAATGAGGAGGGAAGAGAAGAGGAAATGTAGTAATAACCAGAATAAGAATAGGACACAGCAATCTCAACAGTACGTTAAAAATAATAGGAAAACATCAAGATGGGATGTGCGAGACATGTAGTACACCTGAAACGGTTGAGCATGTTATGATGAGATGTGGAAAGTATAAGAGACAAAGAAGGGAAATGATGGAAGAGCTCAGAAAGGAAGGAATGATTGGAGATGGAATCAAAAATATGGTGGGGAGTTTAGAGAATAAACGAAGCAAGAAAATAATATTTAAATACTTGGAAGATACAGGACTAATGAAGAGAATATAGGAAAAATAGAATAAGAGAAGGAAAGGAAAAGAGGAAGGAGGAAAAATATAATTGTGAACACAAGAGGGCGGTAATGCGACAGCGATGGACGCAAACTGCCGTTAAACCAGAAGAAGAAGAAGAAGAAGAAGAAGAAGAAGAAGAAGAAGAAGAAGAAGAAGAAGAAGAAGAAGAAGAAGAAGAAGAAGAAGAAGAAGAAGAAGAAGAAGAAGAAGAAGCGGCTAGAGCTGATTCACCCAATCCGGTAGGTGGCGCTGGTTGTTCCGCTGCCCAGAGATAACACAGACTCGGTGCGCATGCGCAGCCACTCGTCCTCCGCTCACGTCACAACCAGGCGGTTTGTTTCCCTTCTGTCGAGATGAACGCGCCGCCAGCCTTCGAGTCGTTTCTCTTGTATGATGGTGAAAAGAAGTAAGTGCTGGATTGTGTCTCGTTTACTGGGTTGATGTGCTTTTATAACGCGTCAAATGCTGTATATTTAGCTTGTAGGCTTGATATCCACCGTGCGCGAGAAAAAGCATTTCAGTCTGAGTGTGTGTGTGTGTGTGTGCGTGCGCGCGCGCGCGCGCNGTGTGTGTGTGTGTGTGTGTGCGCGCGCGCGCGCGCGCGTGTGTGTGTGTGTGCGCGCGTGTGTCTCTGTCTTCGTCCATCTAGCGCTTTCTGTCTGTTTCTACCTCTCTATATCTTCCTTTCTCTCTCTGTCTCTCTTCCCATATCATCTTCCTCTCGCTCTCTCTCCCTGTTTCTATCTATATTAATCTATTCCCTCACTTTCCTTCTCTCTCTGCTTGTTTTTATCTCTATTTATTTCTTCCCAACTCTTATTATTATTATCTCTTTGTGTCTGTTTCTATCCCTCTATTTATTTCTTCTCTCTGTTTATCTCCTCTCTCTCTCTGCCTAACACGTCTCTATCTCTTGGTTTTGTTCTGCAGGATCGCCATCATTAAAGACACTAAGGTTCCCAACGCCTGTCTGTTCACGCTGAACAAGGAGGACCACACGCTGGGGAACATCATCCGGTCGTGAGTATCTCCTCTGCCGAGTTGTGGTGGTTGTGGAGATGCTGATGTTCCTCGTTGGCTGGCTCAGGCAGCTCCTGAAGGACCCGCAGGTGCTCTTCGCCGGATACAAGGTTCCTCATCCTCTCGAGCACAAGATCGTGATCCGGGTCCAGACCACGCCCGACTACAGCCCGCAGGAAGCCTTCACTAACGCCATCACCGACCTGATCAGCGAGCTGTCGCTGCTGGAGGAGAGGTTCAGGGTACGTGCTTTGACATAGCTGCTAGAAGGTTTTCTTTCTGAGGTCACCTTGAAACGGCAACAATTAGAAGAGAATGATAGCGTGAATTTAACTGCAGAGAATTGAACTCAGAACGATCATTTTTAAATTAATCGGTTCATGTCTTGGTGTGGTCGTTCTATATAAATAAACCACACGATTGATGCAGATCCACGAGCCGTTTGGGCGCTTCACCTACAGAAGTTTGATCAGATTCTAATTGCTGATGCACAGAAGACAAGAGCTTGCGCTCTCCTGCTCAGACAAGCATCTGTCGTGATGCCTTCAGGGAATCGTCAGGTTAAGTTCCCTGAGAGATGGGAACGGATGACACTACATATGGGGAACAGCGTTTCCTGGACAAAGCATGAAGTGAATAGAATGACGCAGTAATAACTGCAACCAATGGCATCGGAGCACCGCCTCGGAGGCGTGGCCTTCGAGCCCAAACGCGCGCTCCGACCGTCATTTCCTCAGAACAATTTTCTTCACGAAGCTGTGAGCAGTGTTAGTCTGTTATAGTCTTTTTGATAGTTTTTTCTACCGCCGCTTAGTATAATGGATAGTGGTAGCAAGAGCACTGGTCTGGAGTCGTTCGTCCCTAGTGAACGGACAAACCAGCCCGGTGGGCGGTGGTGCATTTTTGGTGGTGCAGCCCTTGACAGATCTGCCACGTGTCGCGACTGTCGAGAGATGCCGTTGGCACCCTATGGCACAGAATCGAGCTGGCCAGACAATGGTATTTAATAATATTCAAATTTTCTGAGATACCGAATTTGGGGTTTTCGTTGGTCTCAGTTATAAACATCACTATTAAAAGAAAACATTTGAAATATATCAGTCTGTGTGTAATGAATGAATATAACATACAATTTTCACTTTTTGAATGGAATTATTGAAATAAATCAACTTTTTGATGATATTCTAATTTTATGACCAGCACCTGTATATGGTAGTCTGAGGTGAATTGTTTTTGTGTGTGTGTGTGGGTGGACGGGGTGTAGGCAGGGGTGAGGTTTTTCCATATGTTTAAAGGGGGGCGCAACTAGAAAAAATTGAGAACCACTGGGTTAAGAGACATTGTTTAGCCAGCAGACTTTCATCACAATTCTTTTGGTCTTTTTAAGGTTGCCATCAAAGACAAGTTGGAAGGAATCGAATGAGAACCAAGGAGCAGGTTGCTGTATAAAGAGATGCTAATGTGGTTGTCTTACAATTGTGCATACTTTCTCATTAAAACATTTAGCCGTTTACTTCCTGTACTACTAAAAGTCTGAATGTTTGTGTTCAGCTGATGTTTTTTTTTATATTAAATTGCCTTTTGTAAAAACGGGAACGTGTTGTTTTTAATCTCTCGAGCGGCTTAACTAAACTGAGACTAGTCGAGAGCGAGTCGTGTTTCCAGGGGGACGCATTTGAGCGACGCACGCGGTGTCCTCGCGTCACCGGACTCGGGCTGTAAAATGTACGGCTGCGGCTGTAAAGGAGTCCGCTCGTGTCTGAGATGCGAAGCGGGTCGATCCGAACCACATGCAGAGCGGACAGATGACACGGTAAGCGGACAAACGAGCATTCGTGAACGTCCTTTTCATCTACGATCTTAGAACGACTCGTTAAAGGTCTTCAAAAGCTTCACACACATGAAATGGAAAATCTTAAGCCGTAACATACAATATAAGGACATTTTGAACAATCTCTAATACAGAGTACAACGTCGTAGAATCTCTTTGAAGCTTTACACACAACCTAGAAAACAGCAGTAGACACACACAACTCCACGTGTGGCTTTGTTTACCTTCGTTAAAGCGAGACACGTGACACGACCCCTGGCAGGGTCATAACACTTATGGACGTCAAAAACACGTTGTCAGGAGAAAAAAAGGGACCAATGAGCCTCTGATGCTGACGAATAAAATGTGAAGTGAAGGTCGTCCAGATGTTCTTCCTCCGCTTCAGTTCTTCATGTCCCACTGTTAATAACAGTCCGTCCGAAAATTAATAAAACAGAAACGTGTGAACAGATGTGTATAGGGAATGTTTGTGTCGTAATGATCCATGTCTTCCTGGCTTCCTCACATCTACACGCCACACTCCTGTGGAACTGTAAGTTATTAAGAGAAGCAGCGTCTGGATCAGCATCAGAATGTTGTTTGCTTGGTTCCCTTGGCTTTATGGTAAAAACCCTGCGCAGAATCAGTTTGTGTGGCTTTGTTTTTTTTGCAGGAACGCTATCATTTTACGTACGACCCTGTGTCGAGTTCAGCGCTGCCCTGCAAGGACGATTTCCCACGGCATTTTTTATTCCCTGGAGTATTTCTGTGGGAAAACTTTGTGTCAGAGGAAGAAGAGAAGGAAATTGTCTGTGTAATGGACCAGGGTGTCTGGAAAGAATCTCAATCAGGCCGACGGAAGCAGGTGAGAAGATTCACAACCTCATTGACGACGAGTGACTGTACCATCCCAACAATTCAGTTTTTTTTTTCTATGAAGGATTTTGGGCCAAAAGTAAATTTCAAAAAACGGCGTGTCCGTGTGGGTGACTTCAGCGGCCTGCCTGCGGTCAGCCGCTTCCTAGTGAAGAGGATGTCAGAACATCCCCTGTTGGGCTCCTTCAAACCCGTGGAGCAGTGCAACCTGGACTACGACCCACTGAGAGGTTCCGCCATCGATCCTCACTTAGATGACAGTTGGCTGTGGGGAGAGCATTTGGTCACCGTGAACCTGCTCTCAAATACCGTCCTCACCATGAGTTTAGACAAAGGATGGGGAGACATGGAGCAGAGGGAGGTGAGAGTCGCCGTGCGTCTCCCTCGCAGATCCCTGGTCGTGTTGTACGGAGAGGCGCGACACCGCTGGAAACATGCCGTGCACAGGAGCGACGTTCACCAGCGCAGGGTCTGCTGCACCTTCCGGGAGCTGTCGGCAGAATTCCTAGTAGGAGGGCAGCAGGAGAAACTGGGCCGGGAGTTGTTAGACATTGCCCTGAGCTTTAACGGTTCAGCACTGTGAGCCATCTACACAAGCAATCTTAAATGAAATAAACATACTCTCGTTTGATCAGACTCGGTCCAGTTTTTTTTCTTCGCAATTTGTAAGGCGCTTTTCACAGTTACAACTGTCACAAAGTGCTTCACAGTGCTTCAGGCTTCATGTCCCATAGTATGTGATCATTTTAAAACATGTCACACGTACAGAGTGGAAAAGAAATGCCTTTTTCAATATTTTTGATGAATGGTAGATTAGAGTTTAGAGGCTATATTTTAATTGAGCCATAAAGCTGAGGGGATCACAAAAGTGTCTATTTTCTATTAACCGAGCTGCGTTTTAACTTTCGTTTTATTGTTTTCGATGTATCAGAGATGATTCTGTTGCTTCGGGTTCAGTAATCCCCTCAAGATATTCTGACATTTGACTTTCGAGTCCGACACATTCAATATGGCGGAACAGCAACCCCATTTCTGCACAGCGTAAAGATCACGTGACTCTACGCGGGAAAATGTCGTGACGTTTATTCCACGTGACTGTATGAAACAGCGTCTGTGTCTTTTAAAACCCTGCTGAGCGCGTGTGCACTGTGCAGGTAAGTTGTGTATGTATTACGTTATTTCTGTGCGCTTTTCGCGTTCTGATTAATATAAACCGAGGGGTGTGTGTGAAACTTACTGAGTTTCACCGAAAAGTTACGGGCTACTTCACTTCGGTTGCAACACAAAATTGTGACGTTGAGGGCGGAAGTTGCGCAGAACGCGGCAGTTTCCAAACGATAGAAGGCAAATTCAACATTTGTGTTAAGAACAAATATGTGCTGTTGTTTGACACTCGCAGACAGAGAGGGCGATAGTGTGTGTGTGTGTGTGTGTGTGTGTGTGTGTGCGCGCGCGCGCGCGTGCGTGCGAGCGGGGGGTGGGGGGCAAAAGGAGAGGGAGAGAGTGCTGTGTGTGCGTGTGTGTGTGTGAGGGAGACGGTGTGTGTATTTTGCTTGGTTGGTTTTTTTTTTTTTTTTTTTTTTTTTGGTTTTCTTTTGTTAACCTGTAATCGTGTGTGCAGCTGGTGATCGGTCTAACAATATTTTTACAATTTATTTATTTTACATTTTTATTTTACCTGTTATAAACTCTACCCAATTCACAACATTTAAAAATAGTGCTCTGAATAAAGGCTCTAAAGACATTAGTAGTTTTCTTTTTTTCCGGCTTTTTTGCAGTGTTCTATTTTAAACCGGGAAAAACTACTTTTTAATCAAGCATTAAGTTTAACAATAGAATACTGAACATAGGATAAAGCTATGCTGTCTTCACTATCACTGAAATGCTGCTGCTTTATTTAGAGTTAGCTTATGCTTTTACATTTTCCCAGCGACTAGCTACAGCAATAATATAATTTTTAGTAGTAATTTATTAGATGTACTACATTTTTTTTTTTTTAGTAAAAGTTATATATCAAGTGTACTTGTAGGGGTAGTTGAGGGGAATGATCCCCTCCTCTCGTTTACAGAGTGATTTATTCTCGTACTGCGTCAGGCGTTACTCATAGACGCGCTCAGTCACGTGATGTTCCTCAGCTTTTCTCCAAGTTTTCAAATGTTTTGCTGCTCTTTGCAGAGCTGATCAATAGCCATGGAAGATTGGACTCATACTGGAGTCGCCTCAACAAAGCTTCGGCTCGTTCGTCAATGACACATCACTACTGTGTTATACTCGGTGTTTATCTCATCCGGCTGCGGATAATCACTTTTAAACATAAAACTAATGTCCTGTAAGTAAACCAATCTGTGCAAAGCAAGGAGAAGACGCTGAGTGTCATGTTGTTTAGTGTTGTTTAGTGTTGGGAGGTGCGTAATTGAATCTTCAAGCGTCGCTCTCTGTTGAATGCCCAGCGTGTTTAACGGCGTCATATCTTTACACCACAGTGAAGTTACAGAGATCTCTCTTTTTCTGTTCAGTGACGCCTTCAGTCCGGCTCGGAGCGCAATCACAGCCGTCATGAAGATAACAGAGAAGGTTCTGCTGGAGAAAGGATCCCCAAACACCAACAAGCTGAACGGAATAAAGACACTCAAGTAAGTTTCATTTGAAAGGCAAAATAAAAAATGAACTGAATCTCTCTCCTGGTAGGCTTATTAATTAATTGTCATTTGTCATTGTCAATTGTCATTTTAGTCTGTCCCGCATGTCTCTGAAGAGCACGGATCTGCTTGTGCCGCTGTTATCGCAACTGTCTGTTCTGGAGAAACTGGACTTGTCTTTCAACCTGCTGCGGAAGTTTCCCGAGGGCCTGGTGCTTCCCTGCCTGAAGGTTCTTGACTGCTCCAGTAATGTCATGGAGGATGTGCTGTCCCTGCAATCCTTGAGCAACTTACAGGAGCTACTGTTGGAGGACAATCCCTTCCTCACAGTGAGATTCTTCTCAACACTCTGTGTGTGTGTGTGTGTGTGTGTTACGTTAAATTAGTCTGAGTCTGTTTTGTAGGCCAATGATGAGCACAAGGTGATGTTTCTCCTGCCAAAGCTCAGGCTGTTCAATGGGAAAGATATCAGCTCCACAGCTCGTTACATTCGGCACGGTGGCACGGATATCCTGAAGAAGAGGGTGAGTTCTCGATTTCTGCTACTTCACTTACTTTTTATTTAAAAAAAAAAAATACAGTGGTACCTCTCTTAACAGAATTTTTATATAACGAAAGTTTTTGTCGCTAAAATATTGTTTCTTTTAACGGAAGTGTTTCACAAAACGAAATGCGACAAATAGATAATAAACCAGCGATCGTCATGTTGTACAGTAACGATGGGATTGTCGTTTGCCGAATACCTCGTCTTTCACTCACCGTTTGCCGCTCGACCAGAAAGATGAAAACCTAATTCTGTTTTTTTTTTTAAATACTTGTTATGTAACGTGTTTTTTAAAATTACATGCATTACCAATATTTTATCAATTATAAAAAAAATTTGTCTGATTCCGTACGGATCCTCCGAACAGACTAGGGCTTTTACATCCAAAACGAGGTCCATATAACGAAATTTTCTTATAACTGTCTGCACAGTTTATTTCGTTAAGAGAGGTACCATTATAATTGTATTACAATTATATTGTCTTTTTTTTATATTATTTTATAATAATACTGTGGCGACTTTGCTGGGCGACGTTCTGTCCGAGAACAGAGCTGATGTCTTGTTGTTAAAATCACCGCACGCACAACATCACACACAGAGACAGCATTGTTGATGGTGGTCTTTATTAAAGCACTGCTTTAAACACGCATGCATTTCAACAGCACCACCAGCGACACCATTAGGTTGTCTACTTAAACGGTTAGAATCAACAACCATCATCTCCACATAATAACACGGCACAATCACCCAAAAATTCTGCACAAAACGACATCTTGGCCTCATAAATAACATTTAACTATACAAACAACAAAACACCCACTATGTCGTATGTTGTGACATACGTGGGAACTCGCGGGAACACATGATCCAGCTGATTGGCACAATTTATTATTATTATTATTATTATTATTATTATTATTATATTAGCTTGACATAATATTACATGATTGCGTCCTATTCTGCCGTTCTATTCTGAGCATCACGGTCTAATTATGACGCACAGCTTTTGTTGATTGTGAAGTCGTGCATCGTTCTTGAATAAATGTAAATGTGTTTTTTCTTACAGGTGGTTGGTGTGTGGAAACAAAGCTTCCATCTTCCTGATCCCATTGTCGCTCGGAGTGTGGATTCTGTCACACGGAGCTTTGTTAAGGCGGCTTGCGCACAAGTCAAACATGGTCCGAGCTCTTTAAGCACATTCACAGAGTGGCGGGTGCGTGCCTTTGTTACTGCCTTTATAATCACTGTGCTGTCTTTTACTGAGTTTTACTGTCTTTTTTTCAGGTTGAAACGATCGCAAAGGAATACGTCAATTCACTGATAAGCAAATCTGCTTCCGGATGGCTCTCAGACACAGTAGAGCACGAGGTGCAGCTCACGCCGTTTGCTTGTTTTATGGCTTTTCACAAACACGTGTTTTGCCCTTTTCTCTAGATCAGTTCGGTCGGGAATGTGAATGATGAAGCTAGTGGTCATAGAAGTCTGAGGACTAGAACAGACAACACAGAAGAGAACGGCAGAAGGTCAAGAGACTTGAATGGGGAAGCTGCTGGTGATGCCGCTCCACACAAGACTGAGAGGTCATTCTCCAGTCCCAGAAAGCCTGCCAAAAGAGACGCGACCTGTGAAGACTTCAGTCCCAGAAAGTCCAGACGACTAGAAAGCGTCTCTAGGAGAAGTGTCGAACCTGAAAGTGCCGCCAATCTGACTACGGATCTGGCTAAGAGCAAATCATCTAAACGAACAAGCAAAGCCGACAGTTCTGCCAGTGCCACACTTCAGCTTCCGCAGGTACATAAACACGAGTCCGTATGTCACGTCTGGCTGCTGTAGTAACGTAATGTCTCGGGTTGTTGTGTGTGTGTGTGTGTGAGACGCCTGATCATGTGATGTCTCTCACAGGAGCCGCTGAATCTTCAGCCTTGCCATGCTTTGCAGTGTCACAGTCGGCAGGACAGTTGCGATGACTTCAGCACGCAGCTTTGGGCCTGTGCCTTCGAGCCTTCTGAAGAAAGCTGTGCTGGTGAGCTGAGCGGAGGCTTGTCTTTACTGTGTTTGCTCCCTTCAGTGGGTCAAAATGACAAACACAACTAAATTTAGTACAATAACGGGCTCAATAACCTGAATAAGTAAACATTAGCCACGCTAATCTAAGCTACTGTATTTAACATGCAACTTAAAATAATTTACATTTTATTCTTAAATACATTTATTTCTTAAATTAAATATGAATTAAAAAAATATAAATGACTAACAGAAATTAAGTAACCATATCCATGCAGAGACACTGTGGGCTATCCATGCAGAGACACACGCAATAAAAAAAATTAAATGCAATAACACGGGGACAGCCTGAAACTCGTATATGGACAAATCAAGTGGAATCATAGAATAGGACATAGCAAAGGGAATGATGATAAACTGTACTACATTTAGAAATATTAAACTGTACTACATTTAGAAATATTACGAAGTGTTATATTAACTCCCCATATTACATGACTATTTTTAATCTATTGTTCTATTATGTAGTCTATGAGTAAAACATTGATATGAAATATGGGACTACAAGAGAATATGGCAGTGCTTCTATTGGACTGTTAATGGAATTTGTATTTTGTGCCTTAAAAGATGCTTTTATTTGCTTGAAACATTTGAAAAAATGCCCACAGTTATACGACCACAACTCTTTTCTTGATATTATTTGTAATGAAACAGACCATAACTTAAGCGTAAGAGTGTCCTTTTCACTTCCCACCAACAAAACGGTAAAAGATTGAGCCGTTCAAATGTATTCCCGATGCAGCTTCAGTCAAACATGGAGTAGCTAAAATTATATTAGTGATGGGTCAATGAGGCGTCATGACACGTTTCGACACATTGGCACACTGTATTAATACTGTGTTTGTACAGTGTCGCTGAATACTGACATCTGCTGGAGTTTAAAAATCCCTACAGGCAATGTCGTTGAGACTCGACTGACGCTGATTTGATGGCCTATTTGATTAGTATATATGTTTGATACTTTGATGCAACAACCAAAAAACTGGAAATACCAAAACAATATTTTAATGTAAATTTTTATTTGGACTGATAAAACTATTCAGACATTCTTGGAGTTAAACACCATTACATTTAATCAAATAAATTATTTCCAACGTGTTTGAAAACTTGGAGAAAAGGTGAGAAACTTTGTGTGATGAGGCTACGTCAGATATGTCATGGAAATACGTGTCAGATACTCGTGTAATATTCATGATTTGGCTATTGTAATTTGGTATAATAGTTGAATAATTGCAAATTGTCATTTTCTCAGTGTCGGGAAAAGCGTAAAAAGCTTTGCGAACAAACCTTTTTTCTTTTAACAAATTATCAAACAAATTTTAAAGATTCTCATCACAATGAACGTCAAGAGATCGGAGATGCTTTTTGGTTGATACGTCCTGTTGACAGATCCGCTTCTTCTTATAAACACGGTTTGCCGCGTCACTGTCACAGCGAAACAGTTTCTGTATTGGTCACGTGACTCGCAAAGCGATACGCGCATTGACACCAAGGTTTTGCTACGCGAGGTCGACGCAGGCATCGGTGTTGCCGGACCCATCACTATATTTTATGTACTATAGTTTTATTAAACGCATTACTAAATTTATAAATGAACACTGTGTGTGCCTGCGCGTGTTTGTGTGTGTGTTTGTTCATATCTTACCTTTTAACACTTAGTTCAGTCACCTTGACACTAGTGTGAAACATGATGTGATAATGCTCTAGGACACTATGTACCTCTACAAGCTAATTCAAGCTAGTGACAGTGCTAGGTTTAAAAGCTAAGTTTAAACCTAAAAAATTAATTATAGTGTGTGAGTGTGTACAAAATGCTAAGTCTTGTGATGGTGTTGCAGGCTGGCGCAGCGCTTCTCGAGCGGTGGCCACGTGCGGAGGGGAAACTTTGTGTGTGATAGACTGTGAGTCAGGCCTTGTGATGAAGAAATACAAGGTTCCTGGAGAGGTGAGATTATAATGGCCTAATGTGTAGCGCACACACATACACACACACACACACACACACACACACACACACACACACAGTTTAATGTGTGCTAATGTTGTGTGATGTTAAGTCAGCTCTTGACACACACAGACATGTTAATTTTTTCAGCACATTGACTTAATTAAATTCCTATCTTCTCCTGTGTGTGGCACATGAACTTGAGCAAAATTATTAATTATGTGAATATAGGCAGCCCCCTAATAATTATTATATAATTTTTTATTTGATATGATATGATATTTAATTTCTGGTTTAATTACATTAATTTCTTTCTTTATTCAACAAACTTGACTTGTGACTCGTTTCTATTCGATATGTTTTACTTGAATAATAGATTTTAAAAAATTAGATTCTAGTGTTCTGAACTCCAACTCCCAGAATTCTCACTCCTACCAAGTAGGCCCGTTTCCAGCTGTTTGTTGTGCGCTTTGAGACAGTTAAAACTGTAAAAAGCGTCCTACAAATACTCATATTATTATTATTATTATTATTATTATTATTATTTGTTTATCCAACACAGTGTGAAGACAATTGTAGCGAAAAATAGTTTTCCCCTGCACAGCAAACTGTGCATTTTGATTGTGTTTGTTCACTGCTATCAACTCCTTGCATGTGTTCTTCGTTTTAGACAGTTTTTTTTAAGCTTTTGGACATTGTTTGCGCTAACTTGCTAGCCGGATGCTCCATCTTTTCTAATAATAATTATTTTTTGTTCTAACACGTTATTTAGCCCCTGCTAAGTGGTGCTGCGTGACTAATGCTTCTTTTTTTCTGTTATTGAGCTGATAAAAACTCAAAGTAAATAAAAGTATTTCCATTTATTTCCATTTAATTGTCTCTCACAAATTTGCACTTATCTTTACGCGCATATTTGAAATTGGCGATTATAAGCACCCCCTGTGTAAAAGGTGCTTATATTCGCATAAATACGGTATTACGGTATTTGTTTTGAATGTGACATTCTTTTCAACAATAAAAATGCGTGTTCCATTGTACATCTTCATGCTGCATAATTCTTTTATTCCTCAGACACTCTACTTTTTTGTTGCGCAGGATTTCTTTTCACTTGCATGGTCAACCGTTCTCATGCACCGAGCTGATGGATCTTCCCGCACGTGTAATGTCCTGGCAGCAGGAGGTAGACGAGGTCTCGTGAAGCTCATCCATCCCAGAGTCAACTTGGCATTTGGGGAGTTTCGCTCCAGCAGAAAACCTATTTCAATTTTGCGCTTTTCTCCTAAAAACTCTTGCCATCTATTCGGTACGTCAAAACAAAGTGTGTGCAATAAAGCACGTTTGTTAGATTTTAATGCCGTGACCATTTGTTTTTTGATAGTTGGAACGTATGAAAATAATATAATTTTGTGGGACGTGGGTGAACTGGATCGAGACTACAACATCAAAATCAGGTTATTTTGTGAACTTTGTATTTATTTATTTTTTAATATTGTACATGTTTTCCATCCTCCTTCACCAGATTAGATTCATATTTCCAAATGTTTTCTTACAGCAAACTTCTAGTCCTGGAAACAAGCTCAGTTCCTCTGCACCTCTGTCTGCTCCCCACGGCTCCAGATGTGCATCTCCTCGCTGCCTGTGACGATGGACTATTTTCCTTCGACATCCAGCTCAGTAACAACAAGCAGAAAAGGTCTGTACCTTTAACCTGTATAACATGTTGGGATTAAAATGGTCTTTATTGTCCTTACAACATTGTAACGAGATTGCAGAGCGATTCAAAATTGTATTGGTAACATACACATTACACATTCTTCCTCGCTGCAGCTGAAATGCTCCTATGTAATGTACCATAAAATTAAATGACTTGAATGGCTAAAATTCAACCTTGTTTAGAAATGCGGAGATGGAGATTGTGTTTCCCATTTATGAGAAAAGTGACAAGAACAACTCTTATCGGACCATTGATGGAATGAGCTTTCTCTCCGACAATGTGGTTGGTGAGTAATGAAATAAAGATAACAGATTGCATTTGAATTTGTCGTGTTGTTTCCTGAAACGGTAGCGGAAAAGGCTGTTCTCTCCACCCAGCTTCCAAGAGCCAGTCGCAGGGCTCCATCTACCTGTGGAGCTGGAGAGACACACACGCGTCATGGAGCAGCAGTCATGGAGCGACGTCTGCTGTCGTTCTAGCACAGCTCCAGTGGACTAATACTGAAGTTCCTTACCTATCTTTAGGGACTTGCCCTGGTAATTTGCTTGAGCAATTACTTTACTTTTACTTTACTTTACAGTCATTTGGCAGACGCTTTTATCAATTACACTGCATTATTATCAATACCATTTGCATATTGTTAAAAAGTGAAATTGAGCATCGTTTCACAGCAGTGCAGTGAATTTATTAAATGTACTGTTTATTAAATGTACTGTAATTTATTTATACATAATGTCTTTATGTTTACAGTGTCTTTGTTAGGTCACTTCTTATTTTAAGGAGGTTTCTTTGTTTTTAGGCTGTGAGTGTGTGGTGTGTGGTGACGAACAAGGCCGTATTTGGTTATACCACATCACCCAGTCCACAATCAAGGGCTTGAAGGCTGGACAGATGATCACCCCTACTCGGGTAGATTTGTTACTCAATTTGCTTTTGCTTTACGTTTATTTTAGTTTGTCTAGTAGTAAACTTTGTGTAGATCTAGCAAACCTAAAAACTAGTTTTCTAACAGAGTGGGGAATTTGTTGTGTCGTTTCAGGTGCTGGAGTGGCCCTCACCTGTTCTGAAAGGAGGGAAAACCATGGTGGGACCGTCTATCAATAGCGTTGCCATGGCTCCTGGTGGCCAATATTTGGTGTCTCTGACTGATAAGAATGTGGTTCTGATTTGGAAGAGAGAAGGCCATTGAATACCAAGAGATGACAGGTTTCTACCAGTGTGTTGCTGTTTGGACCATTTTTGAACATTGTTCTAGCTAATTTTACTGTATAAAGACTGTAGTGTTATCTGTAGATTAACTATAGATATCACCTGTTTAAGAAACTTCTTGTCGTGTAAAATGTAAATTTGCTAAAATTGCATTCACATGCCATTTTTAATGTAATCCTTTTATTGCAGAATCTATTCATTGTTTTCAAATACATGACAATTGAGGAGAATTATGCAGACTAATGAGTTTTCTGTAGTTGATGTCATTACTCTGGACCGTTGAAAACACGGTTCTTTATTTGGGATCTTTGTGTTTTTCTTTTTGTAAGAGGGATCTTTAATGTGATTCAGAAAAGAAGCTGTTTTTAATCAGTCTTCCGTCATTACAACTGTCATCATTACAACTGACTCTTTGACTGGTGTCAATGAGCCGCTTCTCTAGGTTAGTTTTCCTAGCCTCTGTCGTGTCTGTAGCTGCTCACTGGTCACAGCCGTAGTCACAATTTTGTTGAACAGCGAGTAAAACACAATGACTTCATTTGCCACTGCTGAAAAACCAAGCCCTATGAACACAATAAAATAAAAGCCATTCCTTCCTTCCCGGCCCCAAAATGTTTATCCTCCCCCGAAAGCCCGACAGTTACTGACATTAAATTATGGTGTTTATTAATTATAGATTTAACATTTGATCGCCAAGGTTATATTTCCCTTTTTTCTATCTTACACATTTTGCCAACTTACGACCAATCAAATAGTGCAACGTCATCATTCGCCTGCCCGAGCCGTTTTTGCAGCCCAGCCGATCTTGTACCTACACCGGACGCAGCTGCGACGGTCTTTGTTTTTATTTCGATGATTGTTTCGTAAATGTTTCTACGCCGTTCACGCAAAGCGCAGTGAGGGCGCCGTGACCCCGAAGCCCCGCCTCCTGGGCTCACTGATTGGCTGGGAACACGGGCGTTCTGATAGACGCCGGCCCGCCTGCTGCTGCCTGTTCTTCTAGCGTTGCGCTGGCGGCGGGCGCGTGCCTGTTTGTGTGTGCGCGAGCGCGGGGGAGTCGCGTCTGGATGGGGACATAGACGTTCTCTCGAAGCAAAACCAGCAGAAGGAGACGTTTTTTTCTTCGTCGCGGACGTTCTTAGAGTGTGGAGATGCGCGGACGCGTGGCAGCGGGCGCGGTGGAGCTGCTAGGCAGCGGCGGAGTGAACAAGCTCTTTCCGTCAGCTGCGGCCCTCACGACCCTCCGGAGGTCTCGCTCCACGTCCTCCATGTCAAGCTACTCGGAGTTAGCCCGAGAGAGATCCAAAACCGTCACGTCTTTTTACAACCAGTCTGCCATCGACGTGTCTGCCGAAAAAGTAAGTGAGTGCTGCTTCTTACGCGGGAGTGAGTCGCCGTCTTCTTCGCGGCGTGTTTCCTCCCGGACCCTGCTGCTGAGCTTCAGCCTCATGCTCACTGTTAGATGGGGATTTATGTGATGTGAGTAACTAGTTAACGGCGTTCCGACGTCCTGTTTTCGCACCCAGACAGAGCAAGTGTTGTGTTTACATGCGGCGCTGGTTGGTCTGGTTAGGATGATCGATCAACCAGTAAATTAGCTTGGTTGGACCGCGGACCGAGTCTAAAAACGCCTGCTTCCTGTTCAGCGATGCCACAGACAGTATACAATAATGATACTATAATGCAACGTCTCTTTGAAGTGTGTGTTCAGCTTCCAACACTGGATGTTAATGCCGTGGGTCAGTCCCGAGCAGATCTGAACTATTACGTGTCAACTGTTGGGTCACGTCAAGGTCAGCCGACACCTGACTTACTGTGAGTGCGCGTGATCACGAAAGACAGATTACTGTAATATCTACTGTACTTTATTTAGTTGTAGCCTTCCTGGTTTAGGGTACGTTTGCGAAACTCACACCTGACGTCAAAGACATGCCGTCACTCAGTTGTGTGGTTCACTTAGAACAACCAATTCATAATTTGCATCTCGTAACCGACTGTTTTTGTAACCGGCACTTGTGTGTGTTTCTTCCACAGCCGTCGGTCCGACTGACACCAGCCACGATGCTTTACGCAGGGAAGTCTCCTGATGGTCAGCATATACTGGTAATGAGATGCTCCTGGATTCTCGCCGTCATGGCTCTTCTGTGTGCTCACGTTTTAACTAACTACTAATAAACAAAGTGAGCATTTCACAGAGGGTCCGGTGCGCTGATTTCTTAACGCGCTGTCTCGCTGTGTTCCATGCAGAGCAGTGCCAAGTACTTACACAAAGAGCTGCCTGTCCGGATTGCCCACCGCATCAAGGGCTTCAGAAGCCTGCCCTTCATTATCGGCTGCAATCCCACCATTCTGCAAGTGGTGAGTGGTCCGTCCGCCTATGCCAGTATAACACAGATTTGGGACTCGTTGGGTCGGACACCTTTGCCTAAACTGGCTATTCATATTTAATGGAAGTAAATTGCATCAGCCACGTCAGTGAGCCTTATTGATGCTGATCTCATTGTAATTTAACGCTTGATTGTTAGAGCATCGTGCTCGTAGATCATTCGATCGTTCCTTCAGCGCTTTCAGTTCTTTAAATGGATGATCTTGCAGATGAATTGGTTCTTCAACTTTAAGAAAACGATTCACATTTGTTTTGTCAGTTTCTAGGTTTTGTGGGATTTTCATGAGCTTGTGAAACCTGAAATTCTTGCACTTTGTGATTCAAAGGGCGAGAAATCATTTTGACCTCCATACTGTAAATCATTTTGAGAAATATGGATCTTTCTTATTCTGATTTTAGTTTAGTTATTGTAAAATAAATGTGTTTGCTGTCGTGTAGTTCATACACGAAATTACATAGCTTTTAAGCTTGAAGTTTGAGGTTCCAAAAATCTGTTTGATTGATTGATTTTTATCAAAATGGTGATTCGTCTGGATTGAGAGGTAATATTTTCTACAGCTGGTGAGCAGTGCTTGTTTACTCCTCCGGTGAACTTTCACCCACTTCAGGTTTTCGAGCTGTCTCTTTAAGGCCCGTGTGGCCACTGGGTGAATGGATGAACTAGATCTTTTGGGGAAGGTGTTTATTGTCTTCAAACACTAGGTGCACAGTAAGACTGAATCTTTACTGATGTAGTGTCCTGTGGACAAAGTACATATGTGAAATATATGCTGCTCCAGACGTTTGAGGGTGAAGAATGTAGCACACAGACCTCACTGGAACACAGCACACAGATGTTTGCTTTGTGTTTTATTCTCTTTCACTCTGCTTTGTGTCTCTGTGTCTTCAGCACGAACTTTACATCAGGGCCTACCACATGCTGAGTGACTTCCCTGCTGTAAGTTCACAATTGTGTGATTGCATGTACAGTTTGATGAAATATACCAGTAAGTTCAAGAAAAAGCAACAACTGCTTCCTTCCAGTTATATCTGATGGCTCTTGCTGTTTTTTGTTTTTTTTGTAAAACAAATGACAGTTTAAACCGGCTCGTATTGTTTGCTACAACGCTCGTTTGTGAACGACACATCACTCCATCTAGTAGAGACGAGGCGAAACACATCAGCCGTTCATCAAAACGACAAACCCAGCGGACTACAAATTGTGCTCCGAAAACGGAAGCTAAAAATGTAGCACGTTTAGCATCAGTAATTTAAATCATCAATAAGAGCAAACAGCATGTTTCTCTCAAGAGTTTACTGCAGCTTGTTTATTCGAATATTGTGCACTGTGCAAAGATGTGTATTAATGTCCCTTGTGCTAATCAAATACAACTCAACAACAAATACTTGAGTTGCACTGTATCGGTTTAAATTTTCTGTGTATTTTATTCTGCATGTTGCATACAAAATGATTATCGTTTTAAATTAAGATGTTCTAAATTCCAGTTTAGCCCTTTTGATTAATGACTAAAGCGGTTACTGTAAATCTAAAAGTACTCTGTAACTGTGAGTTCTCAAAATGCAAGTACTCATACTTTTACTCGCTGTGTAAAAAAAAGTGGTATCGGTGCATCCCTACTTTACATTGAATTTTTCGGACCCAGTTCAATTTTCATTACATTTGTTTAAATTAGAAATGTCAGACTGACTGGGAGATTGAGTCTTGTCAATTCAAAAGAATAGTGAATATTCCTGTTTCATCTTTGTTTTTCACTTTTGCGAACACCAGATCAAAGACCAGGAGACGGAAGCGCGTTACAGCAAAATGGTGAAGCAGCTTCTGGACGATCACAAGGATGTCGTCACGATGCTGGCTGAAGGATTCCGGGAGTGTCGGAAACACATTGCTGTATGGAGTCTCTCTGATTCTGGTTTTGATGATGAAGCCGCTTTGACACAGAGGAGTTTGACTCTCTTTCTGATTTGCAGGATGAGACGCTGGTTCGTAATTTCTTGGACACGACATTGACGTCTCGTCTGGGGATCCGAATGCTGGCAACTCACCACATTGCTCTGCATGAGGAAAACGTATGTTAGTAATCTACTTCAGTAGTGTGAGGTTTGACTCGAAATGATTTTCGCTCAAACTGAGCAGTACATGCTGCATTTGTTATGTTAGTGTCTCGTACCCGCAGCAGAGTATGCGGAACCATCACAGTCAGTATGTGACCCAAATGCATTGGCTAAATATAAATGTCAAGACTCCAGTACATTTCTGCTGGCGAGTGAATCAGCAGTGGCAGGAAATGTCCTTGCAGGTTTTTGTGTGACGCTCTCGGGCTTGAATAATTGAAGGTTGCAACTAGGGCCAAATCGCAAAAATTAATTGAACATTTATCTCGATTACAAATAATGAATGATTTATTTATAGCCTAGTTCACTGACACGTTTTGTACAATAAGTACGCTCTTATTTTAAAATTGAGAAAACGTTTAAGTCACTTTGTTTTATAAATATACCTAAAAATAAATAACTTGCACATTTCAAAACAAAATACACAATTTTTTATATTTTCTTATTTACATGGAAAATGAGCAGTTCTGTAAACATATTTTAATGTGCAATACAACAATGTAAACAGTTTGTTGTAATGAAAATCAAACTCAGTTAAACACTGTTGCGTGAGGTGATCTTGGTGAAGTTGTCATGTCACTACGTATATGAGCATGAATTTACTCTTACAGTTAAGTAAGTTTCTTAGTTTCTTACTAAGAAACGCGAGCGTTAAACCCTTGTAGGTTTCAGGCAGGGCCTGACGCATGCTACATTGTTTCTAAATTCTGAAATATCTTAAAATAATCTTAAAATATCTGAAATGCCGAGCTAAACATTTGTCACGTTACATTTTTTAAAATTTACATTAATCACAACTGTTATTCTGCAGTGTTACACAAAACTTAATTGTATTCCGTCTTCCTTCCTGAAGCCAGAATGTGTCCACGGCCTTGCACTGTTAGCTCTCTCCATAAGCAGAGCAGAGCAGGGTCACGTGACCCCACACGCGAAACATTACTTAAAGGAAAAGTCATCTAAATAATCATCATGGAACATTTTGAATGATTATAATCTCTGAATTTCGATTATTTTTCAACTAATCGCCCAGCTCTGGTTGCATCATAAGTGAATTGAGGGGGATTGTAGTGCACAGGGTAATATACACAGGGTAATATACACGCGACTAAACAGCCTGGACGTGATGTAATAATTTCATGTTGTAAACGTCTCGTTTGTAGGACAAATAAAGGTTTTATGTAATTATCAGTGTAATATGCCCATGTCATGACTTATTTATTTCAGCCTGACTTTGTTGGGATAATATGTCGCCGTCTCTCCCCGAAAAAGATCATCGAGAAATGGGTTGATTTCGCTCGGTGAGTTTGTGTTTCTGTTTGGCGTCGTCCAGTTTCCTGTCCTTCAGTCGCTCTGTTTAAGAGCTTAAGACTCAGTAGCTGTGTGGTGGGACATTAGGCGTGTGTGTGCGTGAGAACTAATTGTAGTTTTCATGAATAATTTTTAACCGCCTAATATGCATACGCTACGACTTGTTGATTGCAGTGTATAATGTATATATATGTGTGTATATATATGTATGTACAGTATGTGTGTGTGTATATATATATATATATAT
>CM051502.1:10229173-10240747 GCA_028031935.1 Paedocypris micromegethes
GTATAATGTATATGTATGTATAGAGTCGACCAACGTACGCATAGATCGATGAACCCCTGTCTGTCTTAAACCTGTTCAGGACAAACTGTTTTTTTTTTTATCTGAGGAGCATCTCGAATAACTTTTGGATTTGGATTTGTTTCTTAGATGTTTGCTGCTAGTCAGATATTTCTGTTAGTTAAAGCTAATTAAACCAGACCAGCCTGGAGCTTTATAAGCTGGCTGGTTCTAAAACCGAGTATCCTTGATCAAGACACTAACCCCCCCACACCACGGCATAAGCTGCCCACTGCTCCGGGTGTGTGTGTGTGTGTGTGCGTTCACTGTTCTACTGGTCATTCTAGTAGACACACTCAGTTCTCTGCTTCTGTTAGTGTCATGATTAACCAATGTTGTAGATTGTTTCTTTGATTGCAGCATCAGATTGTTCATATTGACGCTCTGAGTTTGATCTGACTGTTTTCTGGAGCTTTTTTGCATGTGCGTTAGTTCGAGTGATGTTTGATTTATTCCTGACGCTTATCCTCTGCTTCTCGTAGACGTCTTTGTGAGCACCAGTATGGGAACTCTCCTCGGGTTCGAATTAACGGCCATGTGGCGGCTCGCTTTCCGTTCATTCCACTGCCGCTGGACTACATCCTGCCCGAGCTTCTGAAGAACGCCATGAGGTGCGTCGCTGTGATGTCACAACAGCTGTTCAGCTGCTCCGCGAGACAGACCACTGAAATACAGTTGAACTCTCACCCAAATGCAGGAGAATCGTTTTTCCAGTGTCAGACATGAAGGACGGTCAAGGAGGCATTATAAATGTGGTCTTAATATAACAGAGCTAAAGTTACATTAATGCTAACATTGACTTCTCAGTAATACAGCTATTGATAATGATATTCAGAAGTGGTAATTTTCGTTTTGCTGTTTGGTTTGCAGCACGAGTTTGAAACGCTGCTTAGTTCTGTTCGGTGGGTTTATTTGCAGTTTTGAATATGCAATGAATTGTTTGATTGAAATATTAGGCAAAAGAATAGTTCAGCGACAATAAATGCAAAATGCAATAAATGCACATTAGAGCTTCTCAAAACTGTGTACATGAAAGTTCTGGTAAAATAAAGACAATACAAAAAATAAATTAAGAGGCAATCAATAGTGGAAACAGACTCTCAGGGAAGTTGCCTTAATTCACGACAACTAGTAGAAAAAATTGTATGTTGATGAAATCACTAGTAATTGTTTCTTATTCTTCGGTGCTATTGAAAAAGTTTGACCTGTAAATGTGCTTGTGAGTGGCTATTTGGGAATAATAGATTTTATCTCTTTTATCACCCCACGCACATCTTAAATAAAAAAAAAAAACAATTATCGACCGAATAATTGGTTTGCAAAATATTCGATAGGTTCAGCCTTAATCATTATCATATATTTACTGTATTTGTGTAAATATGAGCACCTTGCAAATATTTCCAGAAACCGAACATTTCTGCCCCGAAACATGACAATAGAAAAGTACCTGGAATAAACCTACACGGTATATAGACAAAATAGGTGGAATCATAGCTTCACCTAGTGGAGATATACTCTACTACATCCGCTATTCCTAAAAATGTCGTTTTACTTGGAAAAATAGATAATAAATAAATAATAATAGTTAAATGATTAATGGTTTTTTTTTTACAAAAAAAACAAAAAAAATACAAAAAAAATGTTTGTATTCATGTAAATGCTGTATTATGGTTTAACATTTTTGGAACCTGGGGATTTTAATTAGTTGTAGTTATGATCAAAATGATACAAAACCTTTCTAATGTATCATTCTGAGTGTAGTGAATGAATGATGTGGTGATGTAGTCAGGAGTGGAGCAGTGGGTAGTGTAGATCATGTTCCTGATGTGTAATCACTCCTTTTCTCTCTTTAGAGCCACTATGGAAAGTCACTTGGAAACACCTTACAACGTTCCTGATGTTGTGGTCACCATTGCCAACAACGACACGGACTTTGTCATACGGTGAGTCTGAATACAGGAAAGGTCAGCCCAGCTTTGCCTACTTCATGCAGCTTTAGTAAAGTACGGTTTAGTTATTCTGATGATAACCCTAGTTGTCTTTCATTTCTTCTTCAAACTCCGCATCCGGCCCCCCGTACAGTTACCCTGACCCCCGAGACCCCGTTACGATCTGTGTTAATGATCCGCACATGAAGCGACGCACAGACCCCAGAATGCACTGCTTCAGCTGTGGGAAAACACAGTTTTACCTTGTTTTGCAAGTTGCACTGCAGAACATAACATGGCAAAACATAATAAGTACAAAAAACACTTTATTGAAAGTGTCCAGTCAGAGAACAAGTGAAGGTCGTCCGGTTCTTTCCATTTATGTCGCTGGTGAGAATCTTGAGTTTTACTGCAGTAATCAGCTCGTTTTCTCTCATATTGCACTACAGCAGCGAGAGTGAATCGTTTCGATAGTAATCTAGAGATCATGTATTAGTCTCCTCACTTTAGATTAAACTCACCTGTGCCGCTAATGACAGTTTGAAATAATCAGTTTTGATTTATAAACTAATTTTATCACAGTATGACAGCATCTCGTTTATATAACCTGTGTAATTTACCAGATATATCAGGCTCCATGTAATGTACCCAAAGTTTGCGTAGCATATGAGAGAGGTGTTTCTGCAGGTTACACGTGCGTCCCACTGATGAGCGTGTTGTGTTCTGGACACGGGCCTCGTCGTGACGTGTTCATCTCATCGATCACCATGTTCATGTGGCAGGATCTCGGACCGTGGCGGTGGGATTCCACACAGCATCCTGGAGCAGGTGATGCACTACCACTACAGCACGGCGGAGCAGAGCGCCCAGGACCCCCGCATCAACAACCTGTTTGACAACATGACCAACAGCGGCCCGCAGTCGGGACCCATGCACGGGTGAGAAGCGCTGCCACACCTGCAGTGTTCATTTGGACAAAGATTTAGTTTAGTTTAGACATAGTCTTTTGACTAAAACTCCCAAATTAGTCCTCTTAATTTATTTTTTGTCTAATTTTAGTCAATCAAATTACAGTTTAGATTGTCAACGAAAATACAGGTGCTATATATTCTAAATGTTTACTAAAATTGCGACATCTAAGACATCTGAATACGTAGTTATCTATGAACGTGAAATATATGCAAAAACAACGGAGAAATAAATGCAGTAAAATACAATTAATTATAATTGCAATCGTGTTTTTAAGTAACGTCGTTATGGAAGGCATTTTTTTTTTTAGTTTTTATTTGTTGGTGAAAGTGTCAATAAATGTAGTTAAAGTTTTCGTCCCTGAGCGGGTAATTTTATACAGTTCTCGTTTTGTTTTCGTCAGGGAGAAAATGCCGTTGACAAATTTATTTTTAGTCAACCAAATGAAATTATATAATTGGTTGATTAAATATTTTGTCAACCAAATTTATTTTTAGTCAACCAAATGAAATTATATAATTGGTTGATTAAATATTTTGTCAACCAAATTAATTTTTAGTCAACCAAATGAACTTATATAATTGGTTGATTAAATATTTTGTCAACCAAATTTATTTTTAGTCAACCAAATGAAATTATATAATTGGTTGATTAAATATTTTGTCAACCAAATGAAATTATATAATTGGTTGATTTAAATATTTTGTCAACCAAATTTATTTTTAGTCAACCAAATGAAATTATATAATTGGTTGATTAAATATTTTGTCAACCAAATTTATTTTTAGTCAACTAAATGAAATTATATAATTGGTTGAATAAATATTTTGTCAACCAAAATAACACTGCACATCCGCTGCCGTGGCCAATCTGGACCTCTTTCTGTTTCCTCCTAGGTTTGGCTTTGGTTTGCCAACTTCTCGCGCGTATGCAGAATACCTGGGAGGTTCCTTGGCCGTTCAGTCGATGCAGGGCATCGGGACGGACGTGTATCTGCGTCTCCGGCATATTGATGGCAAAGGAGAGAGTTTCCGGGTGTGAAATGTCTTCTGGCTCGCTCTGTCAAGCTTCTCGCGTTTCTTTTGATGCTTCCTGTCTTGCTCATCCACAGAAATTAAAAAAATGCTTATTTCATGCGTCCAAGAGTAAAGTAAAGTGACTGAAATGGTCTATATGGCGAGCCATATCGAAATTGTGCCCCATTTAACCCTTCCCACCCACACACAAACCCGGAGCAGTGGGCAGCCTAAGCCTGAGGGGTTCAGTGTCTTGCCCAAGGACACTAAGTTGCAGAACCTGCTGTGAGGGGGATTACGACCTTCAACCTCTCGGACATGAATCCAAGTCCCCTACCACTGGACCACAGTTGCCATGAAGAGACACGCACGCACTGATCTACTTCTGATTTTATTCTCTTTTTTTTTTAAGAACATCTTCAAATGTTTTCCTCAGCAGTATGAGGAGCAGAAAGGCTTGTGGTCTACGGACGAAGAGAAGACTCGCTGCCTTACCGTCTAGATAGAAACCGAACTTTGGTCTTTACATGCTTTTGTGTTTATTCATGAATTTATATTCCCCATTAAACATATGCACTTAGTGATGTTGTTAATTTCCTGATTTCCACAGTGTAAAGTAGAAGTCGCTATTGTTCCTCCTTTTTTTTCAGCACATGAGCTGCAACTGACTGATGTTTCTCACCACATTTTCAACAATATACTGTATATATATTTTTTTTATTTCCAGTTTTGAATTTAACGAATTTTGAACAAATTCCAAGTACTGGATGAGAGACATTACCAGAGCAGGGTTTTTTGAGGATTTGATGTTCTGGGTGCAGAATTTTGTTTTAAAATATACGTTTGGGATTTCTACAATTTAAGTCAAATGTATATATTTGATGAGGAAATATTTTACTAGGTACTTGTTTTGTTCTAATGGCCAGTTAATAAATTTATTTTCCAAATTAATTACAATTAAAAACAGAATGTGTGGAATGTTTTCCCCACTGTTAGGACAAAATGAACGGATTCATGTGAAGGTGCAATAATATATAATATATAATAATATATTTCTACATGTGTTTTGTAATCAGTCGGAAAACGCTTCACAAATTGACCGTACACTGTACTGATACACAAATGAGACACACCTATGGCAAGCGAGATTAACATTTATAGGAAGAACATAACATAGGAAGCACGATATAATCTTACACTTGCGATTATTGCGCACTGCTACGGATTTTACCAATACTCGCGAACGTGAAGCGAAAAATGTGCTTCAAAATAAAAACATAAGTGGCGTGCTCGTCGCGGGACTAACGTTAATAGGCGCGCCGACCGGAGTCACGTGACAGACTCAGACCTCACGTGACAAACCGGATACCTGCGGCTCGTTTTAGCTAAGAAATCGGGTTGTGCTTTTGTTACAATCAGACGGTTCAAACTGATGTTTGTGGCGTTTCTTCTCACAGTAGGTAGACTTTTCTTTATTTGTGCGCAAAACTGTCCTGTTGAAAACAAACCAAGCTTTGACGAACATGCTAACAACTGCCTCTCGAATGCAGGGCGCCTAAAGAGCCGAGACCGAGTCTGGCGAGCTGGATGTGATTAGCTGGAGCTGGAACGGTTCGCTGAACTTACACCGCAGATCCAGGAGCCGCGTGAGTAAAAGCGCATTACTGCACTGTATAAGCCGCGCTAGGACGCGCCTGCCTGCGTGTGTGTGCGTGCGCGCCTCGTTTGGTCCTTGTGGTTATAACTTTCGGCTCTTTGCTAAGTTCACTGTCGCGGCGGATGACGTGGTCTTCATTTGCGCTCGATTTAAATAAGTTTCAACGACATTTGCCTTGTAAAAACAAGCACATGGTTCTGTGTCACATTAATGATACTGATAAACGTCATCATTGTGCATTAGTAAGTAACAGAAGCAGGCATCATCTGTGCCTTGTTCACAGAGGCGTCTGATATTATGATGAAGACTGTTAGCTTGTATAGAATAACTTCTTTATTATTATGTAAAAACGTCACAACAATGACGTTTGGTTTCACATCACTTAGATGTTAGATGCCTGTGACGTGAGTAACGGCGTCTGTCAATCCTCACGGTTTTGTTCGTAGCATCAATGTTCAAAATAACAACTCAGTCGGTAACAGATGGCTTTAAAATTCTGAGATGAGCCACGCCTCTCTGGGCCACGCCCCTTGTGTATACGCCTGTGTGATCTAAGCCGCGTGACAGTGTCAGCATGAACGATAAAAGAGGTTTGTTTCTCTTGACAGCGACCATGAGTCGTGAGCTCAGCGTGCCGACGGCTTCTCCTGCTCCTGCTTCTTCCGATCGGACGCACAATGGCGGTGGGATGGACTACAGAGACTGGGTCCGCCGCAGCTACCTGGAGCTGGTCACCTCCAACCATCACTCGGTCCAGGCGCTGTCCTGGAGGAAGCTCTACCTGAGCCGAGCCAAGCTGAAAGCCTCCAGCCGCACCTCCGCCCTGCTCTCCGGCTTCGCCATGGTGGGTGATTCGCCAGCAGATCAGCAAGCTCGGCTTCAATAGAACCACACCTTTTTTCCAAATTTAGACGCTCAAGAACTTGGGGTGGTTCTTAAAATCGTGTATTTCAAATATGCACCTAAATATAAGCGCCCGTTTTTTCACATTTCAAGCCAGGAGCTAACACTGCTCCGAGTTTGCTCAGATGGGTTAAATGCAGAGAAAAGAATTTCACCAAGGGGATGAATAAAGTTTCAATTATTATTATTATTATTATTATTATTAAATATAGATGCTGAGTGTGTGTGTGTGTGTGTGTTCTGCACTTCTTCGTTTTTCTCACTGCGCTGTCACTAGTGAATCATGGGAAGATGTATCAGGCAGAGGAGAAGCTTGATGAATGAGCTCTTTCTGATCCTTGCGTGGAATACGTGTCGACGTTTGTCCATGTGTTGGCGTTGTTCTCCTCAGGTGGCCATGGTGGAGGTGCAGCTGGAGATGCAGTACAACTACCCGCGGCTCCTGCTGATCGCCTTCAGCGTGTGCACCACCGTGCTGGTGGCCGTCCACCTCTTCGCTCTGCTGGTCAGCACCTGCATCCTGCCCAACGTGGAGGCGGTCAGCAACATCCACAACCTCAACTCCGTCTCCGAGTCTCCTCACGAGCGCATGCATCACTACATCGAGCTGGCCTGGGCCTTCTCCACCGCTCTGGGCATCCTGCTGTTCTTGGCCGAGGTGGTGCTGCTGTGCTGGATCAAGTTCCTGCCGGTGGATTCCGGCGCGGCGGCGGCGGCGGCCAAGCGGAACTGCAGCTCCGAGCCTCCGCGGCACAGCGGCTGGCAGGCGGCGCTCGCCTCCACCATCATCATGGTGCCCGTCGGCCTGATCTTTGTGGTGTTCACCGTCCACTTCTATCGCTCTCTGGTGCGGCACAAAACGGAGCGGCACCACGAGGAGATCGAGGAGCTGCACAAGATCAAGGTGCAGCTGGACGGGCACGAGCGCGGTTTGCAGGCGGTCTGAGGAGGAGGAGGGTGGTCAGCCTGGTGGAGCGTGAACCTGTGGGCTCTTCTGCCGGACCCTCGCCTCGCCTCGTCTGTCAGGAAAGTCGTTCCAGATTTCTGCCTTCAGCGTTTGAGACGTGGCGCCCGTGTCCTCTTCTCGTGGAGCTTTTGCTCGGGTCCCGTGTGCAGGACGTGTTATTTATCTGCAGAAGCTCCGCTGCCTTTCTGATGTTTACCGCACGCCTGCGTCTGTCTGACTGTCTGTCAATAAAGTCACTTTGTCCACAGTGCTTTTCCATTTCTGGGTCCTGGGGAGATGAGGCCAGGGTCTAAAAGCGGGACACACCTCCCAGATTGGTGGCCGACCAATCACAGAATGGGACACACATTCACACACGTACACGATCCATTAGAAATGGAGGACATATGGTGGTGATATCTCACTGTCTGGTGTCACTGTCTTTCTGTCTGTCACTCACTCTCTCTCGGTCTTGCAGAGATTTTCAGGAAAATAGAGGCACTGGCTTTGTCAGGCGAATTAAGTTAAATTCCTGGCCCGCTGAATCACCAAGCCTGGACTGGGCACTGCTAGTGTTTGGGTTAGGTAAAATGTGATTAAATAAAATGCGATTTAAAAAAAAAAGAAAAAAGACTCCTGAGATTTGGTGCACTGGCACAGGTTCTCTTTAAAACTTTTAACATCATAGATCCAACATTAAAAAAACCATATGAACAAGATATTAAGAAATATGGTATCAATATACTTAAAAACTATTTTTATTTAAAAAATGAATAGCCACGAAAGATGATGACCTTAAAACCAATAAATAAAATAAAATAGAATGCTATAGTACAAATAAAACAGAAGCCTACCACCCCATTGAAATCTAAATTACTTAATCTAAAGTACTAAAAACTACAGTATAAAAAGAATTGAATTGAAGTTAATTATTACTAAAATCTAACTCATCCTTACTTACACACAAATTCAGTGCTCAAATCTAAATTAACTGCCACCAAAACACCGAAGGGAAAAATATTTTCATTAAACATGTCTTTTTATTAAAAGTGAATAAAACTATTTTTTTCCCTTCAAAAAAAGTGCTATACCACATGCACAAAAGCATTCTTCATAGCAAGATCACTTCTTTCTAATGAAAAAAACGTCGGTTAAAGTTCCTTATGTTTTGTCTCCCTCTACTGGAGCAGCAGTGTAAGAGCTTTAAAAATAGTTTTCTTCCGGAGTATTTTAATTTTCTATAAATGTTGTTTTAATCTTTCCTGTATTATGTTTCACTGTATGGCAATAATGTTCCTGATACGTCTCCTGGTTTTACTCAGGTTGTAATCGGCCTCATCTACAAAAAGTACCTCTCACTTCTTCAACTCCACGTCCTCTTGCTCCAACTTCTTCACCTCCGTGTCCTCTCCTTCGGCCTTATCTGATTCTTACTCTTCCTGCTCCTCTATTCTACTCCACATAGACAGCTTACCTGTGGCTTATGTATATAGTGCTTAGGCTGATTGCAAAGTGAACTATTAATCTAAAACAGTTTTCACATGTGATAGTGTGCCAGAAAGTTGACCAAATAGTGTTAATGATAGTAATACATGTGTATAATTTAGCTAGGAGTGTGTTGGAAATTTGGTAATTGAGTGTGCAGTGAATTGTGTTTAAAGTTCTGCAAAAATAGTGTTGTGCCGTGAATGTGTGTTACAAAATTGCAAACTGAGTGCAAAGCAGAGTTATTTAGATTTGCTAACTTGGTGAGTGGTTTTGCTTCAAGCATTAATAGTTTTAGAAATTGAGCTACAAGAATCACAGTTTGGCTTTAAGCAATCAGAAAAAACTGTAAAAGCTGGTATTTGTTCTTGTTGCAGCAGCAGCTCAGGACTTGATTAGGCCTCTAGAAGTGTGTTTGGGCTGGTAATTGGTCATGTGTAAAAGGGCAGGTCTGTCCGTTTGCTTCTCACGTCTCTCTCTCTCACACACACACACTAAAAAAAAGTTTCCTTTGTTTTATTGCATGTCTTTTTGAAACAACTTTCACTTTTTCAAACGTCTCAGTCTGGTAAAGTAAGGTATCTGCACTTTTACTCAAGTACGTTTTCAGCCACTCTTTACACCACTGCTGTTCTTAGAATTAAAACAGCATATTGCCCCACTTGCAATAAAAGGAATAAAATACTCCGCCAACGACTGAGAAAGTCACGGGACGTTTTTCAAGCGTCCGGTGTGTATATTTTGACGAGGTGCTGCAGGCCGGAGCGCTGACCCGTGAGAGGACATCGCTGTCTGGCCTTCACAAACACGTAGATGCACGTGTAGCAGAAGACGTAGCCCGAAGTGGCGAGGGCCGTGTGGTTCCGGCGCACCGCCCCACACAGGGGGCACATTCTGCTGGGCGCGGACGTCTCTTCCTCCCGAAGGTGGAGCGGTGGAGGAAAGGAGGGCACGGAGGTCAGAGAGGTGACGCCGCTCGGGTCCTCCGCCACCGAATACCACCACTCCAGGAACTGCAGGAAAAACACTGCCACCGACAGGCCGGCGGACAGGGACGCAGCCACGCTGGAGAGCGCCGCAGACACCAGGCCCCGACACCTCAACACACACACACACACACACACACACTGAGGCGGGGGAAGGCATCTCTGGTGTGAAGCGCACACCTCACCTCTGGTCAGGCTGGCTCTGGGCTCCGGGCAGCTTCAGGTCGTGCGGCGTCAGGTGGCGCAGCTCCACTCCCGCCAGCCACAGCAGTGGAGAGTGTGTGCGCGTCTTCCCCAGGGCGTAAGCCAGCTGCTGCACAAACACACAGCCGTGCCAGGCCGCGCACAGCACCGGATACGCCGCCACCGAGGCCCGCCACAGCTTCTGCGCGGGAGACGGCGGCGCGCGGATGGAGAAGTCGTCCTCGTCTCTCTGCCGCCAGAGGAGCCGCTCGAGTTTGCGCTGAAGATAAGGCACGAGAGCCAGAAGCAGCAGCGAGCGCCAGTGTCTCCTGAAGCCCAGCTCCTCACGCGCCCCCCGCGAGCACACGCGCCTCAGGCCGTAGAAGTTCTCGGAGAAGGAGGCGCTGGTGCGGGAAAGGAAGTGATGCTGCAGCAGAAGCTCCACGAGGACGAAGATCTCGTCAAAGCCCCGGACGAGGAGGCCGCAGTGAGCAGGCTGACGGGACGCCAGGACCTGCGCGGACACACCGACAGCAGGGTGAGAACCGCCCGGGACGAGGCCGCTCCACACTCACCTCACCTGAGCGGCGTGCAGCAGCGCCGGCCGAAGCGCCTTCATCAGGGAGTCCTGAGCTACAAGCTCGAAGAGAGACGGTCTGTCCGCGGCGGCCGCCGTCACCGTCAGATGCGCCCCGCGCTCCGCCGCCATCACTCACTCACTCACTCACTCACTCACTCACTCACTCACTCACGTTTACTTCTTCACCACACTGACATTGCTTTGAAAGTGAGACTTACTCGGGCGCTCGAGTGCGTGTCTGTTCCTCGGTGTGTTTGTCAAATTAAAGCGTCACAGCGCCACCTGCGTGGCGGAGGGAAACAGCGCCACCTGTGGGACGGAGAATACGATAAATCGATACAATCGAAGTTTGCGCATTAATTTCATTTCAGAGCTTTATTTTGATCTATATTTTATTAAATCTGACGTTGACGCACATCAATTAAAATTGGTAATTTAACCGCGCATTTGTCACTGAAATCGCTTTAGTGAGTGTTTAGTGTAACGAAAGTGTCGCTTGAATTTACTTCCGCTGCCTCGCGGACCTCCGTCGTCTTGGTTCCGCTCCTCATTTTGTTTCCGCTCTCCATCTTCCAGAAGCGGCGCCGCTGGTTTCTCGGTCTCCAGCTAGAAAGCGCCCCGCTACTCGACACTTTAACGCCTCGGTAGATTCATACGTGCATTGTGGGTATCCGTTGTTGACGATTGTTTGTGTATTGTCCGAAAACACGCGTTTGACGGCAGTTTTAGTTTTTTATATTAGCTTAGCATAGCTGCGCTATTTCAGGGTCACACCCATTTAATTCCGCTAACGCATGTTGTATTTACCTTTATACCTATTATATATACGTATGTCCGTCAACCGTGCGTGCGTGCGTGCGTGCG
>CM051502.1:10240771-10281785 GCA_028031935.1 Paedocypris micromegethes
TGTTTTGATGAAGGCGAAAGCGTCGCCTGATCATCCTTGACGTCGATGTGAATGTTCGCCGTTTCTTCCCTTTCTGCGGTTTGTGTTTTATTTGATCTGATGTGATTGGATGAACTATTGCAAACGTGGAGCCCTGAAAGATTCTTAACTGTATTTAAATGGATAGTGTTTTTTGTGCTGACTGTCAAACCTTTGCATCGCTCTCAGGTCTGAGAAACGCTAGGAATGACTGACTCCAAGTATTTCACCACCAACAAAAAAGGCGAGCGCTTCACACGCACGGATGAATGAACTCATTGTCCTGCTGGTGTTGTGCTTGTTAATAAAGATATTCTCATGTCCCCAACCTGTAGGCGAGATCTTTGAGCTGAAGGCCGAGCTCAATAATGAGAAGAAGGAGAAGAGAAAGGAGGCAGTGAAGAAAGTCATCGCAGCAATGACGGTCGGCAAGGATGTCAGGTATCGTTTATTCGGTGATGTCACTGCAGGCTCTAGAAACGGGAGACGGCAGCGTCACTCTCTCTCTTTCTCTTTCTTTCTCTCTCTCTCTCTCTCTCTCTCTCTCTCTCTCTCAGTTCCCTCTTTCCAGATGTGGTGAACTGCATGCAGACGGACAACCTGGAGCTGAAGAAGCTGGTGTACCTGTACCTCATGAACTACGCCAAGAGCCAGCCCGACATGGCCATCATGGCTGTGAACAGCTTTGTCAAAGTAAGACGCCGCTACACTAGAGATTTAGAGATTGGGACTTGTAGGACAGTTGAAAGCGCCTTACAAATGCTCCGAACTTGAACTTGAGACACTTCTGATGACTTTGTTTTTCAACTGTTTCAACAGACCTGTTTGGAAAGATTTGAGTCACTGTAATGAATTGTGTGTAATTGAAGCGTTGTGCTGGCAGGACTGCGAGGATCCCAACCCACTGATCCGAGCACTCGCCGTGCGCACCATGGGCTGCATCCGCGTGGACAAGATCACAGAGTACTTGTGCGAGCCGCTGAGGAAGTGTCTCAAGGACGAAGACCCGTATGTGAGGAAGACCGCGGCTGTTTGTGTGGCCAAGCTGCATGACATCAATGCGCAGATGGTGGAGGACCAAGGCTTTTTGGATTCTCTCAGGGACCTGATTGCTGACTCCAACCCCATGGTGAGATGTTCGTTCCTGAGATGAACCTGTGCTGATAGGCCGAGAGCCGTGTTTCACGTGTTTCTCTGAAGGTCGTGGCCAACGCAGTGGCTGCTCTTTCTGAGATCAGCGAGTCGCATCCCAACAGCAACTTGCTGGACCTGAATCCTCAGAACATCAACAAGCTTCTGACGGCTCTGAATGAGTGCACGGAATGGGGTCAGATCTTCATTTTGGATTGCCTTTCCAACTACAACCCAAAAGATGAACGAGAAGCTCAGAGGTGAGTGATGGGGAGATGGCCTGACATTCTTCAAGCTGTCACAGTCTGTTAAACATCTACTATCTTTCTAAAGCTCCGGTTCATTTGTTAACAAAATACCAAAAAACATTTCACAAGTAATGGATTTCAAAAGGAAAGTAAAGCGGGTTGTTTTTTCTTCTGTGTTTCTCCCTCAGTATTTGCGAGCGTGTGACACCCCGTCTCTCTCACGCTAACTCCGCCGTGGTGTTGTCAGCCGTGAAGGTGCTGATGAAGTTCCTGGAGCTTCTGCCAAAGGACTCGGACTACTACAACACGCTGCTGAAGAAGCTCTCTCCTCCTCTGGTCACTTTGCTTTCTGGGGAGCCGGAGGTCCAGTATGTGGCTCTCAGAAACATTAACCTGATTGTGCAGAAACGGTTTGTATCTTCATAAGATCTGAACAGTCAGCAGAAGCCAATATGTTAATTATTGATCTCATTTTTTGGTAGTCCGGAGATCTTGAAGCAAGAAATCAAAGTCTTCTTTGTCAAGTACAACGACCCGATCTACGTGAAGCTGGAGAAACTGGACATCATGATCCGTCTGGCCTCACACGCCAACATTGCTCAGGTCTGCACAATATGTAACCGAAAAGAAAGGTTTAGTTTTGTAGGAATGTTAAACTGGTTTCTTTTAAAAAATGGGTTGTTGAGTAATAAGAGTGATAATACGAACAGAAGGTCTTCTGAAGTTCACTGGCCCAGGTCTACTCATTATTCCTTCTCTCTCTTTTTTCACTGTGATTATTCTCTTTCTCATTCCCTCAGGTGAATTTTCTCTTTCTTGCCTTCTTTTTATTTTTTTAACCGACGTTTGAGAACATTGTGTTGTTCTCTACAACCCATTGCAGTCAATTAGCTGATGCTTTTATCAAAAGAAACTTTCATGTCATTACTGTCATTATTGTCATCTTTACAAATATTTACACATTTTTACAGTTTCCCCTGGGAATTGAACCCATGGTCTGGTGTTTTAATTACCAGTTCTACTGACTAAGCTGCTGCACAAACTAATAATAAAACATTTAATTTATAACACTCTTTCCATTACAGAATCACAAAATCTTAAAAAGCTGCAAAATAAAAAAATAAAAACGAGCAAACACAGCACCACAGCACAGCCATAGTATATAATAGTGGTGTTTTTACTCACTCCTGACAGGGTGACTTAAACAGCAAAATTGTTTGACCTTTACAAAAATAGATGCAACAAAAAAAAACTTGACATACAAAAAGAGAATTTGATTTAACGTTTAATTTAAGCTAATAAAACTAACCAAACATTTTTGTAGATAAAGACCATGATAAATCCCATGAAATAAATGATTTCAAACGTGTATGTTTAGACGAAAACATTTGAAAGCTTGGAGAAAAGGAATGAGCACGTGAGGTGTGTGTCTGTGTTTTTGTGTAACAACATTTAATAGTAAAGTGTGTCATTATTTCACGTGAAAAATGTAAAGAAAGTTGTGTTAGCATTATACGTACTTTAATAAAAGGTTTGTTTAATCACAAAACTTTCTTTTAACATTTTTTAATTATCGGTAAGCAATTGCTGTCTTTTTTTTCTCCCTTTATTTAATCTCGCTATTTGTTTTTTAATACCCAGATTTATTGATGGTTATTCACGAGGACGTATTAGCATGAGCATCAGTGTGCAGGCCGCGCACATGTAGTGCTCTGATGACCCAGATGGTTTTAAAAGTGCCATTCATTTTATCCTCAGATTATATGTATATCCTTGTATACTTGGGCTTTTCAATATAGATGAATCTGTCGTTGAAATTGAACTCAATTGATCTCTAAGCGTAACAAATAGACATTTCCTGCTATTGTTGAGGGATGCTTTGCGACTGACAGAACTAGTGAGACGTAAGTTTGGTCTCGTCGAGGTTTCCATTAAAAGTCTTCTTATAAAAGTAGCTGTAGTATATCGTGTTGTTTAGTCAAAACTTCACATGCTTTCTTTTTGCCCTGAACGTTGTCTGTTGTAGGTTCTGGCTGAGCTGAAGGAATATGCGACTGAGGTCGATGTGGACTTTGTTCGTAAAGCTGTCCGAGCGATTGGCCGGTGTGCCATCAAAGTGGAGGTGAGGTCTCTCCCGTCCACACCTCCACCGACTCTTGGTTAAAAATGTCATGTGTGTGTTTGAACAGCAATCAGCGGAGCGTTGTGTCAGCACCCTGCTGGATCTCATCCAGACCAAAGTCAACTATGTGGTGCAGGAGGCTATTGTGGTCATCAGAGACATATTCCGCAAATACCCCAACAAGTGAGTGTGAGGCACACACACACACACGTTGTGCAGCAGTCGGGCGTTCACATGACACCGTGTCATCAGGTACGAGAGCATCATTGCTACTTTGTGTGAGAACCTGGACTCCCTGGATGAGCCTGATGCTCGAGCTGCCATGATTTGGATCGTCGGAGAATATGCAGAGCGGATCGATAATGCCGACGAGCTGCTGGAAAGTTTCCTCGAGGGCTTCCACGACGAGAGCACACAGGTTTGACGTCTGCACAGTGTCTCCTTATCAACACTCTCACCGTGTATTGTGTATTTTCATCCATGAGTTCTTTCATACCTTAAAATATGAAATACAGTCGAAATACTCCTGTTAATTGGGACACATCAGGACACGACCGTTTTGCCCCTATAAAGCGGCCATGATTTTAGTAGTTTCAAAGAATAAATGAAACTAAATTTGTTATAAATTATGCAAATATTTATTAAGCATATTGCAACAATCAAGAGTAAAAAATAATTCAAACTGAAATGTTTAATAAATCAATATATAAACAATAGTATACATGCCTACTGGCCTGCTGAAAGGTTGTAAAAATAAATGTTCTTCACAGTCGTAACCGTTTCACGTACTTGCTGAAGTCAGATGAGCTTTCTTTTTATTTGCTTGGAAATAAAAAAAGAAATTTCAAGACATTTGGGAGCTGCAAGATAATTTGGGGTTTTCATTCATTATCGTATATATTCAATGTATGTCGTATCATATTGTGACATATATTTAAACGTGTAACTAACACCCGCTGTCGTCATGTTTATCAGGTCCAGTTGACCCTGCTGACCGCCATAGTGAAGCTCTTCCTGAAGAAGCCCTCCGAGACCCAAGAGTTGGTCCAACAAGTGTTGAGTCTGGCCACTCAGGTGAGACGACTGACCCGGGCAGGGTTCTGTCTGTCTGTCTGTCTTTGTTTCACCTGTCACTCTTCTCCGTCTTCTCAGGACTCCGATAACCCAGACCTGCGTGACCGCGGCTACATCTACTGGCGTCTGCTGTCCACCGACCCGGTGACCGCCAAAGAGGTGGTGCTGTCCGAGAAGCCCCTGATCTCTGAGGAGACGGACCTGATTGAGCCCACCCTGCTGGACGAGCTCATTTGCCACATCGGCTCGCTGGCCTCCGTCTACCACAAGCCCCCCAATGCTTTCGTGGAAGGAAGCCACGGCATCCACCGCAAACACCTGCCCATTCAGCACGGCAGGTAGTGTCTCTCTGTGGGTTGTAGGACTGACAGTCATCCCTTCCTTCACCCGCCTTCCTCCCTTTAATCTTTCAAATCCTTGTTATTAGCTTTGTATCTTTTATGTACCTTAATACTATTTTGTTCTTTTCCCTCCTCTCTGCACCTAGTATTCCCTCGACTGTTAACTGCTCCCCATTTCCCTCATTCTTTCTCTCATTTCCTCTCTTTCCGCTTCATATCGCCTGCAGTCCATGAGCACATGTTCCACAGTTTCATCTTCTCCACATTCCTCACAGGGTCCTGTTTGACGTTTCCCTATCATCTTAAGAGTTTTATTTAATAAGCAGCATCCCAGTCTTAGTCTTGTCAGTTTTACCTCATCTCTTCTGTTTTTTTCTGTCACTTTTCCCTTTTCTTTCCACTCTCCACTTTATCCTGTGAAAGTGTCTCCCTTTACTTTCCCTGTCCCATTTGTCCTGCCACTTTTGAACCATTTTCCCCCATTTTCATTTTCATATATACCACATATACTCTTTACTTGCACCGTGCTGATTTTTACCTCTATATCTATGTGCTCTTGTTTTAGTGATTCCTTTGCTATACTGTCTGCTCTTTCGTTACCCCTTATTCCCACATGAGCTGGTACCCATATGAACCGAATTCTGTCTCCCCCGTTTCCTATCCTTGTTATCATTTGAAGCACCTCAAACAGAATGTCCTGTCTTGCTTTTGAGTGTTGTGATCTTAAACTGGCTAATGCAGCCTGCGAGTCCGTGCATATCAGGACTTTTCCCGATTCATTTTCCTCCACCCATCTCACCGCCTATAATATCGCCATCATTCCGACTGTGTACACCGACAGCCTATACGATGTTCTCTTTTTTTATGTCCGCCCTTTTCCCTGGGATTGCCACCCCAAATCCGGTCTATCCTGTGTCTGGGTCCTTTGATCCATCTGTGTACACCAAAACAAAGTTGTTGTACTTATCACCTTTATGTACTTCCCATAACACCCTACGGTTTGCTTCAGCTCTGTCTTTTCTTTCTTCCCTCATGAACCAGTCTACCTCCGGCCACTCCATCTCCCATGGACCCATCACTGGTATAACTGTCATGTCCGCTATTTCCAAATGATATATTCCCAGTTCCTTTGCTATTTTATTTCCCACTATTCCCAAAGTTCTCCCTCCTACTTCTCCCATTTGCTCAGTTTTTACCCCCGCGCAGCCCCCTCTCATGCCATCTCCCACCCTGCTTGACCGTTCCACTCTACATTTTACTATCTCCCATATAGTTTCCATCTGTCCTTGATCCGCACACCTAATCAACAGGTTTCCATCTCCTAATATTTCAGCACATGTTATTTCCCCTATTCTATTTCCTAGCGTTTTAGTGAGCACCAATGGATTTATTCACCTTACTATCTCTCGATTCTTTTCATTAAATGTTATTAATACTACAAACTTTTCTTCTTTATTATCCCATCCTCCATGCCCTCTTTCTTCCTCACTTTCTGATCTGGATTCCAACTCATTCCTGATTCTTTTATTGCCTTTCGTTCTTCTTTCCCTTCTCTCTCTCCCTATTTCTCCCCACTCATCCTCGTTCCCTTCTTCTGATTCCACTCTCTCCACCTACCTCCAACCCAGTCACGGAGCAGTCGTGCTCAACCGCCGCTTCCTTCTGCCGACTATTGCCAATTCTACTTCCAGCCGCCGCTGCCTCCGGTTCTTGCAGTCCGTAAAAAGTCCTCGCGTGCGTCTTAGCCTTCGTAGTCCCCTACTCCAAACGAAACCACCAACGCCACTCTGATTCAAACTCTCGCGCCCCGAAACACACAGCCTAGCCAATTGTGTTCTCACGTGTGTTTGTCCTTCTCACCTTTTGATGGGACGGCTGGTTGTGTTCAGTAGACCAGCAGGTTGAAGCTCAGACCTTTGCTTGTTTTAAACCTTCTTCTGTAGTATTGACACCGGGGAAAGTCCGGTCAGCGCCGGGCCCGCGGCCTCCCTCGACCAGCCCCAGGTCATTCCGTCTCAGGGTGACCTCCTAGGAGACCTGCTTAATCTGGACCTCGGCCCGCCTGTCAACGTCCCACAAGGCTCTTCGATGCAGATGGGAGCAGTGGATCTTCTCGGAGGTGGTCTCGACAGTTTGGTAGGGGATTGTTTATTACCCTACTTTATACACATTTCAGCTCACAGAAATGTTGTGCAGACAAAACGACCACAATAACAGCATGCGCTTTGTTTATGCGTCAGTAATATATATGTGAATGTGTATATTAGAGCTGCACAATTCTGGATATAATGAGAATCACCTTTTTTTGGTGAATAAAGGTCACAATTCTGGAATGTTTTTTATTTTTATTTTAAAGATTTACCTCTGAACATCACGTTGTCAAACATCAATAGTATAACACGTTTTACTCTTGTAAAGGAAGGAATTTAAGGAACAAAAATGTAATGTAAAAGTAATGATGTAAAAAAACAAATATTCTATAACCGATTTTATTACTGCAAAATCTTTGTCAATTTTAGTTTAAGGAGCCGTCGTGGTGGGCGGTGACGGCGACGGCGGGGATCTGCTTTGCTATTGGTTCGATTTGACCAATCAGACCAAGGAGTCAAAGACCCAAAACGATTTGTACTCGAGCAGAAGAGATTTGCACACGAGCGTGAGGATACGTACGCAGAACGTGCCGCTCTCGCTCATCATGATCTACGTATGCACGCAAACCCGGTTGCTTGTGCAAAATTCTTTTTGGTACTAATTTGATGCCATTGACAATCACAATTGTGCAGCTCTAACGCAGGGAAACGAACGTCTGAACCTGATGATTTTTTCATTCTGAACAGGACTAAATGCGCTCAACACAAATGAGTTTTGCTTTAAATCACATACGAGAAGAGAAACGTGTCTGTCTGAGTCGTTCTGATTAACGTGTTCGAGTTTTCGAGTTCGAGTAACGAGTTTTCTTTTACTTTTTATTTATCTTCTGCCAAACTTAAAGTTGCTTCCTACATTCTGAAATCATTTTGATAAAAATAAGTTTGTATGAAATTTTATTCTAAAACATTGTTTGCTGACGTCAATGTATCAACGTAAAATGATTCATCAATAATCAAAATAATGGCGAGTCGCAGCTTTGGGGGAAAAAGCTTTGCGAAATGTCTCCATCCTGAGTGAGTGTGTCCTGGTTGTGTGTGTGTGTGTGTGTGTGTGTGTGTTACAGCTGGGCGGAGACCTGGGAGGAGGCGTGGGCGGGAGTCCTGCCGTAAGTTTAGTCTCTCGCACCAATGGCTTTTTGTTTTTTCCTCATCTTGAGTACTTTAAGTGAACATTCTTTGGTAGTAATTACATGAGGAATGGAGGAGGAAATGTTTACCGGGATATTTTCTTCTCATTTCAAGCAGGTGGGCCAGAACTTCATCCCGTCATCAGTACCCAACACCTTCGCCCCGTCGCCCACCCCGGCCGCGCTCAGCAGTGGACTCAACGACCTGTTCGAACTGTCCTCTGGAATGGCCAGTGCTACTGGAGGACACGTGGCTCCCAAAGCGGTCAGTTCATGTCGAAATCTCATTTTTAAATTACGATTTTCATTTACTCACTGTTATATATTTTACAGGGTCATTTCAAAACCAATGAATTATTACGTTTCTATATATTTTTAGCATAGCAAACTAATTCAGACTTCCATCGTCTCAGAATGTGAATCCGGCGTCAGAGTTTCATCAGCGTTTCCACTTTCAAAATGTGGGGTATGGAAATTTAGTTGTCTTGTCTAAACATTTACTGTCAACCTTGCATTCAAATCTTACAGAACGACACATTAGTGTTTATTGATGTGATGATGATTCATCACGTGTTCCTTTAACTAATTTAAGAGGAAATAGCTCTTTTCCGAACAAAACACTCACTACAACACTTTGGAGTATTGTATATTAAAAGTATTTAATATTGAAAATGTCACATACATTGTTTTGTAAAGTTTTGTAAAGAAAAAACAATTGTTTCATTTTCTCATTTAAATTCAACGTATTTAAAAATGTTTTGACCCTGTACGTTAACGAGAATGTGAAAACGTTTCGGTAGGGAGTTAAAACGCCGGCGCACAAATGAATTCTGAATGATATTTGAAAATTAATGAAGAATTGAAAATCTCTTTGTTGCTAAAACGCGGATTAAAGGTTAAAACGTCGTAAACTCTCTGCTGAAATCTCGTCAGGACTCATTGTCCCTGCAGTACTCAATATGGCATCTGCTCTGATTGCTCCTTGTGTGTTGATCCGATTTAGTCTCTCTTTGGATCGGTTCGTCAGTCTCTGGGTGAGTCTGCGATGGATCAAAATGCTCCTCTAGATAGTCGCCCTGATAGACTGAGCCCGACATCAGCCGCGTGATGCAGAATATCGGCCTCACTCTATGTGTTCTTCAGGTGTGGCTGCCAGCGGTGAAGGCCAAGGGGCTGGAGATTTCCGGAACATTCTCTCGCCGCCAGGGACACATGTACATGGACATGAGCTTCACCAACAAAGCGCTGCAGCACATGACAGACTTTGCCATTCAGTTCAACAAAAACAGGTCGGTTCCATTTAAGTCTGGGATGGATTGACTTTGCCTCTTCTTATACAGACCATCAGTGTGAGACTGACAGTGCAGGTTATCGTTTAGAAGGACGGCCAGGCTTCTCCACAAGTCTATTACTGGGGTCGGGAACCTTTTTAGCTGAGAGAGCAATAAACACCACATATATAATATATATGTATACTGTATTTACGTGAATATAAGTGCCTCCTTTTATTCCCGAATTTTCCAAAACTTAGGGGGTGCTTATAATTGCCGATTTCAAATATCCCCATAAATATACGCGGCCATATTTCCGCATTTCAAGCTTGTTTAGCGCTGAGGGGGAAAACTATTGGTGCACACAGCGCACAGGCACCGTCCACTCTGCTACACTAGTGACAAACGTTCAAACAAAAAAAAAAATTTCTGGCAGAAACGTGGAGATTGTAGGTTAAAACTAAAAAAAGAAACTGAAGTGCTTAGAGTTTTCATTTGTTTATTATTAATTTTCTGTTTGATGTTTTGACACTAATTTGATTCAGTGCAGAAAGTGCTATCACTTCTATCACTTTCTCTCCCTCTCACTTGTCTGTCTCTCTTTTTCTCCCTGCCCCCCCCTCCCTCTTTCCCCTTGTCTCTCTTTTTCTCTCTGTCTCTCTCTCCCTGTATCTCTTCTTGTCTCTCTCCCTCTCTCTCTTTCTCTCTCAAGTCAGGTGAAGGAAGCGTGGGTTAAAATGAGAGATTGTGAGCTTAGTTTCTGTTAGTGTCACACTGATTCATTAACTGATTAAAACGCGCTTAACTTTTCCAAGTTTTGTATTCATGTGAAGGTAAAGGGATGAGTGTTTCAGATGCCCAAGTCTATGTTTCCTAAGAATATTCTCAATAAATAATTGTTTGAAAAAGTCTTTGGCTTTGTGGAAATAGCAGGTACAGTATATGGTTCTGGATTCCAGTATATGGAAGAGTTTAGCTCACCATGATGAGCTAAACTCTCCTCCCTGTGCTCTCGTTTCTTCTGTCAGCTTTGGGGTGATACCCACCACTCCTCTGCCCATCCACACCCCACTGATGCCCAGCCAGAGCATCGACATCTCTCTGCCGCTCAACACCATCGGGCCCGTGATGAAGATGGATCCGCTCAACAACCTGCAGGTGTGCAACACAAGTCGCGCCGTTGTCCCACACTTAGGGCTTACTCACACTAGCGACTCGGATCTGTTCCCAGGTACCAAAGCACAATGGCGGTGGTCTGCGCCACGATTGGTGCCCTTTGACCAATCAGAACGAGTAAAAATCGTGCCATAAAGATTTGTAGGCGCGCAGACTAGAACTGAGCAAGAGCGAATGTAGCTTCGAGCTCTGTTCAAGCTAAACCGAGTTGCGAATCTTTTTGGCACTAAATTGATCCCATATTACCCCGTCAGGTAGAGATGTTTTGCATGATCGGCACAGTTTTGTGTGAATTCTTTGTTCCGCAAGAAGTCTGCGAGTGTGTGAAGAACCTCTGGCCGCGTCACGACACATTTAGTTTGATGTAGAGCAGACGTGTTGTGTCGGGTGGAGTAATGAGCACAGTGTCGGTTTGACTGCAGGTGGCCGTGAAGAACAGCATCGATGTCTTCTACTTCAGCACTCTCATTCCCCTCAACGTCTTCTTTGTGGAGGATGGGAAGATGGGTGAGTGGATCAGAACGTCAGCAGTAGACGAAGCACTCACACGCGTCTCCGCTGTTAACAGAACGTCAGGTCTTCCTAGCCACGTGGAAGGACATTCCCAACGAGAATGAGCTGCAGTACCAGATCAAAGAGTGCCACCTCAACGCCGGTGAGCTGTCTGTCTTCCTGTCTCTCTGCCCGTCTGTCTGTCTTTCTGCCAGTCTGTTCACTATATAGCTGCTTTTTTCACATAAATACAGTAAATTGAGCTTTTTCATCATTTGAAAATAATGTAATGTCCGAAAACGTTGTCAATTGTTTCATTTATTTTATTATTTTTATTTTTAATTTTTTTAGAATCTTTTTATTGAGTTAACGCAATCAGTTTTCCTGTTTCTCAGCTGGTGTGTTTGCATAAATGACAGTTCTTAATCAGATTGTTTCATTCTCACACCTTGTGATGATTCGAATAGACACCAGCTTGTAATGTAAACGCCTGCGTCTGTGACAGATACGGTGTCGGGAAAGCTGCAGAACAACAACGTCTACACCATCGCTAAGAGAAACGTGGAGGGACAGGACATGCTGTACCAATCACTCAAACTCACCAACGGCATCTGGATCCTGGCAGAGCTCCGCATACAGCCCGGCAATCCCAACTACACGGTAACACACCCACCTCTTCACCGCACAGTTACTTACTGTGAAGTCCTTCCTTGTTGGCATAATCCAAAGATGAATCAAAAGCCACGGAATATTTACTGTAGTGCTCCAAGAAAAAAATATATAAATATAGCAACTTTGAATCGGTCTGGGACTAAGAAAAGCGCTACAGTAATCCCTCGTTTAGCGCTGTAGATACGTTCCAAGCGCGACCGCGATAGGTGAATTTCCGCGAAGTGGAGGCACACAACATTTACGTATTTATTTAACACTTATTCAGACTTTTAAAACACTTTTTTCGCGTAGTATTCTTTATTTAAGTAATGTTAACGTCATCTCTTTGGTTTGCTTTTGTGTTATTTAAATGTTTTGTAACGCTCTCCACCGGGTTGCCCGGACGGGAAATAACACTGCCCATTAAAGGTTTTGGTGAGCTTCCCATCCTCTGCCTTTTTATTTTTTGCGACCCGGGCCATGGCCGGGCTGACGCATTACATCGGGAAAAAATGAACCTGCAAATTCACTTAATAAAGAAAAAAGATCTGCGATGCAGTGAATGCGCAATAGTCGAACCACGAAGTAGCGAGGGATTACTGTATATAAATAAACTTGAAAAATATAAATTACATAGAAATCCCAGTGATATTGAGTGAAGCTCATACCTGACGTGTGTGTGTGTGTGTGTTTCAGCTTTCTCTGAAGTGCCGCGCTCCAGAGGTCTCGCAGTACGTGTTCCAGATGTACGACTCCATTCTGAAGAACTGAGTCTCCTCGTCACATTCCTTTCTCTCACTTTCTGATGTTGAAGAAGATTTAGCAGCTGTGTGTTTGTTTGTGTGTGTGTGTCCAGTGGTCGTGCTCACACTACATCCTCCATTACTAAACTAGCACTGAGTCCACGCAGCGCACTGGACAGGAAACGGTCACGCTTGCAGGAAAGAATCAAAGTGACCTGTTGGGTTCAAAGTGAGTCCAGATTCTTCAACCCAACCTTACCTGACCTGACCCGACCCTGCCAAACATTCCTCGAGCTTCTGTCTCACTTCAGCGTTCAGTGGATTTGCTAGTCTCTATTGTTGTCTTAAAGGCTCCTGGTGAAGTGTAATCTGTGGCTCATGTAGATCTCGGTGTAGCTGTGTTTGCTCATGTAGATCTCGCTGTCTGTGCCATTTGCCGTTCACCGTAACCCGGATTATTTGGTTTTAATACGCAGACACACAGATGCAAGTAGATGCGTTCAATACTAGAAGAACGTGGAGCATCTCAACTTTTCCTTTTCTCGTGAAATTTCACGGTGGTGCCATGAATTCAATGTGTGCTAAATTCTGTTCTGTTGCCATAGTGACGTGCTGATGATGTGCCTGTGAACCTGCATGCGAGCAGTGTCTAATAAACATCTTCCTGCTGAAGGTTGTGAAGAGCAGTTATTTTGCGTCAAAGTGAAAACCAGTTTCGTTTGTCTGTTTTGAACACTCGTGGTCCATGGGACTATGTGGTCCGTGGAGGAGATGGTCCTGATGCTGCTGGTCCTGCCAGCATCTCTCAATCACACACTTGCATTTCTACTCCTTTTTAATTCCAGAATGAACATTTAATCACATTTTTAGTGCAGGGATCATCTCGAATGCAACATTATTTGATGACTTCTCATTCGCTTAAAAGCGGGCGAGTAGCTGGAAACGAAAGGTGGTTTAATCCCCCGGTTGTTTAACCTCGTTTGAGGTGAAGCTCCGCCCCTGGAACTAGATCGGCGCGTCAGGCTGCGGAGAGTGGGCGGGGTCTCACTCACACCTGAGCTCGGACTCCCCGGTCGGAAACAGCGCACTTCTCGCTTGTGTGACGGGTAAGAGCAGGGGCGCCGTTAAGGGGGGGAAGGTTAGGACAATTCTGGGTGCCCGCGGTCTTTTTGGGGCGACCAGGTATAGGGCCCATCACATAATATTTTCACGGGGCCCGAAATTGCAAGCGGCGCCGCTGGGTAAGAGCATGAGGAATTCTCCATCAGAACGTTTTTTGTTTTTTTTTTTCTTCCCGGCGCGCAATTTCTATTCTTATCTTTGCTCTATTTATTTCGCTCCAACCCAGTTAAATGCTCTAGTTCACTAATATATATATGCGCAAGGCTGCACGAATCTATCCAGAACACAGACGGCTGGAGCGTACTGTAACTTTGTTTTTCTTCTTTTTTCATAGGTAATAAATCCGTGCAACAGTGACAGAAAACTTTTCTCGGCTTGTTCTCAGCTGGCCTGTGGAGCGCGGGACCTTTCGTGACCTCATGGTCAGGACTATGAGCTGCTCAGGCGCCGCAGGACATGCACTGGTCAGCGGCTCGCGAGGGCGATGGGGGGCGGACGACACCCCATCCGTTTCGGATCGCGGTCCTGGGTGCCCGAGGCGTGGGCAAGACGGCCATCGTGGAGCGGTTCCTTCATGACGACTACAGCGAGGTGTCGGCCAGCGGTGAGACGCAGCGGCGGGTTCACGTCTGTGCCGCTGTGCTGAACGGCCACGTCCACGACCTGCGGATCACAGATTACCCGGCCATCTCCAGCTTCCCGGGAAGCAGCCTGCAGGTACGACTCAGCCCAGTGGAGGCGTGTCAGGCCGCGAGGATCTGAGACGTTGCTCTCTGTCCGGCAGGAGTGGTCCGACGTCTGTTGCCGAGGGATTCGCAGCGCTCACGTCTACATCCTGGTTTACGACATCTGCTGCTTCCACAGCTTCCAGTACGTCCAGATGATGCGGCAGCAGATTCTCGAAACCAGGCAAGTGACGGTTGTTTCTAGACACACTTCCTTGTCTCTCCAATCTCTCTCTCTGTCTGTTTTTCTATCTATCTGTCTGTGGGTGTCTCTTTTTCTCTCATATCTCTCTTTCTTTCCCCCTTTTCTTTCTTTCCCCTTTTTCTCCCTCTCTCTTGCTCTCGCTGTGTATGTCTGTCTGTCTGTCTCTCTCGCTCTCTTTGTCTCTTTTTTGTAAGGTCAAAACTTTTTGCAGTTTAAATCACTCTGGCAGGAGTGAGAAAAAACACCATTATATTTACTATGGCTCATTGATTAAGTCACTGCTGTGATGCTGCTTTTTTTTTATATGTAACATGTTACATTATTTGCACTTGGACGATAAACGTTCTTTTATTATTGATGTTTTTCCACGGATACTTTTTCATTCTGAACAAAGCAAACCAGACACTGCAGGGGAACTATATGACAAAACTGCCAAAAACACAACAAAATTGGATGCAGAATAGTTTGTGCAGCAGTCCAGTCAGTAGCCGGTGTTGGAAACAGCAGATTATGGAATCGATTCTAACTGTACAATTTTTACCAATCTTAACACATTTTTTAATGACATGAAAGTTGCTTTGGATAGAAGCATCTAACTGACAGTATAAGGTTAAAAATAATAGGTGCGTTATTGGGCCCAAGGCACAAAAATTTTAAGGCCCAATAGGCTGCGATTATTGGGATCAATACACAAAGCGTCGACCTGGGCCAGTGGTTTTGATAGTCGGGCCAGTGAACTTCAAAAGTTTCAAAAGCCAGTGGAAAATGATTGTCTACCCCTGCATTGATAACAACACCCACACAATGTTTGTCTGTACTGTACTGGAGGAGAGACGGGTGACCTGTGCTGAGGTCCTCAGGGTCCCGGGCTCTGGAGAGACGCCCATTCTGGTCGTGGGAAACAAGCGGGATCTCCAGTGCCACCGCGTGGTTCCTCGCTGCCGCGTGTCAGAGCTGGTGCGCAGGAGCTGGAGGTGTGGCTACGTGGAGTGCTCCGCCAAGCTCAACTGGCAGGTGCTGCGTCTGTTCGGAGAAGCTCTGCGGGGCGTGGCCTGCGTCCGCTGCAAACAGCTCCACGCCACCATCCGCTTCCAGCGAGCGCTCAGGAGACAGAGATGTGCACTCATGTGACGGCCCGTTCTAGCCAGGACGTCCTCACGGTGAAACTTTAGTCTGTGAAACGTCACGATGGAGCTAGAAACGCCTTGTGATGGTCCCTGTACCTGGATGTGTTTTCGCAGTTCTGTCACAATGCCTTGTCAAAAAGCTGTGAGAAATGTAAAATAAATTAGTTGCAACAAAAATGAAAAAAAAAAAAAAAAAAATTGGAAGAGGTTTTTTATTTTTTTTCTTTAACTGACTCGTGTCTTAAATACCAAAAGGCAAACGCTGGGGCAAAAACGACAAACGTAAAGTTCAAAGAAATGAACAAAAATGCGTCACACATTTTTTTCGCTTGTTCTTCACGTTTTCGTATGAAACTTTTTTCATTTTGTTGATTTTTTTTGTTTTTTTGTTTAGACTTCTGGCACTATAGCTTCACATTGGGGCGTCACTTACTCTGATTTGCTGGTGAGAATGTGATGGCACGGGTTCAGCGAGCATAAATATACCGTATATCTTCCAATAGTAGATTTATTTTTTAATAAACGTTTATTCAAAAGATTATTCAGAAGGCCGGTCATTTAATAGAGACCTTGGGCTAATGGAAACATCACCAATGTGCCGCTCTCTCAGCCGTGTTTGATCAACCTGTGAGTCTTGAGTTTTTAGAGGAAGTGATCAGCCACATCAAGCCATCCGGCTCCCCTATAGAGATGCCATCCCTCCTCGTCTTTTTAAAGAGGTTTTTCCAAGTATTGGGCTCACAGTTTTATCTATCATTAACAGCAGTCTTGAATCTGGTGTTGTTCCAATACATTTTAAACATGCAGTAGTGCAGCCCCTGCTGAAGAAACCAGGGCTTGATCAAGCAGTTTTGGACAACTTTAGGCCCATCTCCAAGCTGCCCTTCGTCTCTAAAATTCTAGAGAAGATAGTGTATGCGCAGTTAAAATCTTTTTTAGATCAGCATAATATTTTAGAAATCTTTCAATCCGGTTTTAAACCCTGCCATAGCACCGAGTCTGCACTTTTAAGAGTTTTTAATGATATCCTTCTGGCAACTGATGCTGGTGACCCTGCAGTCCTGGTTCTCCTAGATCTGACCGCTGCATTTGATACTGTGGACCATAGTATTTTAATTTCTCGTTTGCAGCACCTAGTGGGCATCCATGGTAGTGCCCTTGAATGGTTCAAGTCATACCTAGCTGATAGATCCATGTGCGTGAACCTTGGTTGCTATGAATCTTCCACTGCTCAACTGTGTTACGGTGTCCCCCAGGGATCAATTCTGGGACCTCTACTATTCTCACTGTACATTCTTCCACTAGGTTCAATTTTTAGAAAACATGGAATCGCGTTCCATTGTTACCCAGATGACTGCCAGATCTACATGCCTTTGAAAAAAGTGGATGCCTGCTCCTTAAATCCACTTCTGTCATGTCTTGACGACATCAAAGCCTGGATGTCTTTTAAGTTTTTTAAAATTTAACAGTAAAAAAACAGAAGTTGTGTTGTTTGAGCCTAGCCGGTATGGTAAAGGTCACCCAGTTGACCTAGGTTCTCTGGCCCAGTTTGAGAAACAGGTAGTCTCTAATCTGGGTTTCAAGATGGATCGTGATTTTAAACTGGACTCCCAAATTAGCGCAGTGGTGAAATCAAGCTTTTTTCACCTTAGGCGCTTGGCAAAGGTAAAGCCCTTTCTGACACGGCAGCAGCTTGAGGTAGTAATCCACGCCTTTATTACATCGAGGCTGGATTACTGTAACTCCTTATACTTTGGCATCAGTCAGACATTATTGTCACGGCTCCAGCTGGTTCAGAACGCAGCTGCCCGTCTGCTGGTCGGAGCACGTAAGAGAGAGCACATCACTCCCATCTTAGCTTCTCTTCACTGGCTCCCTGTGCATTACAGAGTGCATTTTAAGATCCTTTTATTTGTTTTTAACGGCCCCGCCCCCGCATACCTCACAGAACTGCTCACTCCTTTTGCTCCAACTAGGACCCTCAGGTCAGCAAACCAGCTGCTCCTGAAAACCCCCATGTGTAAGCAGAAGCTCCGGGGTGACAGGGCTTTTGCCGTGGCTGCTCCAACATTATGGAACGCTCTACCGCTGCACATCAGACAGTCCCCATCACTAACAACTTTTAAGACTCATTTAAAAACACATTTTTATTCCCTGGCGTTCAACTCAGCATGAAACACAGCATGTTGGTTTTATTGGTTTTTCTCGTCTTGAGTACTTTTAATTGCCGTCTTGTTATATTGTTTCTTAAAGTCTTGTTTTACATTGTGTTTTACATTGTGTTGCTTTTACTGTTTTTAGTTGTCCTTTTAGGACCCTCTGTGTACAGCACTTTGTTGTCAACTACAGTTGTTTTAGAGTGCTTTAAAAATAAAGTTTGAAAAAGATTGAAAAGTCAGAGATTGCAAAAAAATTATTTAACCTGATCCGTATTAACATACTCAGGATTGTCTTTCGGTGACATGGCTGTAAAGTTATCATTGGAGAGGTAAGATTTTCCTAATTATCCTATGATTCTTTAATTTCTTAAATTTTTACCTAGCCATTAAAATGTACACATTTGTCACGATCGAGCATTATTAAATGTTTTTTGCTAATGGTGAATTTTTGTGTAACGGCTCCAAAGTTCTTCAAAACATTTTTAACGAACTTGCAAGTGTAATATATTGTGGGGTGGGTCCAAACGTAATGCTTTACTAAAATAAAAAAATGAGTACCGTATTTACTCGCTTATACGTCGATCCGCTTATAAGTCAACCCCCCCACTTCAGATGTGAGATTGTGGTATTCTGTTTAGACCCCCTTATAAGTCGGGGGAAAGAAATTAGAGAAAATTGAAAAAATAGAAATGAGTAGAAACCCAATTTTGGGTTTCATATAAAGTCAATTGTGATTATTTGGGGCCCACAAAGACACTAAAGCGGCGCTGAGAAAAAATGATAGAACACCTGTTCAGATGCCCCTTAATCCAATAGAAATAATAAAACTATTCAGACATCCTTGGTGGTAAAGGAAACCTAAAAACCAAGTAACCCTGTTTGTTTACGTTGGTATTAATCTATTTAAGTTATTGTTAATTTATGTTTAAGGTTTAAATAATTGGTATGGCTGCATTATAATTATAAAGAATTGTGGGAAAAGTGCTCTGCCTCTTTAAGGGGAAAGATGCGACGGCTAATGCTAACTCTTGGTTTGGGAATAAACACTACGTTCAAAGTCCATCGTGTGACTCGTTTATTTGTGAAGCCCGACGCCAAATAGAGACTGGAGTCAGAACTCAGAAGAGTCGCTCTTATATGAGAGCTGAGCAGGAAGTGTGTGCGACCCTGCGCGTGCGCGTGCGCGTGTGAGAGAGCGGAGCATCAGCACGAGACGAGCGGCGAGCGCAGTGCTGCTCGTTTGCAGGCTTGTGCCGTTTTCTGAGAGATTTATTTAGTTCGCGTCATAAATGTTAATTTAATTACCGCGCTTGTGTCTCTGCTGTTTATTTGTGAAATATCTGCGCACTGTTCTGAGTAAAATATTTTCTATTGTAGACCGCGCGTACGTATAAGTCGAGCCCCCCACTTTCAGCCCAAACTTTTAAGGAAAAATCCTCGACTTATAGTCGAGTAAATACAGTATGTATACATTGCTTTATTTAGGTGGTTCCATTGTTTAACAATATGCAAATGATTACTGTGGAAATAAAAAGTGTAGGACACCCTAACTTTACAGGGCGTTAATGGCTATACGGTACAGTACTGTAAAAACGAAAACAGTATTTATTGCAAGTTGATAACATTGATATTCTTCTGTTTTCCCAAAATTCAGAACCATACTGTGCGTTAATGGCAACCGCAGCTGCCAGTAGATTACTGTTATTTTACAGGGACTTTGTTTTACAGTGTATTGTGAATGTTCCGTGATGTCATCAGACGGCTAACCGTAGGTTTGTGTACATGTTTCTACAGTAACCCGTGAATCTGCTCTTGCTCGTCCGGCTGATTCTGTCAAACTTCGATTCATCTCATCCGCTCAGCGCAGCAGTAAAGATGGACAAACGGACGCAGCTGAAGAGGTGAGCTCAGCCTGAAGAGCTTTAAGTGCTTACGGAAACCGTCTTTTAGAGATGGACGGATGTGTCGTTTTGTAAAAACTGGTTTTCTTTCCCCTGCACGTGTGCGTGTGACAGGCTTCCCCGCGTTCATCAGACGTGCACGCGCACATCTGCAGCTCTGAGCGACTCCTCAGGAGAGCTGATGCTGGCGGAGAGACCAGGAGAGGAGGAGGAGGAGGAAGAGGAGCAAACAGCCAGACGTCTGAGCGAAGAGCAGCTCTGTGTGTTGTGTCAGCTGCTGGGCGTCTCTCATCTCTGTGGAGTTTATTTACATCCGGAGTGTCACACCCCACCCGTCACCACCAAGCCCCGGTGAGAGCCACGTGCCCCGTCTGAGGCCCGAGAGCTGTGATGAGCGTAACTGTCCGCAGGCCGGACTGGCTCTGTCTGCTGTGCGAGGTGGTGGGAGAGAAGGTGGTTCTGAGCCGCGAGCAGAGATGGATACCCATCCCGAGCCAGCGGAAGCAGATGGTGAGACGCGTCGCTCCAGGTGTTTCTCAAGTGAAGGTGTCTGTGTGGTTGCTTAGGAGTGCGAGAAGCTCTTTGGCGCGCTGTGCGATGACGACAGGTTCCCGCCTGCTGGTGTCACACAGGTACACGCCGCCTGCGTTCCCTCGCTCGTCTCCACAGTTCCATCTTTTCTCCAGCTGGACTCTAAAGTCGCGGTGATGCGAGCGTGGAGAGAGAGAACGCCTCTGGCTGTGCTTGTGTCCAACATCTTGGCAAACATGAAGCTGGTGGTGCCCGCTGAGAGCATCTCGGAGGTAAGCTGCTGCTGCTGCTGCTGGTTTGAATCCTGAGACGTCCCGTTTGTTAGAAGGCTCTTTGTGCGCAGAACGACGGTGTGAGTCTCCGACAGACTTTAATTCAGATTCAGATGAATGAGTTTGTGGCTGCGAGTCTCAGCCAGGACCACGCCGACCCTCAGGCGGAGGATAGAAGCCAGGACGCAGGAGAAAGAGGAGCACTGGAGAAGACCAGGCAGACTGGTTGGGACTCCTGAAGCACTCCACCCTGAACGAAGATAAATGAACAGAATAGATGTTTCTCCTCATCATTAACGCAGTTTACATTCTTTTATTAAAACATGTGTTTTCTCGAGGTCACCTCAATTATTGCAGTTTTTTCCAATTGCTAACACATATTTTTTCAAACTAGTCTCCTTTTGTCAAAACACTAAACACAATTCGCCAAACCACACACCCAAAGTGCAAAACACCTCACATATGCTCCAAAATGAAGCACTGCAGCCGAAACGACACACAACATTATCAAAATCCAACTTTTGCATGAGTTTCAATGAGTTTTTCATACACTCAAAACAGTTCTATGCTCAACTGACACTGATGTGGTTAAACTGTGTCCCGAGTCAGTCAAAATGAAAAACAGTAGTGAGCAGTAACTAAACACTACACAGAGAAATGTAAAACACAACGCTCAGAACATAAAGCTGGAGAAAGAAAACATTTGTTCATATTTACTGTGGATAAATAGACACTTCAAAACACATGTTAAAAACAAAGACCTGTGCAAATTGCACTGAAATGTTGGACATTTCCCCGTAGCATGTGAAAACTTGCATTTGCCAGTTGTGCAACATTTTGTCTGGCCTGCAACTCGATTTGGAGACTGTTCTTCAAAATTATAATGACGTGTCGTTTTCAAAAAGGAGCTAGGCAGCATGCATGAAATTAATGTGAAATTGAGTGTTGAGCCAGGATGCCAACCTAAATTCTTAAAGGCTCGACTACTGCCATACGCATTAAAACCTAAAGAAGAGGCAAGTTTGACTGAGCTTGTTAACAATGCTGTACTGGAACCAGTAAGTATTAGCAAGTGGGCAACGCCCATTGTTCCAGTCATAATCTTCAAAAAAAAAAATCTTCCAATTTAAAATCTGGGGGAATTTTAAAGTCACGGTAAATCCTGCTTTGTTATCAGAACAGTACTCCTTACTTCACATTAATGATATTTTCAATGGACTTACTGGAGGACAAAAATTCAGTAAAATTAACTTAAACCAAGCATATTTGCAAATGCAGGTCGAGGAAGAGTCAAGAGAATTTGTGACAATTAACATGACAAAATCATGTGGATTTTGAAGGCCTATTTCGGTACAAGCGTTTACCATTTGGAATAACGTCAGCCCCATCCTTGTTTCAGCGAGCGATTGACCAAATTTTAGCAGGCCTTCCATTAGTCGTGTGTTATGTGGATGACATTCTTGTGACTGGCACCAATGACAGTTCACACAGAACCTCGATGCTACCCTCAAAAGATTGAAGGAGTACGTTTTAAGAGTAAGAAAAGAGAAATGTGAATTTTTCCAGTCTCAAGTCGAGTACCTGGGACATGCTATCGATGCCTCTGGTCTGCATACGTCTCCATCTAAAGTTAAAGCAATAGTGGACGCACCAGAGCCCAAGCATGTCACTCAACTGCGTTCATTTCTCGGATTGCTCAACTATTATGGACGGTTTATTCCAAATATTGCTACAATGTTGAAAACCTCTACACAAATTGCTGTGTCATGAAAACAGTTTCAAGTGGACAACGGAGTGTCAGGAATCGTTCAAAAGAGCAAAGGAGACCTTATTAAGGTTCAAGGTCCTTACTCATTTTGACCCCTTCGCTTCCAATTCACCTGGCTTGTGATGCTTCTCCGTACGGGGTAGGAGCTGTATTATCTCACGGTATGCCCAATGGCCAAGAGAAGCCAATTGCTTTTGCTTCAAGGAGCCTAACCAAAGCTGAGGCTAACTATGTTCAGATTGAACGTGAAGCATTGAGCATTGTTTTTGGAGTGAGAAATTTTTTTCAATATATTTTTGGAAGAAAATTCACTCTTTTGACCGATCATCGTGCATTGACTGCAATTTTCGGACCTTACCATGGCATTCCTTCACTGGCAGCAAGTAGGATGCCAAGATGGGCTTTGATCCTATTTCGGCTCATAATTACGACATCCAGTACCGAACACGGCAATGCAGATGGGTTGTCCAGACTGCCTCTGGCCGACTCCGTGAAAGAGACGAAGGCTCACGACATTTTCTACTTATATCAGGTAGAAAGCGCTCCAGTGACAGCGACACAAGTACGGAAAGTTACTCGTAATGACCCTATGTTATCAAAAGTCATGGGTTGTGTCATGGATGGTAAATGGGAAAATGACAACATGGAGCTGAAGCCTTATTTCTCTCGACGCCATGAACTTTCGGTGCAGGCAGGCTGTTTGTTGTGGGGTAGGAGAATGATTATTCCACCAACTCTGCGTAAATCTGTACTGAAGCAGCTACATGCAGGACATCGTGGAATGGTCAGAATAAAGGAGATTTCAAGGAGTTACTTCTGGTGGCCAGGAGTTGATGGACAGATTGCAAGTGGAAAAATAGCAGACATGTCTTACCGGCCTTGTTGTCGCTCTTCTGATAGTACAAAACACTTCTCAACACGTTTTAACTTATACACGCTGTAGCGCCCTCTCTGAACCAGATTGGCCGTGGGGATTATTGTTTTGCATGTTGTGGCACGATATTTTCTGCTTTTGTGGGCAACACCAGCCAATGTGAGGGGTGAATTTAAAAGACTAAAAGATGCAGGCATTTAAAACAGAATCCAAAAGGATGCATTAACACATTTTTTGATCTTCTCTGATTGTTTTGTGTGATCAATCAAGAGTGTGTAGATACATTAAAATAAAGCATGATATATACTTTGCCCTCGTTTTTTTTTTTTTTTTTTTTTATAAAATCCAAATTAAATCCAAACTGTCAGTGTCAGCAATCATGTACTAAATGTCGCCAACTGGTGGTGTGACTCATAAGGTTCGCTATGTGCTTTGTCGCTATTCTGGACGTCCTGAGCAACAGACCCCAAGGATGGGAGATCTCACATCATCTACTCTCCCCCTGAGCGCCGGCACTCCACAAGGGTGTGTACTCAGTAATACCACCATAGGGCTGGTACATAAATGCAAAATTATAGGTAATAAAGAAAAATTGCATATGTGCTTGCTCACTGGTTTCTGTCCTTGTCTTGTCATAGTCATAGTGATGATAATCATAGCCATTTACTTAACACCAACAACAAGACAATCAAATGAATAAAAAGCAACAATTCTCTTACATATTCACACGTGCGCTTTGAGACCGTTAAAACTGTGAAAAGCGCCTTACAAATGCTCAGAACTTGAACTTGAACTTAGTACCACCGTTAAACAAAGACACTGAAGAATGGCTTAAAAGATAGTAAAAAAAGTGAATGATTGTCTGCAGATTGATGATGATTAGAGTCTGATGCCCAGTTTTCTGTTGTTATTGATTTAATTGTATTTTTGTTTCTTTATTTAAATTTGTTTAGGTTTTATTGTAAAGAAACCTTATTGTGCTTTAATTCAAACACATCCATGACTGTAACTGAAAATTCCACCTGGAGCCCAGACAAAGTCCCCACAAGCAAAAAAAAAAAGTAAAAAAAATAAATTTTAATGACCTAAATGCTGCACACTTGGTTGTTTACTTAAATCCCACTAGATTCAGAAGATCGTTTACTATGTAAATGTTCCGTGACGTCATCAGACGGCTAACCGTAGGTTTGTGTACATGTTTCTACAGTAACCCGTGAATCTGCTCTTGCTCGTCCGGCTGATTCTGTCAAACTTCGATTCATCTCATCCGCTCAGCGCAGCAGTAAAGATGGACAAACGGACGCAGCTGAAGAGGTGAGCTCAGCCTGAAGAGCTTTAAGTGCTTACGGAAACCGTCTTTTAGAGATGGACGGATGTGTCGTTTTGTAAACTGGTTTTCTTTCCCCTGCACGTGTGCGTGTGACAGGCTTCCCCGCGTTCATCAGACGTGCACGCGCACATCTGCAGCTCTGAGCGACTCCTCAGGAGAGCTGATGCTGGCGGAGAGACCAGGAGAGGAGGAGGAGGAGGAGAGGAGCAAACAGCCAGACGTCTGAGCGAAGAGCAGCTCTGTGTGTTGTGTCAGCTGCAGGGCGTCTCTCATCTCTGTGGAGTTTATTTACATCCGGAGTGTCACACCCCACCCGTCACCACCAAGCCCCGGTGAGAGCCACGTGCCCCGTCTGAGGCCCGAGAGCTGTGATGAGCGTAACTGTCCGCAGGCCGGACTGGCTCTGTCTGCTGTGCGAGGTGGTGGGAGAGAAGGTGGTTCTGAGCCGCGAGCAGAGATGGATACCCATCCCGAGCCAGCGGAAGCAGATGGTGAGACGCGTCGCTCCAGGTGTTTCTCAAGTGAAGGTGTCTGTGTGGTTGCTTAGGAGTGCGAGAAGCTCTTTGGCGCGCTGTGCGATGACGACAGGTTCCCGCCTGCTGGTGTCACACAGGTACACGCCGCCTGCGTTCCCTCGCTCGTCTCCACAGTTCCATCTTTTCTCCAGCTGGACTCTAAAGTCGCGGTGATGCGAGCGTGGAGAGAGAGAACGCCTCTGGCTGTGCTTGTGTCCAACATCTTGGCAAACATGAAGCTGGTGGTGCCCGCTGAGAGCATCTCGGAGGTAAGCTGCTGCTGCTGCTGCTGGTTTGAATCCTGAGACGTCCCGTTTGTTAGAAGGCTCTTTGTGCGCAGAACGACGGTGTGAGTCTCCGACAGACTTTAATTCAGATTCAGATGAATGAGTTTGTGGCTGCGAGTCTCAGCCAGGACCACGCCGACCCTCAGGCGGAGGATAGAAGCCAGGACGCAGGAGAAAGAGGAGCACTGGAGAAGACCAGGCAGACTGGTTGGGACTCCTGAAGCACTCCACCCTGAACGAAGATAAATGAACAGAATAGATGTTTCTCCTCATCATTAACGCAGTTTACATTCTTTTATTAAAACGTGTTTTCTCGAGGTCACCTCGATTATTGCAGTTTTTTCCAATTGCTAACACACATTTTTTCAAACTAGTCTCCTTTTGTCAAAACACTAAACACAATTCGCCAAACCACACACCCAAAGTGCAAAACACCTCACATATGCTCCAAAATGAAGCACTGCAGCCGAAACGACACACAACATTATCAAAATCCATCTTTTGCATGAGATGCCAAACATTTGACAAGATTTTTTTTTAACTACACCCTTCTTGGTGAAATGAAAAGCATCGCCATCTTTGGTCTGCTTTTCCATAATACTAAAATATGTATCAGCATTGTTTACAATAATTTACAGTTATGCACACATTCTGTTGCAACACTTTTATTTTCACTAAAAACAAGTGAAATCTGTGTAACAAGCCCAGCAGATACATGAACAAAAATTGTCTAAACAGTAAAAAAAACTGAACATATACAGCAAAGAATGAGTAAAAGAAAAAAACAAAACAAGATTTAGGACAAATAATTAGGCAGCATCTTGTCACCATTATAAATCTCGTCACATGCCTCTTGCACATGCGCACATATGGCTGCCAGTCGTACACCTTCCACCGCCATGCCGAAATGGTGAGTATGGTGGGAGGTATTGCACAGCAAATGAAGGGTGTTAAAACGCCTTTAGCAGTGGTCCCTGGACTCCAAAAGACCCGAGTCTCCTTAGCAGATATAGTCTGCTCTGTTCTTTTTTATATATTGCTTGTGTATTATGTGTCCAGTCCAGTTTATTGTCCAGGTGAACACCCAAGTACTTGCAGGATGCAACTCTCTCAATATTCCTACCTTGCGCGTGTATGCCAGCGGAAGTCTACCACCAACTCCTTTGTCTTCCCTGCGATTATCTGGAGATAGTCCCACTCAGGAGTGCCGTTGGGGGGGGGGGTTGTTAGGACAATTCTGGGGGCCCGCTGTGTTTTAGGGGCCCCCAGCAACCAGGTGTAGGGCCTATCACATATTATTCTCATGGGGCCCGAAATTGCTGGCACCAGTCCACAAAGTTCTGAATCAGAACAGATTAACATAGCCAAGGAGCATTTAAAGGAATAATACATTGTAACGTATTGTAACAGTAAGGTACTGCTGTAGCAGGAAAGTGATTGTACAGGTGTGTACAGTGGTTGTTTTAACACTTCATATTACATTTTTTTTAATTTACATTTTTCATAACCACATAGCAGCTTTGCATCGGCCTGGGACTGAGAAAAGTACTAAATAAACAAACTTGAAACTTGAATTAAAAAAAGAGATTTTGTATATGATTTTAAAGTCAATGTCTCATTGTTGATAATATTGTTCCTCCATCCAAGCACGCGCAGACACAAGCTGTTTCCCGAACTGATTTATCTGGAATTTGTTCCCATATACAATGTGAAACTAAAATAAACGATGAACACAATAAACACCAAGTAAACACGGAAAGCAGAAATCGCTAGTGGAAAGCTGGTTGCCAGTGGAAAATAAATACGCCCCCGGAACACAACCGTGTGTCAAAATAAAAGCATCGTAACTTTATAACACAAAGTACATACAACTGAAACAGCAACTATTAAATTATAAACACAAACCAATTCGGCAGTTACAAATATTGAGAACCATTTTACAACATAATCGTGACGTTTGCAGACAATCGTTGGACTGGTCAATGACGAGGCGGTTCCTCACCCAGTTGAATGGCATGTGAACAGCGACCTGATTTTGAAAACAACCAAACAAAGGTGATCGTTGTGGACTATCAGAGAGCCAGTAAGACAACACCACTCCCATTATACATTAATGGTGAAGAAGTTGAGAGGGTGAAGGTCCCAGGCCAGCACTTAACAAAGGGCTTGAAGTGAACAGTTAATACCTCACACTTGGTGAAGAAAGCTCAACATGGTCTCTTTATTCTTGCAGGAACCTACAGTTTCTCTCTCTCAATCAAATTTAAGTTTTATTGTTAACTTTACAACAATAAAGTTGAGTCAATAATATCTTAGAAATCGTTTTGATATTTATTCATGCTAAGTTTTCTTCTTTTTCTTTCCTGAGAATTCTCGTCTCCGCTTTCGGTACGGATGACCTGCTCCGTCTCTGCGGCTGATGAAGCTGGGCATCGGGGGCTCGATCTCTCCCGGCCGCCCCCCTCTGTCAGGGACGCTGCCCATCAGAACCTGCAACGAGAAGTTCATCAAAAATCATGGCTTGCAAAATTGTTTCCTTGCACTGGAGTCACACACACAACAATTTCAAGTAAACAAACATGTGCTTGGGACCTTGTGCACGGCGGACGAGGAACCTGCTTTAACAGGCGTCACACGCGACTGGTCTTCTCGACTTGCCAGTAGGGTAGGAATTGTGACGGAGGGTTCAGGAGACGCAGAAAAGCGCTCGATAGAAGAAATCGCTGATATCCGTTCCTTGAATACAACAATTTGTTGTTAACGATTTCGATAGAATTGGAAGTCGACGTATCAAGAAGACCGATGTACCTTTCCCTTTTCTCCCCAGGTGAACGATTGTACGGTGACACAGAAGCGCTTGATCATCATCTGCCGCCGACACTGGTAGTCTTTACAGAGAGCGCTGTTGATCTCAGACACCTTTCTCTGTTTGTGGACGTACATGTGTGTGTGTGTGTGTGAGCCACCTGAGACTTCATGTGTAAAACTGCAGCACATACCCACTGGTCGGAGTTTAGATTGACCTTCAATAAAGACTCTGCAAATCCTTCACCTTTTGGGAGCAACTTCAGCCGCGATTCCACCTAAATGGATGAGTGAGTAAATGCTTGGCTGTGATGGAATGCTTCCTGCAGTCATCTTGTACCTCTGCGCACGCATCACTCAGCTGGGAGAACGCCTCCAAGCCCAGAGTCTGAAACAGCCCCGACAGATCGGCATTCACGTCGGCCGGATCGGTTTTACTCTCTTCTGTTTCAGCGATTTCCTGATGCTCATCTTCATCAAGGCAGCTCTGTTGCCTCTGTTCTTTTCCACCTGCCTGAGTCTGATCAGCATCGTTCGGGTGACTCTCTTTGTGGATCAGAATATGCGCTGCCATCAACTCTGACAGCAAATACTCTTCACAATAGAGAAACACACAAACACTGAGAACGGAAAAAGCGTGCGTGTGTGTGACGATGTGGCTGGCGTTGGTACCTGTCAGTGTGCGGGGCAGCGGGAGGCTGAAGGGTCTGGACATCAGCTGGTCATGTGGACAGGTCATGTCTCTCAACGCCTGCCGCAGATCTCCGCTCACACCGCCGCATTCAATACTTTGTGCTGGAAGAGTTTCACTCTGTCTTTATTGGTGGCTGTTTTAATAACTGCAGAAGTGTGCGTGTGTGTGTTTACCTGGTAAATCAGGGCACTTTGCTCTGAGCTCCGTTAGAAGCCATGACACTAGGGCACATGGAAGCTCGTCACAATTACACGCTCTTAAACACTCACCGCCTTTATACCTAAAAAAAAAAACATTCAGAATTGTTTCATGTAGCATTATGGAAGGAAGTGTATCACCGCACAGGGCGCAATCCGTTTTTTAAAACAAGTTTCTCACCCAAGAGCCTTAATTAAAGCGAATGTTCCAGCGGATCTCTCCATGTTTGTTCCACTGGCTACTTAGCGACTCTACCCGCACTTCTTTAAACACGAAGCTTCACCTGTCCGGTGGAATCCATCTTGACCAAGGCAACTTCAATCGAACTCCAAATCATCGATGCACACACAAAACGCATCGACACCTTGAGTCGAAAAGCGCCCGCTCAAAAATGTTTTGAATGAAAACAAACTCTCTACTGCACCCATGTGCAAGTTTTCATACATCTATGTTGCCTTCGCGGAGCCTAGGGCTATTTGGGTTGTTGGTTTGTGGCGGCATTATCTATCACTAAATCAAAGCACTCTTTAGTAAATCAACACAATGGATTTTAGCCGGCCAGCTCTGGGAAGTCGGCGTTAAACTTGTGAGAAGCGTTGTGATTGTTCGAATATTGACCATGTTCTATTGTCATCAAACTACTCCAGTTGGATCAAGATATAACAGCACCACACGGACAGGATTTCTCAATCAAAAAAAATCTGACCAAGATAGCAAATGTATTTTGAATTAAACCTCAATTCGTGACATAAAACCCAAACGTTACAGAATGTAACGCAAAAAAACATGTTTACAGTGTTGTAAAGCTATTTAAAATGGACGAATTCGATTGGTTCGCGGTGCAGGAAGGCAGCAGCCTCCGCCAATCAGAGCACGCCAGTGAGAGGCGCGAGCGGAGGAAGCGATCAGCATCGTCACCCTCCATCTTTGATTCCGCATTACGAACGTTTAGTTCTTCGGAGGGAAACGCACACACAAGGTGAGTCTTCTGCTTTCTGCACGTACGCGTTACCGCTCACGCTCACTTTCAGATGTGCTTTAGCGTCACCGCGTACCCTCTTCTAAATGCATACAGTCCGGGGTGATTTGGCGCCCATTTAAGTCTTTCCCTTCGCCGTTGTTGCTAATGCTAATCGCCGATGCAGCACGGAGAACGGCGACGTGACAGAACTAGTTTAACCGCAGAACACGTTGACGTGGCTCGTGCCTGACGACGCACGGATTGCAACCCGGTGTTAAATGCTTGTGTTGGGCAAATTAAATGGTGAAATATTTGTGCGAACGCATCGAGGGTCGTTCGTGGGCCGCAGATTCCGCTGATGTGTGTGTGTGTGTGTGTGGTGTGTGGTGTGTGTGTGTGTGTGTGCGCGCGCGCGCGCATTTGCCGCGGCTCCACAGGAACACGTCTCGAGATCATTCTGCTGCCGGGCTGCACGAACCATGAGCGGGCTTAATGTCAAAAAGCTGAAAGTCAACGAGCTGAAGGAAGAGCTGAGCCGCCGCGGCCTGGACACGCACGGCCGGAAAGCGGACCTGGCGGACCGTCTGCAGGCGGCGCTGGAGGTCGAGGCGGCCGGAGGAGAGACCGAGTCCGGAGGGGAGGCAGAGGCGGCCAGTGAGTACCAACGCTCAGGTAATGCAACACACACACACACACACACACACACACACACACACACACACACACGTTAAGTTGTGTTTCAAATGGCTGACTGATACGGGGATAGTGTGCAATAGGTTTTTTTTGAGGGTTCAAGTCGTAGCACACAACACAAACCGCGAGAAAGAGCAGGGGAAGGTTGAAATCTGCTGGCCTTGGGCAAATCAGCGGCGGCCACTGCTGAAGCCGGCTGTTGTTGTTTGAGTTGCCGTGGATACAGAGTGTCTCGTGGACAGATGTTCAAAGCAAATACAACTGTGCATAATAAATGAAACATACTGTATTTGCCTGAATATAAGCACTCTTTTTTTCACAAGTGCAAAGCTCAAAAACCTGAATGATGATATTCGAATAATTAAGATTTGCACTGTGTGGAGGCTAGGTGTGGACATAACAAATGGAATCATAGAACCCTTACTGGAGATATACGTTATACTACCTTTTAGAAATAACATCTAACCGTTACAAACTTCTATCTTTTTTTCCAAAGTGACATCGGGACAAGTTGCAAGTTGGGTTTGTTAAGAGAAGTGAAAAGTATTTTTAAGAGACGTGTTTAGCCCAAATAGTTAGTTTTCTAAAAAAAATTAGTTTGTGTTTTTTTTTTTACGTAAATACGATGTTAATCTAATTAAAGATTCAGCCATTTAAAAACACTAAAGCTGAAATCATTATCTTTTGTTCAATGAACACATGTTGAGTGCAGAATACTAGTTTAGTGCCAAAGATGTGCAGAAGATGATCTTTGTGGTCCAATCATATGAAACATGAAAACACAATATTGATTTACCTTTCTAATTATTTGAATGTGTGCACTTTGAAAAGCATCTTTTAGCTGTTATATTTTTGTAAGATTTTTATCGGATACCAATCTTAATTAAGTTCAGTGGTAAACACTATGTTCTGCCTATTTTGTGCTCAGATTTTGAAAGCAGTCCGCCAGATTTCACAGATGAAGCGAAGGCTCCGTTTGACGACGGAAGCAGCACCGAGCTGTACCAGGGTGGATATGATGATCAGACAAATGAGACTGGTGAAGGCGACGAGGGCAGCTCTGAAACACCCACACCCGCCTTTGGTGAAAGCGATTACGCCTCAAAAGCCGCCCAGGATCAGTATCAAATGGACCAGGAAGAGTTCCAGCCGCCGCGAGATGCACAGCTTTTTAAAGAGGAAGATCCGCAGCAGTATGAACCGGAAGAAGACACAACTGAAGTCAAGCAGGAGTTTGAGGAAACTCCCATAAAGATGGAGCAAGATTCAGAACCGATGCTACCACCCAAAATGGAGGAGGCAGTGCCAGAGGCTTCGCATCACACGCCCGAGGAAGACCCTGATCAGCAGGAGCAGTCGGGTGAGCGTCTGTGTTGTTTAGTATAGAGCTCGATCCAATACGGATTCCTGATTCTATTTTCACACGCACACACCGCGACTCGATCAACACATTTAGTACACATCAAAAACGCACACTCGGACGCTCACAGTGTTCTGAGAGATGGTTCATTCTTTCCAAAACTGTAAATTGTTTTTGAAAGATTCTGTGATTCTGCCCATTTTTGTGATGGGCTGACCACTACTACCGCATGTGTAGTTCTTGATGGTCAGTGTGTTTGGTTGCGGTGTTTCCAGAGCGTTACGAGGTGAAGGAGACGAAGACAGAGGAAGAGCTCGCACCAGCAGCTGAACCAGGCAGTGAGTGGGATTCACACAAGACCGACGATGACCGATATTCACACAGTCGCAAGAGGTCCTACGACGATGCCAGAGGATACGGCTACTACGAGCATCGTGAAGAAAGACGGTAGGTTGTGTATTAGGGCTGCAGCTAACGATTATTTTCTGTTCGATTAATCTATCATTTGTTTGTTTTTGATTGACCAATTGTTTGAGTAATCTATCTATTATTATTATTATTACTTTTTTTTTTTTTTTTTTGTTGCCCAAACGATTATTTATTTATAAAAAAAAAAATCAACATACATTTAGTTTTTTTTTCTTATAAACACAGTCTTATATTTTAAACAAAAGGCATCATGAAACGTTGAGCATAAACACACACACCCAATGTTGAGATCAACCTATACATTGACCGGCCGATATTTGTCATTTTTTTAGTATATCAGTATAAGTTTAAAGTCGGGCACGTCTACTTCACCCCCGTGTTATTGTTGTGGTGGAATGCGCCACTGCCACACGTGAATGACCCCAAGACTCTGCAACTGTCCTGTGAAATAAAGGTAAGGCCTAATATTCTGGTATTTTATGGTCCTATTGACATATTTGCTATTTATTAGGGTTTACTATAAAAAAAAAGTTGCTTCACTTAAATAGCAGAATCTTAGGAAAGGTTCGCTTACATTGGGGCCGTTAGGCAAGCAAGCCTCTGATTTGAATACATTTGTTGACGCAGAGAGGGAATCGAGGAGCATTTTTTTCATAAACTCTGCAAGGCAAGGTCTCTCTCTTTAGACGTCAATTACACAACGACTGTGAGGATGATTATACTTTGAGAACATAGATATGACAGAGAATTGAAAATGTCATGCATAGAACGAATAGTGTCTTTCCATTTGAGACAAACAAAATGTTGATCCAACAAGGCATGAAGTACGTGTTTATTTGCGTGTCTTATTGAAGATTAATTTTCCTATGTTGCTGTTGCGTCATTACACATTAGAGCTGTTTTTCTGACTCTCAGTTATGCCATTTTCACGAAGTGACTCATTACATGTATGTGCGATTAAATGGCATTATTCTAATCCTGATCTAATAATATTGTATTTCTAATAATTCATGTTTTTTCTGTTTAGTAATTGCTGTCTGGTGGCTGGGAAAAAAGTGAGTCCAGTGTGGCACCATTTCACTCAGTTGACTCCAGGGAAAGCCATGTGCAAAATTTGCAATGGACTGGTGAGCCTGGGAGCTGTAAATGGTAAAAACAGAAACACAACCAACGTGTGGAGTCACCTGAAATGCCATCACCTACAGGCTTTCAAAGATGCCCAAAGAGAGAAACAAGCTGCCACCGTGACTCGGCAAACAGTAACGGAAATGTTGGAGGCCAAATGTAAAATGCAGAATTCGGAGCCCAGGTCCAAAAACATCGACACTTTAGTGACAGAAATGATTGCCACAGACAGTCATCCATTTTCCTTAGTCTCCGGTGTTGGTTTCCGGAGGCTTGTGGCTGCGATGGATCCCCGGTACAAGCTGAAAAGCGAGAAGCACTATTGCACTGACGTCCTAGATGATGTATTTTCCAAAGTTGAGAAGAAAATCAAAGCAGTGATTGCAGAGGACGCCGGGCCTTTCTTGTCTTTCACTACAGACTGTTGCTCGGGGGACAGCGAAGCACTGATGCGTCTAACGTGTCATTACATTGACAACAACTGGGAAAGGAAGCAAGTCGTTTTAAACGTCAAGGCTACGCCTGGCTCCCAAACTGCGGAGTACGTCAGCGAGATGTTCATCAGCCTGCTAAAGTACTGGGACGTCAGCCATGACAGGGTAGTGCTTGTGCTGCGTGACAGTGGCGGCAACACGGTTGAAGGCCTCAAATTGGCAGAAGTACCCGGTCTCAGCTGCAGCTCACGTGCCATACAGCTCGTAGTGAGCGATGGCATCGACAGTCAGCGGGCAGTACTAGACATCAACGCCAAGTTAAAGAACATAGCTCAACACTTCAGCCGCTCTGGGCGCGCAAAGAAAAATCTGAAAAAAATCCAGAAAGATCTGGGCCTCCCTGAGCACAGCATCATTCCATGCGATCCCACTTGCTGGAACACCACGCTCCACATGATGCAGAGGATGCTCGAGCAGAAACCAGCGCTCGCTGTTTATGCTGCAGAGTATGGAGACATTACTCCTCCAACTGAAGAGCAATGGGACACGGTTTCACATCTGATTGCCACATTGGAACCCGTCGCAGAAGTCACTCGTGAGATCAGCACATCAGAGGCTTCCATGTCCGGCGTCATACCAAGCGTTGCTGTGCTGAAGATGATGCTTCGGGTAGAGTGTCCGGACTCCAGGGGGATTCCAACACTAAGAGAAGCGATGCTGCAAAGCTTGATCAAGAGGTTTGCGAGGACGGAGGAGACGAAGTGTTTGGTGCTAGCGACTCTGCTGGATCCCCGTTACAAGGCTCGCGTCTTTTTTGCAGTGGACACGCTGAGCAAGGCGAAACGATGGATAAAAGAAGAGCACGCCATTGTGTCTGAGCAGCTGAAGACTGCCTCTGAAGACCAAGCGTCAGGCCCGAAACCGAGATGGCCGGACGAGAAAGCATTACACAGTCCCACTCCCTCCAGCGTTCTTGAGCAAATGTATGCAAACATCTTGGCTCCTCGTGTAACTCCCACTCCGGAGAGCGAGGACGAGCATCGGGTCTCTGAGCAGCTGGATCAGTATCTGCGGGAGCCGTTGATTGACAGGCAGACTGGTCAGCCACTGGAGTGGTGGAAGCAGAATACGTCCCGCCTACGCCTTCTTGCCCCACTCGCAAAGAAATTCCTCTCCCCACCCGCCGCCTCTGTTCCCAGCCAGAGGGTGTTCCGTGACACGGGCAATATTTACGACAACAAGAGGATTCTCCTCACGGGAGAACACGCAGAAAAGCTTTGTTTCTTACATGACAACCTGCCTCTTTTGAACTGGAACTACTGATACATTTTAGTCGTTTCAAACATATAGTGGTTTTTTTTTTTTTTACATTTATGCTACGAGAGTCATCGTTTAATAAATAATGTTAAGTTTTGAAATGTTGTCAATCTTTTTATTATTGCTAGTGACATTTTAGCGTGCAAATGAAGCTTAATGCCCCCCCTCCCCAAATCAGTAGCACATATCGGCCATCGGCTGACACTGACCTTGACATCGGCTTTAGAAAAAGCCATATCGGTCTCTAACCGAAACTTAAAGATAATAATCTTCCCCCCTGTAAAGTGCATTTAAATTCAGCCTACAACAAAGGGATTTAACTAAAGCTTATCTTGTACATAACCACTCAGTATGTTTCAATATCACGTACAGAAAGAAATTTAGAGTCATAAATTACACAAAATACATTAGAAGGCTTTTTAATGTCCTTAACACAAAATCAGAGCACAATGAATTCATTAAGATTGACTGTTGATATTAATGTGCAAAATAAAGTGTCCGTCCTAAAAAAAATTGAATCGCACACACTTGCAAAAAAGTTAGACCGTACATGCTAGTTAGACTGTCAGGGGTGAAGATATGCATAGTAAATCCTGTGCATTTCTTTCCTGTGCGTCATCTGTAAATAAATATTTTAATGTGCATCGCGACAATGTAAACAACAGATTGAACTCCGATAAACACTGTTTCATGAGGTGATCTTATCACGTCACTATATGAGCATGAGTTTACTCTTTAGCTCTTACTAAGAATCGCGAGCGTGTTTAACCCTTTCAGGTTTCTGCAGGACCGCACGTGACAACATAAAAGACACACGGCTCCGATGAGAAGTGACGCCATTGTCTCGTCTCAACTGTTTTCCTGCAGCATCTGCACCCGACTTCATTTAGTTCTGTGTTTTTACCTTCCTGAAGCCAAAATGATTCCTGAACGATGGAGACCGTGGTTTTCTTTTTTTGTTTCCCACACATGACTACTTTAATCGCTTTCTTTTGGCCATCGTCTGCTCCGCTTGTCTCCCCGTGCCACCATGTTTGAAGGAACGTTTTCTAATTTCAAAGTTTTTACGACGTTGACGCTCTTGTGTGTTTAATAATATTTCTGCCAATTTTTCACAATTTGTTGTGTTCTTGTGTGTAGGGGAAGGTCACCACAGCCTCCTGCTGAAGAAGAGGAAGAGGACATCGACAGTAATCTCGTGGTCATTGACACCTGTGAGTGAAAGTGAAGTTTGTCCTTTGTGACTGTGTTTTTTTTTTCTTTAAATTGACCCTTTGAATGGTTTGTGTGCAGATAACAGTGACCTGCACTTTAAAGTGGCTCGTGACCGATACAGTGGTTATCCTCTGACCATCGAGGGCTTTGCTTACCTGTGGGCCGGAGCTCGAGCCTCCTATGGTGTTAACAAAGGACGCGTGTGCTTTGAAATGAAGGTAACTCGTTGTTAACTCTTACGGCTTCGGTGGCATTTTTTGACACGCGTTTGTCCCCTTTTGATTTTTAGATCAATGAGGAAATCTCAGTAAAGCACCTTCCTAGCACGGAGCCAGACCCTCATGTTGTTAGGGTTGGATGGTCTTTGGATTCTTGTACATCTCAACTTGGTAAAAGTCCAACATTGCTGTTATTCTGCGGATTGTCACTATAAAAAACACCATTGAGAAATGTCTATTTTCTAGTCTTGTTTCACACACACAAGAGACCAAATTGGAAAGTGCATGATTAATGCAACAACTCAACATTGTGACACACATGCTGAACTTTCAGTTGAACTTCCTAGTCTTTTGTGTTTTATCAGTTTTTACCTCTCGTTATTGTCAGTCTTTGAGTGCTGAATCTGTCGTCCGATGTTCTCATGCGTCTGACAACGTTCTAGTTGACAACGGTTGTGTTTTTGTGGTCAAACACCCCTGAGAGTGTGGCGTTTGCTGTTCCGTTGCAGGCGAAGAACCCTTCTCCTTTGGCTATGGAGGCACTGGTAAAAAATCATCCAACTGCAAGTTTGAAGACTATGGGGAGAAGTTTGGTGAAAGCGACATCCTGGGCTGCTATATCGTGAGTGTGTTTTCTTCCTTTTCACATGTCTAGAAATGCAGCTATGTGACATCTGAGTCATGTGAATCTCCCAGGACTTTGAGGGTGAGGAGGAAGTAGACATGGCTTTCTCCAAGAACGGCAAGTGGCTGGGTTCCTGTTACCGGGTGTCTCGTGAGGAGCTGGCCGGCCGTGCGCTCTTCCCTCACGTGCTGGTGAAGAACTGTGCCGTGGAGTTTAACTTTGGACAGAAGGAACCGTACTATCCACAGCCAGATGGCTTCACCTTCATCCAGAACGTTCAGCTTGAAGATCGTGTCCGAGGAACCGTGGGACCCGCCACGAAAGCGGAATGCGAGGTTTGGCCAGATGCATTTTCTACCTTTTTGGTTTTATATGAGTGAAGCAGCCACAGACTGTTTGATTAAACAGGCACATCATTTTAGACTGATACAGTCTTTATACACCATTTATATACATATCCATTTACAATATGTGTCGTATTTAAATTGCAACACAAACATAAAATTCAAGCTTTCTTTACCATGTTTATTGCGGTAATTTAATCATCTTCAATATATTCTGCCTAGATCCTGATGATGGTCGGCCTTCCCGGCAGTGGAAAAACCACCTGGGCCAATAGTCACGCGGCGGAGAACCCCGACAAGAAGTACAACATTCTGGGGACAAACGCCATTATGGATAAGATGAAGGTCAGTCTCATCACTAGACTTAATACCGTTTCCCAGAGTCTCGCCTGCGTTTCTTCTCAGTCTTGCTCTATTATGTGCACATGACTAAAAAAACGTTTTTGTTTGTAGTTAGTGATGCGTCTAAAACGTCGTCTTTCAAGCTCAAATGGCTGGTGTGCGTAGAGTGATGAGGAAGTAGATGTGGCTGAGTTACCGTGGTTCCCGCATCTAGTGGGATGAATTGGCTGACCGTGGCCGTGATGCAACACTCAATGCCTGAAATTATGATCAATTTACCAAATCATTTTATTATTATTAGGGCTGTCAAACGATTAATTTAAAAAATTTAGTTAATCGCTCTTCTCCAATCAAATTAATCGCGGTTAAGCAAAAAAAAATACAATTTATTATTATTAATAATTAATATTAATAATAATGCACAAGCAGTTTTACTGCTATTTTACTGCTGTTTTTATTTTACTGTTGTGTTTACTGCAAGTGAAGCTAAATGTTTCAATGTTGTTCCCTTCCTTATTAGCGAAGTGCGCCGTGATTTCAGCTTTGCAAAATGTTGTACACATATATACAAAGTTATCAACATTTTGGCAACTTTTTAAAGTGAAACCATCCGTCTTAATGTCAATTTATTGCGCGTAAAATAAACGGAAGTGAGGGGGGGAGTGAATAATGGCGATAATAAAATTTGACGCGACAAACAAATTGTATTAATCGCACGAGTTAACGCGTTACCTTTGACAGCCCTAATTATTATTCTTTAACCAAATGTATAGCGGTAGATAAACAGATGTAACTAGTGATAAACAGATGTAACAGCAGAGGGCAGCAGTGCACTGTGTACTGGTCTGTCCAGTGACGTCACCACAGGTTGGATCAAGATCAGTGTTTCTGAAAAGTTCAGGTAAGAAAACATTAACATTTTTACTGAAACTTCAAAAGGACGGTTTACTTGATCGATTTGATCAAGGTTAAATCCGATTTTTTTTTTTTTAATTATTAATTTATTTTTATTTATTGTTTATGTAACATTTCGAGTGTTATGAAAAATAGCGCCGCTCCCATGTAGATTACGCTGAAACGAAACTTTTTGTGTGTGTTTTTAGATGGAAAACTTTAGTGACCTGGAAATTGTATATGATGGGAATGAGAGTGATATTGAGGGGCTGGAGGAAGATTGTGGCGATGAAGGGCAGTTCACTCCGCGTCTGAGAATCGGTCCATTCGACAGTGATGAGGAAGATCTGGAACCCAAAGAGGAAGATCCGGAACTCGACGAGGAGTATCCGAATCAGGCAGGCAGCGTGGCGAATGAGAGGATCAGATGGGAAAGAAAACCGTTCTGCGCTCCACATGTCGACTTCCGTGGCAGTTTGGACGAAGGGATGGAAGACCGACTTACCTGGAGTCCGTTTCAGTACTTCAAGCATTTTGTCACAGATGAAATGGTGGAAGAAATGGCGGCGGAGACGAACCGTTACAGCGTGCAGAAAGACGGATCCTCGACAAACACAAGCGCCAAAGAACTGGAGCAAATGCTCGGCATGTACCTGCACATGGGGCTGAATCAGATGCCCTGTATCCAAGCGTATTGGGAAACGGAGACGAGGATCCCTGCGGTGAGCGAAGTGATGTCAGACACCAGGTTCCAGAAGCTGGTGACGCTCATCCACTTTCGGGACAACCTCAGCGTACCGGAGGACGATAAAAGAGACAAGCTGTGGAAACTGAGGCCGTGGTTGAAGAAGCTACGCCAGCGCTTTCTCGCCGTTTGCCCTGAAGAGTGTCACGCGGTAGATGAGGTCACGGTGCCTTTCAAAGGAAAGTCCAGCCTACGCTGCCAAACACCAGGGAAACCTCAATGGGGCTTCAAGATGTGGGCACGTGTTGGTCACAGCGGCTTTCTGTATGACTTTGACGTCTGTCAAGGGTCAGAGCGGCGGGAGAAGGCCAAAGATGTGGTGTTGAGACTAACCTCTACTCTTCCGGACGGCCGAAATCACAAAGTCTTTACAGACAGCGACTTCACGTCCGTTCCTTTGGTACATCGTCTGAAGGAGAGAGGGATCTATTTTGTCGGCACGGTGCGAATGAACCGAGTGAAGGACTGCTCGCTGATGAACGAGAAGGACCTCAAGAGAAGGGGCAGAGGGTCGCTGGATTCCAAAGTCAACCAGGAGGACGTCGTCATCGTCAGGTGGTTCGACAACAAGGCAGTGAGCCTCCTCTCGTCCTTTGTTGGTGTCGAACCTACTAGGAACGTGAAGCGGTGGAATCGGCAGACCAAACGCTACGTAACGGTGGCCAGCCCTGCCATCGTCAACTTGTACAACCGCTTTATGGGAGGAGTGGAGCTGTTGGACACGCTGACCGCCCTATACAAGTACCACTTCAGGTCAAGGCGGTGGTACATGTACATCTGGTGGCACAGCGTCTCGGTAGCCGTGATCAATGCGTGGCTGCTGTACACGAGAGACCTGGCGAGGGCACCGGTCGACCTGAAGCCCCTGCCGCTGAGACGCTTCCAGGCGCAAATAGCCATGTCTCTCACCACTGCGGGAAAGGCTGTGAAGCGTGACGTCCTCCCCTCAGTTCCCTTGCGCAAGAAGAGGTGCGTGAAGCCGCCCAGTGACGTCCGGACTGATGGCGTCGGCCATTTTCCAGTCTGGGAAATCAGACAAAGATGCAAGAAGTGCACAGGAGGCTTCACTTTTATCAAATGCGCAAAATGCAATGTGCATTTATGTTTAATGAAAGGCAGAAACTGTTTCTTGGACTACCACAAAGAAAAGTGAGTGGCATTGGGTTGTAAAAAATAAACTTGCTGCGGGCCACTAGTTCCTCGATTGTACAGTGCATCACAGGTGATACTTTTTTTTTTTTTTTTTTTTTTTTTT